>NC_061168.1:22985341-23070341 GCF_022113875.1 Hydra vulgaris
AAATTTTAAATTCATAAAAAACTTCGAACAAATTATTGAGATTCACTTTATAAAACTGAAAAAATAATTTTCTTTAACCACCACTCTCAGGATCGATTGAACGTACTGCGTTCTAAATTTAAATCCTAGCTTATAACTTTCAACTTGATATTGCTGTAGTCGGAGAAAATGTAATTTGCTTCTTTATGCTTCTATTGGAATAACAAAAATTTTAAACCTCCGTTACCCCAGTGGACGCAAGACCTAAACAGACGTCTATTGAACGTTCAAAAGATATCCAAAACCTTCAAAAGAAGTATAAAATTATCAAATGATATTCAAACGACGTTTTTTTTCCGCCCTGTACCCATTAGGACACCCCCAATACACTTCTGTTACATTCCCACTCAACGCCATTAAGCAAGCGCAAAGAAATCTCTATAAACACTCGTTTGACAGGCTTGTTCAAACATTTGGGGCCTCTCGACTACTGATAAAATTCAGATAAAAAAAACTTCAATCAGAAAAAAATCACGAGGCAGCTTAATTATTATAATTATGCGTAATATTATGTTTAAAAAATGTTTTTAAAACAATATAAAACAATTATTTTAAATAAAATACAATCATATTTAATTTTAATTAATATAATTCAGGGCTAGCGACACGGGTTTTGAAATGATGGAGGGAAAGGAGGGGGGGTGGGGGGAAGGGGGGAGCACAATCATAAATTTGTGAAAAAAGTCCTTTATAACAAGATTTTTTTAAAAAAAAAAAGTTTCTTTAGGAAACAAGTGGTTGGGTCTCGGGCCCTCCTGGCCCCCCGGTATCGTCGGCCCTGTAACTTGAATGTTTAAGAGATAAAAGTAGCTTATATTTTTACATATACTTATTATGTTTGTATTTTAGCTTGTATTTTTACATAAGTTTATTATGTTTTTATTTGTTTTATAAGAAGAAAAAAAGAATTTACTAATCATATATTTAACATATATATTTATCATATCTTCCGCGGTGCTCTGTCGTTAGGCCGTTTGATCTTCTTTGAGCAACCTAATAAGCCAAAATTAATATAATAGTAAAGGTAAAAATATATAACTTTTTAAATCAAAAAAATTTATAAAATAGAATAAATTTAAATAAAATAAAATAAAAATTCAACTAAATTATAATTTGTCAGTTGCCACGGACTGTAACAAGTAATAAAACAAAAGGTTACTTTAGTTGATTGATAAAGACTTATAAAAAGTCGATGATTTTATCAAAAAAATTTGTTTAACGAGCGTCGCTAGTAATTATGATGCTAAATCAACAAACCTACTCCAAAAAACATTATGAGCTAAAATTCAAATGCCACCACCTGGTAAAACTGATCAAACAACTATTTCGCCACCCACGATAACATTTGTATAAAATCTAACATCTTTAGTCTATTTTATTTTCAAACGCTGCGTTAATTGTGAAAAGAGCAAGGTATTAACATATCAAAGTGTGCAGAAAAGGTATTGTTTATAAAGCTTAAATGCAGTCACTTACAAATTAAGGTGTACAAAATAATGCATGTGTAACGTTTAAAACATAGAACAATAGTTTACAGTTAATAATAATGATTTATTTAATTAAATTTACGATATATAGTTTATATTTAGATTTATATAATTAAATATAGTTATTTTCATTACTGCTAAAGACACACTGTATGAAATAACAACAAACTGTTAAGAACACACTGTTTGTAAGAAGAACACACAGTTAAGCACGCACTCTATGAAAGGTGCGTCCTTAGGTTCCCTTAAGGAGGCCTAGGTGGTAAATCATTTTTACGAAAACTCTATTCAAACATGGCCATGGCTAGGTATTATTAGCCAATAGTTGAAAATAAAACAATAAAACACACACAAAAAATTATTATTATTATTATAAATAAAATTATATTTTGCACATCTAAATATTACTTATATCTAAGTATTACATATATTAAGTAATATTAGTTATGTAAATTTTATTATTCCTATTTATTAGATAGAGGATTAAAAAAAAAGATAATGAGATTGTTCTTGGGTTATCTTAAGATTATTGTTGTTAAGTAATCTAAAACAATAAATATAATTATAATACAAATTTTTCAAAATTATGCAGGAAGGTAATAAAAAGATTTGTTATTATGACATAATCTTTTGTTTCTTCGAGTACTACTTTTAATTAAATTCATATTAAAAATTTTATTTTCATATAAAAAATCTTCTTCTTTTGTCATTCGATTTTTTCTATGAAAAAATTTGTGTAAAGTTTCTATATATATAGTTTCTATAGATCTAGTGGAAAGTCATGAGTAGGGCAGCAGCAATACCAATATATACAAAATGAATTTAAATATCTCGACCATTTTCTTCTCCTTCTATTTTTTCTTTTCTTTATAACTTTATTTTGACTTTTATGTTTGCTGCTCAAGGTTTTGGTTAAAGATTAGTGAACATTAGACGTCTGGTGACGTTATTAACGATGCCTCATTAGATATTTTTTGTTTTAAAAACGTTGTTTATTACTCAAAGTTTAGAAGTAAATTAGTGTGTTAGAGGCACTAAATAAGTAATAATTGATATGACTACAATTGTTATGACTACACTTTCTTATGTAAGTACAGTCATAACAGTATTTTTTTTCTATATGCAATTTTATACATTTTGTTATAACTTGTTTTTAGATGATCTTCGCTGTTGTTGTTTTGGGTCTTCTCTCGCAAACGATTGCTTTTCCTCAAAATGATTTTCAACAGGTAGTAAGTTTATATTAATTATAAAAACTGTCATAAGAGTTCTTGGAGATAGTTTTCTATCTTCACATAATAACTATTTGTTTAAATTATCATTTAAAGTAACAAAAATATATTTTGTAACATCTTAGGATAGTGTTAACTTTCAAGCAGCTACTGGATCGCTGATCAATCTTGTCGAGACTGCCGATAAAGAAGTAGCTGATATTATGGTCAAAATGGCTGAGAAAACAGCTGATCTTTACAAAGAGTTAATACCCTTGTTGACCCATGGTGACATTACTTTAAACAAAGGAATAACAAAGGAAAAGTTTCAAGAAATTTTAAATCGTATGTAGCTTTTTCAAGTTACACTTTTAAACTGATAATATTCACTAAGAGCAAGTTTATAAACCCAAAAAAAAATTATCATAAATTTTTTTGTACTCATATATTAAGTGTTTTTTATTTTCACTTATTTGTTATTATTTTTTTACTATTAAGTAAGAAGTTAATTTAACTTTTTTCCTTAAAAAAAAAAAGTTTGCGCAATGAATGTTCATACATCGCTTTTTAGAACTAATGCAAACATTAAAGAACCTGGAAAGTTTACAACTAACAGGCACCATTGATTTTGTTGAACTTGCAAAGAAAGTACAAGAAGGTTTCACAAAAGCTATTACAATTCCATTTGCTTATTCCGATGGTAAGTAAAGCCATTACAGCCCCATCCCTTATTCCGATGGTATGTAAAATTTAAGCATGGAGGAACAACAAACATATTTGCTGATTTTTAAACAATATTTTTAGGATCTTGGGAAGATACAAAAAGCAAAATTATTGATGCATTTAAGAATGCCAATGCAATAGTTAGAATTGCTGTTGTTCAAGTTCTTGACCGTTTTCATAATCGTATTGATCAGCTAGCTGAAAAACTTGAGGAGTTGATTAACATGTTACCAGTTAATGGAGACCGTGAGTTGTTGAATTAAAAAAAATATTTAGTAAAACGTTTTTTCATAAATAAACTTTGTTTTAAAAAAATCAATTGTTATTAAAATGATGCAAGAAAAGTAGGTTGACATAAAATATTGAATTGCAATTATTTTTCCTTAAATATACTTTTTATGTGTAACATATTACAAGATTGTTTACGCTTACTTTTAGTGTGGAAAAACATCCGAAACAAAGTTCATGACTTAGTTGACAAATTAAAAAATAAAATTACACCAGCTGCTATTAATAAAATTGAGTCAGCAGAAAAAGTTGCAGAGCTTGATTTTACCTCAGCCATTATGGAATTGAAAGACGATCAACCAATTGTTAAAAGAGCAATTTCTGATAGTAAGAAAATCTAATTGTATATGTTTTACAGAAGAAAAAAATAAATTTGTTGTTTTAAGAAAACAGTAGGATAGTGCATTTTTGAAAAAAAATTAAATTTAACGCAAAACATTTTATCTATTTAATAGTTTGGGCCAAAGTTCAATCAGCAGTCGGAAAATTAGGTGTTGCAATCAAAGATGCCACAATGAAAGTTATCGAACAAAGCAAACCACAAGTAATTGATGCTCTTCAAAACCTCAAAAGAATTGTTATTGATGCCGCAAAAAACATTGTCATTGAAGTGAACGGAGCTATAGTGAAAGTCATTGTTGGACAACTAACTGGTTTATCAGATTAAAGTTGCTTCAAATAAATAGCTGAAAAACTTGTATTATGAAAAATGTTTTATTGCTAATGAAAAAATCAAAAAAACATTGCTTATTTAAACTTCCCAACTCCAATTTATATATAATATTTTGCATGCATTATATATCAAAAGAATAGCTTTATTAAATTGGAATCATGTTTAGAATAGCAATGTCCATTTATACATTATTACACGGAACTATTGGGGTGAAAAAAGTGTTAAAATGTTGTGACGAGACTTAAGTGTTAAGATGTTGTGACGAGAGGAGGGGGGAGGGGTCAAATAACGGTCAAAAACTGCGTGACGTAATTTATGGATAACCTCTTAGGTATTTCAATAACGAGGAGTCGCAAAAAAAAAAGGTCCTTCTATTTCCCCAATATGCCGACTGAACGTACAAAAAGGTACGTACAAAAAAATTTGCCAACTAATGGTACAAAAATTTTTTGATTGAATTTTTGTATTACGCACCTCCCATTCGCAGCAACCTAAAAATAAATCAAAAAATATAGAAAAAATTGAGTCATTATAAAAAAGTTTGACTAATTTGAATTAATTAGGTTGAATAATGGTCTTGGCTCACTGTTTCGCTGAGCGAAAATTAGGTTGAAAAAAATTGTACAGAAAAATCTTTAACAGATATTGTTCGCTTTAAGTCTGTTAACTCCAAAACTATGTTTCAAAAAGTTGTAACATTTTGTCCTGATGAAATATGGTATTTTCCAAATAAAGAAAAAAAAAACTATAGTTACATAGATTTTGTTATTAATAGTAGCAATTTAAGTAGTAAATTAAGAATATTGGTAATTTTTTAAAATTAATTATATAACAATCCTCACAGTTTCATAAATTTGAATAATATATCATTGCACAGTTAAACTTGTAGATTATTGTACCTTAAAACTGCACCCAAAAGTTTTTTATTGTGTGAGTCATGGTTATAGTCTTTGAGTAACCTGTACCTTGAAATCTTTTAAAATTTTGAATTAAAATACTCTTCAGCTTGCTCACTTGTGAGCCCTAGGGCATCACTGATTTCTCTGCAATACGGCTGAATAAAATATAAGGTTTTGTTGGCTTTATTAATATTTTTAAAGCACGAAATAAATGTTCGAAATTTTTTTTTTAAGTAGTACTAATAAAAAGTACAATAAAACTTAATTTAAAATATGACTTTAGCAACGGAAGTTGGAGGTTCATTGAATGTTTAACAATGAGTTGACTTGTTTAATTGATTCAAGAGAGAATCGAAAAGCAATTTAAGGAGATTCAATAGTCAAAACTCAATATGAAAAGTTTTTTGCATATAGTTTAGCGTTTTCCTTGGTAGTGCTAATAAGACCAGAACAATGAGTTTGAGATGGAATGCTTGACTTACCTTCGTTGATGACTCTGTTGAAGGTTTTTCAAATATCTCTAGAACCTATTTTCTAATAAGATTCTAGATTTAGTAAACTGGAAGTATTGGAGTTTAGCATCAGACAGCATCTTTCTATATTAATTTCTAGCAATAATGAATAAATGTTTATTTTTAAAAGAGTTGTTCTTTTGAAAAAGCTTAAAACAAAATGATTATAAGTAAAAAGTAGTAACTTTTTTACTCAATATTGATAAACGTTTTTGATTATTATTTGACTCCTTTCTAAAAGTTTTTCAATCTTGATTCAAAACTATTTAATTCAGGCAATTAATTCCATCATTTATCACACAATATGTTGAACAATAATGTTCTCCATATTGTGTTGTCAAATGTTGTTTATTGTTTTTTATATACTCTCTAACTAGCTTGACGTTATGACAACGCACTCAACTATTTTTTTAATTTTCTGGATAAAAAAAACTAACTTTCATTAACAATATTTTAAATTTCAATATTTTAAACCAGTTTATTATTTTAAAACACTCAATCATCTTAAACTAAACGATCTCAAAGCAATTGAATACACAAATTTAAAAAAAGATTAAAAATTACACAAAATTTGTAATCTTTTTTTGTATCCAATAGCCCAAAACAATCTTAACAAAATTAATTAGATAAATTTGCATGAGATATGAATCTTTCTAAGCAAGGTTTATGACTGCAGGTATCAAAATTAAAAGAAAAAAAATTACTTTCTTAAGGTACTAAATTTAAATTTTATAAGGAAAGAATTACATTTTTTTATTTCCAAAAACGACAGTAGGGCTTTTTGCTCAGATATCTAAAATTTGTCGACGAAAATGCGATTGATACAATGAGGCAAGTAATTAGCGTTTACTCATTGACATTACAAAACTAGCCTAAAAAGTTAATGGAAATAAATACGCTGGGGGTACCAGTTGAATAAAATAGTTTAAAAAAAGAATTTTGTGACGAATTAAAAAACAAGAAAAAAAACAACCTTCTTGGTGAACAAAGTGGACATATTAAGTTTTAATGTTTTATAAGTCTTTAAGACAGTAGAATAAAAAACGATACCTGAAATGTAAAGTAATGTCAAAAAGTCACTTGTGAAAACCTTATCTTACGTAAAAACCTTGTGAAAAAATTACCTTTCTGTACTCAAATATAAAACTGAAAATCATGAAATAATTTGTTAAAACTCTAAATGTAAATGGAAAATGCTTTTTCTAAATTTATCAAAACTTTCCTCAGCTAACCATGGAGATGCATAAGCTGGGCCGTTATTCAACGGCTCCCAAACAGCTTACAAATAACACTTCATTTAAAAGTTTTACAAATTGATTTGAATTAAGGGCTTCTGTAGCTTTTGTTTTAATGACATAAAACATTCATAAAAACAAAGAATCTAAGAGTTATGTTGAACTTTTAGTAGACAAAATTTTCATTTTACAATTAAAGATTTTGGGACATAAGCATAAAACCCCAGTTTTATTTATTTGCATGATTTATAAAGGTCTTTAAATCTTAATGCACGTACTACTGTGTACCGAAACCATGATCAAACCTAAACTCATGTCCCCAGAAAACCCTTTTTGGCGATGATAGTCCATTTATAGTAGAACATTTAGATATAAATTTTGAAATCAAAGTATTACGTCCGATAAAGGTATTTTGATTTTAAGTTTTGAAGCTAATAGGTCTAAAAAATTGCAAAATGACAGGGGATTTTGCATTTAACAGCATTTGTTATTCTTTTTTAAAAGTCATTTTATTGTTGTGACAACAAAAGGAACATTTTTATGTATATAAAGCAACATTTCTAAATAAAAATATTACATCAGGAAATATTTCTTCAAGATTACAGTATTTTTAATTTTGGTTTGAAAAAGACTCTTTCAACTAAAATGAATGCTTGCTGTTGAGGTCTACAACACAATTCAGAAGCTTTTTTATATATTCTGGATGATTGGGATCACATTTGCATTGTTGCCAATGTACATTGAAGTTGTGAGGTAAAGATTCTGTGGTCTGTTTAGATTATACTCCTAGGCTTGGCTGTGGCGGTCAATAAAATGCTTCACATTTAAAAAGATTGCATGCACCTTTGGAGTGATGGTGGTATTTAGAAACTTCAAGAAGGAACTCTGGAATTCCTTGATCTTGTCTGCAAAGTTGGGAGAAAGATTATTTACAAAGCAAGAATTTACAACCCTTTCAAAACATCTGAAAGTTTCAACAAAAGGCATGACATTGAATGAAGAGCTTTGTTCAGCTAGATTTTGTAGAACATCTGTATGCTTCAATAGCTTTTGACAATCATTTCCAGCAAAATGGCCCCCATGAAAAAGCTGTTCCAGAATATGAAGAGCAGCAGGCCATTGATTGGCATCAGGCCATGTTTGACACAAGTTTTTGTAGATATGATTTACTCCTCCAAGAAGAAGATGTAGCTCCATTGGAGGAATAAAGTCCAATAAGAGTGTTTGATTGTCTAAGCAAATAAGTTGTTTGTGAACAATATTGTTAAATTCTTTTGCTCTTCTCAAATTTGACCCACTACTTTAAAATGCATCAAAGTCAGCTTGAATGGAATCAAATGTTCTGGGTTTCCTGCAGATGTGAAGATTTTTTGAAACTGTATCGCACCGTCTACAATGGTTAGCACTGGTATGAGACTGAAGTCCAGTTGTGGGATTCGCTACTTTCATGTCATATAGATTAGCAAAAGAAATTTTTTGCAACTGGAGCAGATTCAAAATGCTTTTCAAGTTTTCATAACTCTCTGGTAGGTTTTCAGAAACAGCAATTACTAGCTGGCGCTTCACACCTGTGTCTTTTGCAACACCCTTTGAGGGAGGAGAAGAATCCTCTATGTTTGCTTCAATAACTCCAAAGGATAATTTCAAAAATCCAATTTCACCTACAATTCCCACTTTGATTAATGATTCTCCAGGAATATTTCTGACTTTTGAAACACGGTTGACTATATCAGACTCATCTTTGCAGTGAATAACAACTCTTGTTGAATCTTTCTTTGTTGAGTATTGAATGTGGTTTAAAGTGAATTGTTCTGCAAGAGTCCTTTCCAAGTGAAAAGTCCTTCCAACATGTCACGAATTTTTTTTTCAATAATCTGATGAGGAATAGCTTAATTTAGTGATGATGCAAGTTTTTTCATGACACAATTAGAAAGTAAGTTTCATTTTGAAGCTTGACCATATCAATAGTTGTTAGCTTTTTCTCCTCAGGAAAAAGTTCTCTTGCCCTGAATTACCCTAAGAAAAAACTATTAGGCACAGGGGATTAATGTTTATAATAATTTAAAACTGTATCATACCTGGAACAACTGGAAAACGGTTGCCTCTCTGAGAAGGACAGTGCCATGAGGAGAATGAGGTTTGTTTGAGTGGATGCAGAAATGGTTGCAACCATCTCTGCAGCCACTGCATCTTTTGAGGCAACTGTAATCAAATTTTGTTGCATTGTTCCTTTTGTACAATTGTGGGGCAGTCCTTGCCCAATCACAGAAAAACAATCTAAACATCTTTTTTTAATGTTTCCTTCGTTCTTAGGTTTACTTGCTGATAGTGGATGAGGAATGTTCAGATAATTTCTGTAAATTTGACATATCAAAAAATCACAAGGAGATTCTCTGGTAGCTGGTCGAACTAAGATGCTCTTAAAATTGTAAAGACTTGGAAGAGGAGGATTTTCACCCTCATCTTTACTTCTGATGGCAACATGACATCTTTCACAAATACCTGAAAGAATCCTGTAGTCAGAAAAATCCAGCTCAACTTTGAGAACATTTTGTGTTTTCTCAATCAGAAAAGTTGTGTTTGAAGGGAATTCAGAAGGGAAAGCTCACGAATTCCCTTCTGAAGCCACAAAAAACAAACAGCTTTTCTATTTTCTTTGTGGCTTTTGGCTTTGTTCGGTATTTTTGCAACTAATATGTTCTAGTGTGTTGTGAAAAAAAACGCCACAAAAATAAGACAATTATTAGTTTAAGGTATTTGTTTTGGGAATGATAAAAACAACCAAAATAATTTTCAGAAACACTAACATTTTTACTTAAAATTACTTCTAGATGTTTTCCCCATAACCAAATTGAGTAATAAGCTCTGTAAAAATGCAAAATCCCCTGTCATATCGCAATTTTTTAGGTCTGTTGTTTTCAATATTTAAAATTAAAATATCTTTCTCGGATGTACTAGTTTGATTTCAAAATTTATATCTAAATGTTCTACTATATATGGGCTATCATCGCCAAAAAGGGTTTTCTGGGGACATAAGTTTAGGTTTGATCATGGTTTCGGTACACCGTGGTACGTGCATTAAGATTTAAAGACCGTTATAAATCATGCAAATAAACAAAACTGGCGTTTTATGCTCATATTGTCCCAAAATCTTTAATTGTAAAATGAAAATTTTGTCTACTACAAGTTCAACATAACTCTTAGATTTTCTGTTTTTATGAATGTTTTATGTCATAGAAACAAAAGCTACAGAAACCCTTAATTCAAATCAATTTGTAAAACTTTTAAATGAAGCGTTATTTGTAAGCTGTTTGGGAGCCGTTGAATAATGGCCCAGCTTATGCATCTCCATGGTTAGCTGAGGAAAGTTTTGATAAATTTAGAAAAAGCATTTTCCATTTACATCTAGAGTTTTAAAAAACTGTTTCATGATTTCCAGTTTTATATTTGAGTACAGAAAGGTAATTTTTTCACAAGATTTTTACGTAAGATAAAGTTTTTACAAGTGACTCCTTGACATTACTTTACATTTCAGCAGTCATTTTTTATTCTACTGTCTTAAAGAGTTATCAAACATGAAAAGAACAACTCTCTTGAGAACATACCCAGGAAAAAAAGTTTTATAGAATTTCTATAAACTTTTGAAACAAACGGCCTATAGAAATTCTATAGAAATTTACATAAAAGTCTATAGAATTCTATTATTTTCTAAAGAAATTGCTTTGAAACTTTTTTTCATAGAATAAAAAGTAGAAAAAAAGTTCTACAGAAATTTCTATAGAAGTTAACAAAGGCATTGTACAAATTCTATAGAATTCTATGGAATTTTTATTGGCTATATGTTTTAAATGTTTATAGAGATTCTATAGAACTTTTTTTCCTGGGTACACTTATTCATTATTGCCAGAAATTAATATAAAAAGGTGCTGTCTGATGCTAAACTCCATTATTCCCAGTTAACTAAATCTAGTATCTTATTAGAAAATAGGTTTTAGAGACTTTTGAAAATCCTTAAACAGAGTCATTAACGAAGGTAAGTCTAGCATTACACCTCTAATTCATGGTTCTGATCTTATTAGCACTCCCAAGGATAACGCTAAACCATTTGTAAAGAACTTTTCTTTTTGAGGTTTGACTATTGAATCTCTATAAAAAAATTTTTCGATTCTCTCTTGAATCAATTAATTAAGTCAATCCATTGTTAGAAATTCAATGTATTTCCAGCTTCCGTTGCAAAGTCACATTTCAAACAAACTTTTATTGTACTTTTTACTAATACTACTTTTAAAAAGAAAATAATTTCGAACAGTTTTTTCGTACTTTAAAACTATCTATAAAGTCAACAAAACTTTTTTTTTTATTTAACAATTTTGCAGGGAAAACGATGATGCGGACTCACCAGTGAGCAAGCTGGAGAGTCTTTTAATTCAAAATTTTCAAAAATTTCAAGGAACAGGTTACCCAAAGACTATCACTATGACTAATACAAGAAAAAATTTTCTTGTATTAGTCATAGTGTTTTTGACTGCTGTTTTGACGTACAATAATGAAAAAGCTTACTGTACAATGATTTATTATTCAAATTTATGAAACTGTGAGGATTGCTATATAATAATAATTACCAATATTGTTAATTCACTTCTTAAATTGATACTATTAATAAGAAAACCTATGTAATTATAGTTTTTTTTTATTTATTTGGAAAATGCCATATTTCATTAGGACAAAATGTTACAATTTTTTGAAACATAATTTTGGAGTTACTAGACTTAAAGCGAACAATATGTGTTAAAGGTTTTTCTGTACAATTTTTTTCAACCTGAAGTTTGCTCAGCGAAACAGTGAGCCAAGACCATTATTTAACCTTATTAATTCAAATTAGTCAAACTTTTCTATAATGACTCAACTTTTTCTATTCTTTTTGATTTATTCTTAGGTTACCGCGAATGGGAGGTGCGTAGTAAAAAAACTCAATCAACTAATTTTTGCACCATTAGTTGGCAAATTGAGACCTATTTGTACCTTGATTCGGCATATTGGGGAATTGGAGAACCTTTTTTATTTTTTTGCAACCTTCCGTTATTGCAATACCTAAGGGATTATCCAAAAATTACGTTACGCAGTTTTCGACCGTAATTTGACTCCCTCCACCTCCCTTCTAACGGACTGTTACGGCTGTAACAGTATATGTACAGTGCACTTTCTGCAATTTGACTTTAAATGGTCCAAGTGCAAAACTTTATATAATTGATGCACAAAAGTGTGCAGCTACAAAAAAACAACCTTTGTGCACTAACTAAAAAGATCGCCTATCGGTATTTTCGATACCGTTAGGCGAACCTGGTAACCTTGGTTTGAGGCGTTTAATCCACCTGGCCACACTAACGTTGTAAGTTGTAAGAAAATTATATTTATAAAATAATATTTTTTGCATGTATAATTTATTGTTATGTGTTATTATCAGGCTTGTGGAGCCGACTGTTTTTTTTACGGTTCGGCTCCGGCTTAGGTTCCGAAGAAATATTCGGCTCCGGCTCGGCTCCCGGCTCGGCTCCGGCGCCCGAACTTTATGCAAGTTATGGAAATTTTTTTGATCACATTTGCCAAACTATAACTATACCAACTACAACAATTAATTTTTAATCAACTCTCATGATTTCACGGTTATTGTATTACTATCACTACTCTACTCTACTACCGGATATTACATTTAAGAAGAAAAATGTTTTGGGTAAACAAACACTTTTTTCTATATATTATTTACCCAAAATTAGAGTTTTTAGTCCGAATTTTAAAAAGACGTTTAAAAGACCTCTTTTGTGTGTCCCGTGCCCACTGGGTAAAACATGCAATCGTTAAATTCAAAACGATAAAAATTTCAAAAATAAAAATAAAAAACAATTTAACTAATGCAAAAACTTCAATATTTATTTTAATCTAAGGAATTTGAAGATTATAAAAGTGCTTTTTATTTTAATATTTTTCATTATTTCGAATAGCGAACATTTACGCTAATTGACGATATTAACTCTTGCACAGTGTCTTTTATAATTTTTTTTCCTACTAATGCTCACTTTCTTTCAAAATCAAATCTTTAGCTGTACTTATTGTTTTGCCACTCTTACGCAATTATTCTTTGCCAATTCCCCAAAATTTCTCAATGGGACGGACCTGTGTGCAGATTAATGGATTCAAGCTTTTTGGTATAAATTTGATGAATTTCGAATTGTACCAATTTTCTTAGATAATGACAAGAAGCAAGATTAGGCCAGAACTAACAAGGGATATCGTGATTTCGATAGTATTGCAAAAGTCTAGCTTGCAAGTATTCTTTAATGTAAACATCCGAGTTTAAAGTTGACAATGTGACAAAAGCTCGATATCTCAACATCAGCTTCATATTGCTTGCCAAAAGTTAATCTTTAAAAAACTCTGAAAATTTATACCTTTTAGCTTGTTCTTTATTTGATAAGCCAAGATTTTGGTTGGTGATTGTCGAATACTAATTGCTCTTTCTTAGCCTTAAAGCCACTCTTTCTTCCAGATCCTTTTGCTCGTTCGATAGATAGAGAGCTCATGTATTGTTTTATGATCACACAAACAGCAGTTTTGCTAGATTCAGATGCTTTAGCGATTGAAAGTAACAATACAGAAGAATTTGGTAGATTCTTGTGCAGACTTTTTTTTGTTAAAAAAAAAGTCTGCACAAGAATCTACCAAATTCTTTTGTTAAAAAAAGAATCTACCAAATTTTTTTGTTAAAAATGTGTTAGTGACAAGTTTTAAAACGAAATTCATCGTTCCAAGTTTAACGATTGTCTTTAATATAGTTTTAAAGATATGAATAACCTTTGATCGTTAACTCGCGCATCAAATATTTAACAGCGTAGTATCGGTATAGAAATATGATATAAGGCAATATATGTAATACTCTAATGTTTCCATATATACTTAGGTCGTTAGAGAAGTTCGTAGAACTTCATCTATAAAGTTACAATAAGTCAGGAAATAGTTAAATTTTTATATATCATCTTAAATTGTGTTTAATTATGAACATTTTAAGTACTTGTTGAAATATTTTGAATGTTTAAAGAGTTATTTAAATTTTATTATATAAGCTTGAAAGAAAAAATTTAAAAATGGAAAAACTTGAATATCGAGCATACATTAAAACTCGTGCTCTACTTGGAGTTTCAGCACAAGCCATAACTGATAAATTGGTTTTAGTTTATGATGACCAAGCTCCAAAATATAGTACAGTTGCCAAATTGGCTACTTTATTTAAAGATGGTAGAGAGAGTCTTGAAGATGATCCTCGCTCAGGGCACCCTAAAACCACGTATACAGCTGAGAATATTGAACGTATGCGAGCCATTATTGAAGAAAATCCACATGCAACACATAATATAACTGAAGCTTTAATATCAATTAATCGTTTTACAATTAAAGAAATTATTCACAACGCACTTAAAAAAAGAAAACTAACATCACGTTGGATACCCCATGAGTTAACCAATGAAAATCGAAAGAAAAGAGTTGAGGCATGTAAGGAAAATTTAGCCCTGTTCAGAAACGGCCAATGGAGGCTATGCGATATTGTTACAGGGAATGAGTCATGGTTTTATTTGAGACAAGTAGGACACAAGTCAGCTAACGCTAGTTGGGTCGGTGAAGGTAAAAATCCAAAAACTATAGTAAGATGCGATAGGTTTCAGCCAAAAAGCATGTTCTACATCTTCTTTAAAACAACAGGTGTTGTTCATTCGGTTTATGTTGAAAAGGGAGACACCAATACTAGCGAATATTATAAAAAAAGTTGTTTGAACCTCTTATATGCAAATTAAATAAGCAAAGACCTAAAACGGGCACTTACAGTTTCAAATTTCTTCATGATAACGCTCAACCCCATGTAACTCAAACCGTCACAAATTGTCTAAACAAAGCTAGAATTACAATAATTTGCCACCCACCATACTCACCAGACTTAGCTCCATCCGTTTATTGGCTATTCGACTTGATAAAAAAAAATTTTTGATGACGATACTGACGTCGAAAGCCAAAAAACCCGCATAACGAAGCTACTTGAAAGTATACCCAAAAAAGAGTATAAAAAAACGTTTCACAAATGGCTTGAAAGGATGCAACTTTGTATAGATAATGATGGACATTATTTAATAAAATAAAATTAAAAAAACTCTTTTTTTTTTTTTATAGGGGAGTTCTACAAACTTTCCAACAACCTAAGTAATTTAATTTTTTTAAATAAAACATATTAAAAAATACTTTTAAAAATAGTATTTTGTTGAGCACAAAATTGTTTATAAAATCATTTTTTTTTACGTTTTGGCAAGACAGTAATTGTTAGAAAAAAAGTTAAAAAAAAAATAGAAACTCAATTTTAATCAGTAAACGAATAAAGTTTGTATAGAGTAAAAAAAATGTATATACACATTCTATTCCTTTAAAAAAAATACGAGAGCCGAGAGATGTTTTATATATAATATATAGAACATAATAACCAGGTCTGTGGAGCCGAGGCGGAGCCTCAGCTCCACAAGCCTGGTTATATAGTTATAATATTTGCTTGTATTATATATCGGAAGAATATAATACATGCAAAATAGCTTTATAAAATTGGAATCATGTTTAGGATAGCGATGTTAATTTATACAATTTTACACGGAACTATTGGCGGTGAAAAAAAAAGCATTAAACAGACTGAAAAGTACTAATTAATTAACTCAAAGAAGCTCAGAGAATTATAGACATTATTATACAGTATTATATTATACAGTATAGAATTATAGACATTATTAATAGTATAGACAGTATATTATACAGTATAGAATTATAGACATTATTAGTAGTATAGACAGTATATTATACAGTATAGAATTATAGACATTATTAGTAGTATAGACAGTATATTATACAGTATAGAATTATAGACATTATTATACAGTAAACTCTGGATTATTCAAACCTTCTAGGGGAATTAGAATTCACTTCGAATAACCGAAAGTTTGAATAACTGAAAATCTTCTTTAAGGTGACCTTTTTCAAGTTACTATCAAATGTTAATTGAAGGAGAGAGTTAAAAAGAAGAAAAACTTTGAAATAAGCTATTTAAGTCTTTACCTTCTGAAAATTTAAATTTAAAATAAAAAAATTAATCTTTGCAATTTATCAAAAAACTTTGTAAACAGAATCATGCTTTCCAAAACTTAACTTTTGTCTCTTAGCTCCAAATTGACTGACTCTCAATGATTATGTCTTCTTAATGCTTAATCAAGTAAGTTCAAGTGTTTTGAGGAACCCTAAACTTTTCGACTACATTCTTTTTAGTTTGACCTTTTTCCAATCTTTAAAAGATATTTATCTTTGATTGATAATTTGATATTTTTGCTCAATTTTTACTATAAAATTTGCGTGAAACAAAGAGAGTTTATTAAAAAATAGTGGTCGATCGCACCTGACGACCCAGACGCTTCTTTCGCGTAAACGCTATGTTAAGATTTTCATTACACTGAGTTTAATGTGTTTAATTTTTTAATATTTTAATAACGTTATTTTTTTTAAAAATATACATAGTATGTATATTAGTAAATATATGTATGTATACGTCATTTTTTTTACATAAATACATAGTATGTATATATGTAAAAAAATAACGCTATCAAAGTATTAAAAAATATAAATTAATCAAATGTTATCAAAACATATGTAAGTATTACATTATGTATGTATTTATGTATGTATGTATGTATTTATGTATGTATGTATGTATTTATGTATGTATGTATGTATGTATGTATGTATGTATGTATGTATGTATGTATGTATGTATGTATGTATGTATGTATGTATGTATGTATGTATGTATGTATGTATGTATGTATGTATGTATGTATGTATGTATGTATGTATGTATGTATGTATGTATGTATGTATGTATGTATGTATGTATGTATGTATGTACATTATGTATGTAATTTACATACATATATTTCCTTCGGCTCAAGATACCATTGCATTACATTTCGAAGTGTAACTTAATTGAATGTATGTAATCAAAATATAAGTATGAAGTACATATATTTTGATTACTTTCGATTAAGTTATATTTCGAAATGCAATCTATCTTGAGCCGAAGGAAAACTTCGAATAATTGACGGGATGTTTGACAAAGGGAGCAAAAAATTAATTCGAAATAACGAAATTTTGAATAACTGCTGGTTAGAATAACTGATGGGTATTTACATGAGTTCGTTAAAAAAAATTCACGGGGAATGAAAACTGCTTCGAATAACCAGGAAATTCGAATAAGTGCCAGTTCGAACAACCAGGAGTTTACTGTATTTAAAATTGTTTTATATTTTGTAAAATTTTGTTTTCCACCTTCCTAAAAATATTAAAAAAATATTTTTAGGAAGAAGGGGGTACAAAATTGCTGCGTAATATTGAAGAAGGAGGGAAGGGGGGGGGGGAGGAGAAAGAAAATTTAGTATTACGATGCGTTACAAGGGGGCGGGGGAAGGAGATCATTAACTGTCAAAAACTGCGTAACGTAATTTATGGACAAACCCTTTCAATATTTGACATTTTTCAGGGCAGATAATGATTATTTAGGCATTTTACAATCAAACTTTTGGCATTTAACATTTAGAAAGTATTGGCAAATCTTTTAATAAATCAACATTCTTCCTTATTGATGCTTTTTTAAAATTGGAACTGGGAAATTTATTTAAGAAAATTAAATAAATTTTGATTTTTTTATTAGCAATAAAATTTTTTTCATAATACAAGTTTTTCAGCAATTTATTTGAAGCAACTTTAATCTGATAAACCAGTTAGTTGTCCAACAATGACTTTCACAATAGCTCCGTTCACTTCAATGACAACTCTAAGTTTAAAAAAATTCCATTACCCAAAAGTTGATGTGATATTACCCCTGCCTCTGGTTATTACAATTGGATTGTCCGTGGTAAAATGAAAGTTACATAATACTTTAAATTTTTGTGCCCAACGATTTGAAAAAAAATGAAATCCTGTTAAATTATTTGTAAAAGATGTCCGTTTTCTGACATTTTTCATTTTTTTATTGTTGGTATCATTTATAAACTAAATAGTTAATACTCTTGTTCAATGGTTAATACCTCTTTTGCTCAATGACAAGCAATTGTTGGTCATTGCGCATAATGCATTTTAGATGAAAAAGCAAACCGGAATTGGCTGATATCCAAGATGGTGTTTACCGCCATTTTCAATTTATCAAAACCCTAATAAAGCCTAACTGTACAACTAATGTTTACTAAAATCTTTTTGTCTTTTCTTTTCTGCTTATTTACATTTGTCGTTGTTTACAAAAACAAACAAACAAGAGGCTTCTGAAAGAAGATTATAACGATCTTATCATCAGAACCTTTTACAAGTTTAAAACTTTTTTACATCAAAACATAAACAATGATAAAAAATTACAATAAATCGTGTTATAAATTAAAATATAAATTATATCCCTAATTTTATATATAATAAAAAAGTTGAATCTTATCGTCAGAACCTATAAAAACATAAATATATATGCACAGTAAATACAGTAAGACATCTTTTTAAAGTAGGAAAGAGAAAGTATAATAGTCTTGAAACTAAAAAGACAAGTACATGGTTGTTATAAAAAAAATTTGAATTTATCATCAATAAATAGAGAAAAAAAATTTTAAGTTTATTTTTAAAAATTGGTAAATTAATGGATATATCAAAATTAGGAATAACAGTTTTATTCTAAAGATATTAATGTTCAAAATGTAATGCAAAGTTTGTTAAACTTTGTTCTAGATATTGGTTTATATACATAATTTTTATTTTTACGTAAATATTTATTAGAAAATATAGGGTACGTACGTCCCCCCCCCCCCGCCCAACTTTATAGAAAAATCTAGACATTTTTAGAATTTGACGATTGTGCCCATTCCACTTCGACACCCGTGTTGTCGGCAATGCAAATGTTCTATGTTCTAGTCCATGTTTTTACACAAATGATCTAGTCCATGTTTTTACACAAATGTTCTAGCCCATGTTTTTACACAACACTACTTGTGAATAGACTACTCTTAACTATATAACTTATGGATCTTTTTTTAGCCTAACTAAAAAAACATCTGAGTATGATACGGACAGAAGTTTTACATTCTTAATAAAATCTATTAAACTTTGAAGTTACAGAATTTAAAATTAATCAGTCTGTTGAGCTAATAAAAGATCTGTACCATGAAATGCTCCATAAGCTGTTGTTGCTGTAGAGTGGTGGTCAATATTGACAATAACAGTAAATAGTTGTTTTCGCAAATGTTTTTGCAATTTCAGAGGACACACAAAGTTACCATTGTTATGTTAACTGACACCTGATTATCTAATTCAGTTGTCAGAGAAAGTAAAAACCAACATGCAAGTAACCATATAACAAATAACATCCATATAACATACAAATGTTATATATAATTTTTTAATAAATTTTAACATTTATAGCTAGTTTATTCCGTCAGCAACCATATAACATGCAAACCAAGATGAAACGGCATATAGAGAAATAATTGTTTTTTTCTATTTACATGCACAAGCAAACAGGGGTAATTGCATTTTTTGTGATTGAATTTGTCTAGTGCAATATAATATATATATACACTATTATATATTATTCAAATTTATGAAACTGTGAGGATTGTTATATAATAATAATTACAAATATTCTTAATTTACTACTTAAATTGCTACTATTGATAACAAAATCTATGTAACTATAGTTTTTTTTTTCTTTATTTGGAAAATACCATATTTCATCAGGACAAAACGTAACAATTTTTTGAAACATAATTTTGGAGCTACCAGACTTAAAGCGAACAATATGTGTTTAAGGTTTTTCTGTACAATTTTTTCAACCTAATTTTCGCTCAGCGAAACAGTGAGCCAAGACCATTATTCAACCTAATTAATTCAAATTAGTCAAACTTTTTTATAATGACTCAATTTTTTCTATATTTTTTGATTTATTTTTAGGTTGCTGCGAATGGGAGGTGCGTAATACAAAAATTCAATCAAAAAATTTTTGTACCATTAGTTGGCAAATTTTTTTGTACGTACCTTTTTGTACGTTCAGTCGGCATATTGGGGAAATAGAAGGACCTTTTTTTTTTGCGACTCCTCGTTATTGAAATACCTAAGAGGTTATCCATAAATTACGTCACGCAGTTTTTGACCGTTATTTGACCCCTCCCCCCTCCTCTCGTCACAACATCTTAACACTTAAGTCTCGTCACAACATTTTAACACTTTTTTCACCCCAATAGTTCCGTGTAATAATGTATAAATGGACATTGCTATTCTAAACATGATTCCAATTTAATAAAGCTATTCTTTTGATATATAATGCATGCAAAATATTATATATAAATTGGAGTTGGGAAGTTTAAATAAGCAATGTTTTTTTGATTTTTTCATTAGCAATAAAACATTTTTCATAATACAAGTTTTTCAGCTATTTATTTGAAGCAACTTTAATCTGATAAACCAGTTAGTTGTCCAACAATGACTTTCACTATAGCTCCGTTCACTTCAATGACAATGTTTTTTGCGGCATCAATAACAATTCTTTTGAGGTTTTGAAGAGCATCAATTACTTGTGGTTTGCTTTGTTCGATAACTTTCATTGTGGCATCTTTGATTGCAACACCTAATTTTCCGACTGCTGATTGAACTTTGGCCCAAACTATTAAATAGATAAAATGTTTTGCGTTAAATTTAATTTTTTTTCAAAAATGCACTATCCTACTGTTTTCTTAAAACAACAAATTTATTTTTTTCTTCTGTAAAACATATACAATTAGATTTTCTTACTATCAGAAATTGCTCTTTTAACAATTGGTTGATCGTCTTTCAATTCCATAATGGCTGAGGTAAAATCAAGCTCTGCAACTTTTTCTGCTGACTCAATTTTATTAATAGCAGCTGGTGTAATTTTATTTTTTAATTTGTCAACTAAGTCATGAACTTTGTTTCGGATGTTTTTCCACACTAAAAGTAAGCGTAAACAATCTTGTAATATGTTACACATAAAAAGTATATTTAAGGAAAAATAATTGCAATTCAATATTTTATGTCAACCTACTTTTCTTGCATCATTTTAATAACAATTGATTTTTTTAAAACAAAGTTTATTTATGAAAAAACGTTTTACTAAATATTTTTTTTAATTCAACAACTCACGGTCTCCATTAACTGGTAACATGTTAATCAACTCCTCAAGTTTTTCAGCTAGCTGATCAATACGATTATGAAAACGGTCAAGAACTTGAACAACAGCAATTCTAACTATTGCATTGGCATTCTTAAATGCATCAATAATTTTGCTTTTTGTATCTTCCCAAGATCCTAAAAATATTGTTTAAAAATCAGCAAATATGTTTGTTGTTCCTCCATGCTTAAATTTTACATACCATCGGAATAAGGGATGGGGCTGTAATGGCTTTACTTACCATCGGAATAAGCAAATGGAATTGTAATAGCTTTTGTGAAACCTTCTTGTACTTTCTTTGCAAGTTCAACAAAATCAATGGTGCCTGTTAGTTGTAAACTTTCCAGGTTCTTTAATGTTTGCATTAGTTCTAAAAAGCGATGTATGAACATTCATTGCGCAAACTTTTTTTTTTTAAGGAAAAAAGTTAAATTAACTTCTTACTTAATAGTAAAAAAATAATAACAAATAAGTGAAAATAAAAAACACTTAATATATGAGTACAAAAAAATTTATGATAATTTTTTTTTGGGTTTATAAACTTGCTCTTAGTGAATATTATCAGTTTAAAAGTGTAACTTGAAAAA
The DNA here is from genome assembly GCF_022113875.1 of Hydra vulgaris. Taxonomy (NCBI): domain Eukaryota; kingdom Metazoa; phylum Cnidaria; class Hydrozoa; order Anthoathecata; family Hydridae; genus Hydra; species Hydra vulgaris. The sequence continues at coordinate 23,007,283 of NC_061168.1, forward strand.
GCTACATACGATTTAAAATTTCTTGAAACTTTTCCTTTGTTATTCCTTTGTTTAAAGTAATGTCACCATGGGTCAACAAGGGTATTAACTCTTTGTAAAGATCAGCTGTTTTCTCAGCCATTTTGACCATAATATCAGCTACTTCTTTATCGGCAGTCTCGACAAGATTGATCAGCGATCCAGTAGCTGCTTGAAAGTTAACACTATCCTAAGATGTTACAAAATATATTTTTGTTACTTTAAATGATAATTTAAACAAATAGTTATTATGTGAAGATAGAAAACTATCTCCAAGAACTCTTATGACAGTTTTTATAATTAATATAAACTTACTACCTGTTGAAAATCATTTTGAGGAAAAGCAATCGTTTGCGAGAGAAGACCCAAAACAACAACAGCGAAGATCATCTAAAAACAAGTTATAACTAAGTTATGAAACGTATATAAAGAAACAAAAAAAATTACTGTTTTGACTGCATTTTTTTCCTAGTGGGCAAAAGATGTAATGAAAGTAATGAACGTTTTTAAAACAAAAATTCTTTTAAAAAGGCAGCGTTAATAACACCAGAGAGAACTACTGCTGCTATTTTGATGGGATTTAAATGTCATCAGACGCTCTCTAACACTCACTCATCTATATTATCTATAATCTTGAGCAGCAAACATAAGAGTCAAAAGAAATTTATTAAGAAAAGAAATAAAGCAAGAAGAAGAAGAAGAAAAAAAAAAGAAGGTAATAGATATTTTATTTCATATTGTATATATGCATGGCTGCTGCTTTACTCATGACTTTCCACTATATCCATAGAAACTATATCCATAGAAATTTAAAATTACTTAACAAAATTAATCTTAAGATAATCGAAGGATAATGTTAAGATTTATTATTTTACTTATTTATTTAAAATTACTTAAAATAAGTAATACTTTGTTAAATTACTTCATATAAGTAATATTTTTTTGAGAAAAATATAATTTTACTTATATTTATTATTATTTTATGTGTGTTTTATTGTTTAATTTTTTTTAACTGATGGCTAATAGTATTTTTTAGTCATGGCCATGTTGGAATTAAGTTTTCGTAGAAATGATCTACCCCCTATTCACCCTTAGGCGATCTAAGGACGGACATGTATCTAGTTAAAATACTGTTTCATACATTGTACTTTTATTTCAAGCAGTGTTCATTTTTCATACAACGTATTCTCATTTCATACAGTGTGTTCATATTTCAAACAGTGTACGCTTATTTCATCCAGTGTGTTCATATTTTATACAATGTGTTCTTATTTTAAACAGTGTACGCTTATTTCATACAGTATGTTCTTAACAGCTTGTTGTTATTTCATGCGGTATGTTTTTAACAATGTGTTCTTATTACATACAGTGTTTTTTTAACAGTGTGTTCATATTTCAAACATATGTTCTTAACAGTAATGAAAATAATAACTATAAAAATCGTAATTGTTAACTGTAAAATATTATTCTATGTTTTAAGCGTTTCAGCTGCATTATTTTGTATGCTTAAATTTTTAAGTGACTGTATTTGAGTTTTATAAACATTACCTTTTCTGCACGCTTTGATATGTTAATACCTTGCTCTTTCCACAATTAACGCAACGTTTGAGGATAAAATAGACTAAAGAAGTTAGAATTTATACAAATGTTATCGTGGGTGGCGTAATAGTTGTTTGATCAGTTTTACCAGGTGGAGGCATTTGAACTTTCAACACGTAATATTTTTGGAGGAGATTTGTTGGTTTACCATCATAAACACTAGTGATGCTTTTTAAACAAACTTTTATAGTAAAATCATCAATTTTTTATAATTCATTATGAATTAACTAAAGTAACTTTTTTTTTTTTAAACTTGTAATACCAAGAAATTATTGACAAATGATAAATTGTAGCAACTTTTAAAAATTCTACTTTCTTATTTTATAATTAAAAAATTTATACTTTCTTGCGTTTCATATATTAATTTTGGTTTATTAAGGTACTCCAAGAAGACCAAACGGTCTAATAACAGAGCACTGCGGAAGATATGATACATATATATGTTAAATATATAATTAATAAAATCTTTTCTTTTTTTTGTAATACAAATAAAAATATAATAAACATATAATATATGATAAGTATAAGCTAGATTTGTGTAAAATTATATAAATAAATTGAAATTATATAAATAAAATTTAAATATGATTGTATTATACTTAAGATAATTGTTTTATATTGTTTTAAAAACATATTATTTCACATAAATAAAAAAATTATGCTGCTTTATTTTTTCCTTTTTGAAGTTTTTTTCGGATTGAAGTTTTATTCTATTTGAGTTTTATCTGTAGTCAAGAAGTTTGAGAAACCTCTTGAGAAACCAAGAGGTTTAGTGAAACCTGTCATACAAGGGTTTGTATGGATTTTCTCGCACGTTCTATTTAACTTTGAGTAGGGATGTAACGGAAGTATATCGTAGGTGAAACGGAGGTTTAAAATTTATGTTATCGCATTAAGAGCATAGTATAGCAAATATATAATAAAGATATCTTTAAACTTTATTATATATATATATATATATATATATATATATATATATATATATATATATATATATATATATATATATATATATATATATATGTATATATATATATATATATATATATATAATAAAGATAATAAAAATAAAATAATATATATAATGCAAATATATAATAAAGATATCTTTTATATATATATATATATATATATATATATATATATATATATATATATATATATATATATATATATACTATAGCATATTTATATGCGCAATTGCTCACTTTTTTTGCTAGCCTAAATTAAGTGAGCGTTTTTAGAAAACGATGAGGGAAAACAAAGAATAATGAATAAAAATGTTGCTGACCCATACCAAACCCTCAGTCGATGTAGCAGCACTGCACTGCGAGTCAGGCTATTTGTCAGTCGATGTATGTACTGAAGCCCCCAGCCGCAGGCTATTTGACGATAGGTGAGTATGACATCATCATGCTCACCTAACTTAGCAGTATAAGATATATATTGCTATATTAAAATATATAGCTGCATAACATATCGTCCTCTGAGTATTATATTGTTCAATCTACAAATGTAATAAATAAAATGTTCTATCTAATATATAAAATAAATACAAAAAGTATACATATGTATATAAATAAATATAGAGTTCTATAAAATATAATATATTAAATTATATCAGGTAGAACATTGTATTTATTTATATATATATATGTTTTTTGTATTTATTTTATATATTAGGTAGAATATTTTATTTGTAGATAGAACAAGATAATACTGAGGGGACGATATGTTGAGGAGCTTCGACTTCTGTTCCAAAAGGTTGGAATTTTCAATTCTCCTTATCTCCAACAATTTCAAATCTAAAGTTAAATTAGGATTTAAATTTAGAATGTGTGTGCATTCTATCAAACTTGAGAGTGATGGTTTAAAAAAAATGATTTTTAATGTTATGTTATCTATAAATTCGGATGTAATTTTGAACATACATCGAGTAAGTAAGACTCTTTAGAAGTAACTCCTTTTTATAATTTTTTTCTATTCTTTATTTTGAAAAACTTCATAAAACAAATATTTAAACAGGCAAAATAAATTAAAAAAAAAACTGTATTTTCTAAAAATGTTTTTATTTTTCACCAGAGGTTTACTTAGACTCGTCCCTTAAATGAGTGCAATTGTAAATATTTTAGCGAATCTCTCATATCAATTTAAATTATAAAACTAAATCAGTTTTAATTATAAAACCTAAAATATAAAGAAATTTTAAAAAATTTGAAAGAAAAAAAAACAAAAAAATATTTATTAATTTTTTTATTACGCTGGTCAACATATTTGGTTGCTGGAAATGTAGGATCTTTTTCTAAGGGGTCGTCCAAAAATTACATCACCCAATTTTTGACCAAAAAAAAATAAGGTTCTATTCTCATACTGTTTACCTACATTTTTTACCTTTTATTTCTATTTTACCTCCATTTCCTTTTACATTTTACCTCATTACATACCTAAATTTTCAATTGTAAAATGAGGTCTTCTACAAGTTCAACATAACTTTCAAATGTTCTATTTTTGAGAATATTTGTGTCATAGAGATAAAAGCTACACAGGCCCTTAATTCAATTCCATTTATGAAACTTTTAAATGGAGTGTTGCTTGTAAACTGTCCAATTTGGGGGCCGTTGACCGTCTCAAAAACTTAACATGAAAACTTAGAGTGCCTCCTTTGTTTACCAAGAAGAATGTTTTATTTTTTTTAAATTTGTAACTTGTAGTCTTGTATTTTAAAGCTAACAAAATTTTGCAACATTCCTTTTTTAAGCATGTACTTTTTTGGGACCGCAGCACATTTGTTTCCATTAAATTTTTAGGTTTTGCACTGTCAATCAGTAAACGCCAATCAAATTAAGTAATTTAAGAAAATCCTTCTTGCCAAAGCGGCAATTCATATTTATCAGCAAATGATGGTCCCAAATGATGGTCCCAATATTAATATACGGCTGTAACATAAATCTTAATTTTACCGCCACACATTTAGCTAATTTAAATTTTATCAACCGTAGAGCAAAGTGAATATTCGGCAATCATGCAAAGCAAAGTATGTTACAAAATTTATCAAAAAAGATGTGTGTTTAAAAAGTAAATATTAGGAGAATGCCAACTCTTTGAAGACGTGTGTGTTTAAACAATAAATTTTAGGAGAATACAAACTCTTCAAATACGAAGTCATTCATGCGAAATATTTTAGACATGTTGTTAAGACTCATAAAAACAAAAGAAGAAATAATAAAAAAAACTTTTTTTTCTCAGTTGCCATCAAACATTTATCTTGAGAACTTTATTCAAAAACAAATTAAACAAATATTTCTTTTTGATAAATTTAATTTAAATCTTATCCATTCACTATTTTTATTGCTTTTAACTCGGTATATATATATTTTACTAATTTTTACCAATTTTTGAACTTTTCAATATTTTCTGTTCATTTTGAATTATTTCTGTTATTTTTATTATAACTTGTTGTGTGTCAAAATATTTTATACTTTAATTTATAACCATAGCACATATTGAGACTTTCCGGACACTAATTTATCTTATTAAATTTCTTTAGTAACTTATCGTAATATTTTTGTAGCAAAGCAAACCAAGGAAGTTTTTTTACTCATACTTCCTTGAGGATAAAAAAGTTTAAAGCTTTTAAGTAGTTGAGGCGCAGTTGTTAGAACGCTGCTTCCCCGTGAAAAAGCGCACATGGGATACGCGTGGGTTTTTTCCATATGTAACCCATGATATGGTAAATTCTACATGGGTCCCATATGGGTTCCATATGGTAAATCCCACATGGGATACGCGTAGGCTTTTTCCATATGTAACCCATGTGGGGATTATTACTTTGTCCAATGTGTTTTGTTTTTTTGTGGTAGTTTTTACATTCATGTTTCCACATTTGTGTGGTTTGGACTGCTCTCCATAGCGACATATAAATGCCGTTATGAAAGAGTTAAAGCAATATTTAAAAGAGTTAAGGAAATCTTATGAAAGAGTTAAAGCAATCAATCGTACGCCTTTCCTGACGTTAACATGTAGCAAGTTATACTAGATTACATTTTACCAGTAGCAGATTAACTTGACCTGACGGTTAGCGTATCTGTGTTATATATGGTAAATCCCACACGGGTTATAGGTTGAAAATACCACATGTTTTATAGATCTTAAATGCCACATATTCTAATTCAAATGCTATAAAAGTAGCGAATACCATATAAATGAAACATCGAAATTAATCATGGAAACTTTCAGAGGCTTAAATTTATCTGGTAATAGCTACTTTATGCTATTTAGGATCAAATATATGCGATGTTCTCCAAAAATAATGTGGGATTTACCATAAAGTATTATAACAAAATTCTACAAAATTAAAAAACGTGTTGCAAAATGAATTTTTATTTAAATAATAGCTATTAATAAATACATTAAAAATAAATGTGAAAAATATTATTTGTTCTTTTGTGATTTACACGCCTTTTGTCAATTCAACTAATAAAGTAAATCGCCTTGGCTCGCTCAATGACAAGGTTTTTACCATATTAAAAAAAACTACTTTCTTCAAGCATTTCCTAAAAAATATATATATATTCATCAACAAATATGACTGTAAATAAATTTTAATAAAAACAAATATCAATAATAACCTAAATCAACCTAAATTATATGGTTATTAATTTAATAAGAAGAACAATCGTAATTAAAAACCTTATTAGTTAAGAGCAGTTTTAATTAAAGTCATGAATGACTTCAACTTGGACTTTATTTCACACATAACTATTTCTTAATTTATTACTTACAATGACTAATGTATTATGGATAGTTTAACAAGAGCTTGTATCCGTTCATGAGATTCTAATTAGGAAAATTCGTTAAACAAAAAAATAAATTGGTATAAATTATAACAAATATAAATGGTATAAATTATAACACATCTAAACAAAATTATTAAATTTATGATTTTCGGATATATATATACATATAGGTTACATATAGGACCTAACCCAGTGCTAAAAAACGTTTGAAACGTCTTGACGTAGGGGAAGTGGGGGCATAACCGCATATGGAGGCACAACCGTTTTTTAACATTTCTCTTTGAATTATCTAATCTGACAAAAAAACTACCACACATTAGTAAAACAGTTTTCTTCATTTTTCTTATGTCAAACAGAGTGCCTGCTATGTTTCTGAGAAGTTGTGCATAATAATGTATATTTTGATAAAAAATATTATATTTACATCATATTTTTAAAGACCTTTTTTTTGAGGATAAAGCAATATTTGATTTTAGTGTTAAAGATATGTGTTATCAGCGTTATTTCATCAAGTAAAAACCATTTTTGATATCAACATAACCTAATAAGCAAGCTATGAAACTGAATTCTTTCTAAAAACTGACCACTGGGGCAGAACCGCATAGACGCACAGGAGGCACAACCGCATACTTTTATTATTTATCAAAGTTATGTAATTACAAATAACAACAATTAGAATCGTCACATTTGAATGCGTTCATGTATAAACTTGAATAGTTTTGCTTTGAGATGATAGAAAAGTTGTTTAAGATGTTAGAAAAGTTTTGTTTTGAGAAAAAGATGTTAGAAAAGTTTTTTTGTTAAAAAAGTTTAGTCCAAAAAGTTTTGAAAGAAAAGTTTTGTTAAAAAAGTTTTGTTTTTTGTTAGAAAAGATGTTAGAAAAGTTTTGTTTTGAAAAAAAGTTGTTAGAAAAGTTTTGTTATTTGTTAGAAAAATTTTGTTAAAAAAACTTTGTTAGCAAAGTTTATTTTTTATTAGAAAAGTTCTGTTTTTTGTTAGAAAAGATATTAGAAAAGTTTTAAAATGTTAGAAATTAGATTTCGTATTTTTTTATTTAATTTTTATAAATGAGTTTTTAAATTAAAATAAAGCTAAGAGTATATCGAATAAGAAAACTGAGATTGTAAGTACAAAGAATGCCTACACAGTATACAAACGTGCAACAAAATCAGCAAATAATCTGAGCTATGACAATTGTAAAGAAAATGTACCTAGAACAGTGAACCCCCAACGATTTTTGTGAGTGTGCGGTTGTGCCTCACAATGGGGGCAAAACCGTTTTTTCACTAAGTGTAATTTTTGTGTAATAACATTTTCAAAACCCGTTCAATATTTTTCTTAAATGCATCGATTTAAAGCCTAATGATGCGGCTATTGAAATAAACTGCTAAAAAAACACATTTCGTTATTATTTTCATATAACATTCATTCAAACGTTACGGGGGCGGTTATGCCCGCACTTCCCCTACTTAATAACTTGAAGCACCTTAATAACTAGAAAGGAAAAAAAGTCTAGACAAAGATTTTAAAAGCAAACAAAATTATTTGCGTTTAAGTCCTATTTCATCTTAATTATATTTTTTCCAACATCTAAACTACAATCATTAGAAAAAAGTTGCTTCATCTCACCACAAAATTGATAAATCTCACCCTATTTATGTTTAGGTTATTTATAACTTCAGACTATTTAAAGCAGTTTGTACAATTTTATCTTTTTATTATTAAAAAAAAATTAAGTTTAAATATTAATAGAGCCTAAGGAACTTAACGAACCATTATTTATTATTTGTAGTTACAAACTGAAGCATTCGTAAATAATTAAAAAAAATTTTTTTTTCTTATTTATAAATAGTTTTTAATTTTCATTTGTAAACTTTTTACATAGTACTTTTGGTTAATCACAGTGATAGAGGCGTTTGGAGAGCTTGAAGGTGTTTGAGATTTTATACCGTTTTACCGATTATCCTTAAGATTGCTTTTTTTGCTGTCTCCAGAATTTACATTGTGTCTAGGTTACATAGTTTTAGTTTTCTTCGCGTTTCAAAGCAAAACAACTTTTTTTTAAATTCATTTTTAAATGATTTGAAAAATCACAAAATTTTGTAACAAAAAACAAAAAAACAAAAACATAATAACAATAAAAAATAATTAAATAATAATTATTTTTTTTTAATTTTTTCTTTTCAAAATTTTATGTTTATTTGTTATCGTTTCTACTAAAACATCTTGAACATCTTTTTCGGTTTTTTTATTGAAAAATAAAGTGTTATCAGAATCGATGCACAAAATTTCCGTTGTTTCTGAGATTTCCGCTTTGCAATCTTTTATTACAAGTAACCAACAATACAAGCGATTAATTTCACTTGAGATATGATAGATTAATTTCACTTTTTTTAATGTATTCAAAGTAAGATAAATACTTTCAAAAGCAGCTCAAAACGGCAAGTAAATGAATGACTCATAAAGCAACCTTTCCTTTGTATATCTAGGACATTCTGAAGCATAAAGTTTTAAACAACTCTTTTTAAAAAAACTAGGGTAAACAACTTGACTTTTGTGAAGTTTGTTTTTATTTTTTTCAAACAATGATTGCGATCATTCTAGTGGCAATCATATTGAATAACAGCAACGTATTTCCGCAGAGAAATTCTTTAAAATCAACCTGTGCGTATTTCGACTTCAAGATGTGCATGAAAACAAAGATAATGGTAAAGTTATATAGTGTTTAAAAAGCAATTAAAAGCTATATTATATAATATGTTATTAATGCAAAAACTGGAACAACAAAAAAAAAAAAAAAGGAAGGGGGTTCTTGTTCGGTCACTCTTCTTAAGTTAAGAGTTGTTTCGGTTGAGATGTTTAAAATTGTTAACACAGCCCTGTGAACTTTTAATAATGGGTTGTTTAAATACTGTGTCCTAAAGTTCTTTTTAAAATTTCAGTTGTTTTTAATTTTTTTTTTTTAGTTCCGCCTTTTACGTCCACCAGTAAACCCGGTCCCGGTCACCGATCCACCAGTAAACCCCCGGTCACAATTACGATCAAGCTGTAGCATGAATTTATTATTGTAAAAAAAAAATGATTCATTTAATTAGGTTTGTAAAAAAGGTTTCCCTGCATGCTGCCCATATCCGACCTCTAAGCTTCCATAAATAATTGGAAAAGTGAAAATAAAAATTTAGTATGACAAATTTTTTCTTTTAATGTTAATTCACATTATCAAGGCCACTATAGACAAAGAGGCTACTTTAATTGTGGTTACAACCTATACTCAACTTAATATTTCCGAAAAACGAACCTTGATAAACATGGCCGCTACGCGTAGAAACAAGTTGAGCGCGGTACTACCAGGGACGTGGTAGGGATTAAAATCGACTGGTTCCTTAAAAAAAAAAAAAGTCGTTTAAACTAAAATTCACCCGACTGAATTGTATCATACAACCGACTAAATTCTTCAAAAAACCGACTATAACTTGAAAATCACCTTCTTTTCGTGAATCCACCCCCTCCCCCATGTATATATATATATATATATATATATATATATATATATATATATATATATATATATATATATATATATATATATATATATATATATATATATATATATATATATATATATATATATATATATATATATATTCATATAGGATAATAGGAGAGATTATATATACTTTAGGGTGGTTCAAAAAAAGATATTTTTGAAAAATGTTTGCTGGCACCCCCTTAAAAAAGTTTTCCAAAATTATACCTGCTGGTCACAATCAAAGCAAAATATAAAATTTTCAATAATAATAATCTTTTTATATAAAAAATATAAGCAAAAAAAATATATATATATATTGTTATTAAAAAATCTTGTAAAAATGTTTGTTTTTTTCCATTTTAGGTAGAAAATAGTCATTTTTTTAAAGCAAATAAAATCTAAAATAATAATGTTACTATGAAATTCAGGTGTCTTATTTTATTTCCGTTTCTTTGATTTTATTTGATTCTTTTTATCATTGTTATTAAAAAATTGCAAAAATATTTTCAATAAGACAAGTTTCTGGTATGTTTGCTGGATCCATGTCTTTTGGTACCAGAGGTATCTTTAACGATTGTAGCCAGCATGTGATTGATTTAAAATTATGCAATGAAGCTAAAAAAAGTCAAAATACATTTTTTTATCGCAGTGATGTCCCTAAATAAATAGAATCTACCTCTATAAACTTATAAATAAACTCATTCCATTTAGTTAAATGTGGATTTTACTTACGCTTTCTTGTAAATTAGCAAGCGGAACATAAACTTTGGCTTGTTTTACATTTGAATAATAGAAGTCATTAACAATCTCTTAAATTGAATTTTTTATAATTTTGTAATAACTGTCAACATTTCGGACTAGCCACAATTTGCTATGTGGTCTTTTTGTTTGTTTCTAGCATAAAATAGACCTTTATATTCCTCAATACTAACTGAATGATTTCGTGACTAAAGTTAAAAACAGTTTATCTAAATCAACCTTCTGCAAAGAAAAGGTTTTTTTACAAACAATTTACCTTAGTTGATGTTATCATCTTAAGTTTCTAAAGACTTAATTTTCAATTTTGATTAGTTTTCTTTTATTTACTTTTATAAATTTCCAAGAAAAAAATAAAAAATGATATCAAGAAAAAAGGAATAATAAGTATAACAATAATTAAAACAAAAAAAAACAAAAAAAAAACTCAACTATTGCGTTGACTAGTGGTCATGTATCTCAAGCTCGTTCATTTGACATAAATCAAATATCTTAAACTAGTTAGTTTTCGTTTAACTTCTTTATCAAAAATTTTGAAAACATTTAAAATTAAATAATAATAAAAAAGAAGTCTTTTTGATTTTGAAATTAAAAAAAACAATGCATTTACTAAATTAATTTTTAACGAGTATGTTATAAATTACCCACGGTAAATTTTACCACAATATAAATATTTTTGAATAAATAAATAGATTTAAACTATAATTTTAAAATAATTTGTTTTACGGAAACACGGCGAACATTTTTCTCACGTTAATTAAGTATATGAACGTCGTTGACTTTGAATAAAATCTGTCAGTAAATTCAGTTATACCTAATATATTTTTAGTGGGAAAAGTTAATCACTTATATTTAACTAGGTCAATATTTATAACATTACAATAAATAAATCAAAGATTAATTAATTTGGTCTAAATTTTGTTCTATGCTAAGCTACTTCTTTTCAAAATTCTTACATAATTCTTTTTTCATTCAAATTCACTTTTTAAATAAAATACAAGGATATGAAAATAAATTTATTACGAAGAAATAAAATAAAGAAAAAAATTATTACGAAGTAATTATAATTGATAAATAATCAAAAAATTAGAAGTAACATAAACTATCCTAATCAATAATTGTTCTTTTTAAACAAGAAAAAAATCTTTTTCTAAAATGCACTTAAAAAAATATTTATTCCTAATAGTTAATTAATTATCAACTATTATTAATAATTAATTATAATAGTTAACTAGTAATTAAGAATAATTAATATGGATATATTACAGGTAGAAAAAAATGTTGTGTACGACAACTTAGCCAAGCTGGAAAGTGAAGTAACAAGAAAAAAACTCAAGATTTCCGTTCCAAAATGCGCCAAAGAAAAGTTTGGGAAGTGGAGATGCTTCATTGAAGAAAAACTTGTTTAACTATTTTTTTTAGTTTATAAAATCTTAACTGTATATAAAAAAAATAATTTGCAAACTTGAGACTTTTTTTATACTTGTTTAAATCAATTCTTTGATTATCAAGTTATATAAAGTTTTTAAAAAACATAATTAATCTTTCAGTTCCGTTAGTAAAAACAAAAAAAGTTATAAAATCATAATGATTGATGTTGAATTTTTTATGGTATAATCGTGACCTTAGAATTATGTTGTTCTATCTCCACTTTTTGAAAAAACTGAGTTTTGATACTGTTATGTACCTCAGAATAATGTTTTTCTACAGTATTAAAACTTGATTTATAAGTAGAAAAGTTGCGGAGAAAAATATTATGTTGAAAAAAAAAATGAAAATTTTCATAGTAGCAGAGAATTATGTTTAATACACATTACTTGATATTGCGTAATGATTGAAATATCATTAGTAGAAGTAAGAAAAATTATCTTCTACTAAAACTAGGAGTTGTTTACTGACATTAGGAAAGATTGTTCGCTAAATGGTAGTGCAAATTAGCGCAAAAATATGCGCATACATACGTTCAGCCCGGGTAAATAAAAAAAAAGGAATTGCTTTTACTCGGCGTTGTTGGAGTAATTGCTCAGCTTTACGTGAACAAAATTTTTAGCGATTTCGCTTAAATTTTTATTTACGTAAAGCTGAGCAATTTACTCCAATAAAGCTGAGTAAATTGCTCAGCATTACGTGAATAAAATTTTTGAGCAAAATTGCTAAAAATTTCATTCACGTAAAGCTGAGCAATTACTCCAAAAACGTTTAGTAAAAGCATTTGCTTTTTTTAATTCACCCGGATTATTGACTGACAAATGGGCTAATATACGAAATGTACATACACTGACTGACAATTACTTTTATATACACTAACTGGCGTTTATTTTTATATACAAATTGTATATTTTATCTCTAAAATTTTATTAACATAAAACTTATCAAAATTATCGAATTTTAGTTTTAAGTCTTTATGTTTTAAAAAAAAAATAATTAAATATATATTATTAAAAATTGCAACTTTGTTGTTGTTCTAAACTATATGCAAACACTACAATCAGGTCTCCGAGACTAACAATGATCAAAGTTTATTAAACGACCATTTTAATTATAACTTGAAATTTCTAGTTTTAAAGATAATGGTAAATAAAACTCTAACAAACTTCTAGTATTTCGAGTATTAGCTAGACGGATTCAAATTTAGTGATGTATACTTTAAAAACAACTTAACTCCAGTCTTAACTGTTAAAATCTCACCTTTAATATAGTTTATAATATTTTTAGTGAGTTCTTTTTTATTATATTTACTTATTTTATTATATTTTTTAATGTTAGATATGATCTAGATTGGAATTTTTTTAGATTAGATTGTATTTATTAGAACAAATAATTCTAAAGAACACGCAAGTCCATATTATTGGACTCTAACAGCGTACCCCAAAACAAATTATGTTACAGCGTATGACATCGAATAAATAATTTATAAAAAAAAAAACCATTAAGATATGCAGTCGATGCCGACATAACTTTTCAAAATTGAGTGAGGTAACTTTACTCTTAAAGATATTGATATAATCGGCATTAACATCATTGAAAGGCAACTAATTCCAAAGTTGACAATTCGTTAAGAAAAAACTATATTTCTGAATTTCTTGTCGATAGCGTGGTTTGCGTATTTTATATTTATGTCCTCCCGCGGTATTTTTGTTGTCAATAAAAAAGGACATAGATTTATCAATTAAGACCAAATTATGCAGAATTTTGAAACAAGTTGATAAATAATGTTTTAATCTTCTTATCTTAAGCGAGTCCAAATTAAGCAACTGAAGTCAACTATAATAAGTCAAATTGCTTAGGTAAAGGATTTTTTTGTGAAACGTTTTTGCGCGTTCTCAACTCCTTTTAATCTAATTATCATTAATAATTCTAATTACCACTAATTACTCTAGTTACCACTAATTATTTTAATTATCACTAATTATTTTAATTATCACTAATTTTTAATTATCACTAATTTTTAATTATCACTAATTTTTAATTATCACTAATTATTTTAATTATCACTAATTATTTTAATTATCACTAATTATTTTAATTATCACTAATTGTTTTAACCATCACTAATTATTTTAATTATCACTAATTACTCTTATTAACTACTCCAATTAAACTAAATTAGCAGCTAAAAGCATTAAAGACCAAATCTTGAAAACTGCATTACTCCTTTAATCAAAAGGAGCTATCTTTCTCTTCCAAAATTTTATGCTAAAAAAATTATTCTATTTAAACTAACGAACTGATGATTCTATGTAATTAAATGAATGGTGATACTTTTTAGAATTTTTACCTAAAAAAAAAGTTATAAACTTTAAGGGTAAGTTTAGCCATGTCGTTAAAATTTAGTAAGTTGTTACTTCAGCCAAATTTTTGTTTTGGTAAAGTATTTAAAAGTTAAAAGAAAAAAAAATTAAAACTGCATTATTTATTATTTCTTTTATAGGCAACTAAAAACTTTTCTGTTATCACTTATAAAATATTTTAGCTCTTCTTTTAAAAGATAAAAATTAAAAAAAGTTTTTAAATATATCAAAGAATATAGTAAATGCCAAAGTTGGTCAAAGAATGTAGTAACTGTCAAAGATACTTCATTTAAGAAAGTATGTGGTTATATAACAATAAACTTTTCTTGAAAAAAAAAAGGGCCTTTAGAAAAAAAATTGTGTGTGTGTGTGTGGGGGGGGGGGGGCACGTGCCGCTCTGGCCCACCCCGGTGTCGTTGGCCCTGACTCGGCCCAGACCTATTTCAGTCTTAAATATAATGTTTAACAGATAAAAATTGTGTAAAAAATAACGAAGTTAAGGTAACGATAAAATCTTTTTCAGTCTAGTACTTTTTATTAACAACAGAATCAATCCATGACCGCAATACTTTTGTATTAGAAAATACACCATATAAGCCTTTCCTTGCGCACCCAACGCCCCATGATATTGTTCCCCATAAATACCATATATCTGTTTTTTTCTTCAAATCGGAAACTTTACAGACCAGAGGACCACCGGAATCTCCAGCGCAAGCATCAATCTTTCCAGTATCGTATCCAGCACATAGCATTTCCTGAGTTACATTAAAGTTTAATTGGTTAAATGCCACAATACATTTATTTTGGTTGATCAACGGAACTTTAGCTTGTTGCAAAATCTAAAATAAAAAAAAAATAAAAATAATTTATAATTAACAAAATTTTTTTTTAAAATTAACAACTATTTTTGCCCTCTCTATTTAACGCAAAGCAGTCCACCAGAAATAAGATTACTCGAATTATGGAATCGTAGAGAAAGTTAATGGTCAAAATAGAATTGAGAAATCACCTTATGTCAACACCTTTGAGCGCATTTAAAATTGTCTTAAGTAGTAAAGAGAGATTATAAAAAGTAAAAAGGGGTTATAAAAAGTAAGTTGCTAATCTTTCAAACTAATTTTTTTTGTAGAACAAAGTTCCTTTAAACTGAAATTATTCAAAAAATATTTTTATATTTTACTCATTACTTAAAGAAAGATAATCTCTAAAAAAAAGATGACTCTCTAAAAAAAGATGACTCTCTAAAAAGAAATTTTACATTTTTGGTATGCAAGGATACGACTGTTGATCACAAATGACTTAATTTGTCAGTATAAGAATTTTTTATTTTTTACTTTTGTTAACCATTGGCCACAAAAGATAAAAAAGACAATTGTTTTCCAGCATTAGTTAAGCTTCTTTTTCCAGTGAAACGCAAATTTCATAAAATATTTTATGAAATATTAAATAAACATATAATCTTGGTTAGTTTTAGCTGTTTTTTTTTTTTTTTTTTTTAATTAAAAAGGTTTTTTTAATTAAAAATTAGGTAAAATATTTTGGTACTTGGTAAAATGCATCTCCATAATTGTGCAGATGGATTTTACCAAGTTTTACAGAGTTTAAAAGGTTGCAAAATGAAAACGCTTTTGCAACCTTTTTAAACTCTGTAACAACCAAAATACCATGTCTAGGTATGTATATTTAATTTTATTCATGCTTATTTTCAGCCAATGTATTAAAGCCTAATAATATACAAGTTAATAATAAATCTTATAAAAATATATAAAATTGTATAAATTGAAGTGATTAAATTATTTGTAGTTCTTAAATTACTAACCGGTCTGCATTTTGTCGCAAACTTGAATAGAGATTGTAATGGTCCTATCAATTTTATTAATGGCAGAATAGATAAAAATATATACAAAGATATAGTTAAGGATGTAATGCTACCACATGGTTAAGACAAAATGCCTTAAAAACTTTTTCAAAATCAAAGCAATTTGATTAATCGAATAGCCTTAGCAAAGTCCTGACCTTAATTCTATTCAATGTCTATGTAAGCTCATTGATTGACAAATTTTAGGTCGAAAACCAACAAGTAAACGTGATTTATTGAATACTCTGAAACAAGGAAGGGAAAAAACCAACATTATTGTGATTATGAAGCTGGTGGACTCCATGCCTTGTCACTGTCATGCAGTAATCAATGCTAAGTGCTTCCCGACAAAGTACTAAAGCAATTCAGTTTAAAAAAATTTTTTTAAACATTTTCAATTTAAAGCATGTTTAAAAAAAAATCTAATTCAAGTTTTTTTTCTGTTCGCGTACTTTTGCACGCGCAAATTTTAATTAAATGAATTTTTAAGATTAGATTGCTTAGATTTAGTAAAAATTTATATGTTTTTAGATTTGTAATCAATTTTTTGACATTTCAGTAAAAATTTGAAAGATATTAGACTTTTCATTCAAAAGTTATCTTAAGTTATGCTCTTGTCCGGTTACTTTTGCACGCTACTGTATAAACAAATAAGATTACAAAATTATAGCTATACCGCTGGTGCATCGCCGTATTCTTGTAATAATCCCCATCCAGTAATAAAACATTCTGTACCAA
Source organism: Hydra vulgaris (assembly GCF_022113875.1). Lineage (NCBI taxonomy): Eukaryota > Metazoa > Cnidaria > Hydrozoa > Anthoathecata > Hydridae > Hydra > Hydra vulgaris. Next base: position 23,024,368 of record NC_061168.1, read on the forward strand.
TAGGAAATGTAAGTTGCGGTCCAGGTAAACATGCTGTTCGTACACGGTTGTTTAGCTTTGCAGTAGAATTAAGTCTTAACAGTGCTAAATCGTAATGGAAACCATTATGTTCATACTGAGGATGAAGTAGTAGTTCTTTAATACTGTATAACTGTTCCCAGCCATTGTCTTTTTTTATATCGTGTTCACCTATTGATTTTAAACATTTTTAAATTTGTACTATCGGATAATAAGAACTTTTTGTATAAAATTTTTATTTTTACCACACTGTTAAAAGAAAAATCAATTTAAGTTTTTGATATATATATTTAAACTTAAGGTTATTGTGGTAACTTTGACGTAATAAGAAAGTGTACCTAGCTTTGACGTAATAAGAAAGTGTACCTAACTTTGACGTAATAAGAAAGTGTACCTAACTTTGACGTAATAAGAAAGTGTACCTAGCTTTAACCAATAATCATTTTTGTCTGGATTGTCATAAAAGCAATGTGCTGCACTTAATACCCATTCCTCATTTATCAGTGTACCACCACAGTGATGACCAGGATTACCTGTGTTATAACGGTAATCAATGTTTACTTGCCACGGCCAATCTCCTTCTTTGGCATTTTTTCCACCAACAATTCTTGAATGACTTATTCCTTTTGTGCCACAGCTTGGCTGTATAGCTAAAAAGAATTTATATTGAAATTTACAATTAAAACTAATAAAAAGCATTGAATCAAATAATATATTTTAAAATTTACGTAAATTTTCGTTAAAAACTAGTTTAAAATTAAATTGTTCAACTATAAAACCTTTTTCATCAGGAATTGCTGTAGAACTAACAAGTGTTGTTTTTTGAGTTGTAGATGTTGCAGTAGTTAAATCTATTAAAATATAAGCTGAATTCATAATCATGGCTTACTATACTATACAAACACTACTATATATATATATATATATATATATATATATATATATATATATATATATATATATATAATATATATATATATATATATATATATATATATATATATATATATATATATATATATATATATATATATATATATATATATATATATATATATGTACATACACGGACAGATTTCGCACTGATGTAAGCATAATGTAAAAAAAAAAACTTATATAAAGTCTCTTGTATATCATAGCGCATCGGTTATAGAGATATTAATCATGTTAGCTTTGCGATTGGTTTAAAATTTCAGTATTCACGGAAGGTTTTATTGTTGTTGTATAACTTGATCTAATGTATATATGGATAAACGTTCATCCATATATAATGTATATATGGATGAACGTTAATGTATACAACCCAACGTTGCACTGGCAACGTTGGGTTGTATACATTAGATCAACGTTTATCCATATTCATTGGAATTATCGTTTGGTTATATGCAATTAATCAACGATTTGTTTAGATTGTAAAAACAATTAATTTTTGAGATGATTTTGCAAACGTTGAATCAATGTACAGGCTGTTTTTATTTGCGTCGTTATTAATCTTTTTTTATCAATAATCATTGCTAAACCCTGATTAGATCAACGTTGGATTTGAATCAAAAAAACAGCAGGAAAAAAAAAAAAAATTGAAAATAAGTTGTTTCATAATGTTATCATATTGTTCAGTTTAGAAAAACTTAACTTCTAATTATGGCAAAGAAAAGTATGTATTATATTTTTAAGTATTAGCGTAAAAAGGGTTACTTTGAACGTTTTTGAGATATTTTTACTTTATCTTCCTTCACTATTGATAATATTTGAAATTTAACAAAATCAATATAAGGGCTAAACCTGACTCTTTCATAATTCAAACTCAAAATAATATTTGAATATAAGGATTTTGTATGAGATTAATTTAAATAGTCATTCAAAGTTACCCCACAAATGGAGTAACTTTGAATGCGTTTTTTGTAAAAGCAAAACCTATTCAAATACGCCTTGTTTTGTTATAAAATTTAATAAAAACCGCAGTCTAGTTTCACAGTAATTTATTATTGCAAAAATTATCTAATATTATATCAAACTCCCATTTAGTATTTTATTTTGTTTAGATGGTTTGTTTTGAGTAGGTTTAAACGAATTTGTACACGACCTCTACAAGAATTTTCATTTTATATACATTTTTGCTTGTGGCTTTATAAAAACTCAAATAGTGTATACATTTTCAAAAAATTTTTATTCATAAAATAAAATAATTTTTAAATACAATTTAAAACTCTTTTACTACCACTAATACATGACATTGATAGTACTATTACGGAGTCTTTAAAATGATTTGACTTTAAATAAAAAAAAGATTTTTCGAAAAAAAGTTAATTTAAGTTTAGTTTAAAATTTGAGAAAAGCTTTGAGACGTAATTACATTTGAGAAACGTAAAGGGGTTTTCATAAAGTAAGTCTGGTATTGTGTTTATACTCTTCCAGCTAATTGCCTATGAGAGTATCTCATACCATCGCGCGTTCGATCGGATGGCATTTAAATTTAGAAAATAAGATGGAATTTAACGCTTTTTTAACTTCATATATGGACGCTAAATGGGCCTCATATGGGCTAGCCCTTGAATACAAATTTTTAACTTTTTTAATTACATATATGGCCCAAAATGGGCCCTAAGTGGGCTAGCCCTTGAAAACAAAATTTTGTATTCAAGGGATAGCCCACATGGGGACCATTTTGGGCCAATACATAAAGCCCACATAGGGCCCACTTGGGCAAACCCATATGGGCCCCAATAGGACATGTTTGCTGGAATATTTCGCCGAGCTAAAAAACGTGATCAAAATATCACAGACGAAAACAAAAAGTGTAAATATTTAAGAATACCTAGAATAATTGATAAACATTTTTCCTAATAATAAATTATTTTTTGAAATTTTTTTATTTTTAAATAAACATAATTATTTTTAAATAAACATAATTATTGTATAAATGTTTTTAAAACTAATAAGTTGAAAAAAAATCCATAAAATATTTTTGAGCGGTATTGTTATACAAATACTCCAAATGTGCAACGCTCGCGATGGTTTCACATACGTTGGCCGAAAGTATGTGTCCTAACTGGGAATAACCCGTTTTTTTAGTTTTTTTTTGTTATACGAAGAGCAAAATATTAAAAAAACAAAACAAACAAACTACTACTTAAAGAAGGAAAAGATTTGAGAGAAAAAGGTAAATTTGCTCAGATTGTCTTATAGGCGCAATCTTTAGTAAAATTCATTTATTTCGTAGTTATTCTGTTATCTTTAATATTTTTCTAATAAAGGTTTTTTAAATACTAAGAAGGATTAAAATTTAAAAGATTTTTTACAAGATTTATTAAAAGATATTTGACAAAAATGAAAATTTTTTTAGTGAGGCAGATGCTTTACAAAGCAGCTGCAGCATTTTTTTTTTAATTTTATGAAAAAAAAGAATCTTTAGAACGTGAAAAATTTAATGCAATTCATCTTAATACAGGAAGTTGTATAGTTACAATAGTGCTTAAAAAATTTAAGAATTTTTAGTGTAATATGCCTCGGTGCAGTTCTGATGAACTAAATCTCGGTGCAGTTCTGATGACTCAAATATAGATTATATTCTCAAATACCCAGGCTTTTATTTTGTTGAAGCGTAAAACAAACAAACGGTAATAAATAAAATTATGCGACTTAAGACTAATATCAAAGAGCTGATTATACTACTTTGTTTTAGAATATATAAATGCCTAACCCAATTTTAACCTAATTACACACACAGACCTTTTGGTCTGTGTGTGTGTAGGGAGCGGGTAGGTACAGCCCGGTGTAGTATGAGATTTTTACTCCCGCGAGTTTTTTTTACTCCCCAGTAAAAATCTCATATTAAATTTTTACTCCCATTATGAGATATTTACTCCCATAAAATATTTGCGTCAAAATGTACTTTACGACTTTGTTATGTTTTGACAATATTTTTAACGTTTAAAAGATTGTGATTTTTCAAAAAGCAGTAAAGAAGCAATTCCGTTTAATATGAACGTTATTTAAAACTTTTTTAACAATTAAGATGAATACAACTCAGTTTTGCTAAAATTTTCTAACCGTAAGCGCAACGAGGTACACGAGGAAATTATTAGGCATTTAAATATTGGATGAATATTTATTTATTAAGATGCATGCATAAATTGGTTGAAGATGCGACAATGGGAGCTGACGATGATATAATAGGATGTGCTTCATTTATGGTTGGGGGGTTAGATATCCATATATATACAGTATATACAGTATATATATATCCATATATACAGTATATATACAGTAAATATGGAGCGGAAAAAATTTCAATAATTGAAATTAAACAACAATATTTAAAATTCATGAAATAAATACATATGTAAATGAATTAGATTTTCAACTGTTAATCACATCATCAAAGTGGAATCCAATCGAGTTGTCTAGAAATATAGAAAAATCACTTAATTTATGAAGTCGTACACTGCATGGGTAGGTCATCCATTTTGGTTTCACTCCATTTTTGCTGTATACTTGAATATACATCTCCATAAATGAAGTACATCTAATTATCTCTGCATCAGTTGTTCAGGTCACATATTCAAGAATTTTAGTTTTATAAATATGCATTCGAATTGACAAATTAAAATATCGAGTTATTTCATCCTGTATTTTGTTATGCATATGGTTAACAACTTTGTTTCTAATTGGCTTATGTTCATCTTCATTTCCAGTTATGATAAAAGAAACTGCTCTAAAAAAGCAAAAGGTTTCATCTCCTTTAGCTCTATGGATTCTCCTAGGACAAAGAGTTAGGTTGATGTTTCCTACTGCGACATTGTGTTTCCTGATAATTCAAAACTTTTCTGTAATTGATTTTCTCATATCAAAAGTGGCACATTTCGTTATATATTATCAAATCCTAAATATAAACAGGTTACAAAGGTTTCAATAATTTCGTTTAAATACTCGCTTCTTTATTAATTTTCAAAAAAACCGCAGTAATAAAAACGTTTAAAAGTATTCACAAAGTACAACGTTGTTTGGTTGCAAAAATACATTTTGTCGCAAAATATTTTATGGGACTAAAAATCTCATAATGGGAGTAAAAATTTAATATGATATTTTTACTAGGGATTATAAAAAACTCGGGAGTAGAAGTCTCATATCGGGTTTAAACACGCACATAAAAATAAATTCGATAAATTTGAAATAAAACAAAAATTATAGAAAATGATTTAAATACCACCATGATAATTATGATAATTATAAAAAAATAATAGTCAATAGTATTACAACAATATTAATTAATATAATTAATGTTTAACTTGCTGCAAAATGCCACCCTTTTTCTACTTAACGAATTTAAAGATACGAATATACTAGACTCACTTTTTTTTACACATAAACCACAAGTTTTTTGGCAAGTCTTCAGTACTCTGTTTTTAAATGGCCCTTTTTGACAAAAACCTTGTATTTTCCAGTTTAAGCATATCTTGTCATTTTCTAAATTAACACATTCTAAAAATAAAAGTAAAACAACAAATTAAAATGGCATAATAAACGCCTATTAAAGCACAAAACAATTTCATTGATTTTAAAACGTTATGTTTATACGATGTTCAAAGGCGTTTCCTAGTGCGTGTTTGTTTTTAATAATACGGAACGAAAGCTTTTTCTTTCATAGACAAGGTAGCCAAAATAGGTAAATAAAATTTTCTTTTATTCTTGAAAGCTAATTTCCTACTGCTTAGCAACACTGAGATTAAGGTAAATCTTAATTATATTTTCTGGTAACAGTAGCCTCAGAAGTAGTGATCGAAAAAGTAAAATATGGTTGCAAAATGTTTTTTTGAAACTTTTTACCATGCTACCTAATTATTTTTCAACTTTTTCTTAAAATGCTCCAAATTAAGAACATTTTGAGAGCTCACAAAAATAAAAAATATTTTCTAACTTGAATAATGATGAATTCAGTGGTGTAAACGACTGCTTACAACTAGTGATGTATCGAAGTGTGTCTTTTAGATCAATTTGCTTCTGGCTGGAATTAAAAAACTTTTTTTACTTTTTTTTTATGACATGTGACACAGGCTGTGTAAATAAATCAAAAAATCATTATCCTAAAGAGTAATGAAGAACTATAGGTAAACTTAGGTAAAAAATATAAATGCAATTTTATTTGCTGAAATAGTAGTACTGCAAATACATTTGCAAAAATTACATTTGTATTTTTTACCTAGGGGTACCTATAGTTCTTCATTTCTCTGTAGGGTAATGATTTTTTGATTTATTTACACAGCCTGCGTCATATGTCATAAAAAAAAAGTAAAATAAAAATTTTAGTTCCAGCTAAAAGCGAAGTGATTTAAAAGACACAAATTCCGGCAGGAATTCCAGTACATACTTACAGCATCATAAAAGTGGCGTGCATAATTGGATGTAAGTTGTAAAAGCAGTTGAGAAACTTTTTTAACATCTGTTACAATAATATTAAAATTATTATTCTGTTACAATAATATTAATACTATTTATATATTCTGTTACAATAATATTAATATTATTGTGCATCAATTGATGTTGCATTAATAATGTTATTGTTATAATGATGGTGTCGCAATAATGATGTTGTCGCCATAACGATGATCTTGAAATAACAATGATATTGCAATAATGATGATATCAACCAGTATTAAGCACTTTGAATGACGTGGAATATAATATATTTTCATAAATATTAGATAATTAAAATTTTTTTTTGTAAATTAAAAACTTAGCTGCAACTTTTGGCAAATTAATTTTTTGTTTGAAGTTTGTGCTACCAACCTTATTGGCAGTTTGCTAATTATTATTACTATTTTGCTTGATATTTGATAAGAAGTTCGCTTTTTAATTAACAATAAAAAAAATAGTTTTAATTTAATTTAATAATTTTTAATTAATTACAATTAATTAATTACTTGCTTATTATTTCAAAAGTAACTTAAGCTATCAGCAAATATTCGGCCGGGTGAATAAAAAAAAGCAATTGCTTTTACTCAGTAATTGGTCAACTTTACGTAAATAAAAAGTTCACCAATTTTGGTTAAATTAAAAGCTCAGCAATTACTCTGCGTTTTTGGAGTAAATTGCTTAACTTTGCATAAATAAAAATTTGAGCGATTTAACTCAAACTTTTGTTCACGTAAAGCTGAACAATTACTTCAAAAATGCTTAGTAAAAGCAACTGCTTTTTTTACTCACCCGGCCTAGAAAATCTAGATTCTTTTGAACTTTTTTTCAAAGCAGTATATCTTTGATATTTAATTTGCATGATTGGTATAAAGCACTACCAACATTTCACAAAGTACTCATTTTAAACACCCTTTCTCGTCTTATCACAAAATTCTAACCTACTCCTCCAACCACTTTAACGTTATTTATGAAAGCCCTAACTATTTACACTTTTAGGTACTTTAGAAGACGAGAATTTATAATACAAAAAGAAACAATTATAGAATACCAAACGCTTTGTATAAAAATGAAGCAAAAATTAGTTTTGGTGTGATTTTGAAGCATGATATTTAGACAACCGATCTGGCTACCATATATATTTTATCTATTTTTAAATTATAACTAGCTAATATATTATAATGAATTGAAATATCATGAACTGAAATATCAATCCAAACAATTGGTCAAACTTTGAAGTCCAAAATTTAGAGGACGAATAAATATTTTTTAATAAATATTTTAGTATTTATCTTCTAGCATAAGTATTTAAAAATAAATTTTTTTAAGAGGCATACTACTGAGCTCAATTTAAAAAAGATGTTAAATCTATGTTATTGTTTTCTTACTATTGCAATACCCCATAAGTATTTTTTATACATATGGTAGATAAAAGGCCAATACTCATTTTTTGATAAAATAAACTTTTACTGTGAGTTTTTACTGTGAAGCCCAGGGCTTTAGCCATTATGTGTCACAAAATTGCGCTAATTAACTATAACTCGGTTTTTGAGCTAGATTTTGAGCCCAACTCCTTAAATTATCATAAGTATTTTTGCAGTTTTAGGTACTATACGAAATAAAAATTTATAATAATTTTGGGATACTTGTGGCTTTAGGTCAAAGTAAAAGTCAAAAATGACTTAAAATCAATTTTTGTGTATTTTTGAAGCACGATTTTATTTAGACAAATGTTTACTTGACCTATTTATTATTTTAGTTCTAAAATAGCCAATAATCAAAAGAAATACTCATTGAAATGTATATAGCTTGTTCAATTTTTAAGTTTAAAAATACTTTTAACACTATTTTAACAATATTTCTAATAATTTTCTATATTCTTAAAAAATTTCTTAAACTTTAAAGTCCAATATATAGAAAACCAATGAATTATTTTTGAATATTTGTTAGAAATTCACCTTTGAGTATGGGTAGCATCAAGATGCTAAATGTATGACAAATGAAAAGGTTCACAACTGAACTCTGCCTGATTTTTACAGAAAGTTTCTCTTAAGTACAGCGGCGATTCTACCGTGTGTGGGTTGTAATTTTTTTCAATCGTTATACCCCAAAGAAGGCGATTTTCAAGTTAAAGTTGGTTTTTTGAGTAATTTAGTACGCTAGTCGGTGTTTAACACATTTTAGTCGGGTGAGTTTAAGTTTGGAGAGATTTTTTTTTGTTTGTGTATATAGAAAGCAGTTAATACTTTTTTAAGGACTTCCTCCCCCCTTCCTCCCTAATTTTATTCCTAGAACCGCCTTTGCTTAAATACTATGTTTATAGAAGTTTTAAATTTTTACTAGGCATTTGAACAAAACTAATTTAGTTTCTAGTTCCCAAAACGTTACTAAAGGAAAGAAACCAGAAGCTTCTGGTTTCTTTCCTTTAGAAACGTTTTTTTTTTTTTTTTTTTGATTTTTAAAATAACAAATTTTGAGTAACAACTTCGAAGTTATTACTCAAAATTCTTATATCTAGTAAAAACTTTTTGAAATATAAATGTACTTAAAACCATAAGCAAGTTTTTTAAATAATGACATAATGTAGATAATGAAAAACGCAAAATTAAAACCACCTCAATTCTATAGTGTAATATGATTTAGTACACTATATTTATATTTCAATGCTAAACTTTCTTGGTTTACTTAGTAATATTGTTTACGGTTTGATTAAATACAGGCTAAATAAACAAAATAGTATCAAACTTTTAAAACTTTTGTTGTGTCTTAATTATTTCTTAAACATTTTTTAAAATATTGTTTAGCGTTGCACAATCATAATAGGAGCAATTAAATAGTTTGTTTTAATATTTAGTTCTTTGTTATAAATCAAAAAACATAAAAAAACATAATGAACAACTGCGTGTGAACTGCGTTCAAACGCAGTTGCTCATCATTTAAACTTTAATTAATATTTCCTAACTATGATTTTACACAAATTTTATATTTCATACATATTTATATAATATTATTCGTAAAACTTTAAATCACAGTTTTCTTACTTTCGGATGACCCGTTACATTGCCAAATTTTACACACCCAAAACACGAGCATAAAAATGTTTAGTTTTATCATTGTTTTTCCAACATCTACACTGCTTGCGCCCACTTTTTTAGAAAATTAATTCTCAAAAGTTTTGGTTTTGAGTTCGATTTATTTAAACAACTTGAGCAATGAAAAAAAAACGAACAAAACACTGAAACAAAATCAGAGCAAATAAAAAACTCAATTTTTATGTGTTATGCGTAGGTGTATTCAACTTTTAAAGGTATACAACAATTAGAGTTTGTTTTAATACTTTTATAAATAATCTAACCTCACTGGACGTGTAAGGTGACAACATATTATTTACGTACTTTAAGGTGACAGCATATTATTTACGTACTTTAAGGTGACAGCATATTACTTAAGTAATATATTTTAACTATTTAAATATTATTTAAGAAATAAACTTTGTCTTTTTTTATATAAAAAGATTTATTGGCAACTGTTACAACTCCGCCTGAGCGGAGTTGTAGCAGTAGTCAATAAATCAGCGTCACTGTTATTAGAATTACCTAAACTGTGTTTGTCTCGTTCAAGCCCTATGAACTCAGAATAATCGTATGCTATCGCTGCTTCTTTTTTTTTATATGCTTCAAAAAGTCCAGTCCGTTCATTTTCACAACTCTGTTAGCTTTTTGCTACAAAATTGCTTTCAATTTTACTCTAACAAAAGAAACAGTTTTACTCTAACAAAAGAAACGGAGTTCCACAAGGGTCTGTACTTGGTTCAACATTATTCACCATCTACATAAATGACTTAACGGATAATTTAAAATCATTTCATAAAATCTATGCTGATGACACTAAACCGTTGCAAGAAATAAGACCTGAGTTTCACGATGCCGATTGTCTGATTCTTCAAAATGATTCAAACATTATCTCAGAGTGGTTAAAAGAATGGCTTATGAAACTAAATGTTGCAAAGTGTAAAGTTATGCACCTTGGTCATGGAAATATAAATCATGAATATGTATGAATGATGGTAATATATCTCTTATTATAGCGGCAACAGATATTGAAAGAGACCTGGGTATCTTTTTATCTAACGATCTAAAATGGAATCAACACATACAGGTTGCGACACGTAGAGCAAATATGATACTTGGCCTACTAAAAAAAACATTTAGATCAAAAGATATTAAGCTTTGGGGTAAACTATATACTACATATGTTAGGCCGCACCTTGAATTCGCTGTTCCGGTATGGTGTCCTTACTTAAAGGGAGACATCAAAGAAATTGAAAAAATTCAGCACAAAGCAATAAAAATTCCTCAAGATATAACAAGTTTACCTTATGCTGAAAGGTGTCGGCGTCTCAATTTTACTTCTTTGGAAACTCGCAGGCGACGCGACGACTTGATCCAACAGTTAAAACTTGAAAACGGTTTTGAAATTATTAATTGGCATAATCCACCTCTTCGCAGATCACCATCCGATGTGCTAACGCGTGATTTCACTTACAATAATGCTCGACATAATTTCTTCACAAATCGTGTTGTGAATGATTGGAATTACTTACCGTTGTCATGCAAATAGGCTCCGTCAATTAACGCATTCAAAAGTAGAATTGACAAGTATTTTTTTCCTACAGCTGCAAACAGTGCATCTTTTACAGAAGATGAGCTGCATGTTTAATTTAATTAATTCGTGCTTTAGCAGCTACAAATATTGACTTTTAAGGTACATTTGTCATAAACGTAAACTGTAATTAGATGAAAGCAAAAAAAATAAATAAATAAATAAATAAAATAATTAAAAAATAATAATAATAATAATAATAATAACAAAAAAAAAAAAAAAAAAAAAAATGCTTTTGTTTTTTAATCTGATTATTGGATTGTTTTTTTATTTATTTGTCATGTAATCTATAAAGACTAATTTAAATATATTACTATTACTATTACTAACAGTAGTTTAAATTTTGAATCAGGACAGCATTTATTTTTTATTTTCTGAATTGACCAGCAAGGTGGATACCTATCTGGACCTTCCATATAAAAACCTTAATGTGTTGATTTACTCATATTATTGACAATTAAAACTCTAAAGGCTTCCTCATTAGTCTTTATTTGGTTCTGATGTAATTGATGCATTAGTTTTGTTGATTTTGCTGTTCAATAATCATAATTAATTAATTGATAGTTAATAATTAATTAATAATATAGTAAAAAGAACCTACAATTTTTTTAGATTATATGATTATGCCATTTTGAACTAATACCTTCCAGTTTTAATTTTAAACTAAAATGGAAACTTCGCTTTAGCCAAATTTATATAAAGATGAATTATCTAATTATTATCTAGTTCCCTAGCATAACAAAACATATTTAAAGATATCAAATTTTAAATTTGCATACCTTTTTTTGGAGTAGCTCGGGGCAGCCAGTTTTTGTTATAATTTAAATAGAGAAATGTTAAACGTTGACTTTTGCTAAATAAAGATGTTTAAAACAGTTTTTTTTTTTTTTTGGCTCCATCGTATTTGAATTTCAAGGATTTTATGACAAATTTTTAATTAAATAGCTGATTTTTAAAATTTGAAAATACAATAACAACGATAACTATTAGTAACATTAACATTGAGGATAATATAAACAAGAGCTCAATACATGTAACAATACTAAATGTTACTTACTGGTTTATTTTATACAATATTATAATAAGGTATAGATATAATAATATTATTAACATTTACAGGTATAATTCTTTATAGCAGGGATGTCCTAAAAGGACTTCGGCTTTATAACTCTGTTTTTTGCAGGTCTCTAGTGTCCAAGAGCTTTCAAATTATCAGCAATAAGAAAACAATTATGAGCTTTAAATAACTTGGACCCTATTGTTTTTTAGCCTGGAGTTCCGGAGATATGGCCGCCATTATATATAATATATAAGGACTCCGGGTTTAAAAACTGAATGTTCCTCTAACCTAAAAATCTTAATTTTTTTCTCTTAAATAATCCATCAGCATATTAACACTTTTAAAGCTCCTGAATACTAAAAACTGGATAAATTAATTTTTTAGACTTTTGATTCCAGAATTCCTTTTGGGACTCAACCTTGCTTTGTAGTCATAATTATATAATTTTAATGATTGTAGTCATAATTATATAACTTTAATGATTGTAGTCATAATTATATAATTTTAATGATTGTAGTCATAATTATATAATTTTAATAATTGTAGTCATAATTATATAATTTTAATGATTGTAGTCATAATTATATAATTTTAATGATTGTAGTCATAATTATATAATTTTAATGATTGTTACAAAAATAATTTCTTTTGGACAGTTGTTAAAAATTTGTATAATTCTTTATCGACAATTTGTTCAAGCCAAGTGACTTAACCCATTTAGAGTAAATTTTTGAGAAGACAGTTTTTAATTTATTTTTTGCCACAACATGTAAAAGGTAAATATACATTAAATATATTACGCAGAACTTCTAGGAGATCATAAGCCATTATCATAAGCCATTTATATATATATATATATATATATATATATATATATATATATATATATATAATATATATATATATATATATATATATATATATATATATATATATATATATATATATATATATATATATATATATATATATATATATATATATATATTATATATATATATTTTATTTATAAAATATATATTATATATATATTTTATAAATAAAATAAGACCATCTAAAGTAAAAATCTAAGTTAGGTTAAACTGTTTTATTACAAGGAAAAGTACTAAGATAAGAAATACAAACTGGTCATTTTTAGTTTGGCAAAATGGCTCTTGGATATATAAACCAACACGAAAATCACACTTGTTTTTAGGTTTCAAATTATTAAACATTATAAATACACTAGGTGGTATACTTTATTTAAATTTAAACGTAAAACATAAAAACATTTAGTTCATAAATATTCAAAACTTTTATTTCTTTAAGAGTTGGTGTTGAGCTTGAAAAACGATTTGCAAAATTAATTGCGCGTGCAGGTGTCAGATTTAAACATAAATAAATGATTATTGCTGTGATTCCACAGACAATAATTCAGTTTTGTGAGAAAGTTAGAAATTTCCACAATGAGTGTGGCTGCTTGTTACTTACATTCTGATCTACTAAAGTGTTTTTTTTTTAAAGTACTTCAGTAAAAGTAAAAGCTGTCAGTTCGACTTCTATTTTTCATTAAAATCTATACCATATTTTTTTGAAATCTATATCATATTTTTTTAATTCAGTCTCAGAGCGAAATAAAAAAAGTCAAATTCATGTCAAAAAATGCATCTCGAACTAATATTTTCAAAAAGATTCAACCTGGTTAGTCACCTGCTAAACGTTTTTCCCCAATTGATAATCTTTTAATCGATACAGTACATAATCAGGTAAATAAATTCAAGCAAGAGTTGATATTCCTGTCAGAAACATTTGAAAACAACATTATTGAAGATAGTTGCTTTTATATTTTTTAAACCTCATTAAACTAAATAGTATTCTCTTGTATTTGTAGCATTGCATCAGCTGCAGCATTACTTATCTGCAGCATTGCATCAGCTGAGCGAACAAACAAAGTATTTAAAAAATAAAAAAAGAAGTTGTTTAAGCGATACAAAAACATCATAGCTTTTATTTATTGTTTACAATTTGAAAATGCAGAATAGATTAAATTTTTCTAATAATTATATTAGGATTGCTTTGGAACATATATAGTTGTGAGTATAAATCCACACTTTTTCTGTACAATAGGAAACTGAAAATTTTGGTATTTTTTTAAAAAAATTCACAAAGAATTAACTTAAAAAATTAAGATTGAACGGAAATTATATCTTATTTTAGGGTAAAATTTTAAAAATCATCAAAAATATTTTGTTACTAATCACAAATATTTTCGTAATGTTTATAACTGATTACAACTTTCGTTTAATTTTTCGTAACTGATAACAAATTTTGTTTGATTTTTCGTAATCTCATCTTTATCGCACCTGTTTCTAAAAATTATAAATTTAAAATAAAATAGTCAAAACAAAAAAATTTAATATATTAAACGAGACACTTGGCTTCCAAAACTACATGAATGATAGAAACAAGTCATAAGTCACAATAGACAAGTCAATGGACAAGTCACAACTCACAGTTAAAAAGTCGAAAATCATAATTAAGACAGTTAAAAATAATAATAATAATTAATAATACATTTTTTAGAGATTTATTTTGAATAACATTTTAATAATTAAAATTGCAAAAGTTTTAATAAAATTGTGAAAATAGATTGTCGAAAAGGTTTTATAAATTTCAAATTTGGATAAAACATAACCAAGCGATGAACTCACAACAATCAAATGGGAATATAACATTTAGTGACCAGTTAACCATCGCCAAGACGAAGTAAAATAATTAGTGACCAATCAATCATTACCAAGACAACATATAATAATTAGTGACCAACCAATCATTACCAAGACGAAGAGACAAAGATTTACGCTACAAATCAATCATTAGTGTTGAATAGCTGTTTTAACAAATTTCTTCTCTTTTTAAGATTAAAGTATTGTCTCTAGCAGCACATAATAAAATAGTTATTAATTTAATAAAGAGATTAGGACCCAAAAAGATAATATAGTGTGGACCTCATGTGACAAATCAGTTATTTATTCTTGTGACCATGATTAGGCATAACATGATCATTTCTGACGTCACTAAAAAGGTTTTAACAAATAAAAAGATGACAAATGCAAGAAAAATTATTTTGATAAGCTGTTGCCACCGTAACTCCTTGTCTACTTTTTGGCGAATTTAAAACTTAAGTACAGTTTTATATGATGACGTTTTAGATGAAAGCAACAACGAAAAGAAACTAATATACATATTAGGTGATGACATATAAGATGAGCTTAAATTGCATGTAGTAACACGTTTAAAAACATATTAATGGGATTTATAGTGGTTTATTGAAAAATGAAGCACTTTTCTTTAATAAACAAACTGACTAAAATTACTTTATCATCAACTTCTTTAATTGATAAAGTTATGGTTATATCCAATATTTTAAATAATTTTTTTTTGGAAGACATTTAAAAACGGTTGATCTGATCATTTCCCTATTTTATGCTCCACAGATATTGATGCTAAAATAAAAGATTACAAAACCTGAAAGTTTATTAAAAAAATATATTTCCTTCTAACCTCGTTAGCAGATGGTCTAGATAATATTAATGGGAATATTATACGTTCTTTTGATGAATTATACATTTTATTGATGTTATAAAAAGCATCATGTTTTTACCAAATTTGCCAGGCATTACATACAGAGTTCCTTTATAAATCCATGCTAAGACTTCATCTACTCATTATCTATATAAAACCTAGAATTTATTTACAATTAAATTTTCTGACTATAATAACTTATTTATGTCGCACGAAGGCATTACAACACTGTTTGATTGTGTCAAGAACTGTTTCAAAGGATGAACATCAAACTAATATCTGACTGTTTTAAGACGAACAAATTATCAATAAATATTGATAACTAAATAATAATTTTGGTATCTTAATATTGTTAACTATATAATATTGACAAATTTAATGTCTCTACTTAAAATTGATAATATTTAAATAAAAATGCAATATTTTAACTAAAATTAATAATATGTTAATGAATATTTTCGCTTGGAAAAATCACATTAAAAACTTGTGATTTTATTAAGTTTTGTCATTTCTTTGTGCAAATTTTATTAAATTTTGCATGACTTTTTCGGGGACTATTTTTTCTGGAAAAAACTAGTTTTAAAACACTTTTTTCTCAGTTTTATTCTAAAATCTAATTACAACTCTTTTAAACGAAGACTTTACAATTGATGGAATTATTAATATAATTGTTTTAACAATTTTTTAGTAATTCTTCTTTTTACTATCTACTTACCAAGGAATTTTAACACTTTATTTGTTTATTAAGAGTATATGACGCTTGCGTACATTTATTATGTAAATACATATATATATATATGTATATATATATATATATATATATATACATATATATATATATATATATATATATATATATATATATATATATATATATATATATATATATATATATATATATATATATATATATATATATATATATATATATATATATATATATATATATATATATATATATATATATATATATATATATATATATATAGTGACTCTTTACATTTATTACAAAATCTATTTTAAATGTTACTCATGAACAAAGTTGTTAATTATTTATTATCTTCAAAAATGTAAACATTTAAATAAATTTCTTATATTGTAAATTTTGTTTTTGTGTGTGTGTAAACTTTGTTAATATTTTGTCGTAAATATTTTTCGGAAAATTTAACTCGTTGATTTTAAGCGGTTCATAAAGACTAGACCTTACAGTCTTTATTAAGTATCCCCGCCAACTTTTAGTTAAACTAAAAAAAATGATAATAATAACCTAATATTTTAACCCATGCCAAATTTTTCTACATTTGTTTATTCGATTAATTTACATTCGATTGCGTGACAATCTTTTTATTGTAAAAGAAGTTACGAGTTTAGACTTTTGTTCATCTAACAGAGGTGATTTAAGCAGAACTTTGTTATAAAATTGTGCAATTTTTGCAACACTAGATAGATTTTTCATGAACTGATGCTTGTTCACTTTATTTCATAAAACATTTTTTATGAAGAGTTTGCGGAGGCTTTTGCTTAAAAATAACATGCTTTTCAGCTTTTAGTTATAAGTTCACTTATCAAAATGAAATGATGAAGTTTAGATGTAGTTATAATTCTGTTAGCTTCGAATGTTTTCTTAGAATAAATATAATACTTTTATATTAGAATTTGAGAACGTTAGCTAAGCCTGATATTAATATCCAAAGAGTGGTTTGTTGGATTATTTGGCATCAATTTTTAAATATTATAGATTTTACCCATATAAAAAACTATAGCTTTCATAATAAAGTAAATAAGTTTACTTGCAGTTTTATGTCAAAGTGAATTTAAGCTTAAATATAATTATTGTTTGCATGTCTAGTAAGATATTTCTGCTTTATTTTTTAAATAGCGTTTTAAAAATATTTGGCATCCTGTCTTTATTATTTATTTGAACATAAAAATTAAATGGTGATATATATTTATTTGGTACACATTCAAAGTTTTTAGATTAATAAATAGTGGTTGTGAATGAGAGAGACGGTCTGCGTTGGATATTATTCTTATGACATGTTTTTGTACGTCGAATAGCTTGTTTAGTTTTTTTTTATTGGTACTGCACCAAGCAATCTTAGCATAATTGAGATTAAAATGAATTAAAAGAGAAGTTGATACATTTTAAGCAAGTTTGATTTAGGTAAGGTTTTACCTTATAAATTATGCAGATATTTTTAGAAATTTTCTTTTCGATTAATTTTATGTGATTTATCCATGTGACATTTTTTTCAAGAAGAACGCCTAGAAAATTCGTTGAGTGTTCTTTTTTTATAAATTGATTCCCCATGCTAACAATTGGGAACTTAAGAGGAATTTCGCCTCTTAGATGAAGGCAATGAAAATAAATATACTTTGTTTTGGTTAAGTTTAATTATAATTTATTTGTATTAAACCATTCAGTTACCATGATCAATTGGATGACGTTTTTTGAACCAAATTGTTTGTTATATAAAATATTATTTGATAAGCAATTAATAACTCATATTCAGCCAGTTTATTGTTGGTCATTATTGCTTTTTAAGCAGTTGAATATAACTTTTTTATAATTTTTAACACATTTTTTACTGAATTTTATTGTAAAAACTTTACAAATCACGCAATGCAACTTACATATGATTGTTTCTATTCTGTGGAACGCAAGAATCAAACCAAAGTATAAATTTGTTAATATTAGGAAGATCCTTGTAAACTTTATTTAGCATACATATCACAGCTCTGGCAATGTCATTACCAAAACGACTTGACATACCTTCATGCCATAATATACAATATGCTTTTTTATTCAGTGAAGAGTGACCTGTTAAGTTATAACAGCTGAGCTTTCTTTTATAAAAGAAGCTTCCCACATCAATTTTCGGCAAGCTCAAGACATTTTGTAGATCAATACAAACTATGGTTGTGGAAAGGAAGTTCAACTTTCGATCCGTATCTCTCTCGATTTTTGTTTCATTCTTTGATGCAATATGGTTGTTATACTTTTGGATTTGCTCTTCATTTGCATCTTCAATAATTTGAAATTTGTAGCATGTATCACACAGATCCTTTTTCGGCTTTTGAAATTCAATATTAATTTTTGTATTAAAAACATTGCGGTACATACATGTCTTTGCTGGTGAAATTTCATATTGAGAGCAATATGTTATATACAAATTATAAAGTTTCTTCAAATTTAATGACCCATCAAAGTATTGTTTGCAGGAAATGCTTCGACAATAATGTGACTCAACTCGTGGAAACAAGGTGATATGGTTTTTTATACTCTGTTTAGTCATTTCAAGAACTTTTTTTTTACTACGTTTCCCCCATGAAACGGTTTACGAGAGCTATTTACGGCTCTTGCAAAAGTTTTTCTCATAAAAGTATTTTTCTCATAAAATTATCATTTTAAATCAAATAAAAAACACAATGTCATTTAGAAAAAGATAATTGCGTAATAAACTGAAATGCTTTTTAAAAGGCACGATTGTTGCAAAAAAAAATTAAAATTAAAAAAAAGTGCCAATTTAAATGAGGAGCAGCTCGCACAGCTCCTCAAGTTCGTTTTAGGAGAGTTTTTTTCCGCTCTTGTACTCATTTATTCCAGCCGAAGCCTGTATATACAACAGAATCTGTGAGCTTTTAATTAGATGATGATATACTTCTCACTAAAATAATATGTAGAATTATGAATAATAACTAAATAAGCCAATTGACACTAGAATATATAAGAAAATACCTATATTTTTGTTTATTACTCTAAGATATACACTATTTTCATCCGCCATTTTAAAATTAAATTAGAGGAAATAAACACGAACTGATTACTTAATGTGATTTATACGCAATTCTATTGGTTGTTGGAAATATAACAAAATAACATTAAAAACTGTTGATATTTTGCAAATAGAACAATCGGATACACCTAATTTGACACTATTAAAAAAAAATTTAATTTCAAAAGTAATACAGCTAAAAAGAAAAATTAATAATAAAAAAGAAATTGGTATTAACTCATTTTTTTCAAGTTTGGAGAACAAAATAATTCTAACCTGACGAAATGGTCTTTTATACTTTAAATAAGTTTTGAATTATAAAAAAGATATTTGAAGTTTACTACATATTTATCTACGTAGAAATATTAGCCCAAACGTCTATATTTTTTTTGTAACTTGAAACAATATTCACTTCTTTTAGTTAAAAGCGATTTCTAAAAAATTCTTTTAGTTTAACTCTAATTTTTTGTCATCTTTTTTTAAGTTTTGGTATGTTGATATGGTTAATATTTGGCAGCCGTGGCGCAGTGGTTTGATTTCTGTCAGGCTTAACTGGCCAGATCTGACATCAGGCTCGATGTCAGATCTGGCCAGTTAAGCAACATGGATAAGAAAACAGGTATAAACTTCTTCTTTAAATACTTTTCCTCAATCCTCTGTTATACAACCATTAGGTCTTCTTAGAACACCTTAAAAATTAAAAAAAAAAAAAAAAAGAAAGGAAATAGTAGTATGAAAGTATTACTACTAGCAGTTACAAGCAGTATTGAATCCAGGACTATTTGGTATTTGAGATAATTTAATTCAATATTTTTTTTTACTACTTTTAGCTAAATTAATTTTCATTGATAAGTTTCAAATTTTATAAAATAATCTCTTTGCGTTTAAAAGTTATGACAATATATAATTTGTAACCCCTCACTTTGAAAAGGGTTCAAGCATTATAAGGTAATGACCTTATAATGTTTGAACCCTTATAATGTTTGAATAATGTTTGAATAATGTTGAACCTTATAATGTTTGAATAATGTTAAAACGTTAAAACGAGATTGTTGTATGAAACTTTTAGTTAATTGATGAATAATTTTTTAGTTGAGGATAATAAAAAAATAATTCATCAACATGTTGCTCTCACATTTGGGGCAGGGAAAAACGTTTTTTTTATTGTTTTTACGACTATATTAAGCTCAAGCTTCCAATATTTTAATCCTAAACCAGCACCAGCATTTTTTGTATGAATTCTTCTAAAAAAAGATAAAAAAGAAGATCATCTTTTCAAAAATATTGGAGACATAAAAAATAAACAAGTACTCCTTCTTCAGAAACAACAGAATCGTTGCTAGAAGTAAACTAAACATCAACATAAATAACACCATCACTCATAATATCCGCTTCAGCATCAACTAGAAAGTTGCATTCAGATTCATCTATTATAAAAGAATGTTTTAATTTACACAGATATAATGAAAGCAGTTGTTGATATGGTTGAAACACGCCCTAGTTGTATTTCAAAAATGAAAGTTTCCCCATGGCATTAAATCTTTGTATTGTATGTCACCTTTGCTTGTTTTGCATTGTGTTGTATGTAAATGGTCAAAAACTTATATAGCTCTAAAAAGATTGCAAAAATAAAAATTGGAAGAAAAACCTGTGATGTAAATATTAGATCAACTTTAGCTTTTCGAGAGATTGGTAAAAGACATAAGGCTATAAAGACATTTTGTAATGTCATGAATATTCCACCACCTATGAGTTTACCAACATATAATAATATTGTATAAAAAATGCTCAGTGCTTTTTTAAAAGCTTGTTCTGACTCAATTTCCGTGGCAGCTCTGCAATGTGTTGAGAATGGTTCTGTACGTGGTGCATCATTTAACAACAATAGTTATGTAATAAAAAATGTAACTTTAATTGTTAACGGAACGTGGCAGCGTTTTGGATTCTCTTTATTGAATGGAGTTGCTATATTAATTTCTAAAAATAAATGTATTGACACCCTAAGCTAAAAATATTAAGTCTTATAAATATCAAGAGTTTAAAAAAGGATCCCCAGATTATGATGAATGTTTGTATCTCATACATGTCCAGTTAATTATTCTGGTAGTTCTGAGCAACCATATCTTTGCACAACATATCACGTTTTTTACGTCTAGACACCATATAGTTGCTTAAATCATATTTTTGGATTAGTAATCTACCAACAGCAGTAGTTCTATTTTAAACTTGTTTCCTAAGTCTTTATTAGGTAGTAACACTAAGGGTCGCTATCGTACCATCTTACGATTCTTAGTTTCAGGATCATTTTCCTTTTTCTTAGATACAGAAAAGGTGATTACAATTTAATATCAAATTTTGATGCATCAATTAACTAGAATATTTTGTTTCTGCATAAAACCGCGGATCAAATTTTCAATTTCTTAATTTTTAAAAATCGTAGAGTTTGCAAATATTTTATCCCTAAGGTTAATAAAATAAAGAGAAAGTATGATCCTTGGGCTACTCCACTCATTAAAAACCTAATCCAAGTGAAAAAATCTGCTTGGTACATCAACTGCTTAACTAAATGGAAGAGTAAACTTAAATTAAGTGCAATATTCGTTCCGTTAAAGCTGAAATATTCAAAGCAAAAAGAGCACATGAAAAAGAAATAATATTAATATTCAAGAACAAACCAAAACTTGTTTACAAATATGTTAATGGACTGCTAAAAATTAAAGTTTGTTCTCTCAAAGATACTTTAGGAAGAGTAATTGAAGATCTTCCTAATAAAGTTGATCTTCTTTACTCTCAATTAAAATCTCTGTTTATTTTTGAAAGCTCTGAATATTTTCCATTATTAAATAAAAAAGATATTTAATCTGAATACATTTGTAATAATCGCTTCTTTATTTTAGGCATTATTAAATTAATACTTACCAATCTAAACCCCTATAAATCTTTTTTCCATTTACAAAAATCTTTTATAAGTTCTTTAATTCTGATATAGTGCTTACTCTCTGGAAATTAGCGAAATTAAGTTCGTTTTTTAAAAAAATGGAAAATTAATTATTTGCTTAAATTTATTAATGCATTTCAAAAACCTCTGTTGCCTGCAAAATCGTGACTAATCTCAAAAACACTTTTGATAATATTTTGTCTTTTTCACCAGTTTATTGATGTAATCTATCTTAATTTCGCCAAATTGTTTAATTCTCTACCTTACAACATATTTATGTTAAAATTAAGAAAATTTGGAATAAACGCCAAACAAAATAAAAAGGTATAATAAGTCAATCACTATAAAGCTGTACAAAAGAGCGTGATTTAGGAGTCATTTTTTTCATCTGACGCCAAATAGAGCAATCATATTCAAACAGTTTCTAAGTACTTACAAATTCTTGGTATGCAAAAATGATATTTATTTTCATTGATGAAAATCCTTCTCTCAAGATATATAAAAAGTTAATAATACCATACTACAAATACACAGCCTACTTGGGCTTCTTATTAAAAAAATGATAAAACCTTGATTGAATTTGTTTAACGCAAAGGAATAAAATCGGCTTCCAGCTTGAGCCACCTTTAATACTAAGTAAAAAAATGTTGCTCATTCACAAATATAATCCCAGCACTTATAGCACACCCCAGCTGAAGAACTTGTTATTGAATTGAATAATTTCCCAATGGGCACGGACGAAAAAAAGACGTCTTTTAAACGTCTTATACGCGTTTTGAACGTCTTTTTAACGTTTTGGACGTCTTTTTTGGTCCGGTGCCCACTGGGTTACACCAATTCGATGAAGTTTAATATAAATATAGTTAACAGATTTTTTTTTTTTTTTTGCAGGGAATTATATTATTGAGTTAATTTTTAGATTAAAAAAACAAATTTATTTATTTTAAAATTAAAATCATAATCAGACTGAGGAGTCGAATCTGAAAATCAGTTTTAAGTTGTAATTTTGAATTACGGGTTCAATATTCAAAAAGATTACAAAGTTTCAAAAATATATAAAAGTGAATTAAACTGTAAAAAGGTTATAAAGTTAACTGTTATAAAAACTTTTTTACTACACTTTTAAAAAATTACTGGTGAGTGGGATGCACAAGTGAGGTGTTAAATGTTTCCATAAAATTACTACCGGAGGTAGATAGAACTTTATACCAGTTTTGATGAAAATATTTGCAAATACTTTTTATTAATCCAATTTATCGAAATTAAACTGAAGTTTTTTATAGCGCCGAAAAAAAAGATTAATTTGAAAAAAATAAGCATTTAAATAAATTTATAACAAAATCTCTAACGAATTTGATAAGGTGCATTAACATACGCTAACTAACGGTTTATATACGGTAACCTACAACATTAACATAATTTAAAGACTCAAAGGTGCTGTTTATGAATATGTTTACATGCCATTTATACAAAAATAAATTATTTTTATGCCATGTTACAAAGCATTCAGCTGTGTAACATCCCATGTGCAATTATGTATACATATTGCGTAAATCATTAAAAACTTATCACGTTTTAACAAAAATTAATCATCTTTAATTATTACGCATTAAATATTTTTAAATTTATACTGTGGATATAATTTACACGGTTACACACTGTATAAAGTAGTGTAAACGGTTCAAAGATGCATGATCAAGTTTATGGACAACCCTTACGAACTATAATTATAAAAAAATGCTTTTGTTTAAAAAAGCAAAAAAACAAAATATTAAAAATTGTATATTTAATAAAAGTTATACAATGTTAAAAATATAAAAACATCGCAGTTTTTAAAAAAAACATCAAAACAGTCTATTTACACCACACAATACCATTTAAAATTATTCTCATATTGCTAATTCGTGGTAATAATTTTTCCAAAGGTTGATCTTTGCTTCTCAACCATCAGCTGTAAATGCTTGTATTTGACTTTTTTACGAAATCAATTTATGGATAAAACGCATTCTATGTGCGTTTTTATTTAACGAACTCACTACCAAGATAGGGCGGATAACTGTGTTCTCCTAAAACAAAAGTGAAATTAATGGTAACCAACGGTCAAAGTTTTAATTTAAAAAATAAGAGCAAAAAAAAAAAAAAAAATTTCAAAAAAAAATCGGAAAAAACTAAGCTGACATTCCAGAGAATAAAGCCGATGCTCAAAAGTATTAAGCTCGTTTCAAAATGAACTAAACCAACATCTAAAACATTGCTAACCTTTTTCATTAAAACCGGAAAACATAATTTATAGTCAAAATAAGCGCAAGTGGTTTTAAATCGATCCCTCCTTTTTGGCAGAGCATCAGATGAGTTAAATGATATTACACACAATATTATAATTATTTCAAACAACATTATATCTAGTTTTGTTAAGTATATTAATGAATCTTGCTGTTGATGTCTTAAAAATGCTGACAATATGGTGCTTGATTTTTAACTTTTCAAAATTTTCAAATTTGATCAGAGTTTAAATAGACCGTTGCCCTCGTTTTTCTATCAGACAGTAAATCTTTAGATATATAAAAATTACAATAAAATATGCCAGGTCTCATTGTTTAGAATACAGATCACGTTGTTTTTTTATCACGGCAATAGTAAAGCCTCACAATATCAGAAATTACCTAGACTTCAAAACAACTCATTCATTTTATTCAAAACTCTTTAAAAATATCGATTAGAATTTAGTTTTACCCAATAACTTATTTTTTGTAAAAATAATTTAAGCTTGGGTGGAGACAGAGATAGCAAATACGAACAATTAATTAATAAAATTACTCATTTGATTACTTCTCGAACTTTATTTACAATTGATATAGTTTGTTTAAAGTCAATTTTAATTTAACAACAGTTCGTCCCCTCAGTATTATCTTGTTCTATCTACAAATGTAATAATATATATATATATATATATATATATATATATATATATATATATATATATATATATATATATATATATATATATATATATATATATATATATATATGTTTTTTGTATTTATTTTATATATTAGATAAAACATTTTATTTATTACATTTGTAGATAGAACAAGATAATACTGAGGGGATGAGTTGTACTCAGTTTTCTTTCGTAATGAAATATACAGTTGTACCTAATATTTTTGCACAAAGTGTATTTGTCTAAAATTTATTTATTTGTTATCCTCATTATTACAAATATGGTGTTATAATGATTACAGTTGTTATAGCTTTTTACGCGTAACCCTTAGTTTTCTAGATAACAAAAAGTATATTCAGAAGTCTTTGCGCTGTAAAAAATAATTTTACTCATCCTATAGGATTACTTAGCATTAGTAATAGTTACTTATGAGCAGTATTTTTAAAGTGACGCATGTTTACTACTTTTTAGTGACGCGTGTGTGCATTGCTTATTTTATGTTAACTAATTCCTAATAAGGCTGCAGGCAACTGATATTTATCTTGGGATTTACAAAGAAAATAAGTAAAAAAAAAGACAATTATAAAGCAAGACAATTGTTAAAAGACCTGCATGAAGACAACTTTTTAACTTTAAAATAGTTTTAACCAATAACAGGCGAGCAGTATTAAACTAAACTTTCTTTAACTCTAATCTAAAAATTCATCAATTAAATTAAATTCTCTGCAAAAAATAAGTAATCGCATCTCCCCCAAGTGGTTTTCATCTCCAAACTTATCAACATTGAAATGAAATTTTCAATCCTTAAAAGCAGCTTTATCAGGATAAAAACATCCAAAACATCCAAAACATCCAAAACATTTCATGGAAAAAAAAGATTCTGTATTACAAGAGCGAAGTTATGTAACAATTTTCTTCTAAATTGTATAAAAAATATTTACAACTAAAATAAATTTTCATACTAAAGGCTAGAGAAGCGGTAGAACAATCCTTTTTTTTAGATAGAAAGTACAGAAACGAATGACAACACAAGCGTTCTAAAAAATAACCTCAAAGATGTTCATGTGAAATCGAAGATAAATAATAAATAAATTTTTTTCTGCAAAAATTTTTCTGATTAAATTTTATAATTGGAAACTTAGTATATACTTTCTCGCCTTTATACAATCCTCATATCAACCATCTTAAATAGTAACTACCTTGTTGGTAGTAAATTTCTACATTTTATTTTTTTAAGTTTATTTTTTGATTAAGTTACTTAAAAAGATTTTTTTAGCAAGTTTTTTTATAACTACAAGAAATATTATCTATTTAAAATATTAATGTTATATTTTGAACATATATTTTATAATACATTTTTATTGGGAGGTATATGAACAAAGAATGTTTATTAGATACTTTTTCACCAATATTTTGGGGTACAAATATTTAGTCATGGGCCCATAAAATAAAAATTTGCTATAAGCTTTAAAAATTTTAATATGGTAAACGTTATAATTAGTTATATTAAACTTTACTAAATGTTAACAAAATAATAAATAAACAAAATTTATAATAATTTTTTAAGTAATTTAGCACTAAAAAGTTATTTCATGTTCAACTTCAAATAATTAGACAACTTGTTGATACTAGACTATCAGAAAAATAGTTTCGCAAGAACATTCACAAAAACTCAATAATAAATTTTATAAGCTGCGTTAATAAAAAATTTATTTTATTCATTTTAAAATTATTTAACTAAATACCAAAAGTAAACAGCTTCTATTTGTACTTATTATTACTGTGTTGTCTCATTTAAACTAGCAGCATTTACTACTTTAAAATAGTATGGGTACTAGGTAAAAGGGTACTAGATAAAAGAGTACAAGGGAAAAGGGTACTAGATAAAAGGGTTCTAGGGAAAAACAATAAATTGTTTAAAAAATCTTAGTTTGTTCCAAAACATTTATTGATCAATAATATTTTTAATTATTGTTATTATTTTTTTTTATGACGATTCTTTCCCCACCCGAGTTTTCAGCTTACAAAATTAGAAACTTAAAATAAAGATAAGAATGAAAATGTCCCGAGTTCATTTGGCCACGCGATTGGAGCCAGATGGTTTTCTATGCTTTTTTTGTTACCAACTTAACTAAATCTTGAAAACAATCAAACATTTTAGCTAATGCGTGTTAAAATAAACGCGCGTTGATTAACAATCATTTCTAAAACAGTGACACCCATGGCGTACTATCTGTACCACCTACTAGCACAAACTGTTAAAAAATGTTTTTAAATTTAAAAATAGATTTAGGCGCATATAATCACGATAATAATTATTAACATTATGTTATAAAAAAACAGATGATATTGTGAGAAAATTTAATATTCTTTAATTTAATACAATTTTTAATGAAAGCCATATATAGAGTTTTGTGTCATATATATTTATTTATATATTTAATATATATAATTCATATATATTTTTGTTTTATTTACTGAGCTGTAAAAGCCTAATTTAACTTAAGTGATAAGTCTTTATCTCAACTACGGCCTAATAATGTTTTCCTATAAACTTTGGGTCTCTGGAATAAAATTCTTTGCAGTTTTTTGGAAAAACATTTGCGTTTCTTTAAGATAAAACTCTTTGCTATAAAATTCTTTATTCTTTTTTGAGATAAAATAGAAGCACTAAGTAATGTAGGGTATTTAGATAAATTTTATAATAATGACTTTGTATGTTTTATTGGTAAAACGCGTATCAGCGATTTTGTTAATCCTTCTAGAATGTTTCATAAAACTTTGGACCAATCAATTATTCTAATATTAATTGGCAAAAACGTGCACGTGTCTGTTATCATTAAGCTGATAATAATCTTCGACTGTATGGTGTTTTACTCAAATTTAATTCAACGTTGCTAAAAAAAACTTAAAAGATGCTTTATAAATTTACTGTAACAAGTCAGGTGTCTCTAGCATATAGAGTGAAACCCGAATACATTAAAATAAAAAAGTAAAAAACCCAAAAAAACAAATAATAAGAAAAGTAATTACAATAGCGAATTTGAAAGTAATGTTAATAATAAAATAATTATAATAAAAGTATATAATTTTTTTTTTTTTTTTGTACTTTATCTCCCTAAGGCCAAGAAGGCCATTACAGATGAAAAGGCTACTTGTGGTTGCAACCCTCTTTCAACTCTATATTTCCGAAACACGAACCTTGACAAACAAGGCCGCTGCGCGAAGAAACAAGTTAAGCGCGGTACTACCAGGGACGTGGTGGGAATCGAACTCGGAACCTCTGTTTAAAAAAAAGTTACAACCATTCCTTTTTATTTAATCATAAATATTTGGTAATAAACAAATAAAAATTGAACTAAAAACAATATGTTTGTAATGATTAATATTAACCAATGTTTTCAATTGATCACGATATTTTTTCAAAAAACAATTTTTGCTTTGTTTTAAAAGCTCAGTCTAGACTTTCCGTTTGAGAAATGATAATCCTAGCAGATCCAAAAATAATCTAAAAACTTTGAATCATGTTCAAAAAACATTGTTGACTTCCATATGATGTTGCCAAATTAGTTAATATTAAAGTCCAATTTCTAATTATTTTATTGCATTATCAGTAGCACACATTTAAATATATCATCTATAAAAAAAAAAAAAAATTAACATAAAAAAAAATGGTGCCAATAAAAAAATGTTTTTTTTTTAAAATACAATATAGGATTAGCTGTAGGGTTAAGTTGGTATTTTTAACCGAAAATCTATTTAATAAATCTATTGTACAGTGAAATAGCAACTGAATAAATTTTCTGAATAAATTTCACAATATTTTAATATAAGATAATAGACCACTCCCATACTTTTCAGATAGATTTTATTTAATTTAGACAGTTTAGTGTTTTTTTATTGGGTTGTTTGTTTAGCGCTTAAGAGACTTTAATTAGTTTATATTATTCTTGCGTAAATCAATTTGCAAACATTTACCAGTACATAAACTTTAATGTTGCCATGTAATTTTTGGAAACTTTTTGCCGCGTGTGGTTCACAACAACCTTTCATTAAAGCAAATTTTGGCAAAAAGTTCGTGCATTTTATAGTCAAACGATTTTGATCCCATTTAACTTTTATTAGGGAGCCTAATTATAGAGTGAGCAAAGAGGTATAATAAACGTAATTAATTAGGTCTTCAACTACTGTTAGTACAAGCAAAGCCTTTTGTAAATATATAAATCTGTAATATATACTATATATCCAAAAAGTTTGCATAAAACTCTTGGTATATACATATATTTTTAAAAATTCTTTGATTAAGAAAAGGTAAAATGGTAAAAAAAATAATTAAAAGTATATTAGTAAATCATAAACTGTAAAATTAATTCTTTAAGCTTTCTTTTAAATGAGTAATTACTAGATTGTTGAATAAAAACTTGAGAAAAACTTTTCAAATCTATTTTGTTCCATAAAAAATGGTTTGCCAAAAGCAAAGTAAAACTTATTGTAATTTATAAATATAATTTTTATAATTTTAATAGTTTTAAAATATGGCTTAATAAAAATTGAAAAATTAAAAATATTGCTTAATGCTTTATAAAATTATCATTGGGTAAAATGTATTAATTTTTATCTTTTGACAAATACAAATTATGAAAGGAAACCAGGAAAGAATTGGTTTTACACAAACACATAAAACAAAGAATATTATAAACATTAAGTTGATATATATTTAGTGCACTCATTTTTCCTAATAGAGGCTTTGGATGGGTAAAACGCTGACTAAAATTTATTAAACGTGCTATATGCTTCTGATTACAATGAATAGGTTCAAGTTTTCTTTTGTTGGTACTAACCCATTCAATATTTGCACAGTTAATATGGCTGTGAAGAAAAGAAAATCAAAATTCAGTTAGAGTTTTCCTATTCTTACTTTATATAAAACTCTTAAACTTTTTGAAGTTTTGTTGCATAAATTTTAATGTAATTTTTCCAAGTAAGATTATCATCAATATAAACACCGAAAAATTGTAAAACATTTACTCTGTTTTTTTAAGGAAAAATATTATCAAAAATTTTTTTAATTAAAATTTACCCGACTGAATTGTTTCAAATACCCAACAAGCCAACTAAATTTGTTAAAAAAACGACTTTAACTTGAAAATCACCTTCTTTGAGGAGGAGTGGGGGGGGGGGGGGGAGGGGCAGAAAGAAAGAGAGGGTGAACCCCCTCCCCCATCCTTCCTTCTTCCTTTCCTCACACCCCCTTGTAAACTTGCCTCTGCTCATCAAGAGGTTCAAGAGGTTCTTGTGACTTCAAGAGGTTCTTGTGACATATTGTTTTTATTTTTTTAAAATAATAT
Source organism: Hydra vulgaris (assembly GCF_022113875.1). Classification (NCBI taxonomy): domain Eukaryota; kingdom Metazoa; phylum Cnidaria; class Hydrozoa; order Anthoathecata; family Hydridae; genus Hydra; species Hydra vulgaris. The sequence continues at coordinate 23,055,086 of NC_061168.1, forward strand.
CATCATTTAATATTTATTATTAATGAAAATTAACATTTAAATAATGTACTTGCTTTTATTAATAATGTAATAATAAAAGCAATAATCAAATTATTTTTGTGTATGATCTAACAGTTTGTTACAACATTGTATTTATGACCGACCATTGGTGTACCAAAAGCTGGTACACCCATAAATTAGTAAGCTTGGATGACCCATTTGGATGTCTGCAGACTTGAACAAAATTTACAAATAACATTTTAGTTCCTTAAATTTTGGGACCTTAACATCTTTGGCAGAGTCACTGACAATAGAACCAAGCTATTCAGTGTGATAAGTATTAAAGTCACCAAAAGCAAAGATATTGGCTGAAAGATAAAGAGAAAAGATTTTATCAATTTGATCAGAAATAGCAAGGAATAGCCTGTGGATTCAAATCTAGTTTCCCGACAAGTCGGTGAATTTTTACGAATGTAAATACCCAGGCCAAGCGTGTGACTATTGTTGTCTTTGCAAATTAAAGGAAGATAAACGTCAACTCTAAGATCAAAAGATGAGACAGCTGAACTCAAATTACTCTCACAAAGAACAAAAAGGTCTAGTGAACCTCGCAAGAGATAAGACTCAACATAAGAAAAGTTACTTTAAAGACCACAAATATTAGTATAGATTTAGAGAACTTGGTGATTACAATTGTGTTTTATTGACTTTTATACTTTAGTCATTTTTTGGATCGGTTAAAGAACTTGACTCAATGCACAGATAGTACTCAAAACACTGTTTAATTGTCCAAAGAATTGCCTCATTACTAATAAAAAATCCTTAACCGTAACAAAAGGCTCCAAATGATGCCTCTTCAATGCACAACAAAAGTAAGAATAAGAACACCATCTATGCATAACATGACACTGCTAGTACTTTGATATTTTAAGGCTGTTGATGGAATCAGCCTCGCTGAGACCTACCAAAAAGTTTAGAAAACCTGAATACCAGCCGGCCTCAGAACCAAAAACTGATTTTTGGAGCTGTACACTCATTAGGAGATAATGGAATGAGTTGCCTAGTCATAAAAACAAAATAAAAACCAATTCAATGAGCCAAAAATATCCAGCAATCAACATCCTAAACTGAAAACAATGTATTATAAATACGTCTACGCTAGCCTAATAGATGAAGAAGAGGTGCAAAACTGGTCAATGTATAGAATTTATTTATTCCTTAAGTCTTTTACAATACAGTAACATTACGCATTTAACATTTCCCTAAGCTGGCTATTTTTATCTAGACACCATCTCTAGACTTTGCTCCACCAAATGCCCCAAGGCAGAGGGAGTGGTAATTTGGCATCTCCTAGCCTTTGCCTAAAAAAGCGTATCCTACAAGGCAGCAGGAAAGGTAAAAGGTTGTACTGGATTACATGATACCAGTAGCAAGATATCTTGACCTGAGGTTAACGATATAGTATCTCTGATCATTTAAATCATTTTTAAAACTGATAATGCTAATTAGTTAGTAATGTTATTATCTTTATGTGCAGATTAAAGTTAGTTCTTAATATTAAACTATTTAAACTTAGTACTTAATATTATGGAAGCTCAACTTCGCTAAATATTTAAAAAAATCCAATTCAATCATTGTAAATTCCAAAAATATAGTTTGTGGTAAATTATATGTTTTTTGATAGGAAAAGTTGCGCTTTTGTTTGCTATCGTTATCTATTTTATCCTTCGCAACACCTTAGCAACCGTGTCATTTTTTATTCGTCAGCCTATATTATGCCCCAAAAATCTTGATTTGACATGCAAGATCCAATTTCTTTTCTTTTTTTTTACCTTGTTTAATTGCATTTTGCTATCTACATGTCATAGGGTTTGATGTTTATTTTGTGATATGTTTTCATCAATTTCTATCCATCTAAGTAATATAATAGCTGATTATGTGTTTTTGATACCTTTGTTTATATCTATAGGGTAAATATGGGTAATAATAAAAATAAAACAAAATTTATTATTTATAACTATTTTATCCTTTACTTAACAAAAATAATTAATACTTGGATCAAGCAAATAGATCAATGAGTAATGGTATAAAAAATATAGAAAAGTTCAATGTGTTATTAAAAAAAAAAGAATTTTTTATTAATAAAAAAAAAAAAAGTTAGATCAGAAAACATATAGTTTTGCTGTACACTAGTACACTTTAAATTCTTTTTTACGGTTTTTTCATATTTTATTTTGTTTTTAATTTTCTCAGAAATAGAATTATTTTGCAGTTCCCTAAATTTAAGCAATACTTTTTTTAAACATTTATTAGATCTATAAACTCAACTAAATATAATATATTTATGCTTATAAAAGAAGAGGACAAATTAATTTTAAAATTTATCTCTCCTTCAGTTGATGAGTCTTGATTTATATATAAAATTTTTCTGGCTTTTTTTTTTTAAACTGGGGAATTTCAATTTATACATATAAAATATAGAGTAAAACACTGCTAGTCGTGGAACATTTCTTGCCACAGTGAAACATCCCTTGCCACAGTGGAACATCTCTTGCCACAGTGGAACATCCCTAACCAAAAAGTTACAAAATTTTAAAGAAAAAGATTAACGTAAGTAAGTTGCTTAGTAACGTAGTAACTTAGTAACTTTTTTTAAACTCATTTTTTTCAATTTAAATGGGCGGTGAACTCGACTAACTTTTTTTCAAAATCTTATAGATTTTTAAAGAACTTTTTCACTTAAAAAACACAGGCAGAATACTGAAAAGTAGGTCTTACCTGCGCCATCCATTTCCAAATATTGGGAAAAGTAGGGTAGGGTGGGGCAAGAGGCCCAGGTGGGGTAAAAGGCCCATCCTGCAGTTATAAAAAATCTAGGTAAAATATTATAATTATTGTTTTGTAGTATGAATGATAAATGCGTAACAGTGTTGCGAGCGAATTTTGGTGAACTTTTAGTAGAAATATAATTTTTAACAGAATATTGAAAACTTGACAGGTAATAAGAATAGAACATTTTGATTTTTTGCGTAATTTTAAAAATTTTTTGTAGATTATTGTTAAACTTAGTTGATTATTTAAATGAGTTTATGTATTTGTAAGCGTACAAATTATGTATTGATTATTTACATAACGTTCATTGTACGATAGAATAATATGTTTTTATCAATTTTTGCACCGACCATTTTGGGGCAAAAAGCCCAGTTTGTTAATGGGGCAAAAGACCCATCCTGAGCTTTTTACCCCTTGCATTATTTAAGTAGAATGTTCAAAATTTAACTTTATTTTATTTATAGATATGGTTAGAAATTACAAAAGGAAGACAAAAAGAGGAAGTTATGGAGCAGAAGGTTTACAACAGGCTTTAGATTCAGTAAAAAATGGTATGTCTTTGCATAAAGCTGAAAACAGTTTTGGAGTTTCAAGGAAGACATTGAGAAGGCATTTGCAGGGCAAAGTAAGACAAGTTGGGAGCAATAAATTAGGAAATAATGTGAATACTTTTTCTATTGAAATTGAACAAGATCTTGTTAAACACATCCAAATGATGGAAAGAGCATTATTAGCTAGAAACGAAACAAGTGAACCTACGAATACAAATGAAGAAGCCGGCAATGCGGTGGATGATGAAGCATCGGTTAATGTGATGGAGACTGATAGGATTGCAACAGGAGATAGCAATGAGTCCGATGAAAATCAACTAGATAAAACAGCTGATCATCCTGGTTTATCCCAAGCATTGCAGATTATATCAGAACTAAGCCTAAGAACTATTCCAAGGATAAAGAATGTACGCAGTCGCAAACGAAAAACCGAAGCAGCAACTGTAATAACTTCTAGTCCTTATAAAGCAATGTTAATTGAAGCAAATGCAAAGAAGACAAAGCAAGTAGTAGTTGAAAATAATAATGAGGAAAATGATGAAGACGAAATCGATGTAACCGCAGTCAAATCCAAGAGAACGAAAAGTGGAGATGACAAAGAAACCGGGAAAAGGAAGCAATATCCGAGAACAAAATCAAAAAGCACAATCAAAAGTAATGCATCGAATGCTAACGTGATAAGAAAAGGGTCAAAAGAACGAAGATGTGTAGGTTCTGTTACTAACAGTGATGATACGCCATGTTGCATGTGTGGTAAAAAATTTAACGAACCACCCATTGATGACTGGCAGCAATGCCCAGAATGTCTCAACTGGTACCACGACGGCTGTGGTCCTGATGACACTGCTGTCTGCTTTCACTGCCAATAGGCATAATCAATTCAACTAGTCTTACTGTAGTTTTTTAGCTGTATGAATTAGTTTTTTTGCTGTCTTTTTGGGTTATGAATTATTTTTTTAGATATCTTTTTAGCTCTATGAATTAGCTTTTAGCTGTGTTTTTCAGCTCTATAAATTAGTTTTTATAGCTATCTTTTTAGTCTATAAATTTTTAGCTCTTTTTAGCTCTATTAATTTTACGGTGCTGTTTGCCATTGTCATATGATAGCATATATGGTGCTACTTGCTAATATTATGGTGCTAAGTGTTCTACTAAAACTTTTGTTGGACATTTTTACACACAAATATATTGTGACTAGTAAAAAAGTGTATTGTTGCAATAAATTTTTATTGTAAAAAAGGAATATTTCAAGCTATTAACATTTAGGGTAAAAGGCCCAGGGTAGGGGCGTTTTGCCTCAGCAATGGGGCAAAAGACCCACTCTATAGCAGTTTATAAAAAGCATATTTCCATTAAAACTTGAGTAGCCATTAAGAAAATAACTTTAGATACTTAAGTTTATTATGTATTTGAAATAATGAGAACATAAATTTCTAGATACGTTTATTGGATCAGTAAAAAAAAGACAAAATTGCTTATGGTGGGCTTCTTGCCCCACCTTACCCTACTAGTTTTTTAAAATAAAAAAACTAAACTTTTTTTTATTTGTATAAATTTACCGATAGATTTAAAATTTCATCAAAATATTAAAGGTTTTAAATAATTATCATGTAAAGTTTTTAATCTCATTGTGGTGAGAGGGCGGTGAACTTTATATGAACATGACTACAAACTAAAACTCTATTTTCAAATAAATTTAAATCTATTAATAAGAAAAATAATAATCTAAATTACTTTTTTTTTTAATGCCCCAAATCAATAGTAAAGTCTACAAAAAGTCAAAAGATGAAGCCTACTATTTGGTAGTTTTTGTTCCAAATGTCTGTTCACCTAAATTTTTAAGAAAACATGCTTAATCGACTTACAAAACTGTTAAAAAAAAGATCGACATAAAAATATTTAAAAAAATACTATTATATTAGTTTTAGAAAAGTTACTTATTTAATCAATTTTATTTAATTAAATTTTTAAATAGTATTACCCTTCGTAAAACCTATGCTCTGATTTCGGCAGCTATGTCTGTTTGCTATTTACAAAAGAAAAATTCATAATCTTATTAATAGTGCAAAAAAGGCATTTTAAAAAATTAACAATCTAAATGATTGCGTTTCACCTTCTGAGGTAATTAAGGGTAGCTAAGCATTTAAATATTACAAGTAAATATGTTTTCTACATATAATCAGTGATTGGAAAGTTCCTCTTTTAAAGGGTCGCGTTCCGTTCCCCGTTCATTTTGTAAAATAAGAACTAGTTCCAGTTCCTTGTTCTTTAGTGAAAAAAGGAACTCGACATTCCTCAAAAAAGAGAACTCGCTTCCATTTCTTTCCTTTTTTTAATATATATTTTGAAATTTGTAATAGTAATTTATTGCTTTGCTTGACGAGCAATGCTTTTTTAACGTGTTTTATTTAGTTATTTATTTTAAATAGCTTTTAAACATTTCTGGTATCCTGCTGGCCTAGTCTGCATCAGCATGTACTTTATACAGATATAAATGAGATATTAATTTCAGCTCAGTACAAAACGTATAAAGTATAAAAATCTTACTGAAAAAGGTTTTTTTTTTAAAAATAAGTAAAAAATATAAAGACAAATAAAACTTTAAACACCAACTTTATTTTTTTTTTTAGCAAAACTAATTTTTCAAATAGAAAATCACTCAATTTATGTCTTTTTTCAGTCATCACATTAGACCTTGTCGAAAATAGCCGTTCAATTAGAGCACTCGATGGAAGAGATGTGTTAAGTTCTAAAAGACTTACAATACTGATGGGTATAACAATAACATATTTAATTCTTTCAATTGTAATTTTAAATATAACTCCAACTCCTCAACACCAGAGCTTATTTTTAATTTGCTTTTCACAGGTAAACAAAAAAAGTCTTCTTTAGATGTACCGGTTTTTATACGCAAAGAGGACTCGATTTCACAAGCTGTAGAGTTAAGGCTTTGGCTAACTGAAATCAAACTTAGATTTGATTTAATCTAAATACAACGCTTTTTGCTTTTGAACCGTAAAAACAACTTTAGTGAAATCCAAATTTAAAAAGTTTTAAGGAATTATTACTTTTCGTTCACGTTCCTCCAAAAAAAAGAATTCGTTCTCTTTCCTCGTTCCTTTATTATAAAAGGAACCAGCTCCTAGCTTCGTTCCTCAAAAGAAGAACTAATTTCAGGAATCCGTTCCTTTCGGAATACGTTCTTCCAAACACTGCATACAATACACACAAACAGCCGTCCACTTTTTTTTTCCCGCCACGGGCTATAATTTCACTAGCGCCATTGCCTTTAGTTCTGACAAACTAGAAGAGCATTTCAATAAATTTTATACCTATTTAAAGGAAATTTTGTCTATATTTTTATTTATAGTTTATTACAGAGTATACTGTATAATAAAATTTTTTTCATCGAAAGCAACAATTGCACACAACGTCTTATAAGATGTTGCATTCAATTGTTGCTTTCAATGAAGAAAATAATACAAACTACCTATCTCTAATTTGGTGATTAAAAATCAGTAAAAATATTTTATTTACTTTATATATTTATAATTTACTCTAGAGCAAATTTATGCAGATAATCAACATATTTTTGTTAGTCTCGCTGGACTATGCAAAAATGTGGCTTTGCAAAATCAATATGTCAAGAACCTGAGGTTGGATGGCTTAGATTTGCAGGAAGAATTTTGTCACCCACAAGTAGTTTGTATGATATTTTCAATGATAGTATTTTTTTTTTTGTTTTTTTTTTAAATTTATTAAAACATTTATTAATGAAGAGTAAATTAGTATTGAAATTTAATAGCAAAATTACATTAATAGCTATCAAAATTTTTTTAATTTAGACAGAATCCGAAGCAAAAAAAAATGTAGATATGCAGAAAATATATCAAATGTAGATATGCAGAAGATACATCAAATGTAGATATGCAAAAAATATATCAAATGTTGATGAAATATACCTGACCTAACAAAAAAGGTGTATAAAGTTACGTGATTTTAATTTAACAAACAAAAGATATTTATGTTATTGTTACTCTAGTTGGCATAAAACTTGTAAATTTATAAAATATTAATAGTTTCAACAAAAAAAAAATAGTTTTTTTTAATTAGTCAGTCTTGTGGAATTATTCAAGGCAAGTCTTTTGAAAAAAGTTAGTATAATACCGTTAAATCATTGTCAACTTTACATGGTTATTATAGTCAACCATGTAATGATGACAATGATTTTTTTGTATTTTTGCACACTCTGTGTGGAGTGTCCCACAATATTAGATGAATCAAATAATTTTGTTAAAATTAAAAAAAAAAAAAAATTTAAACATACTGCAATTTATTTTTAATAATTTCAGACGGTTTCTCTCTTTGCAACGACAAATAAAACAATCTTTTAAACGAAGATTATTTAGAAGTTGGCATTTATTTCTTTTTATACCCAAATAATAAAAAAATAAAAAAATAGCAGAACGTCAGAATACTTTAGGAGTTCGATACCAAAATAGAATCATTGAAAAAAAAGAGAAAGTATTGTTTAAAATAGAAGCATTGAAAAAAACCATGGAAAAAAAAAGGAAGGGGGGTATTGTTTGAATTGCAATCACAGTCATAGTCGCACTTGATCCAGTAAAAAACAAAGTTAAAATAATGCCGATGACTCAATACATTAAAAATTGTTACTATTTTTTTTTAAAAAAAGAAAATCGAATTTAACTTAAATAAAAATAAAAGTTTATGATATATTTAATAAATAAACCAATATTCTGAACTTATCTATATTGTGCATATGCGCATTTATCTATATACGCGCATGTATACTGATTACTAAGTTTATGCCTGTATTACGTTATGAAATAATTGTATGATATCAAACATATTTGCATATCAACAACATTATTTTTAACTTGTTATTTTTGTTAGATTAAACATCTTGAATACTTTGATGAGAAAAAATCTTATCAGCAGAAAAAAATTAATAGCATTTTATAAATGTTATTGTTTTAAGTTTGAAATTCTGTTTATAGATTTATTAATCTATACCCAGAAACGAGTTCCTATAAAGCATATTTACTTCATAAAAAACTTGAAGAAAAACAAAATTATTTAAATAAGTATATTTTTATATTTGTTGTTTTTTTAAATATATATTATATAATACTATAATACAAATTGTATAACAATATAAACATGTTTGAAATTATTTGCCATGTTTTTTTAGCCCGATATATTTTGCGGAAATGATGGTCAGCGGAATTCTGTTAGTAGTTTTAATAAATACGATTGATGTAAATTCACAGAGAAAAGCCATAAAATCAACTTGTGGTTACTTTAACTTCAAACTGTGCATTGAAGAGAAAGTTACGGTAAAGCAATATATTCTGGTATACAAATATTTATGTTTTTGTCTTTAAATGCTGACGTTATAATGTTATATAAAAAACAAATATTAGTCTAAATATTTACAAAAATTAATACTTAACAACTTATTAAACTTTTGATTGAACCTTCGTTCTCCTTTTAATTGTAATTTATCAAGTCTTATTAAATTATTGTTTATTTTTTGTTAAACAACTCTAAAACAAAACAAAGTAAGGATTCTTTTCGTAAAGATTTTCTTTTTCTTTAACTTTGAAAACTTTCTGCATAGGCTTTTTGTTTTTCAAAAATGGTAACCAATAATGGCGAAAGGGTTATCCTAAAAACGCATGAATACAAGAAAGAGGGGTGTGTGTGTGTTAAAGACAGCGAGTACGTACACGCTTAGACTGTCTTTATCTCGTTTTCTATCTTGCCTCAAACTTGATTTCTTTTTTAAACAATAGCATTGAATTTCACGAAATTTTTTACATATATTTATATTTCAGGTACCATATACGGTCTTATCACAGAGTACCGCGGAAGAGCATTTAAGTGAAAGTTCACGCCTCCTTCTTTACCCATACTATACAACTGGCTCAGAGGTGGCGTTGAACAACGGATCTCTAGCTTCTGGGGCATGCGTGGTAACCACTGCGCTACGGCTGCTCTAAAGATTAGAAAATTAATATCATGTTATGTAACAAAGAAAAGTCGACTTGAATAATTTAATTTTCAATATTTAGAAAAATTGCATTATATAAAGAGGAGAGTTAATTTTGAAATAAGTAATGCGTAAGTACGCAGAGATTAGGGGGTCATTAAAAACATAAAGGTGCGCACAAGTGGGGTGGAGATCTTTAAATATTTGGTTTTACTGCGTAAATACTTTATGGATGTTCCCTATTATGATTTAAAAATGCCCTTTATGTGCTTAATAAACGTATAAACTTTTTAGATGAAACAACCCTTCTTTTCCTAGGGGCTTAAAAAAGTGTTATAAAAATTATTAATAATTAAAAAAGTGTTATACTCAAATTATGTTACCGTGGTTACGTAAAAAGAAGCCTAATTGTTTAGGGATTCCGAAAAAAAGATACATTTCAAAATCATTCAAGAAGAAATAAGAAATTGATTAGACTTGATTGCAAAACATGTATATTTTTTTTGAGAAAGTCCATTTTATAAAATTATTCTTAATATATATTTTTTTTTTACAAAATTAATACTTTTTATGTAATTCTTTTTATTAATTACCGGAAACCCAAGAAATATATATTATATATTAGATGTTAAAATCAGTGGCGCCTGTGTCACTTGTTTTTAACAACCATTTACCCGTATAAATATTATTTATTTTGTTAATATTAATATTAGTTATTTTGTTATAAATATAAAAATTAAGATTATTCAAAATATAATTTATTTAAAATTAAGATTTTATTTATTCAAAATCTGAAAAAATATATAGTTTAATATATGTTTTGAATAAAATTAATTATTATTCTAGCCGCTAAAGCATTAAGGTATAATGGATTCAGAGAGTCTGGGAATTAATGACCGGGAATAAATTACAAGATTGTTTTATTTATAAATAATCTACAGGACTATAATACACATAACATCAAGATTAATACAGACGATTGCAAAATGATTGGTGTTATAAAATCCGAAAAGCTTAAAAGTACCCTGGAAGATGGAAGTCTAATCGAGTAATCGCAAAAATCAATTACGCCTCTCAACTTTAATGATTGTAAAACAATGTTAGACGTGGTAACTCAAAGTCTATTCAAAACAACGCATCAAGGCGTATCTCAAACAGTGTTTAAGTTCAAATGGGCGTCATTAAGTGCAATTGCAATCTGAGAGAACTATCAGAAAATCTTAAAACAAGATATCAAGTTAAATCAGTAGAGGTAATAGCATACAGTAAACTAGTTAAAATTAAGGGAAGTTTCCAGAAGTTGCTTATTTAAAAAAAATCTTTTTGTAGAATTTACTCTTTACAATTACATAAGACCTGTGTTAAAGTGTGCTATCCAACTTTTTTCCTCATAAAGGGAACTAGACATTGCTATTTTAGAGCAAGTACAGGGTCACCAATGCATTTACAGACATAAAGCTGCTGCCATACAATGTAAAACTCCGTCAACCTTAGTTGGCTACACATAATGAAAAAAGAGTTCAAGGCGATTTGAAAGTCTAGTTTTTAAATATTTATAGATCAAAGTGTTTTTGAGAACCTACAAGCCTATCAATTTTTATATATAACCTGCGCGGTTATTTACTTCAAAGGATACAAATCTGTGTAAAAAAATTTAACTTTTTCATAAATTGCACTATCAATTTATTGATTTTGCTACCTTTAGATGCCATATGTGCTGACTTGCTACTGACAAACTGAAGTTTAGTATAGCTGAATGATTGGGCACGGTAAATGTGTCTTCTTTCAACATGAAATTCATTGGTGTAGCACTTTTTAAAGATATAAACCTTGGGTCTCTATTTCTAAAGATATAGCTTTAGAAATAGAGACCCAAGGTTTAAAGACGGCTTTGGCTTCTAGAGAAATATTTTATTAACTTGTTGTTCCAAACACAAGAGCAACTAGTTAATAAAATATTTCTTTTACTACTCTCAAATAAAATTATATCATCAATTAATTTTAAACTTCATCCAATTATTTTTTAAAAATTTATAACTTAATATAGTCATATTTTTTGAACGATAATATAATGTTTATAACAATAAACATTAGATTGTTTCTAATGTTGTTTTGAGAAACAACATGAGAAACAATCTAATGTTTATAACGATAAACATCAGATTGTTTGTCACTTGAAAGGTGCTCATAAATAGTATTGATAATAGCATAGATAATCCTTATATAAGATATTATAAACTTCCATTTATAGGATTTTACTCAAATTTTACTTAATCTAGAATTAAATGTGTGTGTGTGTGTCTGTGTGTGTGTGTGTGTGTGTGCAAAAGTTACATTTTGTAAGCAAGCAAGTGTAAGCATATTTAATCATATAATAACATATGAAAAAAATTATATAATAATAATAATTACAATATTTCAAATAGTAACTAAAATAATAATTTTGATGTCTTTGAATATTTAAAGCATTATACTTTTATTTACAATAAAGAAATTTTTTTGTTTATTTTATACTTTTTTTTTTTAGATAGTTAAAAACAGCGATCCAGAAAAGATGAGATTCGTGAAAGGTCCCTCAATATCGTTAGATTCAGAGGTATTAAAGAAATATGAAAACTTAAAGACCTCTGGTTATAAGGGAAAAAAAAAGCGGAAGCAATTTAGATAAAAGGCACCTATTCACTAAAAGTTTGATTAAAATTGTCGAATTGACTTTTTATGTGCATTCTAACATTTATTAAAACTTTAACTTTAAAAAAAATGTTTAAATTAAACTGTTATTGCATTCTTTTTTTTTTACAAAGATTGTCGTAAAATGTAGTTCTTGAATAAGACCATATTTAGGTTTATAGTTTATTTTTGTTTTGACAAAAATAAATATTTTGACAATTGTATAATTGTATATAAACCCAGCGGGGGTTATATAATTGTATAGACGCGTTTTAAATTAACTCAAGAATATATGCTAAACTACGACCTTTTAAGGCGTTCTAAAGAGTCTTAAATAAGACGTTCAAGTTATAAAAAATTGGTGAGGAAAAGTTGTCTTTTAAATGTTTAAAACCAAATTTTTTTTCTACACTTTTTCAATATATAATTGAAAACTTGAAAGTTGTAATTAAGAAACGTAAGATGTAATCGAGAAGATGAAAGTTGTAATTGAGAAACGTAAGATGTAATTTAGAACATGAAAGTTGTAAATAAGAAATCGTATGATGTAACCCAGTAAGCACAAGACGCATTTTAGACACTTATAGACGTCTAAAACTAGTCTAGGTAAAGACGCACTTTTATAGACGTTTTGAAGACATCTTTTAGACCTCTTTTATGAATGCGTTTTTAAAATGACGTTTAAAAGGCGTCTTTTTAAAAGATAAAAAGACGTCTAGAAGACGTCAATTTTTAAGACATCTTCTAGACGTCTTTTTTTAAGGCGTTTTTAAAATGACGTTTAAAATGCGTCTTTTTAAAGTTTAAAAAGACGTTTAAAAGACGCATAATAAATTGTCTAAAAGACGCATTAAAAGACGTCTAGATCAAGGCTAAAAGACGTCTTTTCTGAGACCTGTTTATAAAAATGTCATTATGATTTCTTTTTGACGGCTTTGTCATTACGCGTTAAGTAGATGTCGTATATTCAAAGTAAAAACATAGTTTTTATTATTTTCAATAATTTGTTTAAGTTTTAAGTGTAAATTATAATATATATAATGTAAAGTGTAAATTATAATATAATATACGAAAATATAACTTGGAGAGCCCATATTAGTACAATAAACACCAAAATTTCAAAAAATATTGGGATACTTTACAAAGTTAAACCTATGTTGTCCCAAGATAATCTTAAATCTCTTTATTTTTCTTACATCCAAAGTTATCTTACGTACGCTAATATTGCATGGGCAAGTACACACAAATCCAAGTTAAATACTCTTTATTTAAGTCAAAAACATGCATCAAGATTAGTTTATAATAAATATAAACTCACCCATGCTGAACCTTTACTAAAAACCCTAAATGTACTGAATGTTTACCAAATCAACATCTATCAAAATATTCTTTTTCATGCTTAAATACAATCTTGGACTAGTCCCATCGCATTTTTTAGATAACTTTTTTCAAATTAACTCTAATAGATATACCACAAGAGCAACAGGGAACTTCACATTACCAAAAAAAACAACAAAGTTCTCACGATTCTCTATTTCCTACCGGGGTCCGTACCTATATAACAAAATAATATCCGAAAATATAGAACTTAAAGCATTAAATAATTCTGCCACCTTGAAAAAAAAATTAAAACACCTCATACTTAATATCAAAAATTTTATTTACATGTATTAAACTTAACAACAAGATTTATACTAAAATGTTTATGTGTATCACTGACTGTGTATTGTTTAACCACTTTTAATTATATATAAAAATTAATTAAATTTATTTAACCATTTGAAAAGGTACTTGATGATAAGACTTCATAGTCTTCTGCGAGTCTCCTTTACAACAACATGTTTATATTTGAAGAAACAATAGTTTTTATTTAAAAAAAAAACAGTGTTTATTAATCTAACGTTATATTTAATAATAATTGTTAAATTACGTATTCTTATGTTATGTTATATATTTTACTCTTTGCATTAAATTATATGATAGAATTGTAACGTAATGAAGTGTATATTGAAGTTGTAAAAAAAAAAAAAAAAAAAAAAAAAAAAAAAAAAAAAAAAAAATAAATTACTTTAAATTAAATTACTTTTTTACACAATTGCTAAAATTGTTGTCACAGGAATCACTAAAATAATTGCTATAATATTAATATATCTTTTTTTTATTAATAATTATTTTGCTTTTTTAATAGATAGTTGACTGATCATGATAATAAGTGAAAATGGCAAGAATAATATATAAGTTAAATATCAGTATTTTTAGTTTTTATATACCCACAAGCCATATAATAATTCAAGTATGCGGTCAAAAATTAGCCAGCTAAACGTATGTTAATCATATTACAACTATAGGAAAGTTATAAATGTTTTAAATACTGTTACGCTATATATTTGTTACTGTTATATATTAATTTCATCCTTGATGCATCAACCGTTTGTGGTGATGACAGCAAAGTTTGCGCCAGAGTCACTTAGTTGTCATTTTGCTCAGCATATTCAATAACTCTTCTTCTATCATTCGATGAAAATAAAACATAATGTTTTCTTTCACCTTTTTCAGTTGTATGTATTTCATATCTACAAATTGGACAAGGTGGTTATGGTTGTTCCAGAAGTGGACGTAAACAAATTTGGTGAAATAAATGTAACCCTAACCCTGACCCTAGCCCTAACGGGTTCGAACCACGGGTCCTTTGTTTCTGAGGCAAATGTGTAACTACTGCGCCACGTCTGCCACGTTGAATGCAAAATAACTGCAAGTGATTTTTTTAAATTTAACCACCGTTAAATATAAAAAAAGTACGAAAGCCACTCATCAAACCAAAAACACCTATTTTAAAAAAATTTCGTCTACTACATGTTGCTATCGAAAAGCCTGAAAATCAGATTAAAGAGATTAAATTTCTCTCTATTGCTTGGCACTACAAGAGAACTGACATAAAGTATAAAAACATCTTTTTCGGAGAAGACCGAAAAAGATTGATGAACTGAGGGCTCGCATTGCGGATACTAAAACAAATCTTCTATCGCAAATTATATTCATTGCAGAAACTTGGTTTACTAATATATCAGACACTTCTGTAGCAGGGTACCACCTCCATTATAAAATGTGGCTTTACAAACATGGAGGAAGAGTAGCGATGTTTATTTAAAAACCCATCAAAACGACTGATGTTATGCAAACATAACTCAACTCTACTTTCATTAAGCAA
>NC_061168.1:23075341-23103086 GCF_022113875.1 Hydra vulgaris
GAAAGAAAGTAAAACAGCGTTTCGTCATAGCGAAAAAATTCGCTTCGCGCAATTTTTAGATTTATTTTTCGTGGAAAGGGTACTTTCCTTTTTAATTTTAAGAATTGTTTTCCTCATTTAACAAGAAAAAAAGAGACTTGGTTTAGATATGACTAATAATAAAATAATAATAATAAAAAATTAGATTAAAAAAAAACTTGGTTGCAAACGGGACAAAAACTTCGTCGGGCTCAACCGGGATTCGAACCCGGGGCCTCTCGCACCCAAAGCGAGAATCATACCGCTAGACCATTGAGCCACACAAATACATTATTATTATAAATATCTAAAACTTATTTAATAAACGTAAAGTAGTTATTAAAACTTTGTTACTTTTGCTATGATATATTATAGATCTCTAACTTGCGTACAAAAAATAAAGCCGCTTATTTTTGTTTATAACGTTAGTCGGCCATTTGTACAAAGGGCAAAAGCTAAAGCCAAAGTGTGGAATAAAAGTTAAAAATCCAAGTCAAAAGTTCCCAATAAGTTAAAGATAATTCAAAAATAAGTTTTAATAGTTATAAAATACTTATAAAAGTTTTTTTTAAGAGCCTACGATTTAAAAAAGTATTTTAATTCATAAAATAAGTTCGAGGTGACCTAATACAATGTTTTAAAATAATAAATGGCTTCGATATTGTAAATTGGTGTAACGTAAATTCGCTCTCTTATCGAAGAAATTTTAATCCAAGTCGAACGCGAGGTCATCACTTTAAGCTAGTTAGAGAGTTAGTTAAAAACAATGAACAGCGTCATCAGTTTTTTACAAATCGTGTGGTGAACACTTGGAATAAATTGCCTAAAAACATAATCAGTGCCACAACTGTAAATAGTTTCAAAGCAAGATTGGATAAATTTTTCGAATCGAAAAACCTTGAAGATGATTAACGATGAAATTGGCTTTTTTTTTTTTTTTCTTTTATTCCCATTTAATTAACTTATTTCAAAATAATTTGTAAATTTTTATGTAGGCCGCCAAAACCAGAATTGGTTACACAAGCTATAGCTTGTTGCGGTACAATAAATAATAATAATAATAATAATAATAATAATAATAATAATAATAATAATAATAATAATAATAGCAATAATAGCAATAATAACAATAATAATAATAATAATAATAATAAATGTTTCAAAAGCGTCTACCGTTTTACTTTTCTTTTCAAAACTTTAATTCCTTTTTAATCGAAAATAAATTCATAAGTTTTTATTTTTATATCATATTTATATATCATAATTATTAAGAAGTATTCTAATTTCCGCTTAACACTTTTACAAAAATAGTATTATATTTAAAATATCATTACTCCATTTAAGAAAAGAAAAGTTAAAAATATTTGTTTACAAATTTAATCCGCCATTTGTAAAAAGGGCAAAAAGCAGCTTCACTTTTCGGATCGAAGTTAGACATCTAGTTTATATAATATATTATTGGAACTGATCGACAGTGGGGCAGTCTAAATGATATCATTGGGACTGTCCAATGCTTCAAAACTGGACATTTGTCGAAAATGAAAAAAGACGTTATGAAACTTTTTTTGGTGGTAATGTATAAAAGACTCTGGTCAAATTTATCCACGTGTTTCTTTTATGGTAGGGCTGACCTTTAACCGCGTAGAACCCATAATCCCCAGCGGACATTTATTTTTAAGAGTTACGTTCTAAATGTCTTTTAAACATTCTTACGTAAAGAACGTTTAAAAGAGGTTTAAAAAACGTTTAGAAGACATTTAGAACGTTACTTTTAAAAACAAATGTCCGTAGGGTCTAGCTCAACTCTTTTGTTTAAAAAATAATTTGCTTGCGCGAGTTATTAGTACTACTTTGTTTTTATAGTGATAAAGCTGAAGTTTGTTAAAAATTCCAAATTTTTTACTTATTTTTTACTTATTGAGTGAATTGCACTTATTAAGTAGGGCTGCATAAATGTCGGATTACCGACCGGGAACCCAGAATAGGCAGAAATATGAGCAATCTGATTCGCTGATTTTGAAAGAGAGGCAAATGCGCTTTATTTAAAATTTAAAATCTAAACAGATTTGGAAATAAATTACATAGTAATGATGAACTAAGTTTATCAATACAAGTCTTGTGTTACTATCAACATAGAAATTTTATTTTATTATTCTTTAGAATATTTAAAAGGTATCAAAATCTATTTGTAACAGAGAATTTTCACTCGTAAAAATCTCAAAGTTTCAATAAAGTTCATCTTGGTGATGGAGGTTTTATCTGTTGTTAATTTAAAGAAATAGAAAAAAGTGTAATTCGAAAAGATCTTGTGCTGATTCTTATAATTATTATTATCCTTGTTGAGTTGAGTTATGTGTATACTAAAACTAACCTGTTTTTATATTTTAGTTTACATATTATTATATGAAGAATAAAGTCTTCTATGTTGGCTTAAAATTAATTATAGACTATTTAATTTACTACACTACAGATCTATAAATTTATTTCTCGCAAAATATGTTCTTGGCCTTAAAGCATACTCAAATACAAAGTTTATATACAGTTGTACAAGACTACTTGTGAAGTACTTTTGCATATGAAGATTATATGCAGTTTTACCAGACTACTGATGAAGAACTTTATTTATAAATTGATTTATACGTTAATTATAAAGAGTTGAACATTAGAGTTTTTAAATAAAGAAAATTTGTACTAATTGCAAAACTAACTTACATGTTCCATGTCAATATATGAGTTTTGAGGAGATTTTGTTTTCATGTTTTGTTTCAACTATTGTTTGGAGGAGACTAATTTACTTTTTATTGCATAACTCTAATAAAACATCATCTTAAACCATTAAACACTTTTTAAAAATTTAGAAAAATTTTGGCAGGCAATATTAACTGTATGTATAAAATATTATTTGAAAGTTTAACAACAGAAGTGAAATTTATATGTTTGTCTGCTGAAGAGTAATTTTTTGTGAAGTTACATATAAACAATAAAATTAAAAGCAAGAAAAAGTATTAAAGTCAAATATTTTTTTTTTTTTTTTTTTAATATCTTCGCTTCCAACAAGGCTGCAAGCAACCACTAATTAGTGTTGGAAGTTACTGGAAGAGAAAAAATGAAGATTGTAGAGCAAGAACTTATGTTTGAGGAAAAAAACTAGAAGAATAAGAGTTTTTGGAGCACTTAGGAACAGTAACAGTAAAATATGTTAACCAAATAAAAAAAAACAGTAACATTAATATATGTTAACCAAATAAAAAAAAGAACAAAATCAATTGTCATGCTATGATTATTTTTGTTATAACAAAATATGTTTTGTATGTATAAACTCTTGAAATATTAAACTTGAATTTGCATGTGTGCAATTTTGCAAGATTTCTAAGTGTGTTTTTTGTCAAATGTAATGTCTATGTTCTATAAAGCATGGTCTATACAAAGTTTATCTACAGTTGCACCAGACTATTGGTAACGTACTTAAAGTATGCAAAGTATAAATTTTCAGCTGAGGCAGAGGTTATTCTATGCTCGTTACTGCATCTTTACACTGTCTTGTTAATTATAAATAGTTTAACATTTAGATTAGAAAAAAAAAAAAATTACAGATATTTTACCAAACTAGCTTACATGTTCCATGTAAATCTACGAACTCTGAAGAAGTTACTGTTTAACCTAAATATTGAGAAGGCTGATAAGACGTACATCAATATTTTTCTTTACTTAACTTTAATAAAACATCATCCTTAAACCTTCAAACACTTTGTGAAAAATTAAAAAAAGTTTGGCATGGTGTTTTAACTTATATATATAAATAGGATGAGAATTGTATATTAATAATCTATTGGAAAATTTAACCAAAAAAAAGTGATATTTGTTTTTCTCCTGAACAGTTCTTTTGTTCAGTTACATTTAAGCGTTGATAATACAAGCTAACAAAGAGAATTGAAGTTAAACAATTTAACTAAATTAGGGTGAATTATGGCAATTATTGTAATAAAAAGAACTTGATCAAAACAAGCTTTTACATTTGAAGAAGCAAGTTTTCAGAAAAAAAAAAAAAATACTTCAAGATAAAACATAACACATCTCTATTTTTAAATTATTATGCAAGAGGTATTCACAGAAATTCAAAAAAAGCACACTTGATTTTATTGGTTATTCCAAAGATTACATGATCAAACTATTGATAAAATTTGGAAACATGAAAGATAAATATTTCTGCCTAGAAAAATGAAAAAAAAGTGTTTTTTTTTCTTTTTTTTAGAGAAGATATTTTTTTTTCTTCAGGAGTATGTAATGTAAAATAAATTAATAGCATAATAAATAAAAAAAATTTCAAACTTTGTTGCTTTATTTAATTTTATTTACCATCAGTTGCTATTTAAGAGTAAACTTTTTTTATCAATTATAGAATTCAATAACCAATATTTTGTTCAGGTTAAAAGCTATATATCAACAAACATGTGCTTTATATGTATTGTCTTATAAAATTGAAATAAGCAACAACATGAACTTGTATTTTTGCAATTTTTCTTGTTTTTACCTTTTTACACTTAGCTCTGCATAAAGGTGTGGTAAGTTAAGAGTTGTTCATTTTTGTAATCAGTTTACTATATCAAAACACACTTGTGGACATCAGGTTATAAATTTTTTCTTATAGCTTATTATGCTACAATGCTTTGTAATCTTTTATTACTATACATTACCAATGCCAATCTAAATCAGCTCTTGTTTACAATTGCTATTAATTTGAGAGTGATGTAAATTATCTGGGCTAACTACAATAAGCAATATTCTCAAACTTAAAATGTTTTAGTGGTGTATACAATTTATAAATGGGAATAATAAGTGAAAATTCTGAAAAAAAATAAAGTATTTAAAAAAAAAAAATTTTCTTGCTAAATGATAGGATTAATGGGAACTTAATTTGAAAAAACTTATACCAAGTTAATAATATTTTATTGATATTACTTGGTAAAATTTTAAAACTGTTAGTTTTAAAATTTTACCAAGTAATATCAATAAAAACATAGTAAAGTTTTACCATCTGGTTTATAGTTTGTTACAATCGTTGTTATTTTTATATTTTAGAGTTATAAAAAAATAAAGAAAACAAACTAATTTTTTTAAATCTTTATTTTTAAGAAAATAAATATACTATATTGTACAAAAATGGATAAAAAAATCTTTTTTTTTTTGTCATTGTTGTTTGGCAATTACTCTATTTCACTTTTATTATTCAACACGTTTTTTGACATTTGTTTTGATTTAAACTTAGGCGCAAAAACCTCTCTTTCAAAATTGGCAAATCAGATTGTGCATATCTCTGCCTATTCTGAGCCTGTATAGGGTTTCAAAATATGCGACCGGGACTAACCCCTCCCTTTCAGCCCTCCCCCCCCCCCCCCTCGCTCTAAAATAAAAAAAACAACAACAGCAACAGCATATTCAAATAAACTTCTAATAATAATCATAGCTTTATTATTAAAAAATTTTTTGTAATAATTTGGTCAGCAGGAACCTTTTTTTTTGTGGGCGATGTACCAAAGCCAAAAAAAACTATAAATTAATTAGCAATTCAACTAAATTTAAATAACCAAGCATAACCTAACGGCATACCTGCTTATCAAAACATTTTATCACAAACGTTCTTCACTCACCTTTACTCTTCCCTGACTTCATTATCGCTCTATTTTGTCCAATCATACTTTTTAGATGTTCTGGTTTTTCGTATTAGCTCTTTTTCCTCTTTTACATAGTTGTAGAATTCACAACATGAGATTTTAAAATTCGTGACAGATTGTATTATACATCTCACTATGTTAATAGAAAGCGAATTACGCTCATCTCTCCATTGAGTTTGAATTAATTAGAACACGCGTTTAACATGCGCATTAAGCGAAACAAGTATTGGCACATTTTCAATAGATTACCGTCTCTTTAGTCTTTATGAATTGTGCAACCATGTATCATGCAAATCTTTCATTTTCCATTCATCACACTGTTCTCTTTCAATAAAAGATTTCATATACACAAATTCCTCATAAATAGAGTCCGTAAAAATATGAAATGGTTTTTGAAACGTTTTCCCATTCGGGTACTTCGTTGAAACATCCATGAAAAAACATCATATTAGGCCATTGGAACTGACCTTTTTGCTAAATAATCAATGCCAACGTTGAAAAATTCTCTACACCATTTTCAAATTCTTCTTCTATTGTTTTTTTAGTTTATTGTACGCTTGGCTTGTTTGAATACTTTAAAACTTATTACTTAATCTTTCAGTTGTTTTTTCAATTGTTTTTTCAAGTCTTTTAAGATATTTTTTTAGTGTTTTAATTGTTTTTTCAAGTTCACTAAAATATTTTTCACTTCAATAACAGCTATAATTATAGATTTTTCGAGTTTCCTAATTTGTTTTTCAAACAAACATATCTGACTTTTTAAAAAAATCTATTATTGTTTTTGGGGGATTTTCTTCTTCCAAAAAAAAGATTTTTAAATTGCCTACAGCTTTACCATTCTTACATTATTATAACAAGACATCGGCGGCAGTACAAGCTGTTTTATGAATAATGTGTGTAGGACAACCAACTCCTGCTATATTTAAAGACAATGTTCTTCAAATTTATAAAATACATTACTCATTCCGCGCCTTTCTCTCCCTCCAAAATTGGTATTAGTATTATCAGCCCCAAATATCACTAGGCCTTTTGCTGGAATATTTTAATTGTTCATTGTATCTCTACAAAATGCAGTTATTGTATTGGCGGTTTCATTAGGCAAGATTTGTAACTCAAGGAGTTTAACTTTTAGGCTATCACATTCCATAAAATAATGAATGAGTATAATAAACATCATCATGTTTTCGTGATAACTTGAATCTGTCAAAATTTCATAAAAATATTTTTTTTTGTAATTCCTGTTTAATTATCTCTACGGAATAAGGTGCTAACAGGTTTTTATTTAGAGCAATTGCTTTTATTCTTGCAGTAGATTTCTTGCTTGCAATTTTGGAATTTGAAAACAAGATGGGATTAAGTTTAGTTGTGCAGTCTAATGAACTAAATGTCTGATAGTGTTTAACAGTTTTATATGCAGTTGTTAATTCCGTTGCACATGTTAAAATATCTTCTGGAAAATTTTGTATTATCAGAAAAGACGATATATCTCTTGATGATGATACAGACATTAATCTGGAACTGTGATTACCTGATTTAACGTGATATCTTATGCTTGATTTTCCACCATGACTCACCGATATAAAAATATTGATAATGGAACAAAACGCTTCGAATTCATTTTTTCCTTTTTTTAACACAAGGCCACTTTTTCGAAAGTTGTCTGAAAAGTGACACGTGTCACTTCCAAAAAAGAAGTACTTCCTATTTGGCATGTTTGTTAAAGTACTCAAATTAAAACGAATAATTAAAATTAAAAAACAATCTGCAGCCGTATTCTCATCTCTCCGTTAATCTTAACGGAGCTTTTGTCTGAAATTTCATTAAAATATATCTAAGTAAAGAAATGACGAAAATCTTATTTAAATTTTTTAAAATAAAACTAATACTAAAATAAAATATTTATTTTTAAAAATTTATATTTTTAAAGAACTTTTTTATTAATATCTTTAAAAAGAAATTTTTTACTAACGCTCCGTTAAGCTTAACGGAGAGATGAGAATACTGCCCCTGGTGCTATTAACAAAAAGAAATCATTGTCAATATGCAACAAATACTAAGCATGGTGTTGAGTCTTACTTAAAATTTTAAGCACGTTGTTTTTATTTAAAAAAATACTGAATTAGAAAGTCATTGCATTGCGAAATAAAAATCTTTTTCTTTAAAAAAATTTTATTAAGTATACTCTTCCCAGTGGGCACACGACGTTATTTCGACGTTGATTTACAGTTGATTCTTAGTCGCGACGTCGTATAACCAAAAATCAACGTTGTATCAACGTTGAAAAATCTGTTTAAAACTATCAAATAAATTCGACGTTGATTCCACGTTAATTCAACGTCTATATTACGAGTTCGACCGTTTGTAATTGCAATATGAGAAATAAAGTGCGCATGCGTGACTTTAAAATTTTTTTATTAGCATAACAAATAACAACTAAAGACTTAACAAGTTATTTATTAGCCCAATAAAAACAAGTAAAGTCACACATGCTAATAATTAGGCCTTCTGTTGCCTTTTTATAAGATTTTGAATTTGACAATTTAACAATAACACATGGCTTAACTTGTGATGCAGTTAGTTAGGTAAATATTAAATAAATATTTCTTTATGACTGTATTATTTCATGAGTGTGGATTACAAGTAGAGATTACTTGAATATACTTTTATATATATATATATATATATATATATATATATATATATATATATATATATATATATATATATATATATATATATATATATATATATATATATATATATATATATTTAAAGGATAACATCTTGTGTGAGAGTATATTTATATATTATTTTAAAACATCAAAAATACGATTTCTCTCAACTCTTATAATTTTTTTATTATTATAGAAATTTTCTATAATAATTTTTAATTGATAATTTTCTATAAATTTTCTATAATACCATCTTTAAAGTCGATACCATATATGGATATTATTACAGCCACGGAATCCTCTGCGTTAAAATTAGAATACAACAATAAAATTGAAAATGCCCAAGACCTAAGGAAAAATGTTTTAAGAGAACTAAAAACCGGAAAAAAATTAAATAATAATCTTACAAAAGAACAATGGAAAGCTTATAGAGAAATAAAAGAGGAAAAAAACGTTGACATATATCCATTCGACAAAGGGACATGTTTTGTACGAATCGAGCATTCAAAAGCCTTGGAGAAAATTCGCGAACAAATAGGCCCAACAAAAATAGTAAGTGAAGACCCTACTGCAAATTACGCGGCTAAAATTCGTAGATATTTTTCAAAACTAAATAAAAGAAACTGTTTTTCGAAAGAGGAATACGAAAAAATATATCCTAGTGATCCCATCCCGCCTCGTATGTATGGTGTAATCAAAGCCCACAAACCTGAAAAATTCTATCCTATGAGAATAATTATCTCCACAATCGGCACAGCAAACTACGGAATATCTGAGTTCTTAGTTAAGATAATACAACCAGTTTTGAATGAAAACTTGACAAGATTAAAAAATTCCTTTGACTTTATTAAAAAAGCTGAATCTTGGAAAATTGACAAAGATGAAGTTCAGGTATCTTTTGATGTCGTAAATCTGTATCCGTCGGTTCCTTTAAAAGAAGCCACCCTTGTACTTATAGAAAAATTAAATAATAATACAACATATAAAAAATTAACCAGACTAGGTATACCTGAAATAAAACAACTTATAGAACTTTGTTTATTTCAATGTTATTTTCATTGGAACAATGAAATTCATATAATGGAAAACTCGGGTCCAATTGGACTTTCGTTCATGGTCGTTCTTGCAGAATCATTTCTACAATTCCATGAAAACAATGCAATTAAAATTGCACTAAATTTCAACCCTGCACTTAACCTCAAATCGTTCTTAAGATATGTCGATGATAGTCACGCAAGGTTTCCAGATCTCAACCAAGCAAAACATTTCCAATACATTTTAAATCAACAACATCCTTCCATCCAGTATACAATTGAAGTTGAAAACGAGTTAGGAACACTAAATTATCTGGATATACAAATTATGAATAAAAAAACAGGAAAGTATGAATACAAAGTGTATCGGAAAGATGCTATCACTAACATTCAAATTAAGCCACACTCAAATCATGATCCAAATATCTTGAACTCTATTTTTAAAGGATTTCTCCACCGAGCTTACTCAATCTGCAGTAAGTCTTACTTGCAAAATGAAATAAATTTTCTAATCGACGTGTTTATTGAAAATGGTTACGATAAAACTCAAATGATGAATATTGCGCACCAGTTTCAACACAAAAGACAAAATAAAATTACAATTCCATCTGAAATCAATAATTATCCTGTAGTTTCCTTACCATGGGTACCCGGTCTCTCGCCAAAACTTAGAAAAATATTCCGAAAAGCTGGTTACAGAGCGGTATTCAAATCAAACCCAAACTTAAGATCAAACTGTTAACATCAAAGAGCGGTATTCAAATCAAACCCAAACTGTTAACATCAAAGAATAAATCAAAATTACCTAATAACAGTCAACCAGGAACATATATAATCAAATGCAACTGTTCAAAAGTGTATGTAGGCGAAACAAAAATGAAAGTAAACACAAGAATGCATCAACACCAAAAAAGCATTGATGAAAATAAGCAGCATCAATCTGCATTAGCTCTGCATAAAACATTTTGCAAAAAAGAAATTATTTGGGAACAAACAAAAACATTGAAAGTAGAAAATAAAATTTTTGAAAGAAAAGTTAGGGAAGCCCTAGAAATACAAAAAAACATGTGTTCTGCAAAAAATGGCGGGATTAATCTCGATAAGGGTCAATACATAAAAACTAAGTTTTGGACGCCATTTTTTAAATTTCAGCGAAAAAGAAGCCATTCCACCGCTGACGTCAATGCAACGTTTTAATTTAAATTATAACGGTTTACTAATAGAAGATTTCGTAATTAAGCGGCTATTATGAATCACGTGATGCAATGTTTTTCTCGGGAGGGCAAAAATGTAAACAAACCAATAATAAACATATAAGAAAAAGATAAGAAATAATACATCAGGTAAATAACAAATAAGAAAAAATACATCTGGTGTGTAATTTTAAAAATGATATACGTTTACAAAAATAAACACAAATAAAATAAAAGTCGAAAAAAATTTAGTAAAGAATATTTTATTTATACTTTTACCTCAATAAAATAGAAAAAGATACAAACCAAAAAATTATTCTTATTAAAGCAGTGAGTTTTTGCAAAGAATTTATTTGCTTTCTTATTGTTTAAAAATAATTCTGTATAATATAACTTTGGTTATTCTCTTAACTTTTAATTAAGTTTTAATCTTTTTGTTTGAATATTTATTATGATGTTGTGTTCATTACTAAGTTTTTACTGTTTACTATCTCAGTTAAAAAAACATTATGGTTAATGATCGCTGTGTAGTTGGTATTTGCAATAACGATAAACGTTATCCAGAGCGTTACGAAATACATAGTAACGTTAAATCTGGAAAATTATGTTTCCACAAGTTGCCTGTTGATGGAAAAACAAGAAAATCATGGATTCATGCAGTTTCTAAAGGGCGAAAACACTTTGTTGTATCTAAACATTTTAAAATCTGCTCTAATCATTTTGTCGATGGCATGCCTACTTATAAAAATCCTAACCCAACACTCTTTTTGACATACACCATGAATGTTCAATGTACTCCGGAAAAAAAACAATCAAGACCTCCTCCAAAAATCAGAACAACATCTATTGTAAAACCTGTTTCTTCAAAAATGATTGAATCTATTAACTCTAACTCGGATACACTTACAGCTGAAGAGTTGTCAGATCTTATGATTGTTTCTTCAGACGAAGAAAGCTTAATATCGTTCAAAATAACTCCATATGTTAGTGGCGATGCAGTTGCAGCAGAATTATTACACATCTCCGACTCTCCCAAAGAATTATTACACCCACCCGCCTCTCCCAAAGAAAAAGACACTGTAAATCCAATTTTGTCTAAGAATAAAACAGGCTACAGTGTTAAAAATAATATAGAGCCTACTCTATTATCAACATATATTGCTTTACAGTTTTCTTATATTACTAGGGACTCAGATGTATCGACTTTTACAGGTTTACAAAATGCAAAAATGTTTCAAAGTGTTTTCAATTATGTCAAGCACAAAGCAGCAGTTATGAAATACTGGGATGGAAATAAAAGAACAAATTGATTACGAAAAACCATGTCCAGTGTTGAATCTGTCGAGCAGCTACACTTATCAGAAGATTATACTATTTGCGATAACTTATTTCCTATGAGAAAAAGCGGACCTAAAAGAAAAATCTCACTGGAACAGGAATTTCTTTTAATTATGATGAGATTACGTTTTGGTCTTTTAATTGAAGATTTAGCTTTCTGCTTTTGTATATCAGCTGGAACAGTTTCCCAAATTATTATTACATGGGTAATATTGTTATCTAAAGAGTTGGACAGCCTAATTTTGTGGCCTAGCCGGAATACAATTCGAGCAACTATGCCAAACTGTTTTAAGCGATTATATCCAAAAGTGAGAACAATTATAGATTGTTCTGAAATATTTTTTGAAACATCAAGTGCTCTTGATGTTCAAGCTTGTATGTGGAGTAACTATAAACATCATGCAACAGTCAAATTCTTAATAGCAATAACTCCGAATGGAGCCATTTCATGGCTGTCTCCCCTTTATGGTGGACGTGCCTCTGACATTTTTATTGTCAGAAATAGTGGTTTTCTTGATATACTTGAGCCCTATGACCAAGTTATGGCAGATCGTGGCTTTAAAATAAGGACAGACCTTGCATATAAACAGTGTACTCTTTGTATACCTCCAAGTGCTGTTAAAGGAATTCAAATGTCAAAAGAAGAAGTTCGAGAAACATCAAACATTGCTAATGTACGTATTTATGTGGAGCAAGCAATAAAAAGGATTAAACATTTCCGTATTTTAAAAATAACACAGCCATTACTATACCTACCTATCATGAATAATATACTACGCGTATGTGCTGCTATATCAAACTTGAGAAAACCATTAGTTTCTAAATAGTTCATTAAACAAATTTAGTTTACTAAATAGTTTTTTTAATTGTATAATATAATGTTCCACTGTCCAAACTTTAGGTTATTATTATAACATGAGTCTATATCAACTAGGGTTTGAAAGATGTGTAAAAAATTAGTAGTTTTTTTTTTAAACCAAACCAGCCCCAAAAAAAGACTCTTTTTTGAAAATCTTTTGAAAATGCAGAAAGAATTTAAAAAAATGTAAATAAAAAAACACCATATTTATCTACAACTCTTAATAAAATATCCATTGAAGATTTAAGCTAAACATAAACTAGACATTGAGCACATGCAACAAACCCAGTCTAGATCTGCTATTAACTCATAGTCTTCTTTTTTTAAATTTTGACATGAACAGTGAAACCAAGCGCAACATACTTCACATTGAATACTGCTAAATTCATTAAATTCTTTAACATTGATTTCTGGATCTTCGAGTATAAGTTTATCGCATTTTCCACAGAATGTTATAGGTTTTATTAGTAATAATGCTGGAGAAACATATGTTTTGAAAAAAATATCTAAATTTGTTTTCACCGTATCCCAGAGCTCTTGATCAAATTCGATTATTTCAACATGTAAGTCCTTAAGCGTCCAAACAATAAAATATGCTGACTTGCAATTTGTAATTGCCATTTGGGAATTAATCTGTGTGTAATATTTATGACACTTATTTAATGTTATTTGATCATTTTTTATTGTAAAGAAATTACATTCACTAGCTCCTTCTTTGATTGTTTTATTAAAAATTTTAAAAGGACATTTAACTTCTAAACACATTCTACCATGACATTTGCATACCATAAATCCATCTGGGGAGCAAGCAATGTAAGGTCTATCATACAAACAAAAGAGACCACTTTTTTCAATTTTTAAATCAGTGTGATTTGATACATGCTCTGCATAAAATTTTTTTATAGCATCTTGCTCATGATCAATTCCCCATTTGATAGAAGCAGTAACAAATGTTTTTTTATGAGGGTATAAAATCTCAGCAACAAGAGGAGTTGTTTTAGGCTTCTTAGAACTTGTATTTCTAGAAAGAGTATTAACTTTGGTATATATTCTGTGATGTTTGGATGCAGTTATCCTCCCCTTTCTCATTTGAAACCAGGTATTGCTTTTAGCTTGATCTCTTGTGTTATATTCCACGTTTTTAATTGTTTCATGTGTTAAAACCATTTTTTCTAATAATATTTTCCCTAATGTTGACTCATCAACGTTAGGATGGTCTAAAAGTATTTCAAATGATAGCTTTTCAAGATCAGGATTACTTACAAAATTTTCATCAGATTTTTTAATTTTTGATTTAAATATTACAGCAGAAGGCTCGGATATATGAATGTTGTTTAAAAAAGTTTCAAATGAATGTTCATTAAATTCACGATGACTTTCGATTCTTGGATCGAATTCTTGCAATGCTTTCATCCTTGTGTTTTCCTTATTATTATCATTTTTTTCATTATTTGCAATTTTTTTTCTAACAACTAGGTCAGTTATTAAGCATGGTTTTATATCTTTTCTAGAAGACTTATTCCAGACACAAGCTTGTTCTGTGCATGTTGGATTACACCAACCTTTGTTATTAGCATATTCCATTTTATAAAGGGTGGCAATAACATGATTGCAAACTTCAAAAGCTCCAGCCATACACGAACACCAAGCAGAAAGAATATCATTATTACAAAAGGCAATCCAAAGCTTTCTTTTTTTGTGAATTTTTTGCGAACCACACACTTCAGAATATGCGAATAAAACATCTTTTTTAAACCTGAAGTGCATTATTGGGCCTACAAAACCACTATCGAAAAATGAAAATGCTTTTTGGTCCTTATATTTGCCAATATATTCCGAATCAAAATATTTTTTATTAAGAATATATGAAAAAATATTTCCCATTGTTATACTAGGCCACTCAGATACTAAGTCTTTTCTATTTTCCATTGGAACAGAGTTTGGGTCAATTAGATCTAGAGCTTTTAGCTTGTCCGTATAAGATTGCTTAAGTTTTTTTTCCTGTTCTTCTGCTGTCTCTATAACATCTATATTTAATTCCATTGCAGTAAATGCTCTAGCAACAAGCTCGACTTTGCGTCCAGTAGTACTTAGCCCACGAACAGTTAAAAAACTAACAAGCTTTTTGACAGATAAATTCAAAAAATCTTCGTATTTTTCAAGTGGCATGGTAAAATACAATTTTCAATGATATATTTCCAGATAAACTATTTTTAGATATTTAAACAAACAATAAAAAGATAAAGCGTTTTGCCAAGTTTGTTTATAATTTTGCCCTCCCGAGAAAAACATTAGGTCACGTGATTCATAATTGCCGCTCAATTACGAAAAGGTCTGTAACATTTAACTGTAACATTTAACAAGCTGAAGAAGCTGGTATCTAAAATCCAGCGAAAATTTCTATAATAATAAAAAAATTATAAGTGTTGAGAGAAATCGTATTTTTGATGTTTTAAAATAATATATATATATATATATATATATATATATATATATATATATATATATATATATATATATATATATATATGTATATATATACACACACACATATATGTATATATATATATATATATATATATATATATATATATATATATATATATATATATATATATATATATATATATATATATATATATATATATATGTATTCTTGCGGCGAAAAAACCACGTGATCATTGCGTAATTAAAAACAAAAATATCTACCATTATGATATGGGGGCAAACAAACGCGCTGATTTCAGTACATCATTACTTAAACGCCTTGAAAATGTCTTATGATTATCAAGAAAAGTTATCTAAAAAAGCTGCTGAACGATACCAGAACAATATTTAGCGTTATATTGAAATAAATCTGTACAAATGCTTAAAGGAATCATGGAATTCAATTAATTCATCATTTTGAAATTATTGCCAGTTTACAGATGTAATCAATAAATAAAACAAAAATATTACATATTGATATTCTAATAACATTTAAAAATTCTATATTTTGCTTAAAATTTTTCTCAGTGTAATATTTATTCCTCATGTTTTTAATATATGTGAAATAAATGTTATAAATAAAAAATATTTTTTACAGTATAATAATGAAATGATCAAAATTACTAATTACAACAACTTGAATTATAACATCGTAACAATATTTATAAAGTTTTTTAGTAAATAGTATGAGTATTAACAATATTATGTCTTGGCTTTTAAAAAATAACATAAATGACTTTTTATCTTCATTCACGAAGGTACTCTCTAAAACCAGTGACAACAGCAGAAACTCTCTACTAAAGAAAATAGAACCAATTTATGCTGAAAGCATTTACAAATTAATGATTTATGTATCATGTTAACATGAAAAATAAAAATTTAATTAAAAATATAACTAAATAAATAGTAAAGAAGAAACTTACTTTGTAAGATTGTTTTTGTGACCTAGGAACAATCCTAAAGATTAAAAATGACAACATTAAAAGTATGTTTTACTTTAAAACATGTTTAAGTAAAAAAATCTAATAATAATTTGTAGCAAGAGGCACCAACGAGAAGGTAAGCAAAGTTGTCTATCAACACAATGCATCACAACAATAACATCACTATAATAACACAATAAAACAAAATAAAATTATACACATAATGACTTACAAGTGAATCAACACCACACTAGAGGTTGAAACAGAACACAAACACACATAATGTCTAAAGGGTGAGCCAACACGACACCAGAGGTCGACACAGAACATAAACACATATATATTGACTTATGAGTGAGCCAACATACACATAATCACTTACCTAGCCAATGCTGCATTATTTTTAAACTACCATCATTCTCAGCTAAGTTAACTTGTTGTTTCATGTTGGTTCAAGACACTAACATCTTCCACTCCAGTCAACGAATTGTCAGTACTTATTTGTTCACTGACTTGAATAACTTGAGATTTATTGCAATGACTTTTTTGTACATAATATTCTAAAAAAATATAAGCATGTTTGAGGTATATAGTAAATACAAAATTTGTGCTTAACAAGCTATTGAACATTAATTTATTTAAAAATAAAGACAATAAACACATGATTTATAAATGCTTGTTTTAATGCATTAATATTTTTATATACAATTTATTTTTGTTATGCATCAATGCATAACAAAAATAAATTGTAACTATTACATAAACAGTTTTTACAAAAACATTTTAAACAACAAGAAAAACTATATTATATAATTTATCTTGTTGTTTATACAGTACATACCAATACTATATAGTATATACTAATTGAATTGTTTAATCTATTTATTCTCCTTTCATTTCACATAACAATTGGTTATGTTGGAGGGATGATTTCACTATACATTTTTTTAGCACCTAACATATTTACTGAATGAACATAGTCAACATGCTTTTCAAAATTTTGAAAAGCATCTAGACTATGTTCTTTTTTTTCCTAAAAGAGAAACATACTTACAATGAATAAAAATATATAGACGAAAAAAACTTAATAAGTTCAAGAAAAATTTGTGCTCAAATATTTTGACGATTCAAATACAAAACTTGCCAGATACAAAATGTTTTGAGCATACTTAGACATGTTTTGCGACCAAAGTTTGTTTTTGCAAGATGAATCAGTTCTATATAAAGCATAAAGCCCCGATTTTCTTCTCTTTGGATCAGGAAGCAAAATATATAAAATCAAGTTCGGATAACTATTAACATTAATTGAACAATCAAAAACACATTTCTCCATTTTCAAGCGCTTTGTTTGCCCCCATACCATAATGGTAGCCGTTTAGTTAGTTAAAGTGACGTCACGTTCGCCGCAAGAATATATATATACACACACACATATATATATATATATATATATATATATATATATATATATATATATATATATATATATATATATATATATATATATATATATGTATATATATACACACACACATATATATATATATATATATATATTCATATATATATATATAAATTGATGTATATATATATCCATCTAGTCGGCGTGACGTCACGCCAAATTGCGAAATAAATTAACCACTTGAATGGAGGGAAAACAAACATAAATATCAACAGCGTTTTAAACTTTTTTTATGACAAAAAGATGCCAAGGAGTTGTTGTGCTGTAGGTTACACAAACAATTGTAAAAAAAACAATGAACTTAAATTTTATCGTATTCCTAAGAATGAAGCGGTCAGAAGAAAATGGTTAAATGCAATTAATCGTGCTGCAGATAGCACTTCGTCAAAACAGTGGTCTCCTACGTCTTCAAATGTTTATGTTTGTTCAGCACACTTTATTACTGGTAAACAACTTTTATTAAGATTTGATTTTATATACTAAATGAATTACAATAAATACTACTTGTTCAAAAATTTCAGATAAAAGAGAGCTCTTTGAGAAACATCCAGATTCAGTTCCATCAATTTTTGATACTGGAATGAAAGGTTCTCCTCAAAGAAATACCAACAATAACAAAATTAACCGAGTCAGTAGGAGGATAAATAGACAAAGTAAATATTATTGTTTGCTTCAATTCATTTGTAAATAATTACTTTGATGTTGTTTAATTTTAATTTTTTTTTTTAGAAATAAGCGTTCCTGCATGCAAAAAATTAAAACTATGTGCTCAATCAATTAGTGAGGATGTTGATTTTGTCATTAAAAAAAGGAGTTTTAGTAAAGAAGGTAAGTTTGAAAAAATAGTTATTAAATTTAGGTATTTACAATTTAAATTTGTATAATTTTTGTTATAATTAATAATAATCTTGTAAAAGTTATGAAACCGCTCCAGTAAATTTTTATAAAAAAAATGTATTTCATACTTAACAGAAATCGATATCCAAGTTAGTACTGAAGATTATTTGCAGCAATCTGATATCAGTAATCCTATATGCTCCAAAAATTTTTTAGAACAATCTTCCAGTCATGGTATGGATTAATTTTTTATTTTAGTTTTTTACATTTTTGCATAGTTTTAGATTTTTCTTTTTAACAATTTTTCAGAAATTAATAATTCTATACTTACTAGAGCTATTTTAGAACGTTGACCATCATAAATTTAATTATAAAAATAAAATGGCTATACAAATATAAGTTTAAAATATGTTTTCTCTAAAAAAATTTGTGCGAATTAAGTTTTTTTTATCACTAAGGTCTTCAATTACTTCTAACTTAACTTCTATTTGTATTTTTTGTTTTTGTAATTTTGTTTATTTTTTGTTTATTATCTTTATTTTGTAGAAGTTGAAAAATAATTTAATAATATATTTCAGAATTTAGTGTTCCTATAATTAATGAAGATGTTTATGTTCAAGATTCCAGTAAGAGTTATATACAAGGTATTAATTTAAAAGTTATTTAAACATCATATGCAAATTTAAAATATCTATTGTATTTTTTTCTTATTTAAAGGAAAGAGTGCTCCTGTAAACATCAATGTTCAGCAAATTTCAACCAATAGTTTTTTAAAGTCAGAAATGAGTTATACTGAAAAATCTGAAATTGATATTGAAATACCTCTTAAAACATCAGAAAGACAACAACTATATAGTGAAATAAATAATCTTCGATTAGAAAGAGATTTATATATGTCGAAGTGGATGTCATTAAAAGATAGCAATTGCAGTTTAGGAATAAATAAAATTCGAGCCAATCCTGATAAGTGCAATATGCTCACTGGACTTAATCTTCCTGTATTAGAAAAACTGTTGAGTTTCCTATGCAATGGAACTCCAGAAAGTTCATTAAAAAGATTTAATACAGAAGATAAAATTGTTTTCTGTTTAGTTAAATTAAGGCACAACATTAACTTTGATATGTTATCATTTATGTTTGATATTAAAAAAACTACTGCCTTGGATAACTTTTGGAAATGGATTGATATTATGTATGTGAAATTAAAATATTTAATAAAAATGCAAGATCGAGATCATATATACGAAACAATTCCTCCTGTTTTCAAAAACAAATTCCCAAGACTAACATCAATTATTGATTGTTTTGAGGTTTTTGTGGAATCACCATCATCTCTAATGGCAAGAGCACTATTTTACAGCCAATATAAAAAACATTGTACAATAAAATGTCTTATTTCATGCACATCTAATGGAACGATTAACTTTATTTCCAAATGCTATGGTGGAAGAGCTTCTGACAATCAAATAACTCGGGAATCAGAATTTGCATCTAGCAAGTACCATATGCCAGGCGATCAAATCTTATCAGATAGAGGTTTTACTTTACAAGGCGATTTTGCAGCTGGAAGTTGCTCTATATTAATAAATCCAGCTTTTACAAAGGATAAAGCACAACTTTCTGCTTCGGAGGTAGAAAAATCTCGCAAAATATCATCTGTTGGAATTCACATAGAAAGAGTTATTGGGCTGTTGAAAAATCGTTACACCATTCTTCAAGGTGTATTGCCTTTACGAACTGTTAAAAACATTACTGATGAAGCTACCTCAGTTACTCTTTCTAATTGTGACAAAATTGTAACAGTTTGTGCTGCTTTAACAAACCTTGGTGAAGGAATCGTTTAAATTTTCTCAAAACGGCTATTTTCATAGCCACATATCTTAATAAAAGCATTATTTGACAAAAAGGACCTCAAGAGGTGGTACAAGAGTTGTACTCATGGATTTTCTTTTTCCGGAAATTTTGGAATTTCGGATATTATTATTAACTTTAAGTTTCCCCAGATATCCTAAAATTTTCCAGAAATTCAAGTTGAGGTATATCTTTTGGAAATATATTTATTTTTAAGCTTTTTCACCTATTGCTCATACTGTATTAGCGATAAGTGAAAAAGCATAAAAATAAATATATTTCCAAAATATATACCTCAGCTTTAATTTCTGGAAAATTTTAGGATATCTGGGAAAACTTAAAGTTGATAATTTTTGTATGTCATACTAAAATTAAAATGGAAATCAACTCAGGTAATAGCAAAATAAAGTGGAAAATATAATCCGGATTATACCGGATATCTTACCTAATTTTTAAAATATGACCCGGATGATCAATGTATAATCAGGGATTATCTTTTTCCGGATATTTTATTTAGTTTTTTCGGATATCTAAAAGGTTTTCTATACATACAAGTTTATATATATGTTTAGATAATATATTTGGTTTTTAGGGGCTTTTTAGTCATCACTCGTTCAAAAAAGAAAATTTCAAAAAAATTAAGATACAATTCAGCTGAAAGCAAATTATGAGGAAAATAAGAGAAAAAATATTCCGCATTTTTTCCGGATATTTTACGCAAAGAATTTTCCTTTTTTTTTAAAATATTACCTGGATGATCTATGTATATCGTCCCTGGTGCCCCGGAAAAAGGAGAAGCCTTTCTGCATTACATGGTACATATTTTCAGACCGCAAATACATTTGGGATCTACTTTTGCTGTTAAGAGCCCTGTAAATAAGGATTTTCACTATTCAATACGAAACGTATATGGTATGGAATACAATACGATACGGAAAATGATTATGAAAACTAGTCCATTCTTTAAAGTTATTTAGGTGTGTTGAATAAGTTTAATAGAATATTTATAAACCTAATAAATGTGCGAAATACGGATTAGAATATTTATTAGGTTTGAATTAAACGAGCCACAACTTTATCTCGTTACAACATAAAAATATAAATGAATAAAATATCGACCGGCATCTGAATTAAATATGAAAATACATTTCGATACCGCTTTGTCAAAAATGTAATAACTTGTTAATACGATTTTTTAGTAAAATAATTTGTTACTACAATTTTATTTCCTAAATTTGATTTTGAGTAAATTTGCGTAAAAAAATATCGTTGGAATCTATTCAATAGAAACATTGTTATCATTAGTATTTTGAGAGTTCAATTTACGCATTAGACTTTTTGTATAACATTGATAAATAAGATTTTGTTTATTTAGGTGCTCCAAGAAGCAGTGATCGACCGAAATTCGGTTCGGTTCCGGTTCCGATCATAAATTTGGCCGGAATCGAAATTCCTGTTTCGGTTCCGGCTAGATTTGAGATTTCGGTTTCGGCCGGAATTTCGGTTCTAAATGCTACCGAAAATAGATATTATAAAACTTTATTTTAAATAAATTATTTAGCATTGTAGCGTAAATATATTTTGGTTAAAAAAATTTAAATAATTTTTTTGCTAGTTATTTCAACTTCTTATATTATTTTTTGCGTCCGATCGCGTTGTTACTTTTATCTGGTTTTTAATTATCATGTTTAAAATATCATGATCTACAAATTTAATGACGCTACAATGTTATCTACATTGTAGAGTCATATGTTTATGGACTTGATTATTTATTTATTTTAATTATCGCATGGAATTGGTAACGGTAAAATCTTTACGAACTTGGTGATTTTTTTTTAAATTATCACGTGGAATTTGTTTGAAATAAATTAAAAAAGTTTTTATTGGTTTCATTCATTTTTTTAAAGCAAGTTGTTTTAATGTTTTCTCGTCGTTAAAACATTAAAACAATAATGTTTTCTTGACGTTATAACTTTTTTAATGTTTTCTCGTTTAAATTGTTAATTGTCTTTTTAACGAACTTTTTAATGTATTGAACTTTTTAATGTAACGTAAGAAATTTTTCTTATATATATATATATATATATATATATATATATATATATATATATATATATATATATATATATATATATATATATATATATATATATATATATATATATATATATATATATATTGTTAAGTTAACAACAATATTAATACAAATTAATATAATTAATAATTAATATAATTAACAAAGAACTTGTTAATTATATTTTAAATCCTTGTTCTTGACTCAAACTAGCAACATTAAAAAACTCATCTGATTAAGTTCTTCGATTTCATTCTAATAAAATGAGCTCAAACCGAAAAACAAGTTTAGTGTGGAAGTACTTCATAATTGAAGCAAACAATCCAAAAATGGTTCGGTGCAAAATCTGCAACAGCAAAGTTTCAAGAGGATCTGACGACCCAAAAAAACAAGGATTAAGTGGACTCACGTCACACCTGAAGAATCATCATCCTGACATCAAACTTACGCCCGAAAAAGCAGAAAATCCAAAGGCAAATGAAGAAGCTGACTTAAATTCCAACAAGAGAAAGGCAGTTACAATCTTCAACATGCGATCAAAAAAACAAAGATCCGACATGTTACAATCTACAATTCCAAACTGGGTTCAAGCTTCTTCAAAAATTGAATCTAATTCTGAAAAAGGCCAAAAATTTCACAAGTCAATTTTTGAAATGATGATTCTTGACCTCCAACCATGGTCTATTGTCAATGATGCTGGATTTTTGAGGCACCATGCTCTTATTGCTCCAAATTACGAAATTGCTAGCGAAAAATACTACAGAAGTTTACTGGATCCGACTTGCGAAAAAATTAAAGTTGCTCTCAAGGAAAAGCTGGTTCAATCAGAAGCTGAAAATGTGTCTGTCTGCCTTGATGCATGGTCATCATTTCATCATGGCTATCTGGGAATGACTGTTCACTTTATTTCCAAAGACTGGAACCGTGTCAAATTCTGCATCTCTTGTTCTCCATTTGATGAAAGTCATACTGCAAAAAATATTTTCAAAGAGATCAAAGCAGCAGCAGAGAAATGGGAAATTTCTTCAAAAATTGGAGTTTGCTTAAGAGACAACGCAGCAAATGTAAAAGCAGCCTTCAATGAGCCAAGCTGTAATTATAAGTCAGCTGGATGCCTTAACCACTCCCTTCAACTTGTGATAAAAAAAGACCTATTATCAGATCCTACCATCAACGAACTGATTGAAAAGAGTCGAAAACTTTGTTCTTACGCATCCCATTCTATTGGTTTCTACACTGAACTTTACAGACAGCAAGAAATCCAAATGGGTAGAAAAGACAGACTTGGCTTAAAAAACGATGTTGCCACAAGATGGAACTCTACCTATTACATGCTTGAGCGAATTTTACACCTGAAACCAGCCATTGCTGCAATCTTACTCAAATTTCCTTCTGTGGGAATTGAATTTTTTGTCCAAGATTGGAGCCTCTATGAAAAAGTGGTGAGGATTTTAAGTGTTTTTGAGGAGGCAACAAAAATGTTGTCAGGTAGTGATTCTTGTATCAGTTCCTGCATTCCAATTGTGACAACAATAATTAAAGCTTTGGAAACAACCTCCGGCGACGTCAGTGTTCAGAAATTGAAAATAGCTATGAAAAATGCAATGGAAAAACGTTTTTCAGCAATTGAAAAAACAGAACATTATTCAGTTGCTACTTTACTTAATCCAAAATACAAATGGTATTTTTTCCGATCTCAAGCTGCTTTGCAAAATGCCAAACACATTGTCATGTCCCAAATGGAGAATTTTGAACCTCTTGAAGATGAATTGGCTCCTGTTACTCAAATTCCATCTGGTGACAATGAAAAAAACACGGCATTCTCGCACATAATGTCAAAAATTATTGCACAGTCTCAAACAGGACCAAATGAGCATTCATCTTCCAAAATGACGAGGGAAGTGTTGAAGGATTTTTTGGATTGTCCAATGGCTTCTCATTGCCTAGAATTTTGGAAAAACTATGAAAAAAATGCGACTAGCAAAATCAAGTTAGCATTGACTAAGGTGGCAAAAAAGTACCTCACACCACCCCCAACATCCACAGATGTTGAAAGATTGTTTTCTACAGCTGGAGATATTCTATCTAACGAAAGAAACAGACTCCTTCCAGAAAATTTGGAAAAACTCCTTTTTTGTCGAGAAAATCTTGCAGTTGTTGGATTCTGCTATTAATCATTTTTTATTAATTTAACTTTGTGTTTTAATTGGAATAAACTTGCAAACAAAAACTATTATTTATTTTCGGTTCCGGCTCTGGTTAGGGTTTACTTTCGGTTCCGGTTTCGGTTAGGAATATTTAAAATCTATTTTCGGTTCGGTTCCGGCAAAATTTCAGTGCCGGTCGATCACTACCAAGAAGTGCTAAGGGTCTTTTTATAGAGCACCGCGTAACAGTATTTATTTCACGCTTCCTTCATTACTAATCTTGCATACATAAGCCGTCATCGAACAACGATAGTTTACAGTGATTATCTAAGTCATGTTTTAAAAATCCGGTAAACAGTTGTGTATAAACAGTTGTATATTCAGAAAAAAATCCGTTATATATTTACTCTTACTTTCCTATTTCTTTTTTATATTGTTGTATGAATGAAAAACCAAATAAAGTATATATAAATTACAAAAATACAAACAAATAATATGTAGGTCAGACAGTTTGGATATCCGGAAAAACATAAAATTTAGAAAAATATCCGGAAAAAGATTACCCCTGGGTTTAAAACAATATTATAACATAAAATACGACAAAATGTTTTCCCCCGAGGAATAAGGTAAAATATTTTTTTCCAAAAAAGAAACCGATTAACTTAAGGAAAAATACCGCCTTACTTCTTTTTTATTTAGACCAGGTAATCAAACTCTTCCTATTCACCGAGATTTCGGGGAATAGGAAGAGTTTGATTATCTGTTAATCTGTAACAGTTTTTTCAATATTATATCATATGCTTTAATGTTTTTAATAATATGTGGCTATGAAAATAGCCGTTTTTTAAAAATGGGATATTCTTTAT
Source organism: Hydra vulgaris (assembly GCF_022113875.1). Classification (NCBI taxonomy): domain Eukaryota; kingdom Metazoa; phylum Cnidaria; class Hydrozoa; order Anthoathecata; family Hydridae; genus Hydra; species Hydra vulgaris. Next base: position 23,100,775 of record NC_061168.1, read on the forward strand.
TTCACCTCAAATGATTTTTCCATTCCATTTCTCAGCATAATAATTTTAACAACAAATATCATGAAAATGATAAGGAGAATAGCATTAATACTGCTCCATTAATGTATTGGTTTCTAAGAAGATAATAATAAAAAAATGTATTATTAAAAAAAAACTTTTTGCTGCTAAAATTATAAAAAATAATTACGTTTTTGTGTGCAGACTTTTTCTTGTTTTTACAGCTATTGCAATACTATACAGACGATCTTGCCACAGATTTCAAAGATATACATTTAAGATGAAACCAATTATCACATGAATCACAGCTGACCATTGTATCATCATTTTCTGAGCTTTTAGATTTGCAAATACAAAAAACATTATCATCATTATTTATGGTTTCTGTTAATGTAGAGGAGGGCAATTTCATTCCTGATTCAACTTCTCTTGTTACTAATTCCCTCAAAATAAATCTATTCCAAAAAACATCACATTTATTAAACACCGATTCCATAAAACTAATGTCAGGTTCAATACGTAAAACTATAAACTCACTGGGTGTCCATACCATAAAATCACAATAGCTCACTCCAGTAACTCTCATTTCAAGCTGAACCTGGAAAAAATATGTGTGCTGTTTTTGTAAAAAATATTTCCCATCCGTATTTAATCCTACATAAAAAACATCTTTCAATATTTCTTCTTTAAAAGATTTGTCTTTTAAACTAAAAGGGCATTTGATTTCTAAAACTCCATGTCCACAACAAGTGCAATACACAGAAGCATCAGGAGATGCTGCATACCATGGTTTTTCATAGTCGATGCAAAGCCCTAATTTTTCAACTTTTAAATTTTGATGGATGCCAATGTCTGAAAGTGCCAATAAGTTATGAGCTTCATTACAGTCTGAATAAAGTTGTGTATATAAAGTCAATGCATTTTTCTCATTTTCTCTTCCCCACACTATTGGAGGACTTTTTATTGTTATATTCTTTTCTGAACAAATATTTAAAATTAAAGATTTAGGTGGTGTCTCAACTCTAGCATGAAAAACTTGATACAAAGTAGAACCAGTTATTCGTCCGACTCGTACCTGCTACCAACAATTACACAAAGATTGATTTCGAGTTGCTTCTTCAACATAGACATTGTCATCAGAATTTAATTTTAAATCTTTTATTTTCTCATCAAAAAAAGAATTTAACTGTTCATTATCTAGAGATTTATAGTTTGCATTGAAAAAATTTCTGAGAGATAAAGGCAATTTTGCTACAACAGTAGATTCTAAGTGTATAAATTCAGTATCAAAATCTTTAAACAAACTGAGAGCAGCTGTTTTGGGCTGTACACTTTTCAATTCTGACAAAAACTGATATTTTTCAATATTTGTTGGAGAAACAGGCATTTTCCTAGTTCTTTTTCCTGTAAGTTTCTCTTTAGCAGCATCAGAATATAGAATATATTTGAGAAACTGGGGAACCAACAATATTTTTTACAAATGTTTGATTCCATTGACATGGTAAATCAGTTGGTGTGGATGATGTCATTCCAATGCGAACAGCAGCCTCAACTTTATATAATGTTGCAGCTACATGTGAGCATGTTTCACCAAGGCTGTTAAAAACAATAAACCATAGATTTAAATAATCCAAAAACACCTTTAAATAATTTCAACAGATTTAAATAATGTAAACAAAATTTAGTAGTTCATAAAACAAGATAACTTTTAGTGTTAAATTATTATAGTCAAGTGCTCTCCAGACACTTACTCGGCCATACAATTACAGTGAGCAGTCACTACATTACCAAGTGAACCAAGAGCAATCCAAGGCTTATGATTAGGGGATGTGGTTTTGTAAGAAGGTCTAACATCACATTTTAAGATCATGATATCTTGACTTATCTTCATATGGACAACAGTTTGCACCCAACCTTCTTGAAAGAACTTGCAAGCCTCCAATGACTTGTAGTTTTCCATAGCTTCTGGAGAATAGATGCCTACATAGTGTTGAATGTTTAAAATAAGTGTAAGCAAACATTAATATTCACTGAGCAAACTAACATAATTTTAGGATTTAGGAATTAAATATATAATAACTTAATAAATATATAATAACTTATAAACAACTATTTAGAAATATTTCTTACATGGAGTCTTAATCAGGTATTGATATAGATTATGATAACTTAAGGAAGGCCATTGACTTGGATCTTCAGTCCAAGAATCAGCCGGATACTTATATGGACACTTGTCCAATCCTAAAACGATCAAAATGCTATGCATTATTTTCGTTTATTCTGACGAAAATTATTTTAAAAAAGTAAATTAACAT
>NC_061168.1:23104086-23134086 GCF_022113875.1 Hydra vulgaris
AGTTGATCTAGGCTAAACCAGATTAATAATGAGAGAGAAAAAATCTTCAAAATTTTTTGATATATATATATATATATATATATATATATATATATATATATATATATATATATATATATATGTATGTATATATATATATATGTATATATATACATATATATATATATATATATATATATATATATATATATATATATATATATTCATATATATATATATATATATATATATATATATATATATATATATATATATATATATATATATATATATATATATATATATATATATATATATACATTGTAGTTGTTATTATTGTCAGATTTACAAATTTTAGTCCATGTAGTTGATCTAGGCTAAACCAGATTAATAATGAGAGAGAAAAAATCTTCAAAATTTTTTGATATATATATATATATATATATATATATATAAATTGATGTATATATATATATATATATATATATATATATATATATATATATATATATATATATATATATTTATACATTGTAGTTGTTATTATTGTCAGATTTACAAATTTTAGTCCATGTAGTTGATCTAGGCTAAACCAGATTAATAATGAGAGAGAAAAAATCTTCAAAATTTTTTGATATATATATATATATATATATATATATATATATATATATATGTATGTATATATATATATATATATATATACATATATATATATATATATATATTCATATATATATATATATATATATATATATATATATATATATATATATATATATATATATATATATATATTTATACATTGTAGTTGTTATTATTGTCAGATTTACAAATTTTAGTCCATGTAGTTGATCTAGGCTAAACCAGATTAATAATGAGAGAAAAAATCTTCAAAATTTTTTGATATATATATATATATATATATATATATATATATATATATATATATATATATATATATATATATATATATATATATGTATATATATGTATATATATATATGTATATATATATATATATGTATATATATATATATATATATATATATATATATATATATATATATATATATTCATATATATATATATATATATATAATATATATATATATATATATATATATATATATATATATATATATATATATATATATATATATATATATATATATATATAAATTGATGTATATATATATATATATATATATATATATATATATATATATATTTATACATTGTAGTTGTTATTATTGTCAGATTTACAAATTTTAGTCCATGTAGTTGATCTAGGCTAAACCAGATTAATAATGAGAGAAAAAATCTTCAAAATTTTTTGATATATATATATATATATATATATATATATATATTCATATATATATATATATATATATATATATATATATATATATATATATATATATATATAAATTGATGTATATATATATATATATATATATATATATATATATATATATATATATATATATATATATATATATATATTTATACATTGTAGTTGTTATTATTGTCAGATTTACAAATTTTAGTCCATGTAGTTGATCTAGGCTAAACCAGATTAATAATGAGAGAGAAAAAATCTTCAAAATTTTTTGATATATATATATATATATATATATATATATATATATATATATATATATATATGTATATATATACACACATATATATATATATATATATATATATATATAAATTGATGTATATATATATATATATATATATATATATATATATATATATATATATATATATATATATATATATATATATACATTGTAGTTGTTATTATTGTCAGATTTACAAATTTTAGTCCATGTAGTTGATCTAGGCTAAGCCATATTAATAATGAGAGAAAAAATCTTCAAAATTTTTTGATATATATATATATTTATATATATATATATATATATATATATATATATATATATATATATATATATATATATATATATATATATATATATATATATATATATATATATATATATATATATATATATATATATTAGATCATGAGTTATGTGATAAATTTGAATTTGCCACTACTAGTGATTCTCAGATAGAATCAGATTCAGAAAACGGTAACTATTTTAAAAGATATTTAATTCAAGTATTATTAGTTTTATTTTGATATTAATTTTTATAGGAACCACTACTATGCTTATGCATAGTAGAGAAAACATAATAACCAACAGAATAGTAAGCAAGTACCTACTCCTGTAACGCAAAAAAAAGAAGTAGAAAATAATTTTTATGCATACTCCGCATACTGTAGCTCAAGGTATTAATTGTCTGTCTGCAAGTTGATTTAGGAAGAAAAGATTCTGAACATTTTTTTCTATGCTTCAGTGATTTACACATTTTATTGATTGCTAAATTAATACATTTAATTTAATTTATGAATAATGTTTTATTTTATAAATGTTTTGTTCTTGTGTTTCAACGCTTTTAGAAATTAGTTAATGTTTGGTTCTTTTGTCTTTCTGTTATATCTTTATTGTTAGAAGGAGATGTTAGTAAAAGCTCTTTCCAGTAATTAAAGTAATATCATGACAAATAGTTCTGAAATTCTATGGATGAACTTGCAGCAGTAATTTAGTGATTATGCTAACAGTTTAAATGATTCTTGGGTGAGGTCTGGAGTGATGGGTTGTTTCAAAACATAACTTTTTGCAGTTTATTTTATTGTTTTTTGATTAAGTATTTAATAATAACTTAGCCTAAGTTAATCTACTTGTAACTTTTTATAAATGTACTATAAAAATAATGTGGTGTAATTATTTTCTTAAACCTTTAGGTTAACTAAATTTCTAAAATTGGAGGTAAAACCATTAGGACAAATACAAAAAATGTGATGCAAAGGTTTGTTAAAAGTAGTTTTAAATAAAAAATCTTTTGAATCTTTTTATTATAGTTTGTTTTAAACTTGTGTCAAAAATATAATTAGCATATATTTTTAAAAGTTTGACAAATCAGACATAAAATAAATCTTTTTTTTTTTATGTCTTTTTATGATTAGAATTTTTTTTAAACTGTTTTCTCTTACTTTTGTATTTCCTTGAACTAAAGAACAACCTGAAAGTACAAAGGTTGTACTTTAAGGTTGTAAATTGTACCATTATTTTAATATATAAAATAATGGTACAATTTATAGTTTTTTCTTTTATTTATAAAGTTGTACTTGATAAAAAATGAAAAATAAAATTGAACATTTTGAATATTTATTGATTATTATGATATATTTTATAAAATATATATAAAGTATAAATATTTTGCAAAAACATTTTTATTTACATTAACTGCTTCAACGCATTGTGGTATGCTTGCAATTTATTTTTTATAGTTTCTGTCAACTCTGGGTTATTGTACCAGATCTTGATAATCTCTTCCATAAAATCTTGCTTATTAGTAAGATTTTTTTTTTCCAATCTCTTGCTTTACTATTTCCCAAATGTTTTCTATGTGGTTAAAATCATGCGAGTTGTCTGGCCATAGCAATACATCAACTAAGCCATAACAGTTTTTATTGTGTGGCAAGTTGTACCATCTTGCATAAATATAAGATTTTTGACATTTGTTTTAATATTTTTAAATTTTTTTTGTAATTTTTTGACATTTTTGGCAGGACATCAATCCCTCTTCTTTTAGCCTTCTACAAATGGTATGGTCTGACACAACAATTACAGCTTCATAGATAAGCTTAGTCAATAAGTTTAGTGGCTTTTTTTCTGTTTTCCAGGCAGATATTTCTGATTATACTGTCCGCTCTTGGTGTTTTCTAGCGTTTAGAAGGTGGTCTTCTTGGACCAAACTCTTCACCTGTATCAATTCTTTTTCTTACTCGCATTACGGTTTGGTAAGAAACCTTTTGTGTTTGTAAAGAAACCTTTGGTAAGAAACCTTTGTGCAATTTTTAATTAAGAATAATTTGTATTTTGTAAAAGACATGTTTATTAATTTTTAATGTTACTATAATAATAATAACAATGTATAATCCAGGTTGTTGACCAATGGTTTATAATCAAAATTTAATATGGCTAGCGGTAAAGGTAAAGAGAAGTTTAAAGGAACAAACATTAGGTATTTACTTGTAAGTTAAGTGTAAAATTAAATATTTTTAAAAATCACAGTTCGTTTTTTTGATGCTATTTTATTTTTAACTTTTTGATGTATTTGATGCAAATTACTCAGGCAATACCTTTTTTTATAGAGAGCGTCTTGTAAACGTCTTCGGCAACTGTAGCAGTCACTTTAAAAATTAAAGTGACTGCTACAGTTGCCGAAATAAGAAAAGGAATAATGACTTTATTAAAATACGCACTCAACAGATCAAATGGTGGTGGTTGGCGCGTAAAAGGCGATTCACCCGATGTATAACATTCATACTTTTTCCTAATTGTTCTGGAACTATTAATAATAGTTATTATTGATAAATATATTACAGATAAATAAAACTTTTTTTTTTCAAACATTTTACTTTATTTGCATTGTATATAAAATCCCTTGAAGCAAGTATCTGATTAATATACTTGAAATATTAATATTATAATACAATATTCTCTGCGCAAATTATTGCTTTTTTATTGTGTTATTTTATTACAATTAAAGTTGAGATAATTTTTTAGTTAATTGGATTTAAACAAAATAAAAAACAAAAATCAACGTTGAATTAACGTTGTTTCAACGTTGTTCTAATGTCGTATCAACTACGTATCAACCGAATATATCACTTATTCAAAGGTGAAATATAGTTGATATGTAGTCGATAAGACGTTAGATCAACGTTGAAACAACGTATTCATCGACGTTGTTTCAACGTCGTAGTTTTTGACGTCGGATTTTATTTCCAATTCAACCAAATTTCAACGTTGTTTCAACGTGGCATATGGTCGGTTTGCGACGTTGTTTCAACGTTATTTCAACGTCATTGTGCCTGCTGGGTTACGTAACAAAAATGTTTCTTATTGTAAAATGTGGTGCTCCGTGCGTGCGCATATTAAGATTTTTTCGAACTTTACGAATTGTAAGAGATTTTTTAAATATGCCTTATAGTTTTATATTGACCGGGACAACTCGTCCTTTCCTTTGACAGGGACACTGTTTAAAACCGGGACATGTCCCGTTGTCATGGCCATAGGTAACTTTTTTTGATGTTTGAGCTAAGCAACTTTGAAACATGAAGAAAACTTGGTATTTAAGTATGTTCATATATATGAGGAATGAGGATGCTTTGCAAAAAATTGCGGTGGCTGGAGACTGGGAACAAAAGAAACCCTAAAACGTTAGCCTCCCAGCCATAAATAGGAGGGCATTGAGTCAAGTTTGTTATTAATTTTTTTTTTTTCAATCTTAAACTTTATTTATATTCATCGACGAATTTCAAATTTGATTTAATAATCTCTTGTTGTTCGGCTTTTATGATCTTATAAAGTTTTCAGTTCCTCAATTTGGTGTAAACGTTGCTTAGCTCAAATATTAAAAAAAGTTGATTACGGCCTTGGGTGTTCCGGGACGTATGGCAGCCCTATTATTGTGTGAACTAGTGGAAGTGTATCAATTACATCAGTTGAAGCCAGATAACGAAACCACGAATGCTCGAACTAATAGCGTTCTTTTTTTTTTTTTGTAAACTTTGTTTCGAGCAAATTTAAGCGAATAAAACTTATCGAGTTTTTCAGTAACTTTTTTTAAATGAATTTTTACATTAAATTCAAATTACTGTAATTTATTTTAGAGAATCGATTAGAATACGTTTTAATATTATTTTTTCATGCAAGCTTTTGATTTTTTTCTTTTTTACATTATCACTTATCGTTTTTTTTTTAAATTTTACTCGAAATTACTCGAAAATACATTCTGTCTGATACAAAAAACGTGTGGCGAATGTAAATAAATTTTTAAAAAACTTTGAAATAAGTTTTCCTAAGTCTAACAAGTGCCCTTAAAAATAATTCTTTAACTTAAAAACTTCGAAATTATTTAACTTAAAAAATTCGAAAAAAAAAAAAAATTTGTTCCGTTTTAAAGCTATTCTGCCCCAGTGTGAGAGACGAGTAAACGGCACCCCGCCCTCCTTCCCTTATATTTAAAAAGCGTTTTATTGGAATAAATATTTTACTGACTGTTATTTAGTAAATTTCATTTAGTAAATTTCATTTAGTAAATTTTATTCAGTAAATTTCATTTAGTAAATTTTATTTAGTAAATTTTATTTAGTAAATTTTATTTAGTAAACTTCATTTAGTAAATTTCATTTAGTAAATTTTATTTAGTAAAATTTATTTAGTAAATTTTATTTAATAAATTTTGAATAAGTTGAAGCCGCTTTAGCCCTACCCAACGGGCGTGCGTCGTCCGAAGGACGTTTGTTGGACGTCTGTACATCAGGACGTCTCTTGGTCAACGGGTTATTCACAAATGGCGTATTAAATTTGTAAACAAATGTTTAACTTTTTTTTTTCCATTCATCAAACAGTGTGATGAATGGAAATGAAGTAAAAAATTTTATAAATAAATACTATTTATGTAAAAGTGTTAACGGGAAATTAGAACACTTGTAAAATAATAATTTATGATTCTTAAATTTATTTTCAATTAGAAAAAAATTAAAGTTTTGAATAGAAAAGTGAAACTACAGACGCTTTTGCAAAAGCATTTTAATTCTTATATAATACTCATAAAAGTCTTTTATAGTATTAAAAAGTTATTAAAAAGTATTATAGTTCATAAAAATGCTTTAAATTTGAAGCATTTTTATGAATTATAATAAACAAAGGCTCATAAAAAACTTTCATAAATATTATATAAATATTAAAACGTATTTTTTAAATATCTTAAACTTATTGGGAATTTTTGACTTGCATTATTAACTTTTATTCCACACATCGGCTTCAGATTTTGTTTTTTTTACAAATGGCGGGCTTTACTTATAAACAAAAAAGCGGCTTCATTTTTCGTCCAATAAAATTTAGCAAATTAGACTTTTATCAAGTTTATGTAATATATCATTGTTTTCTAGTTTATATAATATATCATTGCTTCGGAATCTATAACATAATAAACATGGCGGCTTTAAGGTGGGAGCTTAGTGCTACCATAATGGTAGTATTAAAAGATACAACACAAGCAATTAATACTGCTATTGAAGTATATAGAAAGGAATTAATCAAACGTTTCATTAAAGTCGAGAAGGAAAATGAAAGATTAAATGTCGAAAATGAAAGTTAAACAAAACAGTTAAAAGTAGCAATAGAAAAATACAATTAAAATAATAACAAACCATTCTTTAGTAGTCTTATTTAAAAAAACAATCAAAGAAGAATTAGTTAATGCAATATCAGCTGAACAAAAAGAAAAAGTCAAAAAATGTACTAGTGTTTGTATTAAAGGAATTGATACGAAAAAGCAATGATGAAATTAAAAAAGATGATGATGAAAGTATTAGAGAATTGTTTGATGCTAATCACGCCCGTCCAAACTTTTTTTAAGCGAGAAACTTTTTACTGCAGTCCAATGTTTTTGTTTAAAAAAATTTAAAGATCATTTAAAAAAAATATTATTATTAAACACAAAATTTGCCGAAATAATTAATATAATGTAAGTGATGATAAATAAACAACAAACATTTTTCCTCAATGATAAATATTCAATTAGTTACAAAAATTGTTAATTGTCTAAAACAATTAAGAAAATTACAACAATTGCTAATTGTTTGAAAGAAAGGAATCAAATTTTAACCTTCTCGAATTTGAATCAAAAATGAATTGTGAAACATTTTAACGTGAACCACATAATTTTTTTAAAATTGTAATTTTATTTAAACTGTCTAACTATATTATTTCCGTTTTCAAACAACTTACTGTGTTTAATATACAAACTCACAAAAGTAAAAAATGTTAAAACTTTCTAAGGGGAGGCGATCGTCCCCATCGATCATCAATGGGGACGACCGCCTCCCCTTGTCTCATGCTAAAAATACAGTAAAAATAAAACGCAAAAAAAAAAACTTAATTTTTATGTAATATGACATAAGTAAAACTTTGTGTACTGCAAAGTTTAGCTTTTATAGCTGCACAAAAATCACTTTTTTTAAACCAGTTCTGTTGTTTAACGTTAGAAAAATATAACTTAAAGCGTTAATGTTGCTATGCAATAAAAGTTAATTTCCGTTTTAGCAAGTTAATTTGTTTTTATAGTTGGCGGAACAAAGGATTTAAAAAAACCAACCCTACTTTTGATAAAAAAAAAAAAAAAGCGAAACTATATATTTAGGTAAGTTTTAAAACCGAAAATTGTTTCCTGATTTTATAACCTATTTGCAAAGTTGTGTATGAAAATTTAGTTATTCTGGTATTTGCTTCAATGGACCTGCTTATTTTGTTGCACGCGTCTTAAATTGGTTTTGTATAGCTTGAATAAATCTATTTTTCCCAACGTTTGGATAAATTTGATTGAGGATCTTATTTGAATTTACATAAAATCACGTAAATAAAACTTTCAATCCATCCATTCGTGCAGCAAAAAACTTTTCCTTCAGCTTTATATCTGAGTCTGTTCTTTTTTATAAATTTTTTATGTACAATAACAGCAGCATCAATTATAAAAACGGCGATTGTTTTTTCATTTAATGATTAAAGATTTGTCAAGACCATATTTAAACGCCAAGTTGTTATCAAACTTTGAGTGATTAACTCCCTGATTACTTTGCAGCTTAAATAATTGGGGTACGGTCTTCGTCTGTCTGCACCACAGCGACCTTTCTTTTTGTTCTTCTCGCCATCAATTGTTTTAGATTTGTATATTGAAACAACAGAAGGGAACAATTAGTATTTCTTTTGGAATCGATACAAGTTGACGTAGATTTCTGGCACTAAGCATGCGCAATGCTTGGTTTTTTACAACCTGCGTTTGAATTAAATCCTTAATTAAATAGATCGAATTCGAATGTGCCAAGCTTACTTTCTTTAGCATACAAAAAAGCAAAAATTCTAACAAAGGAGTCTCAATATTTAATATTTTTACTAAAGCTATATTTAAATAAAGTTGTCCGTTGTTTGCGCTTATCCATAACTGAATGATATCAACATACTGTTGTTCTTGATTGAAGATAACGAAAACATCGTCAAGGTAATTCAGAAAAAATAAAAGGACACGAAAAAAGTCATCATCATATGTTTTCATGTTGCATATATGATAAACGAATGAAAAATGAAACAATAGGTAAAAGCTTGAAATTCGATATGAATCAAAGTTTTGGGTGTAAGTGTTAGAGCGACTTGTTAATATAACATTATTACTTTTTAAAAATTGTTTAGCTTTTCGTAGTCATCGCGAATAATTTGAGGATGAATATAATGGTAATTTTTTAACACAAGTACATCTTTTATCAAAATATGACACTGTTATCAAACAAGTTTTGAACATGCCCAATTGAACTATTAAATATTTAAGCCATCGAATCCAGCATGAAATTATTCATTGTTTTGCTACACGTTTAAAGACAATATTAATATACAATATTAACAATGCTCCTTTTTATACAATTATCATGGATACCACGCCAGACACAGCAAAAAAAGATTAACTAATTCAAGTGTTTAGATATGTAAAAATATAAAAATGAAAAAGAGGAACCAACATTATTAAAAATTAAGGAAGTTTTTTTTGGTTTTACGGAAGTATGCAAACACACACAGCTCTTGGATTATATTAGATTATCTTGGATTATATAAGAAACAGTAAATCTGCTTGAAAAGAATAATATAACATTAGATAAATGTAGAAAACAACCTTACGATGAAGTAAATGTTATGGGTGGAGCTTACAATGATGTTCAGTCTCTTATGAACAAGATGAACCTAAGGCTGAATACCTACATGGTACTGCTCGTAACTTAAATCCAGTCCTAAATGACACTATGAAAAGTTGCCACAAAGTTTCAACATTTGCTAGAAAGCTATTCAAATGGTGGCCAAACGGGCCATTAATCCAACTTTTTCTTGAAAGAGACAAAAAGTTGTTCAAAAACATTTTGATGAATCATCAAGTGATTATCGTTTTGGTAATGAAGATCACATCATTTGCATATATTGTATGTATTTAGTAAAATTTTAGTAATTTTTATAAGTCAAATAAACAGATTTAAAGGGATACAGGAAATTTCAAATTTATTTGCTTTCAAATTAATAAAAATGGAAAAGCCAGAAATGATAAATTAAGCATATGCACTTCAATTTAAGTGTAAAGAAGACCTTACAACAAAGTTTCCACTACAAACTGTAAATCTGCAATGCTTAGAGAGGAAATTGTTAAAAGTACAAGCATCAAATCTCAGAGCAATTGATAATTAAATGTGCTAAAAGATCTGTAAGTTTTGCAGATATCAATGTTGCACTTTTGTTGTTCATGACGCTACCTGTCATTGTGGCTGCGGCAGAAAGATCGTTTTTAAAATTGAAAATAATAAATAACTATTTACACACTTCTACAGGCAAAGAACGTTTTCATAACCTTTCTAGACTTTCTTAACCTTTCTAACCTTTCTTATTAATTGAACAAAAAACAGCCAAAATTATGGAAATCGAAGACGTGATTACTAATTTTGCCTATTTAAATCAACGAGGAAAGTTTTACAATTTTATGATATACTGAAATAATTGAATCGAATTGTTTGATTTCAGTTGTGCAACAGTTTTTTTAAAAAATGTATTTAAATAAAATTTATTTTTTTCTTATTGCGGTAGGGGCCTAAATAATATTTTGCGGGAAAAGGAGAGAAAAAATGTGAAGTTCCATTACTGAAACCCCAATATTAAATATACAGAAGAACAATCAAAAACTTCGTATGCGGGAACCACACAGAACCAGTTTTTAAAATTTTTAGACATAACAGTCTAACATATTATACTACATAATAACAACATTATTAAAACAGATATTTTTTATAAATTTACAAATTCTAAATTACAACAGCAATCACCCTAAACATTAAAAGAAAAATATATTTTACTATAGCTAAACAAACTAAAATATATTTTACTTTAGCTAAAAAACCTAACGTGTGGTTTAAGACAAATAAATTACGGTAAAATATAGAAAAAAAATTAAATACATACTATTTCACACTAATCAAAAAAAATTAAATTTCTAAAATTAACAACAATTGTTATAGAAAACAGCAAATTTTTAGGGTTTTTGATTGATAAACATATCCATTCAAAAACCCACATTAATTAATCTACTCTAATAAGTTTGCTCAACAAGACAAGGCCATTTTTGTCACAAAATAATCTAAAATTTATCTAATTTCTTTTTGTACAGCTACCTTATGTTCGCCAATATAGCAAATAGAAAATATAGGAATCTTTATATTTACATCAACAGCATGCCTCAAGGCTTGTGTGTAAAAAAATCAAAAATGTCTGCTCGACCCTTATTTAAGTAATGAAATCACTTAATACCTTTTAAATAAATATTTATATAAAATATACTTTTCATGTCTAAATAAAAGCTAGATGTAATGTCAGAGCATTTTACTACAATCTTTTTTGAAAAAAAATTTTAAAAAATATAACACTAAAGCAACATGAAACTTTAAAACACCATTTACTGCAAATATTTGTAACAATACTAGGGATGAACCCAATTTCGGCTACGATTCCTGCTCCGGCCGAAATCCGGCCATTTTTACCAATCTGGCCCAAATCCGACTCCGGCAAAATGTTAGCAAATCCGGCATAACTTTGGCCGGATTCCTGAATTTTGGTCAGATATTTACTACATCTTTCTTGCACGTGATAACATGTATACTTAATACTTAATTTTTACAAATCAATTTTTTAGTAATTTTATAGTCAAGAACTTCATGTTTGTTTTGGTATTTGTATTTACATTTCTTTACAATTTAATAAGCTAAGCCTAATTTCAAACAACAACGCAACAAAAATTCTGAAGGGAAGACACACGATATTCTGCTATAATGCAGGTGTAAAGACTATGAAGTCAATCCTAATCAAGTCATTGGATGAGCGTTTTAAAGGCATTGAGGAGAAACCTTTTTATATAGTGGTGACACTGGTTGATCCATAATTTCAAACTAAACTCTTATGATTACAGGCAACACTGACAGGTGAAAAAGCAAGATTGAAGTCAATCTGATCATGCTTAGCAGCAGATTAACCAAACTAAAGAAAATCCAGCAAAACAAGCCCGGCTGGATAATTTTTTTACATTATCATCATTACAATGGCAATATATATAGATGAAATTATTCAGTCTACTCCCGCTTGTGGCACAGCACATAAACAACAATTACCAATAGGCATTGATACTCTGCTAAGTCAATATCTGGAAGAATCAGAAATATATAGACACTCTGATTCACTACAGTGGCGGAGTCACAACATCCCGGAAAAAAAAGTTCTATAAAGTTTCTCTAAATTTTTAAAACATATGGCCTATAGAAATTCTATAGAATTTATATAAAATGTCTATTAATTTCTATAGAAATTACTATAAAACTTTTTAATTACAAAAATGAAGTTTAACAGAAAACAACTGTCACTAGGTATTCTGAATAGTCAACATTGTTGATCATTTTCATCACCAAGTAGGGATGTACAGGATTTTGGCTCCTGTAGCTTTGCTTCGAAATCCGGCTCCGGCTCCGATTCCGGCCGGATCTGTTAGTAGAAATGCGGTAAATCCGACTCCGGCCGGATTTGGAAAAATTAAATCCGGTACAGCCCTAAATAATACTAAAGAACAAGTATTTGTTTGTAAAAAGTTAAAAAAATAAAACTACTCATAAAGCTATAAATAACTCCTAACGTACTTGGAAAATTATAAAAGAGTTCACTGGAAAACAAAAATTGTTCTTAAACTCCATACCCCCAGTTGATAAAAACATCATATATGATACTTGTATTATTACTCTAGAATTTGATATATTTTTTTATTAAAATTGGTACGAAACTTGTTAAAAAATATTCCCAGCACCGAAGCTTTATTTAATAATTTCTTAGTACTTGACATGAATTACTGCTTTTATTCTAATGAGTTATTTTCTGATTTATCAGTTAAAGGGTTTGAAAAAATTGTTTAAGCTTAGTATAAGAGTGGTCAAACACTTGGTTACTTAAATTAAACATTTCAAAATGCTATGTTATCCATTATGGTAAAACTAATCCTATGTACAGTTACTTTTTGCAAAATAACCAAGGTATAAATGAAAGCCTAATAAGCTCTACTAAAGAGCGCGATTTAGGAGTCAATTTTACATCTGACCACAAATGGAGCACACATATTCAATCAGTTTCCTCCAAATCTCTAATTCTTGGTATGTTAAAAAAACAAAAAATGGCTCTCAAATTATACAAAGTGATTATAAGACCACACCTTGAATATGCAGTGCCTGCTTAGACCCCGTAATTAAAAAAACAGACGTAGCTTTGGTTTTATCTTTTCTACAACAACAACAACAACAACAACAACAACAACAACAACATCAACAACAACAACATCAACAACAACAATAACAACAACAACAACAACAAGATATTTATTCTCGTTTTCAAATCATAAAAAAATATAATAATGATAATAAATGCAATAATAATAATAGTTTGAAAAAAAATAATCATAATTTTATTAATTATAGCATGTAAAAATAATCGATTAATAAATAAATATATATATATATATACATATATATATATATATATATATATATATATATATATATACATATATATATATATATATATATATATATATATATATGTATATATACACATACATTTATATATACACACATATACATACAGACATAAATATATATACACACTCACATTGATAATTTATATACATTCATGGTTGATATGGATGGTGTCACTCAAACAGAATTCTGATCAAAGGAGTGACACCAGTTTTTAAATATAATATGATTAATAATAAGTATACACACATAGAACATACATAAACAAGTAAAGTTTCAAAAAACCTTACTTTGATGATAATAATAAAAAATAAACAAAAAAGATTTTAATGATAACAGTTATAGTAATCATAATTTAAAAAAAATAAGAGTATGTTTTAAAAATTAAGTGAAAATCGTACCAATAAGTTAGAACAAAATTGTTTCCCGAATTTTTTTAAACTGGTTTTGTGTAAGATTAAGAAAAGATAAAGGTGTATGAAGCTGTAGTTTTTTAAACTCATTCAAAAATGCACTGATAGACATAATAATTACCATACTTCTGAGTTTTAAACGATGGTACATTAAATTTCCCATTATATATGTTTCTAGTAGAGTATGTATTTATTGTTCTACTTTCAATAAAAAAAGTCTGTCATAAAAGAGGGTAAATTTTTAAGAGAGTTAAATACAAAAAGAATATTAGCAATTTTTATAAGCGCTGGAAAGGTTGGAATTTTCAGTTTTTTAAAAGATTCTGATGTTTCTGACTTAAAAGGTTAAAAGATTATGATTTTTATAGATTGACATTGAGAGGACACCAATTTTTTGATGTGATAGTTTCCATTTTGACTCCAAATTTGGCAACAGTAACAAAGATGCAATAAAAAAATGCAAAGTAAATATTCTTTAGTGAAAATTTATCGACATAATGACGATTTATTGAAAATGCGTCGTTAGCTCGAGTTAGTTTTTTGCGTAGCTCATCAATATGAAAATTCCACGAGAGATTGCAGTCAATCAAAACACCGAGATATTTGATAACTTTTGAAGGATATAAACGTTTATTATTAATTTTGATTTTGATTTTGGAAATTTTGTTTAGATTGTGTTTTTTTCTAGATGATGAAAAAAAGTTTTTTTTGCGTTAAGACATATTAAGTTAGCATTTAATCAGTGAACAATACCTTTTAGGTCCGAATTTATGTTTTTACATAGAGAATTATACGATTTGTTAATATGCAATAGGTTTGTGTCATCAGCAAAAAGATGAATTGACGAAAAGCGAATAGAGTTTTTTATGCCATTAGTATAAATTAAGAACAAAAGAGGACCAAGAACAGATTTATTACTAGAATTATAACCTTTAATACTTACAAGTTACAAATAATAATTTTGTTAATGAACCGTTTTGCAAAACAAGATTTAATCAAATTTGTATTTCATATTGTGCACCACATCATATATATATATATATATATATATATATATATATATATATATATATATATATATATATATATATATATATATATATATATATATATATATATATATATATATATATATATATATATATATATATATATATATATATATATATATATATATATATATATATATATATATATATATAATTTTGTACATGAACCGTTTTGCAAAACAAGATTTATTCAAATTTGTATTTCATATTGTGAACCACATCATATGTATATGTATATGTATATGTATATATATATATATATATATATATATATATATATATATATATATATATATATATATATATATATATATATATATATATATATATATAGTTGTATATATATATATATATATATATATATATATATATATATATATATATATATATATATATATATATATATATATATATATATATATATATATATATATATATAATTAACGCCGAATATAACACAAGTTAACCGTTACATTTGGCTTTTATTGGCATTATATTTACTGTTATCAGTGGCGTATCTACGGGGGGGGGGGGCGGGGGCTCATCGCTCCGGGTGTCATCCACTTTTGGGTGACACCCAATTTATTAATATCTTATATTTTATTTTGGTTTATAATTAAACAGTCTTACATAAAAAAATAAGTGGGTATTTATTTACACGACCTACAAAATGCTGAATGTTGAAAGATATAGTTATCATTATTTAGAAAATATAATCGCTTAGCTTTCTTTCTTTCAGTAGGTTTGCTATTTTATTATTATACTTTACTATCAAATCAAATCCAGGTACTACTGTTTTTTTAAGCATATAAAAGAATAAAACTGATTTTAGACGATTTTAGATGATAATAATTTATTATTGTCTAAAACAGAGATAATAATTATTTGGCAACAATTTATTTTCAAATAATTATTTTCTTTGTTATAGACGAGAATTATTTATAGAGAGTTATAGACACTAAATTATTATTGTCGAAAATAAGGTTTAAAATTACATGTGTCAACGTTTCTAAATACTGCTTTAATAATTTCGTATATAAAAATAATTACATATAATATATGGGTGACACCCTATTTGCCGCCCCGGGTGACACCATAACTAGGAACGCCACTGAGTGTTATACTCGGCTTTATATTTAGAGCTATATTTCCTTTATTATTTATAAACGCATTCCATCAGTTTTTCAATTTGGAATGGTTATTTTGCAAATGCAAAATATGTATGTGCTTAAAAAAAAGGTCGATAATAAAATAAAACAAAAATAATTCATACAACAAACCTACTGCTTTTTTAGGCGAAGGAAACCGCTCATTGCAAAAACTAACCATATCAAAACTAATAACAGACCTCCTTGGTTTAGAAGCTACAACAAGCTTAGATTTGAGGTGCTTATTTTAAACACGTCAATTCAAACACATTTCAATCACAAAGTCATTGCAACTTTGTAAAATTCTTTAATTATAAATACTTAGTTTAACAGATGCTACAAATATACCTAGGTTTAGAGGCCATTATAGGTGACGGGTGGTGGAAAAATAAAGTGATTTTCAAGTTATAGTTTTTTGAAGAATATGTCAAGTAATTGTCGGTATTTTTGAATAAGTCGAAGTATTGTAGGGAAGTCGGGTATTTGATACAACTCAGTCGGGTGAATTTTAATTTGGATAGCTTTTTCTCTTTTTTTTAGGAATCAGTCAGTACTTTTATAGGAATCACCTTCCCCTCATTTTATTTATTGAATCGCTACCGCCGCCACAGGTTATTAAGTTTTTTGAGTGATCGCAGCTTACTAATAAAACTTAATAAATCAAAAAAGGTTAAAAAATTTAAATAAAAAATAAAAGAAAAAGTCTACAAATCATAAAGTGTCTTGCAAACTTTTACTTTGTTATTAAATTGTATTTACTATTTACAGTTTTATGCTTAGTCTAGCTGCTTGTGTTTTAGTTTAACTTTCTTGGTGAGGTTCCTTATTTGGTATTGACTGAGTTCTCACATTTAAATATAGTATAACTTGACGTAATGAAACTTTATAATATTTATCGTAATATAGTTATAGTATAGCAAAAACAGTAAATAAAATTTTCTTAGTAGAAGTTGGAAAACTTAACAATATTTACTTGTTATCTACGGCGGCGGCTACTAGCAAGGGTGCGTGGTAAAGACTTATGAAATATTAATAACTTACTACACTAAAAAAATCTTTCCTTATTTTTAAGGGAAAAATTAAGGAAATAATCCCCTAAAATCAGCACAGGTAAAGATTTCCTTAAACAAAGGAAATTGGCTTTTAAGGAAATTTCTTTCCTTAACAATCTTTCTTTATTTTTAAGGGAAAAGCTAAGGAAATAATCCCCTAAAAACAGCACTGGTAAAGATTTCCTTAAACAAAGGAAAATTGTTTTTAAAGAAATTTCTTTCCTTAAAACTATTTCCCTTAAAATAAGGAAATCCATAAGTAATGATTTTCTTAAAATAGTAAAAATTCATTCAAGGCAAAATTTGATTATTTTACGTACTTTTTTGGTAAGATCAAGACTGAAAAAAAGATTTCTTTATTTTAAGACAGCAGTTAGAGTAAAACTTCCTTACTGTAATTATTATTGTAAGTTTAAATCTATTTTCAAAAAACGTATAATCGATAAAAACAACAACAAAGTACATATGAATATTAATAACTGTAATCTACAAATAGTACACAGTAAAAATTTATAAATGTCGAGATCACAACTTAAGATTGGCATAGTTACATTTTAAACAATAATAAATATATATATACAGGACAACAACAACAACAAAATTTGTTAGTTCAGTTTAAAAAGTGAATTTACACTATATAATGAACTTTTATAACAAAAATTAATAGTTCAATTTTGTACTGTTTAAATTCTTTGCCGTTAACCATTCGTTTCCAGTCATCGGTAACAAAAAGATCAATGCTTTAATAGCAGCCGTAACCTTAGTCGTAATCTGAGCATCAATGAAAAATAAAAACAAGGGGTACTTGGCTAAATTAAAAATTTCCATATATATTACCTATTACCTTTTGTTTTGAAATATTACCTATTTCAATAGAAAAAAATTTAATTTATTGTAATATTAATAGGTAAAATGTAAAGCGTTAAATGCAATTTTATTCATTATACAGCAAAAATTAAAAGCATAACAAACCTGAAAACCGAAGTTTAGTTTAAACTTAACAACTAACTACTTTATATACAATTATCTTGTGGATACGTACAACTGATACTCCAACAATTAAGCTGCATACAAAAAAAATATTAAAAAAAATTTAAACGCAATTTTAAATTTAGCACAGCATAAAGTAATAGCACAGAAACCTGAAAATCTAAGTTCAGTTCAAACTTAACTATTTAACTATATTAACAGTTTAACTTAACTCCTTTATATACAATGATCTTGTAGATACGTACAACTGATACTCCAAAAATCAAGCTGCATAAACTACTTCAAACATTAAATAATACTCAACTTATTAAATAGTGAACATTTATTTTGTAAAATCCACTAAACTAGCATTAAGTTGCTAAATAAAGAAATATAGTTTTAAAAAGTTGAACAATAACATAATTTAATACATCGCATCTAAAACTGAAAACACAATGAACCTTTGTTTATACATTGCTATTTTAACACCAGAATTGGAATAATATTTTGATTATACCAAGCAAAAGCAACCAATAAATTCAAACACAAGAAGTTCAATAACTATTAAAAAAGTATTTTATAGATGCTCAAATAAAAAATGCAGGAAAATAAGAAAATTGTTTACACTGCTAAATATTCAAGTTGATACAATGTAATAACTGTAACAAGAGCACACAAAACCACTTGTATAACCAAATATTAAGGTGGTACACCCCCATTCTAAAAAATTTCTTTAAAATAATCTATACAAAATTAAAACTATATTACACAAGTTTAAAAAAGTATGCTGATTATTTTTTTAAAAATGAAATCTCGATTGCCCAACTTTTGCCTCACTTATTCCATAAGAATTGCCAAAACATGGGTGTAATTTAAAACAAGATATCTCCAGTTCTATATATCCTTTCACTCTGAAATTTTCACATTATGCTCCTAAAAGGTACAAAGAGGTTATGAACCAAAATCATGCATTAAAGATGCATAGAACATTTTAAAAGTAATTTTCTATAAATTTAAGAAAATTTTTAACAAAAAAAAAAAGAAAAAAAATATTTTAAACATACTTATACATGATATTTATTTGTAATTTTGGTTCATTACCTAAGTCAATTTATAACAAAAGCACCCTGAAAATTTCAAGTCAGCATATGGTCCCAAACTGAAAATATTGCGTTTTAAAATTTAGGTATTTTGTAAAAATGACATTTTGAGAAAAACACAAAAAACAAAATAAAAGTTCGTTATATTAGGAAAAGAAGTACAAGCTCAATTAAAAACCTTCACTATTATATTGTGGGTCCTTTTCCAGTTCTTTTTCAATATCTATGTAACCTTTTTTGATGGCTCTAAGCTGTTTTCTCTTTAATTTACCTTTAGCACTTGATTTGTGATTCATTTTTTAAATTCAGATGAGGTCCAATTTACGAAGTCCTCCTTGCATAAACATACTTAGTTCAATACCTCCAGCACTAATTACTTTTTCAAGTGCTGTGCTTCCATCATTAAACGCTATAATAGCTGAGTTCATACTTATCTCAAGAACTTTTTTCCCAACAAAAAAATCTTTAGGACATCTTTTCCATATTAAGGCATTCAGACTTTCATCGTTATTTTGAGTTTGTTCGTGCAAACATTTTGATAACAATGTTTCATTTGTCAAATCTGTAAATATAGGCATAAGTACTGCTTTAATTGCTAATGGTAAGCTTAATTTGGTTTTGTATAATGTTTCACCAGTTACTTTATTACTCTGCCACAAACACCAACTAGTTCTAGTTCGTGGGCAAAATTTGTGTCTCTCTGACTCTTCACTTATGTCACTGTTGTGAACTAAAACAGCCCAAGCAGCTTTTTTTCATTGCATAAAGGTTATTCACATTTTGACGGATAGCCATACCAAAATAATTTTGAAGCATATTTATGGCTTTATCTGTCAGACAACCTTTTCCATTTATTCTTTTTCCATCTGAAAGAAACTGAACTTTAAGTGTAACTCTAAGGTTACGCGCACAATTTCCAAGTCTCTTTTTGTAATGTCCAACACAATAAAGTCTGTTTATTTCAAAACCTTGATATGGATTACTTGCAACAACATTATTATATGCTGAGCTGTCACTGTCTCCAATATATCCTTCATATCTTAAACTATGCTTTTCAATTGACCGTTGAAAAATTGAAACAGCACCAAAAGCTTCCATGGATCCTGATGATTTATTGTGGTTAGCTTCACAATCATGATTTATTTACCAGTTTTGATAACCTGGTGTTGACTTTTTTTTTGTTCCAATAACTACAAGCTTTGCAGAACTTAATTAACAAAATTGAATCAATACATTTTCCATTCTCTCTTGATATTGCAGTGACAATACCATTTAAAGTTTGATGACCTCTCTTTTACCAGGTACCATCAACAGAAACTTGGCAAGCAGAAACATCGTTAACATTGCTTGAATTAAAAATAATATCTTTGGTTTCATTGGCAGCACTTGACATACTTGCAGAAGCAACTTCATTATAAATATTTAACAAGTTGTTATTAATTGCACTATAATTTTTAAAATTCATAGGAGATGGCATGTTCATTACCCCAGCAAATTTGCATATAGATTGATAATCTTTACCAATTTCACGAAAAGCAGTAACAACATGAAAATTAACTGATGCAGTAGAAACACCTGGAGTACTTTTAGATTTTTAGTTGAAAACTGAGACGTGTGCCATCCTTTGCTAAATGGACAACAAAGGCACTGTAAAGTTAAATAAAAACAAAAACCTTTCTTACTTTTTAAGTCATTTTCCAAACAAACTTTATTTCCACATTTAGGGCATTTAAACTAACTAACAATTAGTTTTAAAATATTAAAGTTAATAATGATATTGTAATTTTTTTGACTTCCAGATATTTCAGTGTTTACTAGTTGTCTAGAGCTTGCTGATAAACTTGGATCAGAAATTGATGAATCAAGCTGAATAAACTTTGAAGATTTTAGGTGTTGATTACAAGAAAACTTTCTTTTTTTAGTTCGAGCAATAGAACGTCCCATATCTTGTTTAGCTATTTATCAATAAGAACATTAACCAACTAAGACAGCATGCAAACACAATATTTTGATACATGTTCGCATTAATAGTTCAAGTTATAGCTTTTAAAATAAACATGAAGCAAAAAACAAACAAGAAGCTGCAGTAGAAAAGAGTTTTTGATGTTAATTAGCTTGACCAAGTTTGTTTTAAAATGCGTTGCTATGGCGTTGCTACGGACTTCTCAATCTACTATGGCCACAAAACACATAATTGTACACACTTCCTTATTTATTTATTAAAAAAATAATTAATAATATTATTCTATGAAAAATTTTAAATTTAAAAAACCATTTTTCAAAAAATTGATTTTTTCTAAAAAATTTCGAAATTAATGGGGATGTACCACCTTAATGTAAATACAATGTAATAAATGCAGCATATACACTGAATTTTATAAAGCACTTAAACAACTAAATATTCAAGTAAATACAATAAAAAGTAATAACTACAGCATGATGAGTACACAAAACGAAAAAAACTGAAGCAATTGTACAACTTTGTTGACACTTATATTCAACTAACTATACTCTACTGTTAACCATACAAAGCAACTTTCATACACCTACAGTGCTGATCACTAGTTAGTGTTGCTACAGCTGAAAAAGACGAGCTATACTATTGACAGTCCCAACCATTCTTTCTTTGCCAAAAGTTAACTTATATATTATAAATTGCAAAAATTTAAAAAACATCTCTAAACCGCTAGAATACTCTATACTGAAAATCCAAAACAACTTAAACATTTAATCCAAGCATTCCACCATTGAACATCCAGCCAAGGAAACTTTTCCGTCGCACACAATTCTCCCAGTGATCTTGTTCAAGGAATATTCTAGGTATAGCTTTGGATGAGCCAGGTTTTGTGGAACATCTATAGAATTGCCAGTGACGGGCTAAACATAAACAATTAGTACATGTATTGCAAATTATGACATTTTCAATTATATACAAATTTAAAATATTCACAATTTGTGCTGTTAATACTAATTTAAGTTAGTGCAAAGTTAGCGTTAACTTGACAAAATAAAAACTTAATAAGAAAATTCGTTGCATAAGAATTATAGGGTACTATCTGCATTTTTTATGTTATAATTTATAATTAAAAATGTTTAATTAATAATGTATAATTAAAAAAAACAATTAAAAATTATATAAATCATATTAACAGCTTATATATGAAAGAAAAATCGGTCGTGAAATTCTCACAACATAGAAAAACAGATCATCCAGGTCATATTTTAAAAATCC
Organism: Hydra vulgaris; assembly: GCF_022113875.1. NCBI lineage: Eukaryota > Metazoa > Cnidaria > Hydrozoa > Anthoathecata > Hydridae > Hydra > Hydra vulgaris. Next base: position 23,126,770 of record NC_061168.1, read on the forward strand.
GGAAAATTGTTTGTTACTAGCATCGCTAGATGGAGTAGTAGGAGTAGTCACTTGCAAAATATTGATATCTTCATTGCTGACATTAGTTCTCGACAATAATGTGTCCTTTGTTATGGAGTGACATTCTTGTACTTTCTAGACAAACAATAGTAAAATTAAAGCAATTCACAAAATTGTTGTAAAAGTGCACAACAATTGATGATTTTGCAGAGCCATTACATTTTTTGTCCAGCATACATTAATATACTCATAAATTATTATGTTTGTACAGAGTCACATGAAATATAATACAATACCTCTTTCCAACATTCGCTTGGTTTGAGTATAACCACCGACATATCAGACCTTAAAACTATTAGAAAATCATTAGGATCAATTTCGCATCCGTCACTATCCAACACAAACTTTAGACTGCTATCTGCACCAATGTCAAATTTCCGACATACTAAGATAAAATGCAGCTATTAGCCTATTAGTACATAACGAATTAAATTTGTAAAAAAGAAATGTCAGAAAAGTTTAACCATAATTAACTTCAATCAGTTAATCTCTGATCTGTAGTTAGTCTACCTCTTGCTGTGTATAGTCTTTCCTGGCTATTTTGTTTTAAGTATGTTTTTATTGTCAATAATGAAATATTACAATTATTACTATTGTTCCTTAGCATAAAAAATTATTGAGAGAATTTTATCTCATGGCGCCTAAACTTTTGTATTAAGAAAGGTAAAAGTATGTAACTAATTAAAATAACTTAAAGGAAAACACCCACGATTCTCAATATATTAAAAGATGTCATAGTAAAAGAATGAAAAATAATAAACACAACAATATATATGTAATTTACATTTACTGTTATGCAAGAAAAGCTTTTTTTAGTGTTGACTCATTATCGCCGAAATTGTAATTCCTTATGAATTTGGTAAAAAAAACACGAATGGATAATTTTTTTTAATGCTTAAATAGCTTTTTTGTATTAAGATTATTTAAATTTGGATTTAAATCTCCATTATATATTTTTTTAATATACTGACAAAATAACACAAAATAATTTGCATAAGTACAAAAATGAGAAAATTGATTGTCAGCATGATTTAACTAGGGATGTACCGAAGCTGCAATTTTGCCGAAGCCGAAGCTTCGGCCGAAGCCACTTTGCCGAAGCCGAAGCTTCGGCCGAAGCCGAAGCTTCGGCTTAAGCTATACGTAATTTAAAGCTCAATTTACTTCACCACAGTGGTTTAAATAATCAAGTTGCTTTCAAAATTATATATCAATGTTTTCGGTTTCAATGTTTTGGCCTACATGTCCATTTTAGGAAAATTATAAAACAAAACCAATATTATAAAAAATTTAAACAAACTTTGTACAAAAATTTAGAGTCTTAACTCTGTATATCTAGCAGGTATAGGAAAGATTACATCACTAAATCTTAGACATTTACTGATACTTAAGATAAATTATGGTCTATTCTTTGAAAGAATTTATAAAAATGTAAACACGTAAAATGTAAAAATATAAAAGTAGTCATTATTTTAATTTGAACACAAAATTTGGTATTTGTTTTAAATTTTGTTAAAAAGTTGAATCAGTTGAACTAAGAAGCTACAGTCTATTATTTAGTTAATAAAAATTTATTCAATGAAAGCAGGCATATTACAATTTAAAAATGCAATCTGTTCTCCATGTTCGGGTAATAGTCTGTTTCTTTTTGCTTCAAATATGTTTCCAGATGTGCTAAATAAGCGTTCACTTTTTACAGATGAAGGAGGCGCGCACAAAACTTTCTTTGAAAACTTTGACAAATTCAACTTGTAAGTATCTTTATCAGAGGAAGTGTAACGATATGCACTCCACAACTTATAAGGGCATTCATTCTTTGGCAGTATTGGAAGGCTCAAGTAGAAGTTGACTTTGTCGGTGCTGATACATAAAATATAGGTGATAATTTTAGGTTTAAATTTTTAAAATATTACAATTTAATCAACTAAACAAAATAAAAGAATGCTGTTATCCGTCTTTTGAAATAAAAAAAATGGAGAATGAGAATAGAGATAAAAAAAATATTTAATATTTAATGTATAAACAATATAAAAATCATAAATAGATTCTGTTTTCTTACCGTTTTTCTTTGACAGTTAGAGTTTTTCCCATTGAACTAGTGTTTTTTTTCTTTTTTATCCGTCCGTCAGAATTTTCTGAATTTTGTAGAGCATACTCATTTGCACCGATTTGGTGGAACAAGCTATATATGCCCATGCTAATTAGTTTTTTTTTTTAATGGAGAGCCATGGCCATCAATATCTGAGTCGGACTCATGAATTTTAGATTCTGAAAATGAACTTAATGATTCTTCTGAGTCTGATCCACTACCTCTCGCTACACCAAATTCAATTTCTTTTACTTGTTCTAAATGAGATTTGGAACAAAAACGGTAGAACTCTAAATGGAGTATTTCTTTAAACATATTATGATTCTTGTCTTCAACAAACTTTAACTTGAAACGAGGATCAAGCATCATCGCGATTTTTAAATCAACATTATCCTTGTATTTTTGAAAACGACAGTTAAAATCTTTCTTAAGTTCATCAACAACAGTTTTTATTTCAGTTGCGGTGTCACAAGCGTAGTCTAGAAACTTTTCCATTGCATAGATAAATGGTATAATCTCTGATATATATGCCGTTTCTTTACTCATGTCTTTTGTAGTACTTTCGAAGTTTTCAGCAAGTTGCCATTGATTTTTTTTGCATTTGTTTGATTTCTGGTAATGCAATACAATGTAATAGCTTTTTTCTGCTCAATGAACCTTTCAAGCATATAGTATGTCGAATTCCATCTTGTGGAAACATCTTGAATTATGTTATGCTCTGGCAATTTTAGTTGACTTTGAATTTCCTTTAGTTTAGCCACAGCACTAGATGAGTGGTGGAAATGTCCTGCTAATGCTCGAAAAACAGCTATTGTATCACTTGCTGTTCTTTGTTCTCTAAATCTTTTTCTGAATACAAAGTTGTAAAGTATGTATCAGACATGGAAGATGTTTATCGCCTAAATTTGACTCTTTAATGGCAGCCATTACATTGGCTGCATTATCAGTTAAAACTGCATGAATTTTTTCATGGGGAATTTCCCATGATTGTAGCGCTTCATTTATGTATTTACTTATATTGTGCCCTGTGTGCGACTCAGGGAAGTGTGTTAGCTTGTAAGACATGTTTAACTGTAAACTCATGCGTTACAAATCTAGCTGTTAAACTGTAATACGATTGAATTGTGTGCTGACAGGTCCAACCATCACTAGTTAAACTTAAGAAATCTGCTTGATCAAGCTCATATTTTATTTTGGCTTTTATGGTTTCATACATCAGTGGAATGACTTTTGTGGAGAAATACTTTCGACTAGGTATTGTATAGTTTGGAGCTAAATTCTTTAAAATTCGGGTAAAACCTTTATCTTCAACAATACAGTATGGCTGCAAGTCTAAACATATCATTTCTCCAATAAGCTTGGTAATAGCTTGAGCCTTAGGATTATCAAGTTGCCACAATTCTTTTCTTTGCAAAATCTCCCGCAGTGAGACCTGAAACAAATTCAACGAATTCAAAAAATTACTTAGCAACTTGTAACTAACAATGGCCAGCAACGGATCTAAGAGGTATGTATCTTTCCCCCCTCACCAGTACATTTATTATAATATTATAAGCTTAGATAAGTTAAGTTAACATTTTTCTATACAAAAGATAATTTTTCGACAAGACATGCCCCCATTTAGTCACAAAATCATGAATACTGAATAGTAAATGAATTCAGCTACAGTTAGCTGAGTTACCTGTGTATATGCTTTTTGAAAAAAGGCAATTGTGTTATTAGACACACGCGAGCTTCCCTGCGTTTCATCTGTGGCAGTGCTGGTAATGATTTGCACTGATTCAGCAGAGCTTGTTCTATCTGAGCATATTGTTCGAGTAGTGCAAAATTGTTTTATAGACTTTTCATTTGGATTTGGTAAAGATTCGTGGTTAATAATTTTCTTCTGAGAAAGAATTATGCTATGTATATTGTAATGTACTTTTTTCAGATGGTTTTGTAAATTTGTTGTTGACATGTTGTGTGCGTCTTTACTTCCTCTAGACAAAATCTTCTTGCAAAGTATGCAGATGGCTTTGCCAACATCTTCATCACTCACTTTAAAATAATTCCATAAGGGTTTTTTACTTCGCGCTGAGGTAGCCATAATGCGCTAATGGATAACTTAAAGTTATAATAACAATTCTGAAAATTGAAATAGAAAGTTTAATTATTTTCTTACCTATAATAATATTTATTGAAATAAACAATATTTGTTCAATTTTTTGATTCAAATATTATTTGAATTAAAAAAAATCGAAGTCGTAAATAACCAATTAACCTATATTTGTAGAGCAGGTATATTTACTTTTACTAATGATCCAGCGTACAAAATCAAAAACAAACGCAATTGACTTACATTTCAATTTTGCTTTTCTGTGTAGTGTCTTTCTGTGTAGTGTCTTTCTGTGTTCTGTCTGTGACTTAGTAAAACAAACTTTCTGAATAAAAATTGTTTCGTGCGTTAAAATTAACTTATTGTACAGATTTTTAAAAATTTCGATAATAGTTAACTCTCTTAACTCTCGTGCGCTATGTTTTAGTTACATCTAAGTAATTTTAAATAAAGATTTATTTCCAGGTTTAATGTTTAATTTTAATTTAATATTAAATATTATTTAATTTAATATTAAAAAATAAAAACTAATAACTTAATGCTAAAAAAATTAAATTTTAATAATTTTTCATTATTTTACTACCAACTAATGCATAAATAAATTTTATTGCTAAGCTCGAGTGATCATAACTAAATATTAGGGTTATGGTATTTAATTATATAAAGTTTACTATAATGTTACAGTTTAAATCAGCTTATATTGAGTGATTATAAAAAAATCAATGTGTTTCATTAAGTAACTTTACTTTCTATCCGCTATCGTGCCGTTTTTGGCCGCCCTACACGCGGCCTTGCCACCTCCAAAAGCCGTTGCTGGATTCATTTAATCTTCGCAACTGTATAAATCAGAGGCTTATTTAAATTTCTCAGAAGAAGAAAAGAAAAAGAAGAATTTTGAACGTTCAACTACGTTTTATTCGGAAAACAGACAACGTGTGAACGTTTAAAAAATGTCTTCCTCAGTCGAATGCCAGCTTAGTATTGTCCATTTTTTTGCCGAAGCCAATGATTCGGCAAAAAACGCCCATGGCTTCGGCCAAACCGAAGCTTCGGCAAAATTGCCGAAGCTTCGGCAAACCGAAGCCGAAGCCGAAGCTTCGGTACATCCCTAGATTTAACAGCTAATGTAAAGAAAAAAGAAGATATAGCACAAAGAAAAATAGCTGACTAAAAGATTACATATCTGGGACTAACAAGTTTAATTTTTTACCCTCATAAAAGATGGAATGTGATCTTTCAACTCTTCAACTTGAGTTGAGTGCTAAAAAGCTTTGAGCAGGGATTATAGTAAATTGCATAACCATGAAAATGGTTGTCGAAGTAGTTAACAGTAAGCCGCCTTAACAACATAAATGCAATATTACCAAGGTAAACAATGCATTCGACGTAACCAAACTCGGGTATACCATCACAGAAACCACACATAACTACACTTTTGTTTTCAATTCTGTAATGACCAACCTCAATCCATTGTGCAACATGAACTGTTTCTGTTTTGGATAACAGAAAATTATTGCACAAAAACTGGCAAACGTCACATGGTTCAATTTGGCATACAATCTTCTCCTTCGTTGTCCCAATAACAGTGTGACTGCTGAACAGAGAGTGAGCAAGAAAAGCATTTGCTAGTATAATTTGAGATCGCTTTGTTAATGAAAACGCTATGTTTTTGAAACAATGAGAATCTCTCGAAATTTGTTTAAAAAAGTTATGCCGAGATTCAAATCGCATGCACCAATATCTACACGGTGGACCACATCTTATGAGCGCTGTAGGATAATGCACCAAATAGTGATGTTTGGGTGTTAAGCGCTTTTCCGGAAATAAATTGAGATAAGTTTGATGATTTTCACCTATTAGATGTGATAAATAACTTGCTAAACCATTATTAACCCGTGGAGATAAAACAATATCTACAATTTCCATGAGCAATAAAAGTAAATTCCAATGAGGTTCGTCACGTGGGACATTGTGTCCTATTATAAACGGCGGATTTCGCATTAGACACCAACATTCAGAAGCAGTCATTTTTGAATGTGTCAAAGATGAGAAAGTTGTGGGACGACTATTGACATCTGAAGAACCAAAACTAAATTTTGTCAATAACAAATCAAACTCGTTTAGAGATATGTATCCGCCATCTCTTAGTTTGCCTAAAATATCACTTAACTCAATAGGAATAATGCCTTCCAATAGATCATGCATTGCATCCACCGCAAAATTCTCCGTCACATAAAAGTACTTTAATTTGTTAAAAATGCATCCGTGTTTAATACCGGTATGAGACTCTTTATAACCAAGTTGATCTAATGAATTAGCCAACTCATCATATGACTCTTTAGTGCGTTTAACATTATTAGTCTCATAAAATTTTGTTTGATTCTCATCTTTAGTTGCCTCACACAATTTACAGAACTTGCGCGCATTGAAGTTTTCTAAGAAGCCAAGTAATGAATGGTACCCCAAATTATTAGCTAAGAAAAGTGCTAATGCTGCTCTTACTTTTATTGTTTGATTACATACAGTTACATCTATGCTGTCACCCGATTCTAATTTCATTAATGCGTTTACTTAGCGAGCAAGAATAATATCATATGTAAGTGCTTTATCTTTAGCATCTTGGGCATACCACATACCCACAAGAAAAATGGAACTTTCCTTTAAAAGTAGCTTGGAAGGTAAATTTTGCACCATCATGTACAGACCTTCCATTTTATGTATCTGTATATGTGGACCAAGTGGATTTGTAGTTTCAAATCCATCAATGTACAAATGTAAAACTAAAGCGTCAGGAAATTTAGAGAAAAAAGGATGTTTCTTGTATGTGTTAGTATTAAAGTAACCTGTAATGTTTCCATCATTGCTAGCATGGCTATTACAATTTAAATTTAAAGAAATATTTTTGATTTCAATGATAATACGTGCTAATAAAACTTCAATTGGAGCATATTGAGCAGTATCTACAACGCTCTTCATTTCTCGATTGCCTGATAAAACTGATTTATGACTCTCTTTCCTGACTCCTAGAGGTACGGGTTGAGGCTCAATGTACAACTGCTGCTGCTTTAAATAA
>NC_061168.1:23139086-23211586 GCF_022113875.1 Hydra vulgaris
ACACAGCAGTTACAAACTGCTGTATTTTAGAATTTCTACATATAGCTTACAGCTACCAACTCAAAAAATGCGTAAAAATAAGCTCATTTTTTTAAGTTGTTATATACAGAAACCTTATAGTATACAGAAACCTTACAATATACAGAAACCTTACAATATACATTCATAATAATGTACAATACACACAGATAATGTACAATATACACGATGATGGGCATTTGAAAAGAAATTGAGTTAATAAAACTTACTCGTTACTGCAAACTTTCTAACTTTAGCTAAACCGCAATTAAACTCTTGGTAATTTTAAATTAAAAATTTATACTTTTTAAAATATTATTATTATTATTTTTGCTTAGTAAATTACTCTTCTGTATTTTATTTACTGACAGGCAAATATAAACTTCAAAGTAGCTTCTGAATCTTTCGTTAAACTCATTCAAACTGCAGATAAAGAAGTTGCTGATATAATGATCAAAATGACTCAAAAATCAGCTGAACTTTACAAAGAATTATTACCTTTGTTAGCACATCTTTCGCTCAACGGTAAAACTGTTACAGTTAACAATGTCGACGTTACTTTTAACAAAGATATTACAATGGCTGAGTTTCAAATCATTTTTGATAGTAAGACTTTGAGAGATTAATTATCTAAACTTAATTTTTTTATACTTTAAATAATTTAAAGATTTTTTTATACTTTATACAATTATTTAATAAAATATTTTGCTTTTAATTTTATACTCTAAATATTTAATTAATATTTGTCAATAGTTTTATTAAAACAAGTTCGGAAAATTTTTTAGATATTTTTTATGCATAGAATGATAAACAAGCAGGTTATGATAACTTTAATCATAAAAAGGTACAAAAAGAGTATAATTAACATAACAGATGATAGCTGTTAACATGCAAAATAATTAGGACGGGTCCGGTAGGATTAATCTTAACTATACTTTTAAAACAGACATTTTTAATTTTAACAGAAACAACTTCTTCTGTAACTTTAGAAAATGCTTTTTATAAAAACGGTTTAGGTCCCATTCATCTAACCCCCATTTTTAAATTACACCTTAAAAACATTTATTGAGTTCTTCGCCTGGGATAAAATTTTTTTTATTATAAAAACTTTTGATTATCGCTTTAGTCAAAACATTATCCATTTGTAAAATTATTGTTATTTTAGTATTCATTAAAATATACATTTTTGCTATACATTATTATCTTTTTACAAAATATTTTACAATGAAAACTTTTTCGTGTATATTATTATTAGAATACTTTGTTTAGAGTTAATGCAGTTATTAAAAGGCCTCGAAAACTCGCAGCCAACAGGAACCTCTGATTTTATTGATGTTGCAAAAAATGTCCAGGAAGCTTTCTCAAGAGCTATAGCAAATCCATCTGCATATTCTGACGGTAAGTCAAAAAAAAAACATTAGAATATTTACAAAATTTAAACACTATTTTCAGTAAAAAAAAAGAATATATATAATAAAATCAAAGTAATCGCTTTTTATAATAAATTTGTACTTTTGTACATTTCTACTTAATTTATTTGTACATTTTATACCAATTATTTTAGATTCTTGGCTCAATATAAAAAGTAAACTTCTGGATGCATTCAAGGATGCCAATGCAATTGTTAGAAACTCGGTCATTCAACTGCTTAACATCTACCATAATCGTCTTGAAGAGTTAGCTGATCAACTAGAACGTGTGCTTCAATTGCTACCAATAAATGAAGAAAGTAAGTTTTAACAAAATGTGACACAAAAATTTTTTAATATATAACAGCTATTTCACAATAAAGTTAAAAAAATGTTCATCTATAAAAACTTGTTGGTATATGTAATAGTTTTTTTATAATTTTGGTTAAATTTTATAGCATATTATAAATTTTTGTTTTTGTTTGAACCGAATCTATAAATAGTTTTTATTTTAGAGTGGGCGATTGTCCGTAGCAAAGTTCGTGGCCTTATTAATAAACTCAAGGATAAAGTTACACCAGCTGCAATCAGCAATATTGAATCCGCAGAAAAAACTGCCGAAGCTGACTTTATTTTGGCAATAGAGGAGATATCTAAAGATCAATCCATCAGTAAAAGAAGCATTTCTGATAGTTAGTTATTTTTATATCTAAATTAATTGTTTGTTATTAAAATAATTTTTATTATTACTTATTTAGAATTATTATTATTTATAATTTTAAAAATGTTTTAAACTATTCATATCTGATTTGCAAAATAATTATGCGGGAGTTGTAATATTCCTTTTCGTTTTGTTAAAAGTTTGGTCAAAAGTTAAATCGGCTGTGGGCAAATTAGGAGACTCAATTAAAGATGCAACAATGAAAGTCATTGAAGAAAACAAGCCAAAAGTATTGGAACAACTTCAAACTCTCAAAATGGTTGTAGTTGATGCAGCCAAAAATATTGTCATTAGAATCAACGGAGCAATTATAGAAGTCATTGTTGGAAACCTTTCCGCGATAAGTTAACACTGCCACCTAATAAAATTTATAATACAAAAAATTAAAAATGTATTGGAAAGTTAAAATAAATTTATTTAACTAAAATTTTGAGACTTTTATTTGAAATTTTATAAGAAAAAAAATTCTGTTCAGTCATCTATATATGTTTATATAGAATATATAGATTCTTTATATAGAATATATAGATATTCTATATAAAGAAATACAGAAGTTACACAGCATACATTAATAAACTTGGGAAAAGTAAGATATTTTAAAAATAATAATAATCATAATAAATGGGGAGATATTGTTTATTTATTTATGGGGAGATATTGTTTATTAAATTATGCTGAAAAAATTTTCAGCATAATTCTTTTATTATCAAAATCTTTTAAAAAACGTAATTCTTAATTTAAAATTGTGGATCATTTTTGCAAAAAAAAACTTAAATCTAAAAAGTTTTAGTTATATTCAGATACCGTAACACTTTAACAAACCACTGCACTTATGAACACTCAAGTTAAAAAATTACTTACTATTGTTTGCAAGTTGTAATGAACCCCACTAAGTGTCCTCTGGTCTCAGTGTCAATTCAGGAGTCTGTGGCAATTGTCCTGACTGGATACTCTGAGAATAGTCCTTATGGGATAACACAATGGGATACTTTAAAAAGATACCCTGGTGTAGACCCAGAGTGGAACTTCTTTTGGGATATCAGTCTCGGATGAAAAATGGAGGTCTTCATGTGTTCATACTGTACCATAAGGCACGAATCCATACTGTACTCGAGACGTTCATGACACACTTATGTCTATATTGTATTTTTATCACCCTAATAATACAGTCTACATGATAACTACTTGATAATTACATGATAACTACATGATAACCACTCCATTACCAATTCTGCCTATACATCATATTTACGCTACACACTAACAACAATTTAGTAGCACAACAACTCATGACTCTTAATTTCCTTGACTATTGTTTATTGTTCTTATTTATTTTTTACAACATTTTATTTATATCAGTTTTTAGTATTTTTCTACTTTGAGGCTCTTTGCTTTCCTCTGGACATCTGTCCCTTTGTACTTTTATCTCACCCTGCTAAACTCTTTTTAACTTATTATTCATCCCTGAGGCGTTCACTGCTCGGCGCAATTTTACTAAAATGCATTGCATTTACAAAAGTCTCTTTTCATAATCTCTTCGAAAAGGTTTCTTTACATTTTCCTTTAATAAAAACTGTATTAATTTTACTACGTTGTTAAAAGTATTTTTTTCTTAGTAAAGTATATTGATTTATATTATGAAAATGCCAAAAACGTTTACTAGAAGACCGGGCTCCAGAAAATATGTATATTATTTTCCAAAAAAGCTCTAAAATTAATGAAGGTTAAATGAGCCAGAGAGAAGTATAAAAACATTTTTGTATATGTAAAACTACCATCCAAAATAAACTAAAACTAAATCAAAAGCCAGGGCATTCTACAACATTTAGTGTTTCGGAAGAATCAGCTTTTGTTTCTCACATGTTGACAGTGTCTGAGTTCCCTGTGGATGAACTAGGTTTTAGCTTTATTGTAAAGGATTACCTCTCATCGCAAAATAAAACTATTCCACAGTTCAGAATTAATTTTCCAGTAGGGTAATTCCAAGTCAAATTAGCAAAAAAAAAACAAAAAATGTCACCCCATGTTTTGAATTTTGCTTATTTTTTTTATATGTTAATTAAGAAAATCTGAAATTTTGAACCTCCAACCCCTTAAGGTTCTTGAGATTTTCAGAATTCAATTTTCTTATTCATACTGATTCAAAATGCGTTTTTGTTGTTAAACAGCAATATTTTATGAACGAAATGAGGTATCATCCTGAAATTTTGTACATAGATAATCTTCCACATGGCGCATAAAAATTTTAAATTGAAATATTTTTTGACTACCATGATTACATATAAATTAGAAAATATAGGCATATATTTTCGACGGTCAAAATGATGATGTCACCTTGATAATTTTTTTAAAGGAATTGTTATAACTTACAATATAGGTTTCAAAAATCACTATTAATTAAAAGTATATTACTGCATTTTTCAACTTTTCTAAATGGCTTTTAAGTAAAGCTTATATGAATCGCTATCTTGAAAAATGGGACATGTTATGTGAACTTTTGCAGGACATGTCCTTTTTTCGAATTAGCGATTCATATATATTCAGAGTTAGCTGAGTCAGCATAAAATATATTTTATGCTGACTCAGCTAACTTATGATATCTTAATTTAATGTTGTAAAAAGATATTGTTAAAGTCTTTTTGGGTATATAATAAATAAATTTATGCTTTATTTTTATTTATTTATTTTTTGCACCGGGGAAGGGCTTATGGTCTAAAGAAGAGGGGGCTATAAAGCATTTTACCAACCCCCCTATTTTTAAATTTTTTTTTTGTTAAAAACATAAAGCCAAGTTACTAGGAGAATTATTTAGCCAAATTGTGCCAATTACACAAATTCACATGAAGTTGTATCTTAACCAAATTTGAAAAAATAACATACACTGTTAAAAAAATATCGCGTTTTTTACGGAAATTTCCGGCAGCAAATTTTCCAGAAAGTTTCCGTTGTTTTACGGAAAAATAAAGTGTTGAAGGAAATTTCCGTACAAATTACGGAAAATATCTATCATCGTAATAACAGATATTTCCGTATTTAAACGGATATTTCCGTTTACATGTGACTGATTCTTCGGCAAATTTCTGGAAAATCTGCTGCCGGAAATTTCCGTTGAAAGCGCAAAATTTACTTTACAAAAAAACTCTTCTAAAAATGTATTCCTTAAACGATAAAAAAAAATTAATAACATAAATATATTCTGCAATTATTAATGTCATAAGTTGCTCTAAACATTGCATAAAAAAAAGTTAAATAAAAATTTATATATATATATATAGATATTATATATATGCTTTTAGAACAAATAACTGTTATCTTTCTTTCTTTTTGCGTTTTTTCTCGCATTCTCTTGATTATAGCCAAACATATCTCTAAACACAAAATAAATTACATAATCATGACATAGATTATAAATTAAAATCTGTGAAATTAAGAAAGATAAGCATATATTGAGAGCCTTCTTTTACTTTTTGCATAAGCTTATTTTTTCTTTTTAAATTTTTTTAAGCTTACATATTATTGTATAAGCTTTCGCATAAGCATTTTTCGAAGATTTTATATGCTTATAATATAAACTTTAGCTGCTTTGAAAAATTTGTTTTTACCTTAGAATCAACACCAGTAATCTATTAACATTATGATCGTATCTTGTGTTTTTGATATGATGGACCATAAATAAATTCATCAAATGGTAGACCACAAGCAAAATTATCAGTTTAAAAATAACAATAAAAACATTATTAATATAATATAATAAAAATTAGTTTAAAAAAATTAAACGAACTCTTTAACTTTTTATTAAAATATAAATATTATTATTACATTTATATATATATATATATATATATATATATATATATATATATATATATATATATATATATATATATATATATATATATATATATATATATATATATACATTTACTATTTTTCTCTCTACATAGTATCCAGATTCAATACCATGCTTTTTCAGTGCTTCCAGATTCCATATTTATACTTTATGCTTTGTGGATTTTAATTTTTTAAACTTTCCATATTATAGCCAACCATATACCTAACAACACAAATATAAATGCTTTATACAAATGAGTGAAATAACAAATGAAAATATAAATACAGCAAAATCACGAATACAAATGAAAATATAAATACAGCAAAATTGTAAATCTTTGTCCGGAGTTTAAGACATTCAATTCTTAAAACAAAAAATATATTGCTTGTTTTAAGAAATAAACTTCCTATCCTGCAATTTATTTCTTAAAACAAGAAATATATTTCTTAAACTATAAACACTAGATTAACAATATTGCTGTAAATCTTAAAGCAAGAAAAAAATTTCCTACACTGTAATTTATTTCTTAAAACAAGTAATATATTTCTTGTTTTAAGAAACAAATTGGGGGATAAGAAATTTATTTCTTAAACAAGATAAATATTTCTTGTCTAAAGAACTAAATGTCTTAAAATATGGACTAAGATTTAAGATTTTGCTGTGAAGAAATGCTACTTGTAATACTTTTCATCAGTTAAAGATTTATTGTTCAAGATTTATTAGTTAAATTTTATGGATTACTTGGCATTAATTAGAAACTGTTTTAAAATATCTTTTTTCTTCTTAAATTTTTTTTTTTCACATTACTTTGTTAAAACTTCAATGAAAAAAAAATTTTTCTTCTAAAAAGAAAATATACACTTTTATCTCTTTTTCTTTACGTATGAATGTATCTACATATAGAGTATGCAGTGACTCCTACATCAGCACAACTTGCTCACTTCCAATTAACTCTAATTGATTCCATAGGCAATCATATATCCTGCAATTGAAGTGCACGCAGATGGTTTCAGAAAATAGAGAGTGTGATCCTTCATATATTGCTATCAGATCTAGAAAACATTGTTTTATTTTATGTTGCAGATTTTAAAATATTTTAAGATATTGTTAAAAACATTTCATACTTTTAAATTTTGATTAATTATATCATTAACTATAAATACTAATATATAAATAATTGTGCAATTTAAATAAATTTTTTGGATAAAAAATCTAAAACACTAAAATATTAAATAAGAAAGAAATATAAAATGCAATTTTGAAATAACAAGTAAAACATTCCCAAATTTTATTTATATAAAAATACATAGTTTATACACACACACATATAGTATATGTGTGCATAAACTATGTTTTTTATATAAATACATATGTATATATACATATACTATATGTATGTATGTATGTATGTATGTATGTATGTATGTATGTATGTATGTATGTATGTATGTATGTATGTATGTATGTATGTATGTATGTATGTATGTATGTATGTATGTATGTATGTATGTATGTATGTATGTATTTATGTATGTATGTATGTATGTATGTATTTATATATATATATATATATATATATATATATATATATATATATATATATATATATATATATATATATATATATATATATAAAAGGTTAGCAAACTAAGCTAAGATCTTAGGATGATGTTTACATTTGATAAGTTCTGCAAAAATAAATGTACTATAAAACCATCATTTAAAGTAATAAATCTCAAAATCACTTTAGTAAATAAATAAATACTTCATAGCATTTACTCTACAAGAGATATGCATACTAAAATACGAAGAACATTCAAGCCTTACACCTACAACTTAAATTTATTATATTATATACTAAATGACTAAATACTTTTCTAACTAAAAATGCATCATATTTTCATTTCTGGAAGTTATTCTGATACACCGAAGCACTTGAATTTTGAGAAAAATATTAAATATAAATCCAGAATGATTTAACAACAATAGACAAAACAAACAATACCTTTAAAGCAATAACTTAAGGCCTTCACATTTTATTTATTTGTTGGAAATTACCATTTTTATTTTTAATCCATACTATAGAGCATCACTTGATTCTATAGTATCAACAATAACTTACTATATATAGCCTTTTTACAATGTTGGACTGCTAGAAATAAGGTTTACGTTCAAAATCTTTTAGTGAACTGATCAAAACTGTATGTTTTGTATTTAAATTGTATGTAAAACTGATTTAGTTTTAGTAAGTAAAATGTAAAACTGATTTAGTTTTAGTAAAAAGATTTTGAAAATTGTATGTAAAATTTTTACATACAATTTTCAAAATCTTTTAGTGAACTGATCAAACTTTTTCTAAAAACAATCAGAAATAATAAAAAAAAAATGATAGCAGATGTATTTATTTTATATTGAATTTTACTATTCTGCATGACTATCCTGCATGAATATTATAATCAAATAAATTTAATAATGTATTCTAATCATAGTTGTATTTTCTGGGGTAATCTTTATAAATTTGTTTTAAAATTTTTTTTTTTATATTTATTTGTAGATAACTTAAATAACTTATTTATAAAGATATTGTAATTAAATATTAATAAAAATGTAAATTGTTATAAAAAGTTTTTAAAACGATGAGAAATTCATCGGTCGGATCATACAAAAGCACTAGTGCTTAAGTCGCGGCTGTTTCACGCAATGTAAAATTGGGCCTTACGTCACGAGTTAAAAGTTTTTTAAAAATTTTGGCATATAAAGTATAAAAATTCAATAACTTTAAAGTAATGGTTTTTTTTTCTATAAACGTTTTAATCTTCGAATTAAAAAAATTTACAAGAATTATCTTTCTTCGTTAAATAAATATTTACCTTAAGCGAAATAAAAATAAACATTGTTAAAATATTTTAAATGATTTTGGATGACTTTTCTGTTTTTGGCGATTTTTACGGAAAACCTGTCTTGGGGCAACCAAGATTCCCTAACATAGCTACATGGTTGATAATTGAAATTTAGAACACTTATCATTGAATGTCTATTCTATCAGATTCCTACGTCATCCGTGTGATTTTATTACTATAACTCAATTTTTAATGCAATTATATTTTTAACTTTATTTTTTTTAAATGTAAAACATTAATTTTTTGATGGATGACGTAAGTTATTGAAATTTCAACCTTTTATGTAGAGGAAAATATAAAAATTATTTTATGTACCGTTTGCTATGTTAGGGAATATGCTTTTAAACTTGGCATGTTTTACAACAAATTTTACGCTTTAACTTGTGTTAACATTTCTAAGCGATGACGTAACTTTATTGCGTTACTTACCAAGCTATTTACTAACGAATTTTATTGAAATAACTGTTTCGGCGAGACAAATTTTGGAGGTATAAAGTAAAAAAAATTACGCGGAACTTTAGAATAACATAAGAAATTCAGCAAGATTATGAAGAGTATTTTCGTTACGGAATGGAAATGAAACTAATATCAATTGCATGTACAAATATCATTTACTACTTATATAACATATACCAGTATATTAACTTAAAAAAATATATTTATGACAATCCACAAAAACAAGTTTATTTAATTGCCTTTATTGTTATGTATGTTTATAAAAAAAATGATGTGTTATTTTTGTACAGAAAAGTATTAATATTATTTTAAGTGTAAAGAAATTATACGACCGAAATCAAAAACAAATAAAAACTTTTTTTTAAATTTTAAAAAAAAAAAAAGTTTTTTTTAAAAAAAAAAAAATATTTTTTGGGTTTTTTTTTTCCCGCTAATTGTAGTGCCTGTATCAGTTCACATTTGGTGTAAATAGAGTTTATATGTTTTAAAATTGGTCTAACTATGTTTATATTACATATAACTCAACATAAATAAAATTTTTCCGATTATTTTTGCTAAAAAGTACCATAAAAATTTCAAAATTTAGCCAAGTTCGTCGTTTATCGCATTTATTCGAAAATCAAAGCGGTCTTTGAATATTTCATTAAATGTTAAAACATAAAACATTTAATTGGTGTTCGTATTCTTTTTACAGAACGAAATTATCTTAAATATTTCAAAAGTTATGCAAGTTTTAGTAACACCCCTTAACTAATTATTTTGAAAAAATAACAAGAAGCCGTAAGTCCACCTTGAAACAGCCGTGAAGTAGTGCTATTTTAAAATTTAGTTATTTTAAGCTACATATTTTAACATGTGAACTTTTTTTCCTTGGCTTTGAAATGATCCATTTTATATATAACATGTTATGTGAGTGCACTTCCATAAATTTAAAATCACTCAAAATTGAACTAAGAATGCACAAGTCTTGTGTCAAGAACCCTTCTAAACATAGTCTTGTTCTAAGCAACCCAGGGACCAAATAAAGCTCATGTAATTTTAAAATTAAAAAGAACAGAACAGTTTATATTAAAATGCCTGGTGAACTTTCTTCGCCCTGCAGGTGAAACTTCAGAACTTATTTTTGGAGATAAATGCGTACATAAAAATAACTTTTAAAAATCTTCAACATATAAATACAACGGAAATTTCCGTATTTGAAAATTTAGCTACAATTACGGAAAATTTCCGTACATAATCGATAGATACATCCATATATGGACATACGGATATTTTCCGTTAAAATAACGGAATAAATTTCCGTTTTTTTAACGGAAATTTTTAACAGTGTACAAATATAAAAATAATAATGCATTAGAATTTTTTTTATAATTCTTTATTATTTTTTTTAATAATTTTTTCTAACTCAGTTTTTGAAATTTTATATATGCGACCATATTTTGTAGATAGGACCATATGGTTGCATAAATTAAATTTTATAATCTCCTTCTCTTTTATCTTTTTTGATTATAATTCCAATCCACCATTAATTATCATACTTTCAAGCTACTTAATCCATATGACTATAAATAACCTGCTGCACAACCAGCTCATTTGCTATCTACACAAGGTTGAATGTCTGAACATCAGTTTGTTGACTCATTTTTTTAAAAGAAACAGTACATATATTAATTGGTACAAAATGGTGGAAGCATCTTGTTCCTGGCAAAGTTCTTCCCATAGTAAATCTTGGTTGTAATGATGATCGAACTTCATTTATTTCCGCTTTATAAACCAAATTGAATTGAATATATATATTTTTTTTTTGGTTATACAAAATTCAAACATTGTATCTTCATCAAAAATCTATCCAGTCATTGTCCTTTTTCGGCTCACTTGTGCGTTAGTCTTTTTACTGTGCCCCCAATACCATCGCAAGCAGATTTACCATGGCTTGTGGAAAAAAAAATTCATTTAGCATCAATATCAAAGTTGTCTTTGTGATGGCAAAGATTAATAAAGTTCTTAAAGTTTTTATATTGTGCTGCACATCCATCAGCGCAGAAGCGGACTATCATTAAGACAAATGAGGCCATGGCCTCAGGCCCCACTACTTAAGGGGCCCCAAAATTTAATTTTTTAGAAGAAAAAAAGTTCTAAACACATATTATTTTCTTTATACAATTTCTCTACACCCTGCAAAAACAAAAGCCATATTGTCTAATTATACGAATTTATTACCTTACAAGGTTATCACTTCTCAAGGAAGCCATGCAAAAGAAAAAATATTTTTAACTTAGCTAAAAAACAATCTGGTGTTAGCATTTTCTCTTGTGATTCAATTCATTCAAAGGAAGTGCGTAAGTATTTTATTTGGGTAGTTACAAAAGTTTTTTGAATTAAAACATTACTATCATACAATGAGTTTTGTTTTGAAACATCGTTTGTATGTCCGTTTGTGTAGCAGATAAAATTAGGTTTGACGTCATTTTGTTTCAGTTAGTATTTCTTTTTGTTGCACGTTTTAGGTGGCTAAATAATGTTTGGTTTCAGTCGGACTTATATAAGCGGTGTGCAAAGCAAAAAAAAGTTTCAGAAAAAAGTGGAAGAGAAGAAAATATATTAAAGAAAACCACCAAATTTGATACTTTTTTCAAGAAATCAAGAATAATGGATAATGCAGTTCCATTAGTAGAATCGCAGTCTCATTTAGAAGCAAATAACAACATAGATACTTTGTTACATACTAATGCTATGGTTGCTGTCAAGCAAATTAATAATCAAACCGACGAAGAACATCAGGACACATATCAAACCAATATAGGATTATGGAAAAGTGTTTCTAAAGATGTGCAAGAGTACTTCATCAGGAAAGAAAGTGCTGGACATAAGTCAAAACATAATCGATGATTTTGAAAAGTCAAAACGAGTATATGATAATCCGAACCGGATTCGTTATTATTCATCTGCATTATTCACACGGATACATCCTCTAACTAAAGAAAAATCCAACCGTACTTTGCTTTGTTATTTTCCAACAAATGGAAAGATATACTATTTTATTTTTAAGCTTCTCTGATCAACTCAAACAAATTTATTTTATGGGTTCAATGATTGGAAGAATGCCAAACGCGCCATTGAAATGCATGAGAAAAGTCCGTGCCACTTAGCAGCAACTCTGACTTACATAGAGCAATCTCGATTAGCTAGCAGGGTTGATATCATTCATGAAGAAGGAGTTATTAGTCAAACGAATTTTTGAAGATCAGTTTTGGAGCGCGTGATAGATGTTATTTAGTTTTTGGCTGCAAGGTTTTTGCCGTTTCAAAGTTATATAGAAAATTTTGGTTCACATAAAAATGGTAATTACATGGGTATTTTAGAGGTAGTGGCAAAGTACGATCCATTTTTAGCAATGCATATAGAAAAAAAAGGAAACGCAGGGCGGGGGAATGTGTCATACTTGTCATCGACTATTTGTGAAGAACTTACTGCTTTAATAGGTCAAGCAATGCTAACTTTTATAGTTAATGAAATGAAGGAAGCAAAATATTACAGTGTTTTAATTAACTCAACACCTGATATATCACACGTTGACCAACTGTCTGTTACAGTTCGGTAAGTTGATATAAGAAAATAAAACTATACCTATAGAAAGGCTCTTAACATTTATTAATTTACAAACTCATACTGGTCAAGAATTAGCATATGTACTGCTGTATTATTTAGATAATAATGGAATAGATATCGATAACTGTCGTGGTCAGACCTATGACAATGCCTTAAATATGTCTGGTCGATATAATGGAGTTCTAGCTAATATTAAAAAAGTGAATCCACACGCTACATTTGTACCGTGTTTTGCACATTTATTAAATTTTTTAAAATTTATAAAATTTTTCCGCCTATCTAAAAATTCAATTCGCTAATTTGCTGAACAGTATAAGGACGAAGATTACAGTAAAGAGTTATTAGTTTACAAGTTGATAATAGACCATGGACTGAAGGAAGCATTTCCAATGTCGAAATTACATTTCGTATTTATCTGAGTCTGATGATGTTCAATTTTACGGGAGAAAAAAGTTTTTCTAAAAATGAACTGAGATCAACAATCACACATAATAGATTAAATAATCTGTCACTGATGTCAGTTGAGCGTGAAATTTTGAATGAAATAAATTTCGATGAAGAGGTTGAAACATTTGCTTTAAAGAAAGCGAGAAAAATGGTGTCAAAGGAAACCTAAGAACTAACTTAATTTTGGAGTTCTTTATAATATTGTAGTCTAAAATAAACGATACACCATGGATAAAAATAACAACAAAAACAGCAACATCCAGGTATTAAACTAATTTACTTTATAAGGACCCCGCAGAATTATTGGCCTCAGGTCCTTCGTGTGCTTAATCCGCCACTGCATTAGTGAAGTATTAAATATTACTAATTTGTAAAATGTTTGCTTTAATGTAATTGATAATGAACTGTTGTATTTTATATACAGGGTGACCAGAAAGTTCTGGCACTCATTTTTATTAGTTTATTAGACTTAAGAAAATGTATTAGTTGTCAATATTTTTCTTTCCATTTCATTCCTATGTCAATTCTTAATCGTATTCAGGCATTTTTTAAATTTAAATCTCTTTTATTTTTAGTATGAAAGTCACAAAAGACTATCGAGTTTCTAAAAAGCATTTGTTCTTTAGTGGATGCACTGGAGCAGAGATAGCAAAAAGACTTAAAATTCCTCGAAGAACTGTATACAACAATTTGAAATGTTTAAAGGAGACAAGCAGCACCCAAGACAAGCCTAGAAGTGGAGGACCACCGACATCAAGTAGCAAAATTATTATCAAAAAAGTGCGTGATAGAATTTGTCAAAATACGAGGAGGTCGATGAGAAAAATGGCAAATGATTTGCAAATAGATCGTGAATCTCTGAGAAAAATATGCAAGGATAAGCTAAAACCATTATTCCATACAAGATTCAAAAAGCTCATCTTCTCACAGACAATATGAAGAAAGTAAGAGTGGAAAAATGCAAGCTGTTGCTCAAACGTTTTTCTTCGGCGCGCCACTCAGGAATTGTTTTAAAGGTGTAGTTATGAAGTTTCTAGGGAATCAGATTGACCCGGACTTTAAAAATATTTTAAAAAATATTTTGCGCAATTTTAAAAATGTGGGCTGCTCAATGTATTTTAAACTCCATTTTTTGATCTCCAATTCGGGTTACTTTTCGGAAAATTTTGGTGCAGTTAGTGAAGAGCAAGGTAAGAGGTTTCACAAAATTCACAAAAAAAGGGAGAGAAGGTATCAAGGTCAAGGGGATTTAAATATAATGGGCGACAACTGCTGGATGCTGCATAGAGAAAATATGACATCCAACAAAAGAAAAAGCCCGAAAGGAAGCTTTGAAACTAAAAAAAGCAAAACAGATTTTATAAACATTTATGATTGTATTTAATGTAAATAAAATATTTCATGACTTAATTATATTTGTATAATTTTATGACTTTTTTTCTTTTTGAACATTCCCTACAGAAGTAGTGTAAGGCGGTTTAATTTGTTGCATAGTTTTCAAACTATGCAGCAAATTAAACTTAAATCAAAACGATGAATCAAAATTGGTTTCGATTAAAAACAGACTTAATAAAACGTATATAAAATGCAATAATATTAGCTCTAAAAATGATCTTATTTAATAATGTATTAAAATTTATCTGTTAAAACTTCGTAAAAAATCATATTATACAACCTTTTAAAGAAAAATTAACCTAAACATTATCAAGAATACTTGGAAATGGATAAAAGAAATTATTTATATTAAACTTTTCTACTATATTCAGCAAATATTGTTTTAGTGGATTTGCAGTCGACCTATACAAGCATTTTTAGCGGTTCAATGGAGTTTTGCTCATCGGTTTCTTAGTTTCATTTGTGGCAGCCCCTATAAATGGCCAACCGATAACTTTTCAGCGTGTTAATAGTGTCTAGCGGGAAGCTGAATAATTACGAATTTCATAAGTGCAAACTCCCATAATGCAAAAACTAATATAAGTGCGCACTAGCATAAGTGCAAATAAGCATGCCAGTTCGGACTTATACGAGTTTTTGTAACTGGTATATATGCGAACATCTATGTCAGTTCATATTTGTGTCAGTTTTTGCAGCTGCATTGCACTTATGCCAGTTTGCAGTTATGCAAGTTTGCAGTTACGCTAGTTCGCACATACGCCATGCACACTTGTGTTAGTTTCAGGACCGCCAAGAGCCGTCACGACGCCTGGAACATCTATCCTGATTGGTGCCTTTATTTATCAAAATTCCTCTATATTATACATAAAGCATTTTTTTTTTTTTAGGCACCTCCTTTTTACTTGGTGTCTCTTGGATTTCTTCCGCGCGGGACAAACTGTCCCTTTCGCCCCCCTTCTCGGCGGCCATGGTTAGTTTGCACTTATGAAATTCGCTCATTCAGTCGTCCCGTGTTTAGTCATCGGCTTGTTACTTTTTGCTGCTGTCACAAATGTTCAACTAAGTAACTGATAAGCAAAACTGCAGGAGACCGTTTAAAATAACTATATAGGTCTACTGAAAATCCGCTATAAAATTTTTGCAGACGAGTTCAACTCTCAAGCTTAAATTCAAAAAATTATCATAACTATCATAGTTAACAGAGTCGACTGCTATATCGTATGTACTTAATAGCTTTTTTGCTTCTATATAAAACAAACTACAAAACAAAATCATACCTTTGACATCCAAATTTACTGACCTTTAATTTTAAGACTCAAAGAATGAAATCTCTTATCTCATTAAAGCTACACTTAGAGCTGAAAAAAGCTTTTGTCTTAATAGTCTTTTTACTTTCTTCTCAAACTTATTCCAGATTACTAAGTTTATCAGTATAAATATGGATATTAAAATAGTTCATCCTCAGATGCATCTAAAGTTGCTAAAGTCATATCACAAAAAAAGAATCCACAACTGATATGTCTAACGACCAACTCGAAATCAGAGAAATATATGTTAAATGATTTAATTTCTAAATTTACAACAGACAGCAGTTTATTTCCTTTAATTACTCAAAATCTGTTCAAATAAAATGTTCTAATGGTGTTCCTCAAGGCTGGATATTAGAACCAATACTTTTTCTCCTTTACGTTAATGACCTCAATAACTCCATTAACTTTTAAACGGCTCACCATTTTGCCGATAATGCTAACTTGTTCATTTTCAACAAATGTTTAAAAAAATTTAGCAACCATATTAACCATGATCTTACTAATCTAGTTCAGTCGTTTTGTTTGAATAATTTTTCTCTCGAATGTAAGTAAACTGAACTGGTTGTATTCTAATCCAATAAATCAAAGAATAATTAAAATTAATCAAAAGTTAAAATTTAGATTATTTAGATTAGTGAGAAGAAAATCCTGTAAACTCAATTAAGTATTTTAGAATTAAAATAAGCTCTAACTTTGTGGTTGCATTTTATCCCTATAAAAATTTATACTACTTGATTTTTACATTCTCTCTTAGATTTTTTTTATATTGTTTTTGGGGTCTCAGTCGTGTGGTTTTCATTCTGCCTTAGGTATTTCTATAAAATATAAGATTGCAATCAAAGTACTATATGAAGTTAAATATATTATACAAAGCTTATGAAATATATGGACAATTTTTAGCAAATTTTTAAAATGTTATTAACAATTTAAAGCATATAGTTTTTTACGATCCCTACTAAAATATACTTTAAAAATAAAAAAGCGTAAAATAAAATACTTCCAAACCCGGGAAAAAAATTTAGAAAAAGTACAAAAAATGCCAAAAAAAAAAAAGTGAAATTCTTTGTGTAAAGAAGTATGATTAAAAAAAAGTGTCATGTGGTATTCGGGCCTACCTGTACATGAAAATTCAATTAATATTGTTTTACCATTAATAAAATTAAGTTTTTGTTAACTTTCGTTGTTGTGATGGACTTTTTAACAAAAGTGCTCGATTCATTGTGAACCCAAATAAATCTTAAAAAGCCAAATTATTTATGCAATTACAAAATTAAAAAATTTCAAAATTAAAATAAGCTTTAAAAGACCTTGACAGAAAACTTTTTTTTTTTTTTTGACTTTTGATGTCACCAGACAGTATGCAGTTTTTGATGCTTATGGTATTAAAACAGAATACAGAAAAAAAAATTAATTTTTTTACATACGGGCATTATACATAATAAATAAATTGAGTGAAAAAATCTGGGTAGCAAAAAAATAAATCTGAGTTTGCACCTAACTTTTTTTGTTTATTTATTTATTTTGGCTCGGTCTACTTGGGTTTTCCCGTGCCTCTTAAATTTGCCAGTCCGCTAGTGTATATAAATAACATTTTGAAAAATTGAGATTATTGTTATTAATGCTCTTATTACTGCTAATCTGCTACCAGCATTAAATAATGCTTTTGCATTCATTCTATTGCTATTTCATATATGACTCCATTGTTAACGCTATTACATGCTCAATCTATATTACGCAATGTAGTACAGAAGTATTTCGCTCAATACTTTTTGATTAACAAAAAAAGGTAACACAATGCATCGGATATATACAGCAGGTAGGCTTTTTATTGTTGAAAATAAAGCATTGTTTTTCAAAATATATTGCGGCAAAATATACATATATAAGAGAAAGGTACCATTTACATATCAAAGAAGTTATTACTGTTTATCACAAATAAGTAAATACTATTTTGTCACAAAAAATCGAAGACCATAAGAATACTTATAAGATAAGAGCATTGAGCAACTATATTACCCTGCAAAGACAGAAAGGAAGCAAGTAACTTTGAAAAAATAAAAAACAATATTTTAGTTGATTTCTTTGACAAGTCGATTCCTTAATTCTTTTTACACTGATTTCACTGTAAAACTATGTACGATAAGCCCAGTTCGTATTTACCATTTTTTATGACTTGCTTCTAAGATTTAAACCAAAACATATTTATTTTTTGTTTAACTATAGACTTGCTTTCTTCTGGCTCGGCATAACAGTGTAGCTGACTCCGACCAAAACATTTTCTGTTTTTCGGTAGCCTAATAATAAAATATGTTAAAACGAAATAAGAACACTTCCAAAAATATAGGTTATGGTTAAGTATGAAATATACGCCAAGAAATATAAAAAAAAATTATTGCAACTAATTGTAAAATTTCCTTTTTAAACCGTAAATACGTCATTAAATTTTTTTTTTTTAATTATACATTTTTAAAAAAATCTTTGCCTCGATTACCCAATTTAAAAATGAAAACAACCAAATTTTTGTAAAAATCTTACTCAAAAAATATCTGTCATTTTTACATAACATAAAGTTTTGAACAAATTTTAAACATTTTAAACATTTAAAAGAAAATAAATAAGAAAAAAAAAATATTTTAAAAATGATACAAAAAAAAAAAAAGTAACAAACTCTAAAAAATAGACGAGCCAAACAAGAAATTTTTTAGCCAAACAAGATAAAATTTTAGGAACTAAAATGCCTTAAACAAATACCTTCTCTAAAATGAATTTTACTATTACTAAAAACAAAATGTCAAAATTTCAGCTCGTTTGCGTTATTATTTTAAAAAGGAATCGTTTCGCAAACTTTTTATTATACTTATAAATCGGTTGCTATGGCGTTGTTACGGAAAAATCTATTGATTTGGTAAACATAAAACCAAATTAATTACTTAATTTTAAAATGTTAAATCAAAAGTCTTTTTAATCTGTGAGCAAAAGAATAATGAACTAAATTTAGTTAATTTTTTTTAATTCAACATTGACTTTTATTTTTAATTCAACATATACTTTTGTCAATAAATTTAATTTTACTTTTGAAATTGAATCAATAAAAATCTTTTTAAATTATTAAAATAAATAACGTCTTTTAAGAGATCCATTAAACTCTCTAACAGTTTTTAATTTTTGCGGATTTTTATTAATTAACTCTTTAAAAGTTGCTTTACACAGACAAAAGTGCGTTAATTAATTTAAAAATTAATGGCAAATTAATTCAGTACATATTTTGTAGGTTGCAAAAAAAAAGTTATAACTTTATATTTTAATTTGATTGTAACTAATACAATTTAGTTTAGGCATAAAATTAGATGCGATTCGCAATGTGAAGAGATTAGTCCAATTTATTTATAAGATTTTTGTGATTTTAATTAAATTTTGAAACAAGAAAAGTATATACTAACAATTCCGAAACCCCCCTCCCCCCGCATTTTCTAACAATTCCGTAGGGTTTAAAACTTCTTATTTATTTTACTTAATAAATTTAAAAAAGTAAAATATTGATATCGATTTAATGACATAAATTATTAAAAGTGTTGAATCACTTACATCAATGATCAAGAAAGTGAAACTTAGCTTATACCTTTTTCCTATATTTAGTTTAATTTTTTTGTTACATTTTAATTGCCTGTACTTAGCAATACTTAGGCACTACCCACATAATCATTTAAAGAAATTTGTCACTAATCCATCAAATAACATCATGTCAAACCTTCAGCAATGTCTATTAAAAAATTAAAATAGAAGGTTATGGAATACCCAGCAAATGTTGTCTTAGTGGATTTGCAGCAAACCTATATAGACAAGTTTGAGCAGTTCATTTGATTTTTGCTCATCGGTGACTTAGTTGACCATTAGTGGAAGCCGCTATAAATGGACAGCCGATAACTTTCCAAAATGCTAATGGCGGCTAGTCATTGGCTAGCCATATTTAACGGCTGTCACTAAAGATCCATCAAGTAACCGACGAGCAAAATTCCTGTGGACCTTTCAAAATGCCTATATAGGTCCACTGAATATTTTCCATAGAATGTTTACTGGGTAGTTTCTTAAACTTTTTTAAATTTAAAGTACAAACAAAACAATTAAAGTGATTAACTTGCATTAGTAAATTGTTTAGCAAAAACACTTTTTTGAATGATCTTTACACTGTTTATCAAATAGCAATGTGTTTATTTATTTGTATTTATTTTTAAATTTATCTAGTTATTTGTTTGTTTGTTTTTATTTTTTTTTTGTTTGTTTGTTTGTTTGATTGTTTTTATTTTATATATTTATTTGTTTAAAAGTTACGTTCTAAACGTCTCTTAAACGTCTTCTGAATGTTTAAAAGTTTCCCGTTAAAAAGTTGGAAGTAAAACTAATGAGACATAAAAAGATAAAATTAAAAGGTTGTAATTCTATTAAAAAATACAACTTTGCCAAAAATAAGCGAAAAAGTTTTTTTTTAAAAGATTTTACTAGCTTTCTTCTATTATAATTTCTATAACTCGTGTATTACTTTATTTAGTATGCTACCTAAAATAACTACCAAGCAAACATTCTATAGCGGATATTCAGTGGACTTATATTGACATTTGAGCGGTCTATTGTAGTTTTGCTCAAGTTGGAAAGTTATAGACTTGCTATTTACAGCGGCTGCCACTATTGGTCCACTAAGTAACCAATGAGCACGTTCACTAAGTAACCAATGAGATTCACTTTAAATCTACTAAAACAATGATTGCTGAGTAGGATAGTTAACTACTCCTCTGTATCCTCTGTATGCCTGTTGCTATTTTTTAAATCTATTCGAGTATTAGTATAGAGTATAATTGAAACTACAATGTCTACTTGAGGTATTTTTAAACCAGTTTCGATAACTTAAAAATTAGCAATCTCTAGTCATGATAGCAATAAAAAAAAATTATTCATGATAGAATCAAATTAATTATAATAAAACCAACTTTAGTACTGAACATTAAACCACTGGTAAAATCTTATTAATAAATACAACACGTAATTTACAAATGAGCAACTGGGAACTTCATATACAAGTTGATTAGTATCTAGACGTGCCAATATATCTAATTCACATTTTTAACTAATTAATCAGAAAAATGAGATTGACAGTTTTGTTAATCTAACTTATATTGAAGCAACTGTTGTATAAATGAAAATACACTTGCATTCTCGATAACATGTTTAGGTCCACGAGTTTTTTATTTTACGTAAATTTGACGCCATCGCTAATCTCTTATTTAAAAAAAAATTTTACGTTGACATTAACACACTAATGCATTCTTATGTAATCTTTAATTTTGTGCTCAAAGAAAATAGTTTTTAGCATTAATAATATTTGTAACTTGTTTTTTTGGAATTTATAATATTAGAAAATTTTATTTAAACGTCATATTATTTATTATTCATGAAGATCTTTTTTTATTCAAACTCGTATCAAAAGGATATTGGTGAAAAAATAACTTTTTTTGTTTCTTGATTACTCAAGTATTGATGAATACTTTTTTTGTTTCTTGGTTACTCAAGTATTGATAATTACTGCATGATAATTAGCAGTGAGTTCTTAATTTTCTACTAATAAAAAATGGTGAGCTCAACAAATTACTGTTTCTGACATGTTTTAGGTATCGATCTGATATGAAAAGTTTTGTTTTTTGAAGAATAGGCTTTTATTTTTTGTTTTTTGTTTGCCTTATAGTTAATATTTGTGGTTTTTTTATTATTATTTATAAATACTACTTTTAAGAAGTACGTTTTTAATCAAATTGTTTGTAAAAATGTTTTTAATTATTGAAAACGAATTTCTTTTTAATTAAACATTCACACACACGCACGCACAGACACACACACACAAAATAGTTTTAAAGAAAACATTCTCCATTGATAAAATTATAAACATGCTTTCTTAAACAAAAAGCTGCCGAGGTCTTTGTTAAATTGTTAAATCTAATCAGAAAAAAATATTTAAAAAAAATCATTCTGCAATATCGCTTTATCTTATAGTTAAAAAGCTCTGAAGTCTTAATTAGTTCTCAATGATACTCAGCATACTCGAAATGTTAAGGTAATAAAAATAAAAAAATCTTACATATTGGTTGAGAATACCTGGTCCACAATGGTTAACCGGTTCTATGTTTTTTCCACAAGGATTAAGTGAGTCTATATTTTGTCCTCAACGGTTGATTAAGTTAATGCTTCGTGCACTTTTTTTGTGGTACTAGGTACTAGGTTGTATCTTCAAGCAGCTTGTTTTCTGATAGCTCATTATCTTTACTAGTTTAAAAATCAGATATGAATACAAGTGCCATATTGTGTCAGGAGAAATAAAAGGTTTAAATCTTGTTGATTGTCAAATATTTTATCTCAGGTTGATGGGTTAAAGCTTATTTTACTAATAAAAGTAAAAGATCTAAACAAATAAAGTAAAAGGTTGTTGGCTTTATAGCGCAGAGATTTTTTTCCACGTTTAGATGAACAAATAAATGAAAGTTTAATGAAAATGTCCACCAAGGACCTTAATTTAAACAAATCTTATTTTATGAACAGCAACAAAAAGATACCTGTTTTCAATAATTAAACTCTCTTTCAATTCAACATTCTTCCCTTCATTAACAAGCCAATTCAACTCACTTTTTAAGCAGAATCTCTCATCGACATTATTATTTTATTCACAACCTTACAATTTGAAACAATCAAAGCGGAATCATAAAAAATTTTATGTTTTTTTTTAAATTTTATAAAATAATATATTATCATTTTCTAATCTTTATAACGTATTATACATTAGCATTTTTCTAATAATTTTATAACATAAAATATTTCAGATGATATCTGAAAGAAAAACAGCAAAGTACCTTCGGAAATTAATGAACATAATATTTAGGCTTTTAGAAGCTATTTTCTTATAAGAAACTGGAAACAACTCAATTACTGGATGCTATCCCAGACAAGTAGACTAACCTTCACATTGAAACTTTTATTTTGATCGAAACATTATTATACAAGTCAAACAAAATAGATTTGAAGCTGCTTAAAAGATTGAAAAAAAAAGTTTGAAAAGACTTAAAAATCATTCATCAAAATCAATTCATTAAAATAAAATCAATTCAAAAAAATCGATTCATCAAAAAGACTACAAAATCAATTTAGGCCAAATTCTCTGAAGTGGAATCCGAGAGCAAGGGCTTCACGAAAGAGTATGGTACAAAAAAACTTATTTGATTCTAAGACATATGAACGATTATTATTTGGGAAAAAGTATGTGGACATCTCGACCGAGTACTGGAAGAAAGTAATTTGGAATGATGAATTTAAATTTAACCCGATCACATCAGATGGGCGTTAAAACATCTGGCGAAAACAAAGCAAAACAAACAAATTAAATTGAATGAGAAGAGCATTAAAACATGGTGGAAATGCGGGGATCGTTAGCTTGACAAGTAGCTAGCAAATTGACTTAACTATGAAATTATTGAATTAACTATGAAACCCAATTCGTACCCAATTCATTTTAAAGCAAAATTTAAAGACTTCTGCTCGTAAATTTTGATTCAGAAATAATTTCGTGTTTTAACAAGACAATTGAAGATCGTGCTTACAAAAAATGATCTAAAAGTAACCATAGTGATCTAAAAGCAACCATAGTGATCTAAAAGCAGCCATAGAAACCATAGTTTTTCCAACAATTTCCAACGATTATGGCTCATAATAGCCATAACCATTGGGGAAAAAACTCCAGAGTAAGCGAAATCCCTGGTGGAACAGGGAGTGGTGATGCTTCTGGTGGAACAGATGCCTCCACGTCTGCAAGCAGTTATTCTTGCAAAAGGAAACCCAACGAAATATTGAAATGTAATTCAAAAAATTGAATTTTTAAGAAAATATTTAACGAATATAAGCAGTTGATTATTCTATTTCATATGAACTTATATTTGACAATTTATATTTGAAAATACAATGCTTCATTATTCTGCTAATTTCAAATAACTGATAGTTTTTTCCTTTCAAAAAAAAAATTACCTACGATTTTTAAATCATTTTATACAATTTACAAAAAAAATGCTAGTGCTATTTATTTTTTTTGCCTAGATAAAACATAACTGTATAATAAATTAAGTGATCGGAAAAGAAAAAAAAGATCATGATACACTAGTAACAAGTGCAGTATTTTTAAAATCTTATAAGAAAAAAATGTCAAAAAGTATTGGTACTATGTATAAGACAAGATAAAAATATTTTTATTTATCTATATTATTAATCTACTTTTAATCCAAAATCTATAATTTAACCATAGCCGTATTAATGTAACATAGCCGTAGTAATGTAACATTGTCTGAGCAAGCAAGCAATCCGTCAAAACGTATTTATAAAAAACAAAAAAGAGCAAGCCGCCTATAAATTTATTTATTAATTTTTAAAGTATTTATATACAGGATATACACCTATAGTTCTGAAAGCTGTTTTCAATATGTTTCGTGTTTAAAAACTAAAGTATAAAGAGTTATAATAAAAATAATAGAAATAAATAAATATGAGTGGAAAAGATAAAAAAGTTCAAAAATTAGTAAAAACTAGCAAAATATATATAAAGTTAAAAGCAATAAAAATAGTGAATGGATAAGAGAATGGATAAGAGCTAAAAGGTTACTTTTACTTACACAAGTTTCTTTAAAAAGAAAAATACTAAAAGAAACGATTGTTTAATTTGGTTTTAAATAAAGTAAGTTCTAAAGTGTTTCAAATATCTGATCGCAACCCGTTGTACATTTTAGCTCTTAAAAAAGGAAAAAGTGTTTTTTGTTTTTTAGGTTACTTAACAATAGGCACGGCCTAATTCATTTTGTATGCGTAATGATTAAGAAGTAGTTTGGAAAACTCTGAATGTTTATAAATACACCAGTGCCAGTTGACTGCTTAGAAACTTTGGATAAATGTTTGTAAATTAAATATTTATAGCATCCTTTTGTTCATTTTTAAAATAAAAAAACTATATGCTGCTAAATATTTTTAAAGATCATTTCAATATCATAGCGCTTCTAAATTGGTGCTGCTTTCCTTCATCAGTATAAAACTTTTTGTGTGTAAGTTTTATTGATTAACTGTAAATCCATACTTTAAAAACTCAAATTATTTTCTAACCTATCATCATTAGAACCTCTAAATACTGTTTGATATCCATCATTGAATTTAATATCTGGATATTTGATTTCTTAAAATAGTTTCCTATTCCCTTAGCAATGAGAACTTTTCATGGTCCCAGTGGGCATGCTTCGTCCGGGGGACGTCTGTTAGACGTCTGGACGTCCATAAGACGTCCAGCGGACGTCCTCCAGACAATGCTTGGTCACTGGGGTGATATACCAATGCTGTTAAAAAATGCTGTCTTATTTTTATTTTACAAATTACAATTCTTGATGATTTATTAAATCATGATTGTTCTTCCCAATCGATAGTTTGCTTGCATTTAGTTACATTTCTTCTGGACATAGCAAAATACTGAAAAGAATTAAATATAACCTCCTTAAAATAAGTCTTAATACCGAAACAAAGTGAACCCATTGAAGTTAAAAATCGTGTTTATTTAGGAATCAAGTTCTTTAAGTAAATTAATTTTACTACTAGTTTTGGCCGATTTTTAAGTTAAAGTCGGTTTTTTTACGAATTTAGCCGGGTAGTCGGTTAAATTTTCGTTTTGAGGTTCTTTTTTTTTTTATACAAGCTAGTCGGTGCTTTTTGAGGATCCACCCCCCCCCCTCCCTCATTTTATTCCTAGAATCGCTTCTGACTCCAGGTCTAGCTGCAGTATAGATCGTCATGGGTAGGCTTTTATTTTAAATAAATTCAAAACTAAGATTTATAACTAATTATTTATGAGTTTTTTAATAAGAGCTCGACTCTTATTACAAAACTCATAAATAATTTATGATAAATTGAAATTATATTTAAAGTAATTATAAAATTTAAAAAAAAAAAAAAAAAACTTACCGCTCTTAAACTTCTTGTAATCCATTTGTTTTAAACCTAAAAAACTGCGTAACTATTAGAAACAAGCAGTTGCTTTAGAATTTCGGTAATATTTTAATTCAAGTTAACAAAGAAGAGCTTTTATAGCAAATCAAAGCTATTATTATTATCATCTATACTTTCAAAATTTCTGTTGTCATTTTTTTGGCTGTTTCTTTTACAAGTTTTGACTTTTGGTACCTTAATTCCACGTTTTAGCGTTAGTTTAAAATAATAAATTTTTTTTTTTTAATATTTAATGATATTTAAACAAGTTTTAAAGTAGTATTTTGCTTGTTTGCAATTCGATAGAATGATACGATAGATACGATAGAATGATACGATAGAATAGGGTAAAATGAGCACCTTGGTAAAATAATATCATCACGCATGGTTAAATCTGTGGCGCGAAATTTTGGTGCTAAAATAATGAAACTAATTTTTTCATAAAAAAAAATATGTTAGCTAAAAATCTAATCCCTTTTTGTTTGAAAAACAATGCATAAAAACATTTAATTTTGACTTTATTTAAAGATGGCATTTTTGTGTAATATGAGCATGCTCAAACTACCCAGTGTTTTCTTTATTGAAATTACCTAGTTTAAAGTCCTAAAATAGCAGTGGTTTTAATTGCTTTTTGAATAAAAACAAAACATAATAAATTTTTTTTATTATTTTAACAAAAATAAATATTTTTCTGTAATTTAAGTTCAAATTATTTAAATTTTTATCGTTCGAAGGTCTGCGTTAATAAAGTTGAAAAAAAAAAAAAAAAAAAATTTTTTTTTTTTTTTTTTTTTTTTTTTTTTTTTGCGGAAAACATAGTAGTATTATTTCAACAAAAATTCTATCTTTTAATGATAAGTTTTGATTATAACAAACCATTGTATTACAAAAATTAGTTCTAATTGTCAGGTTGGTATTTTTTTACCTAATGTTATTTTTTTGAGCTTATTTTAAGTGCTCATATTACCAAGTGGTCTGGGTAATATGAGCACAATTGCTACTTTTTTAAAACCTCTGAGTTTTTAAAAAAAATTTCGGGTATCCAAATATTTAAGCGGATCATGAGTAGGAATCCCTAAAAATTATTTGTTCGCAAAAATTTTGGATCCAGCATAACTATTATTGAAAATATTGCAATTTTTGCTTAAGGTGCTCATATTACCCATCTACCATATCATCTACCCTACATTGGAAAACGTACAAAATGTATCAACGTTGCCTAGTTTTTTATCATGTCTCATAACAAAGCATTTATATTTCAACTGATGTACAAAATTAGATTTGTTTAATTTTAAACATACTCTGCTGCTTTGTTATACCCCCATAGATTGTGATCATTGTTGGACCTTTATCCAGGCTTAATGCTTGTTATATGTTTTTGTTGTTTATTTATAATACAAAATTCTTTTTTTTATTTAATCATTCTTTTGAAAATTTATGCCTGCAGTTTGCTTTATACCGTTTTTTTATTTTTTTGTTAAAATAAGACTTTAATTTTCTGTTAGTGTTTTGTTTCGTTTTTTTTTTTTTTGTTCCGTTAGCGTTTTGTTCAGTTAGTTTTTTGTTCTGTTAGTGTCTTTTTCACTAACAGGCTTAGCCTAATGGTTTTTTATAGCGGTTGAATATTAGATAATTTATAACTAAAATTGGATTTGCGAAAAGCAGTTACTTTATCGCGCGTTATAAATAATTATAACTTAATTTTTTTTTGATATACGCTTAAGGAAAAAAAGCATTACAAATGTGTTGCTCCTTTTAGATTTGCGACTTTGCTGTACGTTAATATTGGGTAAAACTAAACACTTTATATCAATTTTTGCCATTTCAATGGGAGCAAAGTTAGTCCAATGCGTTTCTTGATAGATTTGTTTTTATGATTAATTACAACATTTACATAATTTATATATGTAAATATACATAAATTATATATATAAATATATATATATATATATATATATATATATATATATATATATATATATATATATATATATATATATATATATATATATACATATATATATATATATATATATATATACATATATATATATATATATATATATATATATATATATATATATATATATATATATATATATATATATATATACATATATATATATATATATATATATATATATATATATATATATATATATATATATATATATATATATATATATATAAGTTTATACATTCATTTCAGCACATAAACAATTCCAAATAAAACAGATGTCTTTTGCATCGCCTATTGTGATGATTCTGGTACTGAATATTTTTTTAGTTGAAGCAGCAAAAGTGTTGCGTAAAGATGGCTCTCAGAATATTAAATCAACTTGCACATATTTCTGTCCAATTTGTTGCATCCCAAAACCAGACTCAATTAAAGTGAGTTATGAAATTATTCTTAAGTATTAGAAAATTCAGAATCTAATCTAATCTCTCATCTGTTGTTTTTTTTTTTTTTTTTTTTTTTTTGTAGTTTTAAATACTAGAAGTTATAAAGTAGCTTACAAGAAGTTACAATTAATATCTTTTAAAACGATGTCACTTAGTAACAGCTGTAAGATGTAACTGTTTAGTTTTAAAAAAAAAATTATTTTTAAAATGTATTCTTACATTACTAGTGATGGTGTCCATTATCTTCTGCACAATTGTTATATTCTTGCTTATCATGTCTTGATTATAGTTGATCATGTCTTCAGCAAATTTTGTACTGAATTAATAGTCTTGCCTGTTTTACGCAAACATTTTTTCTCGACACGTCAATATTTTTCAATGAGCCATAATTGTGGGCAATTTGGTGTATTGAGCTTTTTTGGTACTAAAGTAGAATTTCTTAATTTATACCACTCCAAAATTTTCCTCAACATAAAAACTAAGCTGGGGCAAAACAAATTAGATCTTGTGTGTGATCAAATGAGAGGCAAATATCGCTTTTGAACACACTCTTGAATATAAAGAACTTTAGAATTTTGTGTGTCAGAATGATTTAAGTGTTGTAGAATGATTTAATTGCTTGAAAACACTTTTTGTTGTAGTATTTCTTTACTTTCCAAAAATTCAGAAACGTTTGCACTTTTAAACTCTTAACTTTTAAGGCAGCGTTAGAATTCTTTCAAAAAAACAACAAGTTTAAGTAATAATACTTATTTATTTTTTAAAATGATTTTCCTTCCCGATCCTTTAGTTTGTTTAATAAATAAATTTTTCTTATACCTTTTTATAACCTTTTCAAGAGTAGATATAGGATTTCCGGTAGCTTTTGCGACACGTTTGTAGTTCCATTATGAATTTTCGTCGTGAATGTGAAAGACATTTTTCCGATTTTTAAATTGTTTCGATTTTAATAAATTAAAACTAAAACTTTTTTTTAATGTTTATTTTGACAACTATTTTCAATACTTGATTAAAATAATTTTTTTAAAAAGAAAAAATAAATGTTAGCAATTTATTTTCAGAATGTTTTCTGTTTCTCATTTTTTAGAACGCATAATCTATAATAGACTGGATAACACAAATATGAAAGTTTTACTTAAAAAAATGAACAGAAAAAAGAAACATGGAGATAATATGTAGACAACTTGAAAAAAGCTGTTAACTCAAATAAGTCAGATGCTAATCTGCGTTTTAATTCAAGTTTTCAATTGAATTAAAACTTAATAATCAAAAGATAAATTTATAATTAAACATGCTAAATCGAAGATAGATTGGAAACCTGATAAGCCAGATTCAATTTAAAAACAAATTTATCTAATTACATGAAATATAAATTGGCTGAGATCAAAGTCTGAGGCTACTGCTACTGATCATTTTTTTTCAATATATCTTTCATACTTTTTAATTGGTTCAAATTTTTTCATGCATTTGCAACTTTACGAATAAAAAAATCTTTCTCAAACTCAGCTGGTTGTCAAGTATTGTTGTCATCCTTTTTTCTCTTTCGACTATTTCTTTATCATTTAATTTACCCATGATTGCAACCATATTCTGAATATAATGTGAAGTATTTAATAAAGCTACAAAATTATTTTCATTTCTTTCTCTCTAGTTTTACGTAAAAGTAGACACGATTTCAATTTGTTTATAATATGAAATTAAGATAATATTTCCAAGAGGAACTTTAACAGTATCTAATAACAACATGATACATTTAAATATAACAATAAAATTTTATTTGATTAGCAAAAATATGTCGACAACATGCTCTGAAGATTTACAGGACAAAATACAAACATCCATCTCATGAAAAGATTCAAAAGCTCCTTTACATCATATAATAGTATATGATTCATTTATTTGTATATATCATATAATTGTACCATGACAACAGATAAGAAAACAGATGCCATAAACAGATAAGCACAGTTCATATAACCTTGTTATTTGTAATTCTCTAATTCATCTGACCTATTTAATTTTTCCAAAGATAAGGAAGAACTATTTTCAAAGAACAGTTCCTCAAATTTGTCTGTTGAATCTAATAGCCATACTCTTCCTGCCATTCCAGTTAAACAAGTTTACTCGTTGTTAGACATCCGAATTACTCCAACTTTGGTTTTTAAAATCATATTTTAGTTAAACTCTATTAGGGCGCTTGCGGTTCAGGCAACATTCGTGTCATAGTTTTACACAAGTCTTCCTCATAACTCTTTTCAATTATCTGTAGAATGTTTAATAAGTACTTGACTTTATTTTTTTTTTTTTTTTATTTATGATTTTTTACAACATATATATATATATATATATATATATATATATATATATATATATATATATATATATATATATATATATATATATATATATATATATATATATATATATATATATATATATGTTGTAAAATGAAAATAAATTTAATACAGACACTTAGATTGTAATACTTTCTCTGAAAAGTATTACAATCTTGCGAGTTTCGTTTGCTTTTTTTTTTAAGAAAGGATTTTCAAGATCGAAAAAGGTTCGAAATTTCGAGAGGAATTTTTCAGAGTTAAGCCATTCCTTTTTAAAAATTTTAAACTGTATCATCATCAGATGTTGTCTCCTTTTGAAATAAATCATTCCAAAATGACCCAAGAATCAGTTCTAAAACATAATAGCGACATTGTTGCCGCTCCGTTTCTCACTCCAGTATTACAAGCCGTTGTATCAAAAACTTGGGCAACAATATTTTTCTTCAAATTCCATTCTTCTAAATCTTTCTAAAATTTCTCTACAGATAGAAATTCCTGTCCCAGAGTGAATAGACTTAATAG
This sequence comes from Hydra vulgaris, assembly GCF_022113875.1. Lineage (NCBI taxonomy): Eukaryota > Metazoa > Cnidaria > Hydrozoa > Anthoathecata > Hydridae > Hydra > Hydra vulgaris. The sequence goes on from NC_061168.1 coordinate 23,170,489, forward strand.
ATAAAATTTTACCTTCCGGACAATTTGGAAAATCACTTACTAAAACAGTTAAATAGTCGAACTTTTTACCAGATATTTGCTCCATGAGTTTCCCATCCCTTTGAAGAGTTAAATAATATAATTTAACTTTTGTTTTAAACTCTGAAATTATGCTTCTTGACATAATTTGCCTATTTTTCTTACGTGCTCTTCTAATTATATTTATTGAAATCTCCACTTCTTTAGCTTTAACACCACCTAAAAACATATATTAGAATTTTCTATGCTTATCAAAAATAAAAGCAATTTAAAAACAAAAACAAAAACTTAGAACCAGGATTGTAAAAATACTCATCATTAGCTGTGCATTCAATAATTTAGATCTGTCAGCTGTTGCTGTTATCATTAATTGACAAATACAGTTTGTTGGTAAAGTTAAATTTATATTTTGTGACACATCTTCCATGATTTCGATAGATAATTTTCTAGTATTTACTTTACGATTAGTTTTAGAAGAGCTCTGAAAATTAGAGAGCTCAAACCCTCTAAACCCAGCAAAAACCATTCTTCAATTGAGTCACTACTATTATCAATGTTTAATTCAGTTTCATTGTTGAGTTTTCGTCTCTTTTCATAATTTATTCTGGATTTTTCTTTTTCTTCTTAATCTCAATTTTAATAAATTATCTCTCCCACTTATTCCTCCAGTTTTAATTCCACATTTGAGAGCTGCAAACCAGGCAATATCTTCTTCTGCATCTTTGCATGGTCTGGTTTTTTTAACATAATCTTTCCAATTTTGGAGAACTGATATCAAAAATATCATCCATTATTATTTTGAAATCTTGAACAAGTAAACTTTTCTTTGAAAACTTTTTACGTTTAGACTTTGCAAGCTTTCTCCATTTCTCATAAAGGTTTAGAGTATTTTCAACAATGTATTTTTCCTGCTTGCAAGGAATATCAGCTTTATCCCAGAATACTTTAACAGTTTTTAATGTTAATTTAGCAGCTAACTTTAATTTTGAAATATCGCTCTTAATGTTTAATTCTTTTTTATATTTGGAAAAAAGTTGAAATGAATTGCTCATTATTTTTAAGTAATACCTTAACAAACAAAAGCAGAATTTCAATTAATAAACATTATTTTTATATATATATAAAAGTGTGTAATACACCAGTTAAAGTTTGAAAAAATTTAAAAAATGTATAAACCTAAAGAACTTGTAGACATTGCGAGTCGTAGGCAGAGACCTGGTTTTAATATCTTCAAGCGGGTAATCAACTAACTAAATTTTATCTGATGATTTTGTGTACTTTTTTATTGACTCCGCCAGATTTTGTTTTTGCCGATATATATTTCTTTTGTATAAGAGATGCAGGGCCGTCCCGAAGAAATTTTACGGCCCTGAAGAGATGCCTTTTTTTAAATAAATTTTACTTTTTTGACTAATAGAAAAATATTAACAATAGACGATATTCGAAATTAATTTTAAACTAGCAGTAAGCAACCTGTAATACGCGTTGTTAGTAAATAAAATTAAAAAAAAAACCGCGTATAGAAAAGCCTAGAAACTACTTTAAAATAGAAAAGCCTAGAAAATGACGTAACTCGACTAATAATAATATTAAATTAGCGTATTCATATTATCAGAAGGCGAGAAATATTTTTCCGTGCGTTTTTACTTAAAAAGTAGATATAAACAATGCGAAGTGGAAATAAGTGATAAGATAAACAAATTAGTCATTAAGATATCTAATAACAACTTTGCAATTTTTAAAAATTTGCTTTTAAAACAAGAATAAAATATTTAAAAATATACAGATTTTTCTCTAAAAATAGGTTTGTAAATAAATAAAAATATCATCCTATAGCTGGATGATGGATTAGAAACTTCAACAACTTTACACAGTATTAAAGATTTAGATGAACTAATGATTGACTTAGATTAAATCAAAATATGTAGTATATAATAATATTCGTGAAACAAAAGTATTACATTCTACTTTATTTTACAAACAAACAAAACACATATTTACACACACACAATATATACATACTATATATATATATATATATATATATATATATATATATATATATATATATATATATATATATATATATATATATATATATATATATATATATATATATATATATATATATATTTTATATAATTCATTACTTATAAGACAAAATGTTTTTAATCTTCCATTCCACAAGAATTCTAATTTTAGCAATTGAACTTGTTTTCTTTACTTCAAAAGGTGTCATTTGTGATATTCTTCGCTAACAGGTGGTACAGTAAAAAATAAATGTTGAGCAGTGCATTCATCATGCAAATTATACTCTTTGTCTATAGAAAAAGAAGATAATAAATCAAGAAAACCACAATCCGTAATTAACGCTTTGTCGGAAATGTGACTGGTATAACCTGATAAAAACAATAAAAGAATTAGGAGCAACACCTATTAAAAACTTTAAAGTATTGTGGTGTTTATATTCAGACTAAGTAACACTTTACAATTCCAAGTTTCTTGGGGTTTGTCTGAAAATTTCTGAACAGTCAATAATAGCTGCTAAATTTTTATAATTTTTAAATCATAAAGGGCTTGTTGCATTTAACGTGCCAAGGTCTGGTACAAATATTAGATGCTTACAAACTTCTGCTAATGTTCTTTTCCAAGAATGAAATATTTTGGAACAAGTGCTAATAGAAATATTAAAAAAAACGACTAGCAAGATCTTTGTTAAATGATCCTAATCGAAGTTTCATTAAAGTCAGCAGAAACTCATCTTGTGAACATAATTTTCTTGCACGTCCTACTTTTTTTAGTGTTTCACTGACAGTTCTTTTAACAGAAACAGAATTAAATTGTTTTTTAACATAAGGGCTAACAAAATCATGCAATTTATTAAATAACTCTAAAGAACCAAGATTTGTATAGAACTTTACATTACTGTTTGATAGAAGTTTCTTATATACAGATAAAGGCTTAGTTGGTTGCATTATAATTTTGTTTTGAAGTTAGTAATTTTGTTTTGAATTAGAGGCGGATATAGTGGCTGTTTTTATTGAAAATGAATCAGAAATTATTTTGTTATTTCGTTTATTTATTGGTCGATCACAATTAGATGAAACAGAAGGAACAAATTATTATTTTATTTAATGCGTTGTATTCCAATAGTTCTGTAGGATATTCAAATTTTTCATGAATAAAATGTTCCGAACAAATTCTACTGTAATTAGAAGCTTCCCATTAAGATTTGTCTAAATTTACCCGATTTATCAGTTTTTTTCAAATGGATCGACGCTCTGGGTCTTTTTCTTCAGTAAAAAGAAAAGTAATAAGTTTAAATGGTTCAGAACAGCAGCAATTAGGATCTTCTTTTGAACATTTATGAATTTCACAAATAGCTTTTTTCCACTTTTTAAATTTGGTTGAGTGATTAGAACAACCAATGACAACACAAGAAAGTGATGTAGCTATATTAAGCAAATAATTAAACTAATATAAACAAAATCCAATGTTACTTCTTATGCTTTTTGTTTATTTTATTTATTCTATATCTACTTTTTTGTGTAAAATACACACGAAAGATTCAAGTTTCTTATTATTCCGGAATTTAAAAAAATTTGAATATCGTCTACAGTAGCGTAGCGAAGGGCCCGCAGGGCCCGCAGCCGCGGGGAGGCCCAGAGTTATTAGGGGCCCAAGGCAACAAAGAAAAAATTAAAAAAAAGTGTCAGTACAATAAATAACATGCGTATCATTTAACATACATACAAAACATATATTTTACACAGGAAGGTAAAAGCAAGGTGGGGGGGGGGGGAAGGAATAGAAAAGAAGTAATTTAGGGGCCCGGATTAAATTTTTGCGGGGGGGCCAATTTTTTGTCGCTACGCTACTGATCGTCTATTAAAACGTGGTGATTTTTTACTTTAAAAGGAATGTAAAAGTTAATATCGCTGTAGAATTCATTTTTTATAACGATACTTCAATTAGTATTATAATATAAATTTATTCAGTAACAGCTATTTAAAAATTGTTAACTTTCTTACAAAAAAAAAATAATATTATTATTTTAAATAGCGGTTATATCTAGTTTTAACAACTTGTTAAAATACAAGCTATGAGTAGCATATTGTTTACTAGAAAGTCTTATTTAGTATTTTAAGCAAGTTTTTTTGAGAATAAAAAGTCATTGCATTGCAAAACAATTTTTAAGCGAGGTAAAATTAAAAAAAGCAAGCGTGAATGTTTGTTGATATAAAAAAACAATTGAAATACACCATTATTCGTAAGTATTTAACAGAACAAATTAAAAAACAGAACAGATGTAATGGAAGTTTTGTGCTTATGTCGTTATTCAAATAATTCAGACTTAAAATCTCGGCAGAACTTAGAGATATGCTGTGTAAACACTTACAAACAAAAAATGTTTCTTATAGTAAAAAGAACAATATTTGATGCAGACACAAGTAAAATTGACTCTTGGAAAAATTCAGGGCTATGGAGTCAGAGTCGCGACATTTTTAGCAGAGTCAGAGTCGGAGATGCTACACAAAATCGCGACTCCGACTCCAATAATAAAACTTCTTGGTATTGTACGTGCATGTACAAAGTATTCAATAAACCTTATACTCATACTAAACCTCAAAGAACTTTTCATAAATTTAGCAAAAAATAATTTTTTTAACTTATCGCGCAATATTTTTTAGACAACTCAAAAAACTTTCCAAAAATTTTGCTTTGGAGTGGAAGTCGGAGTTGGAGTCGGAGTCGTGCTCTGAAAATTTCAACGATTGGAGTCGTAGTCGGACTAGGTACTTTTTTTTACGACTCCACACCCCTGAAAAAGTTTATGAGGTACTGTGGCCTACCCTAGTATGTATGTATTTGTATAAAAAAAAACTTTTTATTATGGTCTTAAATAAATATTTATATTACATAAATATTATTACAGTTGAAAAATGTTTAAAAAAATTATCTTTGTTAGTATATATTATAAGCGAAGTTTTAAAAGAATTTTTGAAATTTTTGAAATTCATCTTATATGTAATATGAAAATCATCTTATACATATATAATTAAAGTTTAATTATATAAAGTATGTTTTAGAATGTATCAACTTTTTTTTCATTAATCCAGTTATGATAATCTGAGTTCTTGAATAATTTTTTTTTTTTTTTTAACTATCAATGAATTGTTATTTATTTTACTTAAGTATTACTTTATTATAAACTGTTGTATATTTTATTTTTATATTTTTCAATAAATAAGTTGTATAGTATAAAATAAGGCTTTTGTAAATACGTGCTCATTAATTAATTTATTTATTTTTTGTTTTTCTTTTTTTCTTTTCTTTCGATTTTTTCTTGTTTACTTGATTATTACTCGTAATATGAATATTGTTCTTGAAGTATTTCTTAAACTTGTTGTTATTTATTTTTACATTTATAATTTTCAATAAATAATTGGTAAAGTATTATATAATACGGCTATTGAATACGTACGATTGGGGCTCGGTGATAAGACAAAATAACGTCTTCTACTTACGCCGCCAGCGTTTTTATTTATAAACTTTTAAATTGTAAAAGTTATTAAACGGCGAAATAAACAAACCTAATCTTGAAACTATCTCATGTGTTTGTACCGTGTAAATGTTTATGGTCATGTCTATAAAAATGTGGTTTGTTTTCTTATTATTTTTTATGATATATTGTTTTGGTTAGTTGATAATTATATAAAATTGATAGTTTAAGTTTTGCTTTTTTTAATTATCTTATATTTGCCTAATTATTTTCTTGATTAATTAGGCTTGGTGAATAAAAAAGAGCAATTGCTTTTACTCAGTAATTGGTCAGCTTTACGTGAATAAAAACTTCATCAGTTTTGCTCAAATTTTTATTCACGTAAATTTAAGCAACTTACTCAGTAATTGCTCAGCTTAAGGTGAATAAAAAACTTAAGCAAAATTCTTAAACTTTTTATTCACTTAAAGCTGACAAAACTCTGAGTATATACCCGACCTATTGTAAAACATAACATGTCAGGAGGTAATAAGATTATTGCCTTCTAAATGCTCTTACCATCTTTTACGTTAACAGTATGGTAAAATGTATAATGATAGTAAAGAAAAAATAAATAAAAAATTATATAGAGTTATAGTTATTTTTTCTATTAATTAAAGATTTGTATTTATTTTATATTAAATTTTTAGGATTTGAAAACAGATTCATTACCTACATGGCTGATTTTACTGAAAAGCTTTCAAACTCCAAAAGGCGCTTTACAATTATGGGAATCACATTCAAATAAATTGGAAACACATAAAAAAATTGAGAAATTGTTGAACGAATTATTTGATAATTTTTAATTCGTATTCATTCAGCTTTAATAAAAAAAAAAGTTTGGACAATCTTTGTAAACTAAATAAATAAAAGAAAAGAATTATAGTATAGAAAAGCTTTTTGATAACAAACCAAAACGATATGATGATAAAAACAGGATAAGTTTGGGAAAATTAACCAATCAGGAAATATCCTACATAAAGCAGAGAATTTTGACTTTTAAAAAGCTAACTCGTAATTAAACGTGTTATTTTTATAAAAAATAAATATAAAAATAATTTCTGCACAAATTCCTGGTTGCAACTTTTATTTTATTTTATTTTTATTATAGAAGAGATTGCAATATATAAAAGAAAATTTCCATATCTGTTGTGCTGCAGAGGCAACTAAAAATGCTGGTTCATTGCTTTTTACTTTTAATTTTAAAGAACGTGGCTGTGATGTGTAACATAAAGCAGCAATGTTACACAATTCACCTATCATACACACAATACATAATTCACCAATCTACCCACAATACATAGCATAGATGTAGTGAAGAAGGAACTTTAATTCATTAATTTATTTTGATTACTATATAATTTATTTTGATTACGATATATATATATATATATATATATATATATATATATATATATATATATATATATATATATATATATATATATATATTATTATTATTATTATTATTATTATTATTATTAACATTTGCAATAGCGAATTATTTGTTGAAAATACTCATTCTGCATATATGCAAATATTATATACAATATATTTCTTTTCAAATTTAAAATTGTAATGAAGTATTTAATTTTTAAATTTGAACTTTTATTTAGTTTGTAGTTTAATTAGTAAACATAAATTTATTATTTCAATTATAAAGGTGCTCAAAGAAAACTTAACGGTCTTTACGCAGAGTACAGCAGAAGAATATTTAACAAGGAAGTTCACGTCTCATTACCAATCTTGCTTATCAAGTCTGAGTCTGCATCAAATCTCTTGATCCTAAGCCAGAACTCTAATAGTTGCCCCACGGCTGCGTATATTTTAGTATAAGTATTACGTATTGAAATAGTATTACTAATAAATTTGTATATATATATATATATATATATATATATATATATATATATATATATATATATATATATATATATATATATATATATATATATATATATATATATATATATATATATATATATATACATATATACATATATATATATATTTCAGTGGACCAATATATGGTTTTTGAACAGACCACTGTAGTTTTGCTCATCGGTTACTTAGTGGATTAATAGTGGCAGCCATCAAAAATGGTTAGCCAATGACTACACACTATTAAGATGTTTAAAAACTAATGGCTTATATTTATAGCGAGTGTCACTAGTGGTACCCTAAGTAACCAATGAGCAAAACTCAAATAAACCGCTGAAAAACTCCTATATAGCTCTACTGCAAATCCACAAAACAATGTTTGCTAGGTATATTATTTATATAAATATATATATCGAAAAAATGTTGTGTAGTATTCAGCTTAATTAAAGAGTAATATACAACCCTTTTGCTTTTTAAAGCAAAATAGATCTAAGCTGTGGGTTGTCTTTGTTTTTACAGATGTCAAAACGAATTTCCAGTCTCGATGGCTCCCTAACAAATATTCTAAAGCGGAATTTCATTGGACTATATAGGCATTTTAAACTATCCGCCGTAGTTTTGCTCATAGGTTACTTAGTAAACTACTAGTGGCGGCCGCCAAAAGCGATTTGCTGATGACTAGCAACTATATCACTTGCTGGAAATTTATCAGCTGGCCACTAATGGTGAATACCACTAATGGTTCACTAAGTAACCGATGAACAAAACTCCAATGAACCGCTCAAAGTGCCAATATAGGTCCACTGCAAATTCACTACAACAATATTTGTTGGGTCCTGATTTCAAAACCTTTTCACTGAGTTAAACGCTTATTCATGACCAGGCAAGCTGCTACTTAGCTTCTTACAATCGTCTGCAATGTACATTTGGTCAATAAACCAATGGTCTGCCAATCTGTTAGAGATGAATCTACAATAACATACAGAAATTAATCAACAATAAAATTGTTTCAGCGGATTTGAATAAATTGTGTTTCTTGCTATATTTTTTCAGTAAAACGTCTTTGACAATCACATTACTTTTTTTTGTGTTCACATTCGTAGTGTTCACAATTATGTTGACACTCTTTGATAATTTGTATTCACCGAGAATAGCTGTTATAGCTTTAACAGATAATAGTCTATTGCTTTTGATGGCGTAAATAGACATTGTGGAACCAGGGTGCATTGTCATCCACGCATCGCAAGCTGTGTTTGTGTATTTTTTAAAAGGTCCAAATACACTTCGATCTTGTGGTTGAAGTTTATGACTGCAATGAGGAGGAAATGAACAAACCCATTTTCTTTAAAGTAATCTAGGGTTCGCACTGTCGGCGCAGATCTGCGCAGACATTGTAATTTGTCTGCGCAGACGTCGGCGCCGACAAAATTTATTATTACTGCTAAAATATACTAAGGTTCGTCTCTCGGCGCAGATCTGCGCAGATATTATTATTACTGACAATTTATTGTCAGTAATAATAATATTACTGACAATAAATTATTATTACTGACAGTAATTATTATTACTGACAATTTAAATCAACAAAAAAAGTTTTAAACTTAAAAAATGTTTTAAGTAATCTTTTAACTTTATTATAAATTCAGTGATTAGTAACAATAGGAGTTTTCAAAGATTCTTACAGTAATAAAAATATATAATGCTGGCGCTTATTCGGTGATTTCTTGACATTCAATTTCATTGAGAATTGCACCTTTTTCAAGAATGTAATCAGTCTTGTCATTTGTGTCCGTCAGCACGCTATTGGTATACAAGAATACTAGCTTTTCAACTCTCTCATTCGTAAGACGATTTCTTAGTCGCGAGTGAATAAATCGAAAGGTCGACCAAGCTCTTTTTGCTGTAGCCGATGAGCAGATCATTTCGTTAATAGGCTTAGCAATTTCATAAAGAGCAGGATATTTATCGCGACCGATAATGTTCCAATAATTTCGCGAGTTCATCTTGAATATTGTATTCTTTCTTCTCTCAGGCAGCACAGAAATTTCTCCTATATAAGCAATCAATTCATCCTTAGCAGTGGCAGCAATTTCAGGTTTGATCTTTTTGACGAATTCAACTGTAGCAGTGATAAAATCGGTTTTATCTTCATTTAAATATAATACTTCTGCGGCATTTTTTCGCGTTAATATGAAAGCAATTCCAATACATGGTGTAAAGAGAAAATCGAGGTGAGATTGCACTTTTTGTTGTATGTCTTTATCGTCCATATATGAATGGTACATTTGACCAAAGTAATCATATACGAGAGACAATGGAGCTGTATCACTTTCTAGCTTTCCGATCACGTTGGAAGGAAATTCAATGCTTTTGACAAGCTTAGAGAGACGGTCCCAAAATGGGTTAGATTTTATTAACGCCATAACAGCAGCAGATGTATTCTTTGGTTGAATTTTCTTCAGTAATGGACTTTTTTCGTCTACCAACTTAATAAGAACGTATTTTGATAGCTGGAGACTGCTCATTGATTAATAATAACTAAACCATCGTGTAGATATAGGCATGGACAATGAAAGAGAAATATTTGCTGCAATTCGTCTTTCATCAAACTTTGCTTTCATGATGTGATGATTTTTCACATATTTGATGATTTTCTTTGCATCTTTGACTGTTTTTGTGGCCTCAATTGTAGAAACTATGTTCTTCACAAGCAAGTTGACTCCATGAGCGCCGCATCCGCTAGCCGAGATGTGTGGATATTTCTCCTCGATGATCCTTCACGCTGATTTCATTACAGGAGCGTTGTCGCTTATGAAACTGGTAAATTTTTGTGAGCCAATCTTCTCAATAACTTTTAAGATTGCTGCAGCAACTGCAGATGAATTTTGAATGATTCCGGATGTATTTATCGAGGTGTAAAAAAAAGGCTTCTGCTCGGGCGCTTTAATACAAAAATTCACTATGTGATCGCCTCTTATTTTCGTCCAGCCGTCAGACATTAGTGTTAAGTTTGTTTCAGAATTCAAAATTTCATTTACATAAATAGAACATTTTGTGTATTGTTTGTCGAGCAGAGATCCTGATAAGGCTTTAGCTTTCGGGATGACAGATGCGTACGATGGATTGAGCGACTTCACAAAATACTTAAAGACCTCCGATTCCACTAAACGAAATGATATACCCGTAGGGTAAAAGAAATTTGCAAGCTTCGTGTCGATATTATTTTTGAGCTCTTCATTAATCGGTGGATGTACACGCTGCATCGGTGAATCAGATGTAGACGGAAGTTGCTGAGAGTCATTGATCAGATGTGACGATTCATAATTACGCTTAGAAAACAATCTTTTTTCCTCGACACTGGCGTTTTGACATGTTGATCTTTTATGCGCTGCAAGGCGTTCCTTCGACCATTGAACAGCTTTGTTACATGCTAAACAAGTGCCAGAACGCTTCCCTCGATCAAGATTTGTCAAATAATTCGAAACTTTGATGTTTTCCATTTTAAACATTTGTTATGACGAAAATACGCAATTTCTTTATTTTAAATCATTTTAAATTGTAGTAAGAAACTCTTTAAAAAGTTTATATCGATTGATTATATGTAGCTCGAACAAAAAAGAAACAGACAAGTAATGAAAAACTCGTAAAAAGTAGATAATTACCTACTTTTTACGAGTTTTTCAAAATGTCTGAAATTATTTTATTAAATATTGTCTGAAATTAAATTTAAAAAAATAATTAATTTCAGGCATTTGATTCAGATAATTAAATTATCTGAATCAAATGTCTGAAGTAATTTTTTTATCATAATTTAAATTTTTCGTATCCTTTAAATTGTCTTCGCAGACGTCGGCGCCGACGTCTGCGCAGATATGCGCATATTATGTCTGCGCAGATCTGCGCAGATGCATTTGCCGAACCCTAAAGTAATATAAAGCCTCTACTGAAAGATGAGAGTCATGATTGTCTAATACCAACAATACAAGTCGTTCTTTTGTACTTCTGGCATATTTGACAAAATGATGGAAAACTGCAAAAATTGAACTTCAGTCATCCAACCAGATGAGTTTGCAGCGCCTGCACTTCCATCAGGAGCACCATTTAAAAAATAGCTTTTAAATTTCACACGAGGAAATATGAAAACTGGAGGAACTGAATTTCCACTGGCAATTTAGCAATTTTGCCACAGTTACTAAATTGCCTCTCTCATCCAAAAAAAGACGCCCAATTTGATTAAAACCCTTTCTTGCTACAATATGATCTGGAGTTTGAACTGTGGTAATACCAGTTTCATCCATATTCCAAATATTTCCACTTTCCAACTTTAAACAATTAAGAATAGTTTGTGAATTGTTGTAAAACCTTTAAACATTTGTTGGATTAAAACTGTAAACACGTGCTTGATTTGTTGCCTCAGGTTTTCTTATCGACAGTTTTTTGTGTCTTTTGAGGTAAGCACTGAACCAGTCTTCTCCAGCTGCTTCATTTGCACTCCAATTATGAGGCATTTTTATGCTATTCGCTTTTCCATACTGATAAGCTAGTTTCCTCACTTCCTTAGGAGAAAGTCCATAATAAATATCAGAAGCTTTAGTCACATATTGTTCCAACAGACCTTCTTGTAAATCAGTAAAGACCTAAATGAACAATATCAATATTAAAGCAAATAACACTAAATATATATACACACACGTGTGTGTGTATATATATTTATATATATATGTATATATATATATATATGTATATATATATATATAAATGTGTGTGTGTGTGTGTGTGTGTGTGTGTGTGTGTGTGTGTGTGTGTGTGTGTGTGTGTGTGTGTAACACATACTAATATATATTAGTATGTGTTATACACACACACACACACACACACACACACATTGTATTAGTATGTGTTATATGTGTTAAAAACCAAAATATCCGCGCTATTTATTGTTACAAATAACAATTGCAAAACAATAGAGAACTATTTTTAACTTGAGAATATTTTTACTTGATTTTACGTCAAAATAGCGACAGTCTCGTCTAGCCTTAGAAATATTTAAACATTCCATTACACCTAAAAACTCTAAAAAGTTTTTAAAGAAATAAATCCTTTTCATTATATGATCTATAAACTCAAGCAAAATATTTACATGGAAAAAAAAGTTAATCACAGAAAAATATTAAAACAAAATTGTAAGCGAGGCAAAATTTCCGACAAAAACTAGAAATTTAAATACTTAAAATAATAGTGAAAACTAAGTGTAGGGAATAGAGACCACAAGTAATATATAGTTCGATCTATATATGATTTACAGTTTTACCTACAACATCTAGAAAATTCGTTTCACTTTGCAGTATTCATTCTTGCAAACTAAATATCACTTTTTTACAAAGATATGATTTTTGACGTCTAAGTTTTATTAATAATAAGTTCTTATTAAAAAGCGCTCGCTTATCAAATTTGACATTTTAAAACAGATGAGCTATTTCTGATTAAGTAAAATGCATTAATTTTTTAAAAAAGTTAGAGTTTTGTAGGTTATTGCACTTTTTAAAAAAAGTAGTTAAAAAAGTGAAATTATCGGAAAAACGTCGGTTTACTTTTATAAATTATTCAGAAAAATGATGCTAAAAATTATAGCTCGCATAGGTTTTTGTTTACTTGCGGCGCCTCAGATCTATAACAATGGGTTAAACGTCCATCTATTAATACGTCCTTGATTTAATCGATTTTTAAAAAAATAAATCAAAAGTAACAGAAAAAGTTGAAATTTATGTCCAATCGCAACTGGGTTTACTTGATATATACGGCCAACTTGCCCCGCCGAAATTTTGCCAACTAACCCCGACAGCTATTTGGTCACAAACTCCCCTACCAATTCCTGAAAAACATATATAAATAAAAAATAATGGTTGGACAGATTTTACTGAACCGTGCAAGATATAACTCAAATCAAGTTTACGTGTACTTGATGAAATTGCTTTTAAATATCGAAAAAATAAAGAAGTTGTAAAAGTTACAAAAATGTGGAAAAAACACATAAACCACAATGTCTTTTATGCGCATGCGCAAATCCCTACAATAATACAGTGAAAGATGAAATGGTCAACTAAGAAGGTTTCCTAAAATTATTGGCACTTTTTGATGAAAGACTTTGCAGATAAACGCAATTCTTCAACTTACCCCTGCTGCCAACTAGCCCCGGTCTCCCCGTCAAAGTAGACATAGTATGTCTGCATACTATGTCTACAAGAAAAATTTGAAATTATTACACATACAAACCAAGAATCTTTATTGAACAAAAAATCGGAATTGATTTCTAATTGCAGGCACGAAAATAAGTTTCTCCTAAAAAGCTATAAAAATAAGTGAGCTCAAATAATAGTTACATTAACTCCCCTTTGAAAAAAATATACTATTTTTTAAAAAAAGCTTAAGTAATCATTTCTAAAGAATTCCTTTTACAATAGTGTCAGCAAATTACACGAATGTGTGAAAAATTGCAGTAGTTAAGACATGTGACTTCCTGTAATTTAATTTTTGGTATAAATTGAAGTTTTATTAATTTGATCATTCATTTCTGATGAGTCTTTATTGATGAAACACAGTGTTAAATGAGAAAAAATTTTGCTAAGTGATTTTCTACTAATTTGTAATTGCTCTGTTCTTTTAAGAACATTGAGCACTCTTTTTGTAGAATACATTTTAAATTGTTTAAATATATATATATAAAGGAAACTCTGACTTGAACGTAATATTTTTCAAAGTTATTTTTAAAAGTGTAAAAATTTAATTAGACATTACAGCCACGCAAAACTTTATTATATTTTTTTCAAAAAATAGATAAAGAAGTTGAAAATTAAAAAACAAATAGTTCTGACTTAATTATTATAATAATTGATTATTATATTAGTTATTATCAATTAAATAAATAAAGCAAACATTTAAACAATTTTAAAACAACGAATAACGTTAAATAATTGAGATAAGATGATTTGTATATTTACCTATTAGATAAATAATCTGGATGTGTTGCAATCAGATCAATTATCTATAGATAAGGTTAATTCCACCCTTTTCAAAGGTATGGAACAATACAGAAAATCTATAAAACTATAACCACCTTTGGTTTGTGTTTTTTATTGCCAACTTCCTGTTCCCTTTTTTTCGAAAGCTAACAATCCAGAATAGCCTGATTATGATGCATATGCATCCATACTTTTTTATAATTTTTTATATTTTTTTTATTTTTTATTGTTTTTTATATTTATACATTTTTTATATAATATTAATTAAAGTATAATAAAAATAACTTTGATTAATTACAGGGTCCACCTGGAGAACAGCTGACGCTCTTATCTGAATTCATCGTATCTTAGATATAATAGCTTTACTAAAATTTTTGACAAACAAATTTTATAATCTTTACTTTTTAAGAGTTTGTTAGATACATAAATACTTGGCCATTCCACAAGCATTTATTTTTAAGCTGACGTTGCAATATTTTAAAGTTGCCATTCTTTATTGTCTTGTAATATGTAAGACATTTTTAAATTTCATCGCAAACAATCCCAAACCAATGCTTCATTTTTTATAAATAATTAATGGTTGTCATCAATAATTAATGGTTGTCATCAATAAATAATGGTTGTCATCAATAATTAATGGTTGTCATCAATTAGGAAAAAAAGTATAACTATAATATTAATGTGTGAGAAAAAAAAATCTGCTGGGTTCAACCCGGGAAGCTACTGGTGGTATCAATGCTTTGAAAATCATTCATACAGAAGGCGAATGTATTTGGTTGTAGTATTGTTCAGATATTGCCATAGTAGCAATCATTGGTAGACATCTCAACCTTATAACCCTATCTTCAAGGCATCTGTCAGCATTAAAAATGCTTATCATGAAATAGGCTACAAAATTAGAACCTCTCGAAATCCTGCTAAAATTATTATGTACTTTTAAATACAAACCAAACTTAGTTAACTTCAGTGAAGTTTTTGCAGATAAATTTGAGCCTGTATTAAAAAAAAGCTGATAATTTTTGTTCTCAATAAATGGTTTATCGTAAATTAGCTTTTTTAATAAATATTTGGGAGAAAATGACATTGAAAATCCTACTATACCAAAGATTATAAATGTAATTTAATACAGCGTAATATCACATAAACATTATTATTTACGTGAGCGTATATGTTTTACTTTATTTTGGTTTTTAATTAAAACACTTAAGGAAAAAATATAGCATGCATTAAAAAAAAAAAAAAAATTTCTTTTTAAAAATAATTGTTTCAGTCAGATAAGTATTATTTCGCAATCTGTTTTTGGTTATAGCGTTTTCTTATAATTTTTTTCGTTAAAAACGGATAAATTTCATCTTCCGATTCTTCAATCACAACTGGAGCCATTGGTGGAAAAACATTTCTTTGAAAAATGTTATCGTTGTTTCCAGGAGGCTCGTAATAACAAATGACAACATAGTTTTGATCATTGCTATTAGCTGCACAACCAACATATTTTGTATCCTTCCATATTATTTGTGTAAACGATGGGGCGCTGTGATCGTTTTCGTTATAAGTGTAGTTTTCGCCTTTTTTGTACCTGTAAAATGTAGATGTAAGATTAAACGAAATCCTTAGATGACTTTTAAATATTATAAAAATATAATTTGAAAACACGAACCAATATTTGATCACCTTGGAAACACCAACATGGGTATTAGATACAAAACTGTTTTCATTATTAGATTTAGATGCAACCAATTGACTTTCCATATTTTGATTTTGAAATAGTAATGCAGAAACTCGATCTTCAGCAGCTTTTTCAAGCTGATTGCTCCAAAGTAACGCATCAGCGTAATGCATTGAGCGCAATTTGTTATGTGAGTCTAGGGCAATCCCTTAATAAAGATCACTATAGGATATATATAATAAAAAAAATTGAAAACTAAAATAACAAAAAGGGCTCAGCAATTAGTTTACTTACATTTATCGTTTTCAGTTATAAAAGCTTCCGATTCTAAAATAAGGACGCACATTTACTTAATACAATATTGAAAACTAAGGTACAAAATGGACTTGAAAATGAGTTTATTTACATTTAACGAGTTTTTTGTCTTGTTTTAAAAATATTAAAAAAACAAACTTAAATCAGCAACACAAAACCATAATGACAGTTTCCATAGGAAAGCAAATGATTCAATAACTGTTATGTGGAAATTACTCATTTTTTGTTGCAAGCTTAGTTTATATTTTATGAAAAAGTGAGCTAAGTATCATGCTGAGAATGATGAAACGATAGAAGCATCTAGCACGTCTAACTTCAAGGATTTTTATAATAAAAATGAATGTTCTTAATGCATATCAGATAATTTATTTAATGTTTTTTTCTGATTTTTACTAATTTTTGTTTTATTTAAATGTTAGATTAACTGATTTCTTTTTATAACGTTTGCAACTTTAAGCAAACGAGGAATTTTTTAAAAATTTCATTTTTCTTAAGATTGAATTTACTACTTAATCAAAAGGAAATTAAAGTAAATCTTTTTTTTTTAATTAACAATATTTCTTTTTATCTAAATATTTTAATCTTTTTTTTATCTTCCAAAATTTTATCTTTTTAATTTTTTTTTTGATTGATGATTTTTTCATTTTTGATTCTATTCTAGATTTTTGAATTTCTATAACATTTTTACCATTTTTGACGTAACTTTATTGTAATAATTTTTTTGTGTATTTGAAAATACTTTAAATATATAAATTTATATGTAAAGTATATATAAATTTATAAATGCTGATATATATAGTGTAGCTGTTCATTTACAGCGATTCTTAATGATAAAACAATTAGAATCTCTGCAAATATAGTACCAGGCCCGTAGGAACAAAAATTGTATTAGGAAGAGGGCGGAGCAATATTACTGGGCAAGTCAAATAGTAGTAGGTCAAAAAAAATTTTCAAAGAACTGCCAAAAATACGGATAACAAATTAGGTCCTTTCCTGCTGCCCCCTCTTCCCCCCGTTGCTACAGGCCTGAGTACCCTTTATTTTTTATAAACATATCTTTTTTTTTTTTTTTTTTTTTTCTTTCCAGAATAATATGTACAAGGTAAGTTTACATTGAATGTGTTACTGGTAGGACTTCCAGAAGATCACACGATCTTATTATGAAGCCCTTTACAATCTATATTAAGAGTCAAAATACATAAATAAGTTTACAAATATTTAAAACAAATTTTAAATGCGTTTATATATTATAATACTCTTTAGATGTTAAGCAAGCTTTAACAATACTTTATAATATATGTGAATATATATATAATATTTCTCAATATTTAATATTATGCAAAAACAAACAAACAAACAAAAAAAGCAAACAAAAGCTCGAAAAGTTAGATCAGTTTTCATCAGTATATATGTAATGTCAATATATAATATATAATATGTAATCTAAAAAATACTGTCGTTCAGATTACAATTCCTTAATTATTTTGTGAAATAGGTAATAATTTAAAAATATAAAAATATGTTATCAATTGAAAAAATTACTTCTTTTAGTTTTCTTTTAAAAGAAAAATAATTCCAATTATGCGAAAAATCAAAATGTTTTAAAACTATTTTGTTCCATAAAAAGGCTCCACGGTATTGAATGCAAGATTTGCCTATATTTGATTGAAAAATTGGTTGTTGGATATGATTATTATTTCTTAATATATATTTATTTTTTTCTTTCATTGAATATAACTTATGAAAAGAAACAGGACAAGTATTAATTTTGCATTTAAACATAAAACAAAGAATGTTAAATATAATTGCTTCGTAAATATTAAGAATATTCATGTTTAATAATAAAGGCCTGGCATGAGTAAAACGATCTTTAAAATTAATAAGACGTGCTACATGCTTCTGTTGACAAAGCAAAGGCTTTAACTTAATTTTGTTGGTACTACCCTAGGCAATATTAGCATAGTTAATATGGCAGTGAATTAATGAGTAATATAGTTGGATTAAAGTATTTTTATTTAAAATGCTTCTTGTTTTATTTAAAATGCTCCTTGTTTTATTTAAAATGCTTCTTGTTTTATTTAAAATGCTTCTTGTTTTATATAGAACACCAATACTTTTTGCAATTTTATTATTTAGATTTCCAATGTGGTTTTTCCATGAAAGATTTTCATCCACAATAAAACCTAAAAATTTAGTATAAGTTACTCTTTTTATATTAATTTTATCAATGAAAAGCGGCGGCATTTCACTTGGTAGTATATGCTTTTTATAAGCTGAATGAAAAAGAATCCACTTAGTTTTTGCAATATTAAGTAAAAGCTTATTTGATTTAAACCAGTCAGATATTTTCTTTAATCCTACATTCATGTCATTAAATAAGTTATTGATGTCATTTCGGGATAAGAAAAGATAAAGGTGAGTTTCCACTAATCCGTTTTTCTACGGGAAAAGGAAAGGGAACGGAAAAATAATCACGTGAGCATGCGCAGTTTTCTTTCGGACAAATAAAAACTTTTATTACGCATGCTCACGTGATTATTTTTTCCTTTCCTATCCTGTTCCCGTTGAAAAACGGATGAGTGGAAACTCGCCTTTAGTATCGTCAGCATACATTATTGTCATTAAATTAGAAGTTTTATAGAGGTCATTAATATAAATTAGAAATAACAGTGGTCCAAGTATGGAACCCTGGGGGACTCCAAAGGATATATCTAAAGCAGTAGTTGTTGAGTGTGTATCAATATGCATGAATTGTTTACGATTATTTAAGTAACTTTTTAATAACATTAAGACTTTACCAGTGATGCCGTAATGTTCTAATTTATTTAATAGAATGCTGTGATCAATAGTATCAAAAGCTTTAGATAGGTCTATAAAAATATCTAAAGTAAATTGTGATTTTTCGAAGGAGTCAGTAATAATTCTTGTGAGTTGAAGTACTGCGTGTTCTGTAGAGTTATGTTTTTTTGAAACCGTACTGATTGTTGTAAAATATTATTATCAGAGAGATGATTAAAAATTCGATCAAATAAAATTCTTTCAAGAATTTTGAAAAAAACTGACAAAACGGAAATTGGACGATAATTCCCAACATTTTTTAGTTCACCACCTTTATATATAGGGGTTACTTTTGCAACCTTCATTTGGGCCGGAAAAATTCCTTGACTTATTGAACAATTAAGAACTTTAAATAGAGTATTCTTTATACTATCGATGACTTAATAACAATGTTTCCATTTAAATCATCTGCGCCAATTGCTTTATTGGGCTTAAGCATTTTTAAAGCATTTTCAAATTCTAAAAATAATAGTTCAAAGGCAGACCAGAGGTTAGAGGAAATTTATAATTATTGATTGGATTTATCATACTTGGAAGGTTTTTTGAAAGATTAGGTCCAACAGAAACAAAGAAATTATTTAGTTCATTTGCTATTTCTTTAGGATCATCTATTATTTTATCATTAATTTTAATAGCTTTAGGTAGAGAACACAATTTTAAGTTTTGTTTGCCCGTGATTTCACTTATAATTTGCCAAGTGCGTTTTAAATTGAGTTTATGTTTCTCTAGCAAATTGAAATAGTATTTTTTTTTTTTTTTGCATATTTTTTATTATTTTCAAATTGTTTAGTAAAATATTTTTTATAAAGTTTTGTTTTCAATTGTTTTGGTTTTTAAGTATTTTATATAAAGTTTTTGCTTAATTTTTGAGGACTCTCTGAGGTCTTTATTGATCCTCAGTGATTTAAGGCTTTTATTTGATTTAATTATTTTGATTTTCGGGAAATTTGCGTCATAGATATCATAATATGTTTCGTAGAATGTGTTATAGACTACGTTTGCTTCTAATGTAGAGTTGATATTTTTCCAGTTAAGTAGGGATAGTTGATCGTTAAATGATTCGATATTTGATTCATTGAAAAACCGTTTGATGAAAATTTGTTTTTGTTGTTGTATTATTTCGGTAACAAGATTTAGAGAAAAGAAAATAGGGAAGTAATCAGACACGTCATTTTTTATTACACCTATTTTAAGCGAGTTGTTAAAGATATCAGTTGTTATTATGTTATCTATTACAGAAGCTGATGTTTCTGTTACTTTTGTTGGTCTGTTTATTAATGGAATAGCGCCGTTCTGAAATAAACCGTCATAAAATGTTTTTATGTTGTTATTAGTTTGATATTCAAAACAAGTTAGATTTATGTCTCCAATTAAATAGTTAAGTTTTTTCCTTTAAACAGTTTCTCAAAATAGTATTAAATAAGAATGTATTGAAATTTTTTATGATGCTAGGTGCGGGCGATAACAGCAACTCAAAAGTATATTTTTGGTGTTACTGGTTTTAATCTCTATTGTTAAGACTTCGCTATTGTCATCAGAGTTATATCTATAATGTCTATACTACTCTCAACGTTTATAGTTTTTAGATCAGTTGTATATTGATATATATATTTTTTTTATTTTAAAGTATTATTTTATACATTATCGCCTAATACAGAAAAATGCTATAACAAAAAGTTGATAAAAAAAAGTAAGTTTTGTCAACAAAATGGACCCTAGGGTCCATTTTGTTTTGTCAATGTTTAAAGTTAACTTGTTGCACTAAAGCCAGTTGTAGATGTGATTGATTTCTTTAGTCATATTTGAAAAAAGCTTATAAATGTCACTGTTTGACAGAAATAAATTAGTATCGTCCGGAAAAAGGATGTTCATAAAGTTAGAAGCTTTATTTAAATCATTTATATAGACTAAAAATAAAAGTGGGCCTAGAATAGAACCGTGTGGAGCACTACATTTTATGTCAATTAATTTTTCATTTTGAAAATAATCTCCATAGAAAACAAATTCTTTTCTAATTGTCAAGTAACTTTTATACCACTTTATTAATTTGCCATTAATTCCGTAAATTTTGAGTTTTTTAAATAGAATTTTGTGATCGACCGTGTCAAATGCTTTTGATAGGTCAATGAAAATACTTTGTGTATATTGTCTACCAAATAAATTGGAGATTTCACGAATGAACTGTGTAATGGCTTGTTCAGTTAAACTTTTTTGTTCAGTTAAACAATTTTTTTTAAACCAGTCGTCATGAAAGCTTTTCTCGCAGAAAATGCTTTACCACGTTCCGTTGGTAAGGCCAACAAGCCAGGATAAATCAATGAGATTGTTTAACCAAGATATTAAACATTTAGTTTATCAATTTGGTGAACAAAAAATTTACCACACAAATTTAGCCATTTAAATAAATGTGAAGGAGAAAAATGGTTAAAAAGTTTTATGAAATGTCACAGTGAACTGTCCTCGCGTAAAGTGGGTGTTTCAATACAATGAGCAATCTGATTTAAAAATTTATAAATTGATCTTTTTTAAAGTCTATTGGATGAGGTTTTATTTGCCAATACTATAAGGATAACTCCACAAAAAAATTTATACAAAACTTGATAAAACAGGTTAAACCATTTGCCAAAAAGCTGTAAAAGTTGCGGCCGAAAAGGGCAAATAAAGCGTTGGTTGTCTTAAAAGCGCATAGAGAGGGTCAAAAACATAACATCTAACATGGTCATATTCTCTAGATTGTTTAACTCTAGTTCTTTTGCTTACAGATGGACATGGATCCATGCACAAAATTTAGCCGTTATTGAGATAGGGAGGGATAATAATGTGATTCTGCTAGTATTTTCATCACTCTGCATACTCAAGCCAGTCAACATTTCGTTCTCCAAAAGTTTTAATTTGCATTATGATACAAAAGTATTGACTAAGCTAAGAATCATTCTGGTTGAGCTGTTTCTGAATATTATGTAGCTGGTATATTTGCTAACTGTATTACTGCAAATATTAACAATGCAAAGAACAATTTTGCTGCTGTTGGAAATACATCCGTTTGATAAACACAAATTTAAGTATGCCATCTTTTTAGGAGCTAGTGTTACAGATAATGATAAAGTGGTAGCTTTAACTCAATTTGCAATACTAGACAACATAGCTTTAAGAATTGACAAGCAGGCTACTGACCAAGTCACTAAGCGGTTTCCAACTTGCTAAAACAATTAAATTTAGGTGATATTTCACGATTTGTAGAGCAGAGATCTAATCAAGAGCTATAACCAGTCACATATAATGAAGTACTAGATATGTTAGCTGCATATGAAGATACGTCAGAAAGCATAACAGCTACCAGTCTCGATAAGTCATGTGCTATTATTTACACAGCAAAAGGATCAAAATCTATAGTTACTGTATCCCTTAATTTCAGAGGCTTAATATCAAAACCATATAGCTCTAGGCGCAATTCACATTTGTCTAGTAAACAAAAAGTAACTTAAACAGCTGTAATCACTGGATCCCCAAAACAGGAGCTTGCCTTAGAAAATAAAACAAAAAGATGATAAAAAAAACGCATTGATGGAAAAAAGAATTTAGAAATGGAGAAATTTTGAATAAAGAATGATTCCAGCAGCCATTAAAAACTCAAAGAACTTAAATATAAAAAATAAAAAAAAGTTAACAGAAAAACCTAAAAAAACTGATAAAACTAAAGAAAGTAAGGGAAAGCACAAGACAACTATTTGCCGTAATCAGTCTTCAGCATGGATACAATGTCGAGGACCTTGTGTTCAGTGGGCAGAAGTGTCGTTTGCAGCTGTTTATAGCAAGGATAGTCACTTTATTTGTGAAAATTCCAGGCTTACCTTTTGAAAGTCAGAGGATCATCAGTTATTGACAACCAAAAAGTTACTGAAATAGTTTTCTAACTAAGCTCTTATTAATCAAGACCTACACGTATATTATCTTGAAAGATTATGTTGAAGATAATATAGTCTTATTAGATAACATGATTATGTTATTTACATATAATATATAAATAACATAATCTTGCTCGATAACATAGTCTTACTAGCATTTGCTCGTTATATTAGTATCTTTATTTGTTGTGGTTGTTATGTTTTTTTTTTAAAAGTAATGTTTTCCAACTACATATGCATCTTTTTTATCTAAGATTATTTTACATATCAATAATTTATTTATCGATATGTAAAATAAACTCAGTGGTATAAATTAACTTTGAAGTTGTTTTGAATGGTATATATGGTTTACTTAAATGTAGCTATCTGAGGTATTGAAACAAGCTTAAATATGAACTGTTTCCTAATGTGAACTTAGGTCCACATTATGATTAACAGCTGTACATTTTAAATTTATTGATAAGTTATCAAAAATGTATCAACTTTCTATTTTTAATAAATTAATTGAAGTTTTTGCTAAAAACCGGTTCTGATTTATAATTGATATGATTTGCACAAAATATATTAACTATATATACATTAAATACGAAATATTTTGTTGTGTTAAAAAGTAAACTTTTTAACACAACAAAAGTATACGGCTATCATTGGTTGGAATATGGTTGGAATAAAGCTAAGATTTAGTGGAAAGTTGGGTACCCTCGTCACTTTAAGGAAAAATAGATTGCACACGCGTACTAAGAGAAAACAATGTATTAAAAACTTTATTAAAAGTATAAACATTTATCTATCGAATTAGAAACAAAAAAATAATTATGCACCTTAATAATATACAAAACATAAAATAAAAAACGTTTGAATAAAGTCATGTTACAAAATTGGAGGGTAGCCCCGGACACATAGTTTAACCATGGTTTTAACTCTTTTTTATCCGCGAGACACAAATATAATATATAATTATTTAGCACCGGAATGTTCTCAACGCATTAAAAAAAAAAAATTGTCTTTAAATATTTTCTCTGATATATAAGGAATTGTTATCATTTAGAAATATAAACAAGCTTTTTACTATTGAATATGAACACTTTAAAAACACTTTTTTCAAACCTAAGGTCTTTTTATTGGAATTAGACAAATTACTATTAAGGATTTGTGTATTATATTAAATGTATTATTGTATATATATATATATATATATATATATATATATATATATATATATATATATATATATATATATATATATATATATATATATATATATATATATATATATATATATATTAGGGTGTCCCAAAAATATATCATAAATCGAATTTTATTGTGCGGAATATTTAGCATTAACATTTAGCATAATTTTATTTATAAAGAAAAATAAAAATAAAAAAGTTTTCAGGTCAAGGGAAAGGTTATTTAGGTGAATTTACTTTTATATAATAATTAATAATAAATAAATTTTGATCTAAAATTGATTTTTATCCGAGTCAATTTTTATTTATGTTTCGACAAAAGCGTGGCTATTAATAAGATAAATGATTCGTGTTTTATAAACAATAAAAACTAATAATGCGTAAATTTAACTCAATTCAATACAGTAGAAATCAAGTTTAAAAGTTGTTTTCAACAAAGAAATTTATCTAAAACATAGGTTTAAATTTGTATACTAAACATTTTTACCAGTTTCACTATTTTTTCATTATAAGTTGTATACTATAATCCATTCAATCAACTACAAATATATGAGTCTAATGCGGACTTTTTGAATGAAAAAAATTGATTTTAGAAAATGTCTCTAGACATAAATTGTCACGCTCATTCACTGAGAACAGATAGTGATGCGTCAAAAGCTACAACGAAGAGAAACAATTTTATTTACTAGGGATTCCTTTACAGAGTTTTGCCCCTAATAGACTTCCAACAAATGGAGAAATGCTCAGAAGGTATTATGGCTTAATCTCGAAAAAAGCAATAGGTAAATCTAAAATTAAATAAGAAAAACATTACATTTTTCACAAGCTTAATGTTAACTTTTTAATGACGTATTTAAGATGCTCCAGGTTTGCTGATGGAGAAAAACACCAAGCAGATAATTACTGGTGTCTGTATTCTGAGAGAGCATGTCATTTTATGGGAGAAGACTGGGCTTAACGACGTTTTTATTGTGACGCAGCAAACTATCAAGACCAGAATCACCAAGAAAGTCAAGGAATACCATACTTTAAAAATGCTAAAAACACTAGAACTACCAGACGGTAAATACAAAAAGAAGGTGAACACTTTTTTGAAAGAGAGCAGTGCTCTTTTCTCTATTAATAAAACAAACATTTTTAATAAAAAGATGAGGCAAAGAAGGAAGACGTAAAATTCTTGAGGCTTTGTATGAGAGGAGATATGGTCATATTTAGGAACATGGACAATAAATTTTGAGAAAATGCTCACAAGACATAAAAAAAAATAATTAAGATGTCTGAGGAAATCCAAAGAAATAAAGATAAAAATAAGAAAAAGGAGATTAGCTATTCGGACGGCGATTTTTCAAGCACAGATAGTGACAATCAAACTGAATGCGAGAATCTATATTTACCTTCAGCTAAAGTCCAGAAAAAGCAGAAAAAGTTTCAGAATGACATTAAAGTTTGCCTTCAGTTAAGTATGGAAGATATTCTTAACAGTTGGATTCCAATAATGACCAGATTTGAAATTGGAGTCAGGCCGGCTATGTGTCTTTTGTCTGCTCTTTACAAGGCTGATGGAGTTAATATTGATAATATGTCGATATCAAGATCAACTCAGGAAAACTCATATCTGTGCCTCAGACTTCATGTTGTGAAGTCTGAGGCACGGATAATTAGAGAAGAAAACACAGATAAAATAAGAGGTTTGAAAATTGTGGTAGATTTTGATACTAAGGTTTTGAAGAGATACGATTAGGAAAAAGAAATATCTAAACATGAGGATAGAATTGCTATTAGCGCATCTTCACCAGAGTCTGGCCCACTAGATTTTTTTCTTGGCATTTTAAAAATCAAAAACTCTAAGGGAAGTGATCAAGCCATTGCAATTCAAACAATCCTTTAATACTATGAAATGTCGGATCAGATAATCGGAGATGGTCGCAGATTTACAAAGATGTAAACAAACTTGAGAGAATTGTAAAGTTTGACTGGTCTTAAGATGCTTTTAGGCCTGGCCCATTACTGTTGAAACTTGTCTTCGATACTAAAGAATTTTGTATCACAGCTCTTCATAAGAATCCTTTCCAGAGAGTTGATTACAAGTATCTTTGTGACCTTCTGGCATTTTTCTAGAAGCTGAGTTATCGAACTTTTCATTTAAATAGCCCGGAGCTCATCATGAAGCAAGATTTATGGCTGACTGTATATACTTACTGGTTATTCAGATGACTCAAATATTGCTTTTAAGCTACAAACAGTAGATGATTTTAAAGAATTTGCAGCAGTAGGAAAGGTTCTTTACCAAAGTCTTATGCGTCATACTTGGTATCTGTCTCCGCAACAAGTCATTTTTGCTCTTGCTGATAAGGATCTGAAAACCAAAGTTAAGACCAACATGTTAAACAAGCTGCTTTATTATGCCGGAGTTAAAAAATCTGCTTAAAAAGAGGTCTGAAACTAAGATTGAAATTCTTCCTACATAAAAATTAGAAGATTTTGTCAACGAGCAGTCCTTCCTAATGTTCTTGCTATTGGAGATATCCAAGAAGAAAATTCTGCTATGGAAAGAAAAATGCATCAAAGCATGTGAAAATGAGGAAGTTTTCCAGTCTTTTACTTACTTTTCAATGTGTGTAAACACTTGCAGTTGTAAATGACCGTGCAGAACGCCACATTAAGTTAATTCAAGATTTCATTGAGAGAACACACAATGAAGACAGGCTTCAGGATACTCTCCAGGTATTTTATTCAATAACTCGAAATATAAATGTGGTTTTTAGATGTTAGTAATAATAATGATTATTGATGTATAAGTAGTACTTTTAATAAATTTATCTATTTGTAATTTAGGTAGTTCAGAGGAACCGGCAAAAGATTTCAAAGAATGCTATAAAGAAAGATCTTAAAATTATTTAGTTAAATATTATATATATGTTAATAATAATGGTTTATGTTATATGACTTTATTATTTTTTGATGTTTGAAAAAAGTGACTTTTTTGAAGTTTGAGAAAAATGAGTGATTCCTTCAAATTTAGGGAGAGAGCCTTTTTTTTTTTTTTTTGTTATTTAGGTGCCCCAAGAAGACCTAACGGTCTTGTCACAGAGCACCGTGGAAGTGCATTTAACCAGGATGTTCACGCCTCCTTCCTTACCGTGACGCGAAATATGTCCAGAGCTTGTTTCGAACCTGGAGCCTAACTTTCGAGTCTAACTTTTTATTGTTCATAGTTTTTGAACGTTAAAAGATTTTTGTGTCAATATTAAACTTGATCAATGAATCTAGATTTAGTTAAGAATAGTAAAAAAAATAATGCATCAACTTGTTGCTCTTACGTTTGGGGCAGTTGTAGCAAAAATTTTATGGCTTTTTGTTCTCAGGCTCCAATCATTGCAATTTTTTGCAAAGCATTCTTATTTGACATAAGTATAAACATATATGTTTGGAGTTTGTTCTATGTCTGGAAATTAACCTCAAACATTAAAAAATACTGTATCTGCGCATGCGCCTGCATTCTGGAAATTATTTGCTGTTCATTTTGTTGCATTTAAAACAAATTTCTTCTTAGAATGGATGATTTTGTAAAAAAATTCACAAATTCACAAAGATTTTACGACAAGCATATTTGCTTGTTTAACACGCGCCAATTTTTTTGTTTGTTTAGGTAACAATAGTTATCGGAATAATATGAATAAAGTCATTTTTAAGTCAAATTTTACTTAATAAAATAAAAGTACCTAATACCTAATCACTAAATAACCTTTCGCTTTAGCTAGAGACTTTTTTTGTTGTTGGTATTTATAGACAAATTTTGTTGTTGTTGGTATTTATAGACAAATTTTGTTGTTGTTGGTATTTATAAACAAAATGATACCAAATATATATATATATATATATATATATATATATATATATATATATATATATATATATATATATATATATATATATATATATATATATATATATTTATATATATATATATATATATATATATATATATTATATATATATATATATATATATATATATATATATATATATATATATATATATATATATATATATATATATATATATATATATATATATATATATATAGATAGATAGATTTTTATTATAATATATGTATATTAAGGTTTAAAAATGTACCACTCACATTACCTTTGCTAAAAATAGAAAATAATTGAATCGAGAGAACTTAAATCCAAATTAATCTCACACTATCAAAATCAAAATCATGCTGCAAGAATAGTTTATAATAAAGATAAACTCTCACATTTTAAAACGCTTAAAAGCATTAAATGATAAAATACAAACTTAGATTACTTCCACTGCATTTCTCCATAAAATTTTTCCATAGTGGCAAAAAAAACTTTTAATTACCATTTAAAAAAACAAATCTCTCTTGGTTATCTATTTATCTCTATATATCGTGTTTCTTAAAATGTTGGGTAGATAGCTAAAAATAGTTAGCAAAATTACATTGGTCCAACGTATGTAAAACATCGCAAAAGTTGGTTGTTTTTCCAATCTAAACGTAACGTTGATCCAATGTATAGAGATCAAGTTGATTCAGTATATATTGATTAACGTTTACCATATTTCACAAAGTTTTTCACTGATATTTAGAAAGTCCATTATTTTTTTTTTGCCTCGACTTTACAATTCTTTCAGCGGTATGATTTAAAATTGCTTGTAAAAAAAAATTTAGCACTCCTTCTCCATTAGCAACCGTGGCGCAGGAGGCGTGAACTTCCGAGTAAATGTTCATCCGCGGCGGTCAGTAATGACTTCTTGCAGCATCTAAATAAAATTAAAAAAAAATTGCAAAAACATTAAGAGAAATTTTTTAATAATTTTTAATTATTCATTCATTTTTATTATAAATAAATAATGCAATTATTTTTATAGCGATATTATATTAGTTATTAACGTATTGTTTTTATTAAGATATAAAATAACCAGTAAAGCTATTATATAAAAACTTTGGCAAATTTGACGAATGGTCACACACGAGCAGTGAACGCTTCCTCGTGTGAAAATGGGGAAAAAAGAAAATGATTTTTATTAGGATAAACAAGAATTATTTTTCAAACAAAGCATATTTTGACAGTTGTCAAGACAAAAATAAAGATTGATAGAGGAATATTTAAAAACATATGACAGACAATCAGGGCCTTCCATTTTTTTTTAAAGGACCTTTTTTTTTTAAAGAAAAAATAAAAATTCTAGGTTAATAGAAAATTTCTACAAAAAGAGGACTTTTTTTAGAAATATTCTATTGACAATGAACCCAAACAGTACTTACAATAACAAAAAATAAATTTTTTTATAAACACAAAAATGAACGAAGATATACAACAAATATATCACCAAACAAAAACTTATAAAACAAAAAATAGATTACAAAATAAAAAGTATGCATACAACAACGTAAGGAATTAGAATCGAAAAAAACAATAATGCTAATAAGTAAACATAATTTGTGTAGTGATTAAATAATAAAGTTGCGTCTATTATTACTGGCGTGTCAATGAAGATCACCAGTAATAACTATTGTATCCCGTCAGACAAATGTCATTGCCAGTTATACTTTACCCCGCAACTTAGGTCTATTCTGTACTGCAGTAAAAAAGGACTCACTATAAAAACCCAACCATCACCAAATTTGTAAAACACCAGTATTTTTTTTTTATGATATGATATTAAAAGTGTAGATCTACTGTATAATATAAATAAAAAAAACTAAATAAATCACTTACCATACCACAAAATTATATCGAAGACAATCAGAAAGCAGAATACCTTATAAAATTTTTATTTTTTTTAAATCAACAAAACAACAAATGAGGAGCGGTTAAATCCTGATATGCGGATGACAAAAGTAATACTTCAAAACAATGTTTTGAATAAACACGATGAATATCTTTTTAAATCGGTTATTTACCCAAATCGTGTTACAACGCTTCTATTTTAAAATTTTTCAAATTCTTAAAGTTCTATAAATTATCATTTTCCTATGTTAATTTATTTTATAATTTTGCACTGCAACGGACAACCTACAATATTGCATTTGTCTGACAATTTTTTTGCAACATATTTATTTTGCCCATCGTCAGAGTTGATTTGGAAAACATTATTATCAGAAGTGTTATTAATGGCTGTATAAGACATTTTTTTACTACTCAAATGACTGTCATAAATATTTTACATCCGTTGAGTCAAAGAACCTTTAGTTAATTTTATTAAACGAGAAAATAATTTATCTCTTGAAAATTTAAGGAGATTCACAAAAACTGTGTTGACATGTTTATTACACTTTCTTTTTGATAAATTGTTGTATTTAAAAATTCTATAAAATGCCTCAACAAACGTATTTGTATTTATATCTTCACCAACGCGATAGCAATAGGCCCAGCTTTTTGTCACACAAATCCAGTATTTTAAAAAATACGCTTTAAATTCACTAGTTGAGGAGCTAACCCTATCGGCACATCTAGTTTCTTTTTCGGAAATAAAACCTATATAGGCACGTGTTTTTCACGATCCAGGCGTAAACCAAAAGCACGTGTTTATTACGGGCAGTTTTACTAGAGTTTAACACGTGTTTTTTGAGGTTTTAAAGTCAAATTTAAATATTGCATGTTTTTATCAGTGGTTTCACATTCCTTACGGAAAGTTATTAAAATATAATACTACGTTTCCATAACGGCGAAACCATTAATACTTTAACTGGTATTTATGGTAAATAGTAATAGTTAATTTCACGGAATAAAAACCATTTAGGATACGTGTTATTCTTTTTGTTTTAGAAGGTTTTAAAAACGCAACAGAAACCAAGCGTAACTATTTTCTGAGTTGTGCCGGCTGGGAAATCTGTCATAAACTAAAATGAGGTTGGTAACTAGTTAGGTAATTAGGTTGCATAGCTCCAACCTCATTTATTATTTATTTGAAAAAGACTTTAACAAAAGATTCAGTTTCATGGTTAGCTAAACACCAAGCAATCGGATGACCTTGATCAAACTCATTCACAATCATTAGTGAAATAAAAAGAAAATTAGAACCAGTTGTTCCATGTGTTGATTCATAAACCATTCTTTCCAAATTTTTCCAGCATTTTTTTCTCGGCCTCTGTCTGGATTACTATGATAAAAGCTTTATCTTTAAACACGTGATTAAACACGTGCTCAGATGAAGCTTGGCTTAAAATATAATTTTTTATAAAAACGATTTTATTAAGATATTTTGAAACAAAAAAATTTATTCCACAGCGGTATGAAATGTGAAAATTTCAAGCTTATAAAACTTAACTTTTTTTATTATGTGGAAATAAAAGTATTTTTTTTTAAGATTAACTCCCAAAAGCGTTAAAAGTAGGGTTGTTAACCGGAGGATTTCGTGCAATTCCGGAAAAACAACATTCTTTCGTAAGGAGATTGAGAACACGGAATTACATTTTTTCGCACCGAATGTTACAAAACATTTAAAATCGCCGATGTTCATTTCGCAAAAGCCACTTCCGAAATTTATTATTTCGCAAGTTGACATACGAAACAAAACTATTTTGCAACATACGAAAGTAGCGGTTTCGGAAGTCGCACTTGCGAAACAAACATTTTCGCCAAACGACGTTTTGAAGTCTATAAAGAAAATTTGTTTGCCAGACTGATTTTAATTGTAAAAATTAACATCTTTAAACCCCAAAATGTTTATAATGAATTTTTATTTTCAGTATAATAACTATTAAATTTTTATGGTTTTATTTTTAGAAATATTGATAAAAAATAAAATTTCTTTCGAAACGAAAGTATTTCGGATCACAACATACGAAAGAATTCTTAACGGAAATAAACTTACGAAACGTGCAATAATAAATTTATACAACGATGTTTTTTGAACTCATTACGTATATTAAAAATAAGAATGATGGGTAGAAATATACATGTTTTTTTTTTAAAGCATATGAAATTTTTGAAACAGGTTCAAATATGCTTAAGCAAATAGTAAAAAGAGGCTCAAAAATATGCTTTAGCTTAAGCATATTTCTGATAAAATATACCTATTTCAATAATTTCTAAAAGTGTGCACCTTACTAAAGTTCTAGCAGATTTTAAAGGTATGTAGAGTCCTGTTTGAATACGCTTTTCAAAGTATAGATCTTAGAAAATATTGTTTTTTAATTTTAATAAATTATAAATTTGAGTATAAGATTGTATAGTTCAATCAGTTAGATACGTAATAATTCGCCGCAGAGATCCGGGTTCGCATCTCGCAGCCATTGTAACTTTTGTTCATCAAACTCTTTTTACTTAAGATAGCATTTTTTGACCTCCATGTTCTATATTACAGATCTTTCGTCACCTTCACAATAGTGACAACCTCTCTTCTGTTAGTTATTCTTTTAAGATTGAGTTCATTGTGCTTAATTCAACACGTTTCCCTTGCTTTACTAAGTTCTACTTAAATTATGATGAAATGTACGTAAAACAACTTTTTCAAATAATATAAATCATTTTGCTTTAAATCTTTTGGTTTTTGTACTAGACATCTGTCCTAAATACTTTGTAATAATTTCTAGCTAACTCTGAGTCTAATATAACCATTTCTGAATATAATTTCCCTGAGGCTCCTACAGCCTATTGTGTTCCATTAAAAGTAACTAGTTTTTGAGTCCAGATATTAATTATAAGCATCTAAAGGTTCACATTACTATTCATTTTCCTGATCTATAGAATCCTATTTGCATACGTATCTCGTTTCTGTAAATTCTGTTTTATATAGTTTTTTTAATTATATATTAAATAAATATTACTATTCACTTAGTTGAATGAACGTATAGCTCATTCAGTTAAGACATTTGGCCGCGTAGACCCAGGTTCACATCCCGCTGTTTCACATATATTTCTTCTCTTTTTTCTCTTTCTGATATCATTTACCTTTAGAGAGATCTCTCGTTCTTTATAATAAAGTATTTAATTGTTTATCACACATCCTCTTTATATTTTTTAAAAAGAAAGGCATACTGTTTATCTGTTCATTGAGAGTCCAACTTAACGGGATTTTACTGTATATATATATGTATATATATATATATATAAATATATATATATATATATATATATACATATATATACAGTAAAACCCCGTTAATGTATATATATACATATATATAATATATATATATATATATATATATATATATATATATATATATATATATATATATATATATATATATATATATATATATATATATATATATATATATATATACATATATATACAGTAAAACCCCGTTAATGTATACATACACATATATATATATATATATATATATATATATATATATATATATATATATATATATATATATATATATATATATATATATATATATATATATATACATATATATACAGTAAAACCCCGTTAATGTATATATATACATATATATATATATATATATATATATATATATATATATATATATATATATATATATATATATATAAATATATATATATATATATATATATATATTAGGTATATTTGTATAAACATTTGAAGAATCATTTGACAACATTTTTTTATAATTTTATTATTTATTATTTAAACTGTTAACAGTTAATATCTTAAATATATCGTAACATAAAATCTTTTGCGTCTTTTTCTCTCGTTCTTTATAATAAAGTATTTAATTGTTTATCACACATCCTCTTTATATTTTTTAAAAAGAAAGGCATACTGTTTATCTGTTCATTGAGAGTCCAACTTAACGGGATTTTACTGTATATATATATGTATATATATATATATATATATAAATATATATATATATATATATATATATATATATACATATATATACAGTAAAACCCCGTTAATGTATATATATACATATATATATATATATATATATATATATATATATATATATATATATATATATATATATATATATATATATATATATATATATATATATATATATATATATATATATATATATATATATATATATATATACATATATATACAGTAAAACCCCGTTAATGTATACATATACATATATATATATATATATATATATATATATATATATATATATATATATATATATATATATATATATATATATATATATATATATATATATACATATATATACAGTAAAACCCCGTTAATGTATATATATACATATATATATATATATATATATATATATATATATATATATATATATATATATATATATATATATATATATATATATATATATATATATATATATATATATATATTAGGTATATTTGTATAAACATTTGAAGAATCATTTGACAACATTTTTTTATAATTTTATTATTTATTATTTAAACTGTTAACAGTTAATATCTTAAATATATCGTAACATAAAATCTTTTGCGTCTTTTTCGTAACTACACATTCCGGAATGCTTTTTCCGTAAGGAACTATTTCGTAAGTATTCTTACGAAATGATTTGTTTCGCAAGTTTTCTTTCGCAATGCTTTATTACGGAATTTTATTTATTTATATTTTCGTATAGCGCGTTACGGAATGTGCATTTTTGCATGTGCAACTTCCGCAATTACAATTCTATTACGGTAGATAAAAATGCGAAATTTTCGCAAGTTTTGTTTTTCGGCGAACAACCCTAGTTAAAAGTAATTTATTTACCTTGAAGTTTATAAAAAAGATTAGAGGTCTTATCTAGTTTCTCCCATTATTTGATCCATGATAAAACACTCATTGACCATTTGCATGTTGTTGAACCTCTTCCAAAAGCGCGTCCAATGTTAAAAATATCTCTGTTTTCGAGAAAATGAATTTTTTAAAACATAGAGCTAATATCATCCCTATCATAAAAATTTGTAGGTACAATTATGACAAGAATAAAAAAACAAATCACTATGTACTAGTTATTCGAAACCATATTAGAGACTGTGGAGTCAAAAGGTTTGTAAGTGACAGGGCGTGCGCCAACATTTTAAGATCAGAGAAAATAGACTTAGTTTTGTTTAAAAAAATGCTCTTCAATAGCAAAAACATCAACATAAACACAATACGCATTTAAAGTATGAAGAGAAGTTCATAAAACTGCCAAAATAAAATTTTATATTATGTATATGATATAAGTTAAGTAAATTTGCTAAAGGGTTTTTCCCCTGATTTCTTTCTGATTTTTTCAGCCCAATTTCCCTGATATTTCAAATATTTTTACAGACATTGAATTCTCTGATATGACAGACACCCTGAATAAGCAAAAGAGTTTCCATTAGTAATAAACAATAATCTTAAGACATACTTGTAGTAAGTACAGCATTTAAATTAACTTATTTGTGAGCAAGAATTCACAAGTTCTCATAACAATCGAATAAAATGAAATCATTATTAAAAAATATTACATTATTTTATAGATCAGTGTTAAAAATAGTCCAAATCTAAATTAAAAGATACTAATTCCAAAGACAATAAAATATTACACAAATTACTAATAAAAATATAATAACTAACAGTACGAAAATTCTATCGATAAATTCTATTAATGTTATTCTTACCTTAATTGCAATAAATTATTTTTTTTTTAAACTGCTAGCTAATGATAAATAAAGTAAATTTCAAATCATTAAAATTTACTAAATTAAATCCATATTTTAACAGTAGACAAAATAAATTGTTAGTTAGTTGAACACCAAGGTATAACTAAAGAAATAAAATAACAATAATATTAGTAACGACCTAGAACTTAGTAAGTTCTAGGTGATACTTTGAAGTTACAAAACTTACTTAGTAAAACATTAGAGAAAGACATAATAAAGATAAGAAAAAGATAAAATAGAATATAAAAAAACAATAACCTGCTTTATTTTCCTTAATAAAACTGTAGATGAATAGGTTAATAAAACTGTAGATGAAAGTATAAAACAAACAACAGTTCAGAGAGTCAAACAACGCAACAAAGTTACATAAACAACACACACAAAAATTTCTAGTTTAAATTTATAATTATAATTTAATGCAAATTGGTAAAAAATATATAATAAAAGGTTGCACATTTTCTTATTAAATAAAAAATAATAAAACTAAACACAAAAAGCTTTTTATCTAAGTTTTGTTTAGAGGTATTTTCTTGTATAAATATTTTCATAAAAAGCTAGTTTCCAAAACACACATGAATTAGTGGTGAGT
This sequence comes from Hydra vulgaris, assembly GCF_022113875.1. Lineage (NCBI taxonomy): Eukaryota > Metazoa > Cnidaria > Hydrozoa > Anthoathecata > Hydridae > Hydra > Hydra vulgaris. The sequence goes on from NC_061168.1 coordinate 23,207,061, forward strand.
CTTTTAATATACAACATAATTCAGTTCTTTTGTGAACTTGAAAACATGAAACAAATTACCTTATATCATCAAGAATTTTTCTGCGTTTTGTAATTTAGAAACGATTTCTTGGCGTTGACGTTCAGTTATCCAAGTGTGATGCATGTCTTCGGTATGCCCGTAATGAGTTTAGCAGACTTCAACTTTTATTTTTCATCACTGTTTGTAACTTCTTTGAGGGTTGATGTGCAATTTTTCTGACTCTTGCATGTTCCTAAATTATTAAAAATTTAAAGCATTACTTTCACATAATGGATATGTGAGTGACTTTCAATTTGATTTATATGGATAGCCATATCACAATAAAAAACCTAAAAAAAGTTTTATTGACCTTAATTTTAAAGCTGATTGTTATTAACGCATCAACTAATATATAAATATAAAACTAATAAAACCTCATTTTTTAAATGTTACCATTTTATGCTATAGCATACTTGAAAGCCCTACATTAAGAAAGACGCAAGACTTTGTCGCAAAACAAACTAAAATACTAAGTTACCTGAAGACTTAATTCTGCGCTTTCCAGTTCTTCTTGATTTATATATACCATATCGATTGAATTGCGAATACTTTGTTTTTGAACCATCTTTTCCAATAACATCACTTAATTGAAACACTTACATTTATTTTTGAAAAAAAAATGAATTATGTCTATATTTTGCATTTTTTTAGTAAAACGCCTTATTTTCTACGTTTTGAAACATTTTGAAAGTTATTCTTCAAAAAATGCATGTACACCATTGATTTAAAGTTTTTTGCGTCATTTTTTTTCGGTTATCTAATTTTGTGTTCGTGCTATATTAATTGCGCTGAGTAAACTATACTGCTATAGGTTATACGGTTTTTGTGTTTAATTCAATGGGATTTAAAATGCAAAATAACAATATAAGCTTATATTATAAATTGCTGCAAGCATAATATTGCAGTGATATAACAAAATAAGCCAAAATTTGATTGGAACTATAACTTTTTCCTAACTTAATCAGTAATAAAATCAAAGGGTAGTAGCACCCAGTGGGCACGCGGACAGCTTTAAGACGTCTTTAAGACGTCCCGATCGGACGTCTTATATTGGTTGGATTTGGAAATACAGAAAGACGTCCTGCGTGGAACGTTTTAAAGACGTCCCAGAAGGAACGTGAAAAAGACGTCCTGAAAGGAACGTAAAAAAGACGCCTTACGAGGAACATAAAAAAGACGTCCCGATAGGACTAAGAAATTGAGTTTAGTTTAAGTTACAGTTTAGAAATAATGAAAAACATTAGGTATGGAATGCCATAAATAGGTCTTATTTGGTACGTATTTTTTTATACGTTAATTTTTAGACTTATTAATTTCAAATACCATTAGAAAAACAAGAATTCAACACAAAAATTAGTAAAGTAAAATTTATTTACAGAAATTAATTACAAATTAGGTTCGATGCATCTATCACTTCCACTATCGACAATTTCTAGCACCAAAGTTTTTCGATCTGGACCACGTTTAAAAATGTTGCCAGCAAATGAATGAACCTCATTCTAAAAACACAGTCTAATAAATAAGCTATAATATCTTATACAAAAATTTCAAAGTCAACTTTTGAAACTGATTAAATAAGAGTTCAAAGTTGATTTTTGTGCGAGTGTGAGTTTGCAGTATTTAAAAATTCGTCAAAACTAAGCATACAAAAAAAAAAAAAAAAAAAAAAAAAATTACATTAACAGGTATACCTATAATTGTCTTCATTAAATTTGTTTCACAAAAACTTTTTTTTTTACCAACTAAGTTAAATAAACTCATCAGTTTATTTCACATTAATCTAAATAAACAAATGACAAAAATAAAATCAGATCAGATCATAAGCAGTTTAAAAATTATGAACATAAGTTCATTTACAAGTCCAAATTACCCAGCCAGCATTTGTTCCAAAAAGAATATTTTTCAGGATCGAATGCGCGCCAGGTATGTTCTGCTAAAATACATTTAAAAGGTTTTTTTAGCAGAATATAATTACCAAACTTATAACATATAACATTCTACAATTATATATCACAAATGTGTTTAAGATTTACATCCATGTTTCCACACTTGTATGGTTTAGATGGTTCTCCATAAAAATGGCTCTCTCAAAAAGATTTGCAGCAATATTTTACAAACAGATGCCCAAACGTCGTATGGATGGCGTACAACCTGCTTAAGCAGGATGTACTACATGGTACCAGTAGCAAGATAATCTGACTTGACGCTTGACAAACAGACCTAAAAAATATGGATATGAAAAGAAATTAGGTCATGCACAAAAAGAAAACAGTAGATAAAGCATTAATGACATTAAAGACGACAGACATCAATATCTGTATTCTGTGTGACAAATATTTAATATTTGTGACAATAAAAACTGAAACTACAAATATATATTTTTATTCTATTTTAGTATAAAAATGTATAACTTATAATATTTTTTTTCTGCTAATTTATTTAAGCTCTTACCTTAAAAAACCTTTATACAGTTAGTGGCAAAGGCAGGTTTTTTTAGGTTCCATATTTGACAGGCTTTGTGCATACTTCAAACTTTTTATGTCTTCCTGGAATGACAATGAAAAAAATAAACTATAATCTATTATTTGTTATAAATAATACATAGGTGCTTGAAAACTAAAATACCAAAAAAATTTTGCTCTCCTATATCTGAATATGAGGGAAATGAGTTCATATTAGCATTCAAAAGTTATGATGATGTACAATTTGCAACCTCCTCATTTAAGGAGGGAAACTAATCTTTATATGGTCAAAACTTTTGAAAGCTAAAATACTAATAAAGTTACAAGCCTGTTGATGAAATTTAATTTAATAATAAATAAAATACTTTTATTTACAGAACTCATTTCCCTCACATTCAGGGATGGGAAAGGGCAAAACGTTGTCATTCGACATAAGGATAAAAATAATTAAGTTTGCAGATTGGACAATGTGCTTGAAAATGTCTTATGTGAATACATAAAAAAATACAACCTATGCTATTGCACATGCATTTACATATACTCTATAGTGTAATGTATACAGATAAACAATAACCATAATAAATAATTTAACAAAATAAAACTTATTAGTTAATAATTAAGTAATTATTATTAAAAATCATTTGCATGGCAAAACAAAATACAAAAAGTAAACACATACTTAACAATCGACACTTTCACAGTGGCATAACTAAAATTACCACCAACATTTGATAACTGAAGCCTCAAAAAAAATACAGTAAAGAATAAATAGTATTTTATTCAATACGGAAATGTTTTAGTTCAAAATCATAGTTCTAAATCAAGAATTGGGTTGAAGCTGGCAACCAAATTGAAAAAGCAAAGTAGACAGATAAAACCATGCCGATACAATATTTAATCATCATATCCGGTTTAAACAATTTGATTTACGTTTAAGGAGAGTGTTACATATGAGGAGAGTATTATGTATTACTATATTCTTTTCTACTTGTTTATCTATCATATTTAATGATCATCTGTTAGAATATAAAAAATTGCAAATAAAAATCCAAAATTTCAATAAAAAACACAAAACTTTCATTAACAAATATACATTTGTAACATATTACTGGGTGTTGTAGAGGGCCTTGTCTTTTTTATATCTTTGTTTTTATACCAAATTGTATAAATTTTGATAAGAATTGGAAAAGTTATAACATTTGAAGTTACGAAAAACTATCAATTTTGTCATTATTTTTTCAAGAAATCCTTATAAAATTTTCTACTAAAAATATCGTGTAAAATTTTGATTTTTTCACCATTAAAACATAAAACAATCATATTCTAACATTAATAAATGTATTATTTAATTTGTTTGTGCACTAAATGTTAAATCATTGATATATTAATAAAGCTTTATCATACGTATTTTTATTAAATGTTGCAAAAGTATAATAAATTAAAATTTAAAATATATATATATATATAAAAGTGCAACTTTCAGCATAAAATTCAAAATTCTATGTAGATGGAATGTAAAAATAATAAATATAAGAATACAGTAAACTCCCAATATCTCAAACCTCAGATAACTCGAACTTTCCTGTAACTCAAAGTACTTTCGATTATTATTAGCAGTACACATATAATTTTTTTTACTGTTATATCTTGTTACTATATTATATATGTATGTTACTATATTATATATGAATCGATTCATATATATCATATATCATATTGTCATATATATCATATTATGATATATAATAATTTAATGACATATAAAGTAAAAAAAAACATGTCACGACATATATATGTCATATAAAGTTATATATAGTTTTTCTTTACTATATAAACAATCTTTGTATATTTTATTTATCTATATACATATCTAAATATAAAACACATATGTTATCTAACAATTATCCAATAAGTAATTGTGGCCTCTTCATACAAGAATCGCCATTATTAAAACACCTTTTAATAATTTTAATAATGACATTTCGCGTCATTAGAAAGGTTTTA
>NC_061168.1:23221586-23251586 GCF_022113875.1 Hydra vulgaris
TGAGATCAATTTGTTATTACTGCAAGGGAAAAAAATGTAATAGCAGACATAAATCTTTTGTGGCATTTATATATGGACAGTTTTGAAATAAAGCTTTATTAGCTAAACGAGCAAGATTCAATGATGCCAATTCAAGCATTACAAAATATGAAAACCAAAAGCAGTTTCTTCTTCGATTGGTGGTCTTCACCCGAAGAAATTTCCAATTGCATTAAAGTCTGCCCGAATGTTGATGATAGATAATTGTTTTTTTGATTGCCCAGTACATTTAAGTAGTACGTAGTACACCAAAAATATTGTACTAAATATTTATTTAGCAGTATTCTTTTTAAACAATAAACATCGACAGTCCATATAATATTAACTACGCAAAAAATAAATAAAAAATAATAAATTGAATTTTTTTTTTTTTTTTTACACCTTACTTACCCTTTAAGTTACAAAACAACGCAACCCCTAAATATTATCCAATTTGCTTCAAATTTTGCCTAATAATTACTATTGTCATATAGAACAACGCTTTTAGACAACCAAAGTTTTGAACCTAAAAATTTTGCATCACTCTAATATATAAACGGATATAAAATTAGTAACGCAAAATGAAATAATTAGAAAATACGAAAGAAAAGAAAGGAAAAAAAATTTGAATAGCTTCTTTATTGTGTAAGAAATATTTTTCACAAGAGATCTTTTAGTCATTAATTTTTTGTTTAAATTTTTAATGAAATACAGTTTTCGTTTACAATAACTAAACGTTTACACTAACTAAACGTTTACATTAACTAAACGTTTACACTAACTAAACGTTTACACTAACTAAACGTTTACACTAACTAAACGTTTACACTAACTAAACGTTTACACTAACTAAACGTTTACACTAACTAAACGTTTATACTAACTAAACTTTTACACTAACTAAACGTTTATACTAACTAAACGTTTACACTAACTAAACGTTTATACTAACTAAACGTTTACACTAACTAAACGTTTACACTAACTAAACGTTTACACTAACTAAACGTTTACACAAACTAAACGTTTACACTAACTAAACGTTTACACTAACTAAACGTTTACACTAACTAAACGTTTACACTAACTAAACGTTTACACTAACTAAACGTTTATACTAACTAAACTTTTACACTAACTAAACGTTTATACTAACTAAACGTTTACACTAACTAAACGTTTATACTAACTAAACGTTTACACTAACTAAACGTTTACACTAACTAAACGTTTACACTAACTAAACGTTTACACTAACTAAACGTTTACACTAACTAAACTTTTACACTAACTAAACGTTTACACTAACTAAACGTTTACACTAACTAAACGTTTACAGTAAAGGATCGTCCATAAAGTACGTACGCTCGGAGAGGAAGAGGTGGTCTGCAAATAACGTTTTTGAGATAAGGGGGCAGTAGGTCAATTATATAAGTAGACACTAAATTAAAAAAAATATCATAAAATGTTGGGTTGGTAGGTTAAAAGCGTAGGTACTGTTAGGGGAGGTAGAGGGTACTCTAAAAAGCGTATGGAAAAACACAGGGGGTAGGGGTTGGCGAAAAAAAAGCGTATGTACTTTATGGACGACCCCTAACTAAACTTTTACACAGTGCCGAATCAAAGGGGGCTAGAGGATCTATAGCCCCGGGCCCCGGAAATTTATGGGCCCGGGGTTTGGTTTTTTGTTTTTTTTAGTTATTTTTAGGCTCTGGTCCATAAAAAGGCCTCCAAAAATAAAAAGTAGTATCATTCGATTTCCGATATCTGGCCGGATAGTAACTTTATCCGGCTTTTATACACCGGATATTTCATGTTCATGTCAGGGTTTAAAAACTTAAAAATGATTTTTTAAGTTTTTGAAAGATTTTTTAAGTTTTTGAAAGAGAAAGCGTTGAATATATATTCAACGCTTGAAAAAAAACACAAAAAAAAAAAAAAAAAAAAAAAGTATGAATATACATATATACATAGTAGTTTATGTTATGCTCCTTCCTAAAAACACGACTAATTATATTGAAAAATGTAATAAGTAATGAATAAAATATTTATGAGTATCTCATGAAATTGTTTAAAAAAAGGGTTCTCGTTGACAAGACTTTACACAGTTTTCTGCGAGTTTCTCTTGACTACATAACTAAAGGTTTAATCTTACATTATTTTATTACTTTTTACATCAAATATATCTTAGTATTATTTCAGTTATTTTCAAAGCATTTTGACTGTATTTGTAAAAAAAGTATATATTGTTAAAACTATTTGTAATAAAAGTATGTATTGTTAAAGCTATGTAGTTGTAAAAAAATATATGGAAAAAAAATATATATATTATATATATTATTATTTTTTATCTATCAAAATAAATTAACATGAGCAAAGCTGAAGTTGTTTCAATGGTAATGATGAGAGAGCTTCTAAACCTACAAAAAGAGACAACCTTGTCATTCTTTACAGAAATAGTTAACATGATAAATTTAAAAATTAAACCAGTTCAAAAAATCATTCAAGACGTAAAAAAGGATCTTGATGATATCAAAGCTGGCTTAACATTTATGGTGATGCCTGCAACGATAAGATTAAAAGTGTAAATGAAAAAATTGATAAAGTTAAAGAAGAGTTATCCAGCGTAAAGATAATACAGAGGAAAATTTCGACTGACAACAACAACCTAAAGTTGATCTGTTGACATAGAAGATCGAAATCGAAGAAACAATTTGCGTATTGATGGTTTATCTGAGAGTAGCGATGAAAAAGATTGGGAAAAAGCTAAAGAAAAAGTAAATAAACTCTTGGCTGAAAATCTGAACATCAAAAGCAAATTCAAAATTGAACGAGCACAAAACAGAGTTGGAGTTTTGAATAATAATCGTGAACGAAAAATTGTTTTGAAACTGCACGACTGCGAGGACAAAAAAGTGATCACTGATAACGCATCGTAACTTAAAGGTGCCAGTATTTTTATTAATGAAGATTTTTGTAGCACTACTCGAAAAACTCGAAAAGAGTTATTGGCTAAGGCGAAAATTCATAGACAAAACGGTTTTTATGCTAAAGTTGTTTTCAATAAACTAATTGTCCATGAATTCTGACAAAATAAATGTGAAAGCACAGAAAATGTAATACCTCGGGATAAATAATTTATTAATATATTCATAGGTAAATTATCATATACTTATTTAAAAATGGATTTGAATAATATTTTTCAACAAGGTTTTGAAAATATAATTTTTGACCCTTTTGAAAACAATTTAAAAAATATCACAAATATTTTTTAAGAAACTCAAAGGAATTTAATGAAAACACCGTATTTTGATCCTTATAAATTTAAGGGGAAAAAAGAAATAAATTCATTTTCTATATTACAAATAAATATTAGGAGCATAAACCAAAACTTTGACAAGTTTAAAGAATTCTTAAATATTATAAATTACACGTTTGACGTCATACCACTTTCAGAGACCTGGCATGTCAATACACTTGATTCTAATTCTAATTACGAATTGCCTAATTATAAATTAATTAGTCAAAAAATAATTAGTAATAAAAAAGGAGTAGTTGGTGTTTATGTTTTAAACAAATATTCATATAAAGTAAAAATTAAACTATGCTCATCAAATCTTAATTATAAAAGTCTATTTATTAAAATAATAAATGACAAAGATAAAAACATTTTAGTTGGGTGCGTATATTGTCAACCGAGTGGAAAAATAAAATTGTTTGAAGAATTCATAAAAAATATAGTCTCAAAAATAAATACAGAAAAAAAAATTTGTATATTGCCGGCGACATAAATTTGAACGCTTTGACATAAAAAATATCCAAAAATAAAATCTTTTTTTGAGATGCTTTTTAAACATAATATTTTACTAGTAATAAATAAACTAACTAGGGTAATTAAAAGTTCGGCAACTGCAATCGATAATATCTTTATTAACAATTATATAGAAACGTCATTTGAGAGGTATTTTTAAAACTGATATTGTGATCACTTCCTAATATACGTTAAAATAAATCCTTTTAAAGCCCCATCCAAAGGGGGTCCCAAAGTTACAACTCTAAAAAAAAGCAACCTATCAGAAGTTAATAAGAATAATCTTTCCGATTAACTAAAGCAAGAGACGTGGAATCAGGTTTTTAATTGCGATAATATAAATAAAGCATTTAATATTTTCTTAAACACACATTTCTTGATATTTATAACGAAACGTGCCCCTATGAATTCAAAATAACTAAAAAAAAAAAACATTATTGAATCCTTGGATGGATAAAACTCTTATAAAATTTTCAAAAAATAAACAAAAGCTTTACAATAAATTTTTAAAAAACAGAACTGAAGTTAATGAAAAAAGTTACAAAAAATATAAACGCTTTTACGAAAACCTTCTCAAAAAAGCTAAAAAAATTAATACGAAAAAATATTATAGTAAAGAAATTTAAAAAAACAAATTCGATGTGAAAAAAATGCGGGATTTAATTAACGATATAATGGGAAGAAAGAAATTAAATACGGTTATACTACCTCAAAGAATAAATATCAATAAAACTGATTTTTATTGTCCATTACAAATCTCGACTGATTTAATAAATACTTTACAAACATTGGCCCTAACCTTGCTATAAAAATCGTAACTAAACCAAATTAATTTCAAAAATATCTTGAATCTTTAAATGGCGCGATACTGCAAGATCGCGACTTTTCTCATGAAGAGTATGAAATTGCTTTTCCTTTTTTAAAAAAGAATAAATCACCTGGTTTCGATGACGTTTCTAGTAATATAGTTATTTCAAACAAAAAAATATATCCCAACCTTTGCTCCATATTATAAAACTTTCAGTAAAAGAAGGAATTTTTCCTAAAGCATTAAAGTTGGCAAAAGTTTGTCCAATTTACAAAAATAATGATCAATCTGAAATCTCTAATAATAGACCTGTATCAGTACTTTCTGTATTTTCAAAAATATTTGAACGTGTAATTTATAATAGAATCTATAACCATTTTAATGAAAATAATTTATTTTACACAAAACAGTTTGGTTTTCGGAAAAAAACATTCAACAGAACACGCAATAATTGAAATAGTAGACCAAATTACTAAAGGATTTGAAAATAATAGCTTCACTCTAAGATTATTTATTGACCTATCAAAAGCATTTGATACGGTTGATCACCTAATTCTTTTAGAAAAAATAAAACACTACGGAGTGATAAATAAAACCCATGATTGGTTAAAAAGCTACCTCACTGAAAGAAAACAATACGCTGTTAGTAAGGAATCAGGACAACTTAAAATTTTTTGTCGGGTTCCACAAGAGTCAATTCTTGGTCCATTGCTTTTCTTGATTTATGTAAATGATTTAAATAATGCATCAGCAAAGCTTAACTCAATAATGTTTGCTGACAACACAAATCTCTTCCTTTCAAACTGTGATATTAATCAACTGTATTCTGACATGAACTCTGAACTAATGAATGTCGATGAATGGTTTAAGGCAAACTTTCAATCAATGTAGATAAAACAAAATATACTTTATTAGTTAAAAAATCACAAGATGAAAAACTTTAAAACTACCTGATTTGATTTTAAATGATACACTAATTAGTAAAAATGATTCAATAAAATTCTTAGGAATTCTTATTGATGAAAATTTATCATGGCTTCCCCATATTAATTATATTCAATCGAAAATTAGTAAAACAATTGGTTTGATGTACCGCATTTGTCCATATGTAACATCAGAAAGTCTGAAACTAGAATATTTTGGCCTAATACATTGTCTCATATACTATGCCAATATCACATGGGCTAGTACTCAACCAACAAAACTTAAAAAAATATTTTCTCCACAAAAACATGCATGCAGACTTATATATATAAAAAAAAAAATGAACATGTAAAATCATTAATGGAAGACATGCAAATGATAAATATATATGAAATCAACGTTTACCAACACCTATTTTTTATGTATAAATGTAACAACAACTTGACTCCAAAAAACTTTAATGATAAATTTACAAAAAATGTAAACAAAAAGTATTCTCTTAGAATAAATCAATGGAATACTTATAAATTGCCAAAAATTAATAGTAACTATTCTGAATATGGAATATCATACCGCCGACCAAAACTATGGAACACTTTTCAAAAAACAAAAAATTTAAATACTGTAAAATCATTAAATTTCTTTAAGTTTATAATAAAAAATGAAATTTTTTAATTAGATAAATAGTATTCTTAATTTTTCAAAATGAAAATCGAGTTCCATTATTCTTAGTTTTTTTTACTTGCTTAACTGGCTCTTATTTTGATATTTAACAGAGTTGCCAGTATATTTAAATGAACATTGCTAAAACTATATGATATTATTTACTTTCTTGATTTAATAGAAATATTTATGCAAGCTTTAACCTTTTTATTATATTGGGGATCCTATTTTTTTTTAACCTGTAAAGCCCACCTAGGGGCTCTATGAAAAAATTGTGGTGACTTTAGTCATCCTTATCTTCTTTGAGCTCCTGCCTGCTTTTTATATATCCTTTTTTTTTGTATGTAAACGTTTCTTTGTAATTATATTTCTTTTTTTTTTTTTTCTTTTTTTTTTTAAATTTTTGTTTTTAATTTTTACAAATTTGTAATATATAATATAATCGTTCACAGAGTATAGTAAAATTAAAAAAAAAATACGTTTTACAAATAATGAATAAAATAAACTGTAACGTTTTAAAAATTACTTTAAAGAACGCGGGAAACTTGCAGATGACCGATTGTCTTGTCATCAAGAAACCGCTAAGTGTTAATAATATTTTTAAATACTTTAATTTAAAATAAGTTTATATTTAAAAAATAATGTTATGAGTTTCGGCAGAATAAAAATAAAAATACAAAATGCAAAAAATAAAAACAGAGAATGTAGACAAAAAATTTTTAATTTTTTTAATTTAATTACAATACACGTAAATATAAGTAGGTACACGATTTGCTAAATAGGTAATATAGTTCACGTGTTGATAAATAACATAATATTTATTATTATTTTTTGTTGTTGTTGTTTTTGAGTTATTTAAAGTTTTTTAGAGTTATTAGAGATTACATTGGTTAGTTTTATACATAGTTTAAAATGTTTTTGGGTTAATAAAAATTCATAAAGTTGTTAGTGTTTAAAATAAAAACTTTTAATAACGTTTTCAGAGTATTTTAGTTATTCGATTTTTCCAGTTGAGAGTTTTTGGATATTAATTTGTTATATAGACAAGGACCACGGTACGAAATAGAAAAGCGTGAAAGATTAGCTTTTTTAAAAGGTACGTTAAAGTTTCCCGTTCCTCTGGTATGGTATCTGTTTTTGCTATTTTGAAAGAAATTCTTTAAAAAGTGAGAAAGAACAAGTCTAAGTTTATATTTGAGCATAAACAACAAATTTTGGAATATATTGATTTGATATACATTTAATGCTTTTAAATTTTTTAAAAGTGGTTCAGCTTGCAAGAATCTATCCTTATTAAAAACTATTCTAGCAGCATGCTTTTGTTTCCGATATAGTGTGGTTAGTTTGGATTTATGTGTACTCGCCCATGCAACATTAGCGTATATGTAGTAGCTTTGTATGAACGAGAAGTATAGGAGCTTTAAACTATCAGGGGACAGTATAGAACTAGCTTTGTAAAGGATACCTATGTTTTTTGATATTTTGGTATTTAATATATCTATATGTGATTTCCATAAGATGTTCTCATCAATACGTATCCCTACAAATTTAGTTGTTTGGGTTCTCTCTATTTCTTTAGTATCTATATTTAGCAAATGTAAATCGGCAGGTATTTTTATATGGTTAGAATGAAAAAGAGTGTATTTGGTTTTTTCTGTGTTTAGCGATAATTTGTTAGATTTTAACTAACTGTTTATTTTTTCAAGTTCAGAATTTGTGGTTTCGTACAGTTCTGTAATAGATGAGGATGCATAAAATAAATTAGTGTTGTCTGCGAACATTATGATATCCAATTTACTTGAGGCTTTAGGAAGATTGTTTATGTATATTAAAAACAAAGAGGTGCAAGAATCAAACCTTGGAGGACACCGCACGTGGAGAAATTAACAACGTTAAAAAGCCTTAGCTTTAGCCTTAGCTTTTTCACATAAACAATGAAAGCAATCTTCCAAAAATGCAGTGGAGCAGATGGTGCTTGTAACTTAAATGCTAATTCTTTTAGCTTTTGAAACTTCTCTTCATGTTTCCAATAATTTAAAATGTCGTTATTTTTTTCTATAATCTAATGATTAAAGAAAATATCAACTTCTTTAGCAGCTTTTACTAAAGGGACTTGATCAGAATCCAATACATTTTCTTTCAACTTCCTTGCGCAACTGAAGAAGATTCAATATTAATTTTTTTTCTTCCTTATACAATTTACAATGGAAGATGACTTCTGACCAGATTTATTACATCCCCTGCTTATCTGCTTTCCACAATGCAAATTGTTGTGAAATCACAGTTATCATTAATTTTAATAAGCTTCCAAACAAAATTCGCCATTTTGAAGGTTTATCACAGTAATATTTTTTCATAATAAAATATATATTTTAGGATTTTAATTACATTATAATTTTTAAGTATCCGGGTATTCGATATCCGGTTGGATAATTAAAAAATGCTATCTGGGACACCTCTAATGTAAGCAATTATTTAACAATAAATTACAAAAAATATATATTAAGGGTCTTCCATAAATTACGTCACGCTTTAGGGGTAGGGAGAAGGACTTTATGGTTTTGTGACAACTCATACTGAACTTGTTACTAAAGTGTTACGATGTTGTGACAAGGAAGGGGAGAGGGGAGAGGGGTCTAAAATGGTCGAAAATTGCGTGACGTTATTTGTGGACGACTTCTTATATATAATATCATTATTATAAACCAAAAATTAGTTTGCCGGATCAGTATATTTAAAGTTGATAGAGTTAATTTAAATTTTAAAGCTCTTGATGTTTATGGCATCAACGAGTCAGACGGCATTCCAAATACTAACAACTATGAGGAAGGAAAAACATTTACAGAAATCGCATTGACACTTAAGTTTGCGTAATTTGAATTTGTGACCTCGAGTGAAAAGATAGATTCTGCTAGCGAGGGAAAATTTTATCGCTTTTCAGATTCGAAATCACTACTAAAAGGAATAAAAGTTTTGAATAACTACAAAATAAATATTTTTAATATTTTATTATTGAAAATTTACATTACATAATAGGATTTATAAAAACAAAGGACGTGGACTCAAAGATGTCAAGTGACTTGGAAGGACAAGTTTTAAATGAAATTTATAACAAGATTGATGACGGAAGCCATTAATCTTTTCACAGATTTCATATAAAACTTGCTTTTACAGATTGCATCGTTTTATTGAAAATGACGACTAATATCAGTTTTGAAAATACCTCAATAAAAGTTGATACAAAGTTAATAGAATGTTATCGATTGCAGTTGCAAAACTTTTAGTTACCAGGTAACTAAAAGTTTCAAAAAATATGACAAAAGAAAAATCATGTTTTTTGAGGCCCGTCTACTTGCAGTATTATGACCATCAAATTAAATCAACTAGGGTAACTGTTATCCTATTTGATTGAATTTGACTGTCATAATACTGAAGGAAGACAGGCCTCAAAAAATATGATTTTTCTTTTGTCATATCTTTTGAGTAAAACAAATCATTTAACTTTTTTTTTTGCGTTTTTATTAGCGTTGAAAATTTGCTCAAATTTTCCGAAAATTTTCAAAAAAATTTTATTACAATAAACTTATCAGATATATGTTTTTAATCTGGACAAAGTTGTTGTTGTATTTCTCCATTTGTATATAAGCTCTATGATTTGTATATAAGCTCTATGAGTTGTATGTAAGCTCTATGATTTAAACCTACTAAAGAACAAAAAAAATTATTCAAAATTTATAGACATTTATAATTTTTAGCACACAATTTTAATTTTTTTTTTTTTTCTTTTGCCTTTTCCTTTGCTTGCAAATAGATCACTTTATCAAAATCTTGTTAGCAAGCTATTGCTTTCTTGATCGATATAATGGCCAAAGAGCTAAGGAGTTTCTTATTATATGTTATTATTAATTTTAGTTTTGAAAAATTTTGTTCTGGTGTACCTGTTGAAGCTATTAACAATTTGTCTTATAGAAGTAAATTCTTTTAATTGATCATAGAAACAAACTTTTAATCAAAGCAGCTGAGGTCCGAAACTAGGTGAAATGTTGGAGAGTCATTCCGATTGTAACACTTCTAATTTTTCCTGAATATCTATATCAGTTGACTTTATGAGATAGGTAGGTGATGGGCACTTAAAAAGTGCACATAATTGTTGAATGGATTCAAACCTAATGGTTAATTGATTAGTTATTATGTCCATTACTTTATAATACACCTCAACTCTGAAACTTTGTTCGCGTTTTTCAATATGCTTATCTAATTAATATATATATATATATATATATATATATATATATATATATATATATATATATATATATATATATATATATATATATATATATATATATATATATATATATATATATATATATATATATATATATATATATATATATATATATATATATATATATATATATAAATTCATTAAAGAACTTTTTTTAAAAGACAGAATCTTTTTTGGGAAAAAGATGATTTAATATTTCACATAGCTGATGCCGCAATAGCATTTCACAAACGTTAAACGGTCAAAATTTGGAATTGTGTCAGGAGGGAAAAAAGCATTTAAATGAACTTTTTTATAACTTTACGAGGGTTTTGCATCATTATCAAGACTATATTTATTGGTTATAGTAATTTACTTTGTACTATTTTCAAAATAATCTAGTGAAAATTGATTATTTTGATAAATAATCTATTGAAAATTGATATCATGATTTTCTCAATTTAAAAATAAATATGTCATTTTTATCATTTTATTATCAAAACTCAACGGAATACGTACTTAACTAATAAATTTTTGATAGGTCTTGCATTTTATTTGTTATTAATGTTATGAAAGTAGCCTCTTCTAATTCCCTTTTCAATGTGAACATAAATTTTATCAGCAATCAAAGTTCATTTTGTATTTCCAGACTCAACTACTTTGCCTCAACTACTTTGCCTTTGTGTTTCATTAATCGATAGGCTAAAATAACGTTTTAGTTAGAAAGTAATTTTATTATTTCTAATAATTTTTTGTGCAAAGTTCTTACATCTTGAGGCTTCGTATTGTCCGTAAAGCTTAGATTAGTAAATTATTTTTTTCAAGCGTTTTAGTTACATTTACTATGCGTCGCAACATTTTAAGCCAATAATTTACAGTATTTTTTAAGTTCTTGCTGTCAATATCTATTTCTAAACCAATTTTTCACCAAAAGTAAATCTTACATGAAATTCCATGTTGGTTTGATTCTTTGTTGTTTTTTTTTTATATTTCTTGTAAAATGTGAAGGGCAGCTTTGGTTGATATGGACCAAGTTTAATAGTTTTACGTTTTGATTCAGCATTTTGAGTTTCGGAAAAGTCAATTTAAAATGATGTAGAAAAGTCAATTTTCTACATCAAAGCAACAGATTTATGGAAGAACTTTACTTGCTGTTGGAATTGCTTTGAGTTACTTTAGTTATATTTGAGATTTATCTTGAGAATTGACTTGAGACTTTTTTTCTGTTTTAAAAAATACTGATGTTTAACCAGCTTTTCTTAAAACATCATTTTTTGCCTGTTGCTTTTCTACTCTTTTTTTTTTATAAAACTGATCTGCACTTAGTTTAGTGACATCTCTAAGCTAACCTACAATAAAAATAAATATTCTGTTAATTATTAATAATTATTTGCTTATCTATACAGTATTGGTTTAAATTTTAAACCAATACTGCCGAGTGGCGCCAATTGTATTTTACGATCTTTAAGATCTAAAAATGCAATTGGCGCCACTTTTTTCAACTAGACTTATATTCATCGATAAATTTTAAGTTTCATATTATTATCTCTCGGCGTTCAAAATGAATGACCATATAAAATTTGCAACAACAAAATTTAAACCCCCCATTTGAGGGGGGTTTAAATTTTATATGGTCATAAATTTTGAACGCTAAAACATTTTACTATAAAACTTAAAATTTATCGATGAATATAAGTCTAGTTGAAAATAGTTCAAAAAATATTTCATCAACTTGTTGCTCTCACGTTTGGGGCAGGAGGGAGGAGGGGGGAAAATTTTATGGCTTTTTTGTTCCCAAGCTCCAATCTTCACAATTTTTTGCAAATCATCCTTATTTGACATAAGTATAAACATATAAATGTTTGGAGTTTGCTCCATGTCTGGAAGTTATCTCAAATACAAAAAAGTACGATTGGTGCCACTGGTTTAAAAATACGGTATACCTTTAAATTTATAAATTTATTGATTTACAAAATCAAAAGTGCCCTAGCAAGGTTATGGCAATTAAGACTCAAGTCTTAAAAGCACTTATGTTGCGACAGAATTTATGAACTCGAAATCATTAGCTCTTTATTTTTATTGCTAGCTGAATTTTTAAATAGTTCAAATTTAGCAAAAATATTTATTTACTTTTTGCCTTTTATTAATCAATAATGTCGTTAAACCAAGAAAAAATTGTAAAATACTGCAAATATTTCAATCAAGTGTTTTTATACATAATTTTACAGTTTTCAGTAACTCGTATACAAGTTATATTAATGTCTATCAAGTTGACCTATCGGCCAAGACAATTTTTATCTCTAATATTCATATGTATATTCATATATGGTAAAAGGGGTTTAGAAATATTTTTGGATTTTTTTTTTTTTTTTCCAGTAAAGTTTTTTGTCTATATTTTAGTATGGTATCTCAAAAACCACATGGCTTAAATTGTTTTTGAAATTAGTTGTACCTTAACTTTCTCATATTTTGAATAAGCTTATTATAATAAATTTCATATAGTAATTTGACTACAAAATTTTATTTTAGGGAAGTACCTAAGACGCTACAAAAGCCACATGGATTACTTGTAACCTATGTGGTTTATTATACGTATATTGTCTTACCGCCAAGCCCCGTTTACATTGTTGCCTTCAGTTTATGTAACAAGTTAAAAATTACAAAATACAACACAATATATTACAAGTAGTAAATCGTATAATAAGTTATATAAATAAACATATTTTTTTAGTTATATATATATATTATTAATAGATAAGAAATAAATCAAGACAAAAATAAGAGAGTCGTGAACTAAACTGAATTAAACTGAAAAAAGACTTTTTCAGTTTAATTATTTTAGGTACTATTTTTAAAAGAAATTTTTAAAATCGAGGTTTTTTCCTAATAGAAAATGTTTAGATTCTTTTTTGAATTGTTCTAGGGAGAAGTTTAGAAGAGTTTTATTTTTAATAATATTTTTCAAAAAACTTTTCCACATAAATGGTCCACGGTATTGAATTTGAAATGAGCTGAGTTTTAAATAAGATCTCGGTTCGCTTAGAAGAGATTCACGATTAACAGTTCTGTTAACGCCAAATATAATCCTACATGCATGTTTTTGTTTGCTATAGATTTTTTTAAGTTTCCTATAATTAGTACTTCCCCATGCAATATTGCAATAAGAAAGATAACTATGAATAAATGAAAAATATATAATTTTTGAAGACTCAATATTAAGAAATGGTTTAATTTTATATAACATTGAAATATTTTTGGAGATTTTGTTTTCAATAGATTTAATATGATATTTCCATGATAAATTTTCATCTATAATCACTTCTAGAAAGTTAACAGTTGACTCTCTTTTAATAATTGTTTTATTTATAAAGAGATTGGGTAATTTTAGAGAAAGGTTATCTCCCCTACGAGGTTTGTGGAACAAGATAAATTTAGTTTTCTCACCATTTAATGAAAGTTTATTATTTGTAATCCAGTCATTTATTTTTAATAATTCTTCGTTAGATATTCTAAACAGTTCTATTATATTATTGTGTGAGTAAAAAAAATTCGAATCATCAGCAAACAAAATAACATTTAAAACTTTGGATGCTAAGTATAAATCATTAATATAGAGTAGGAATAAGAGCGGCCCTAGGATTGATCCCTGGGGAAAACCACAAATTATAATATGATTTGCAGTTTCATTTGCTGTATATAATATGCATTGTTTTCAGTTTGACAGGTAACTTTTAAACCATTGTAAGTTATTATTAGGTATTCCATACAGTTCTAGTTTTTTTAAAAGAATATCGTGGTGTACAGTGTTAAATGCTTTTGACAAATCAATAAAAACTCCTAATGTATAGCAATCATTATTGAACCCATTGGATATATAATTTATTAGATCGACTACCGCATGATCAGTTGAATGATTCTTTTTGAACCCAAATTGTTTGTTATACATTATATTGTTCTCAGTTAAATAAGTATTAAGTTTATCATACATAATTCGTTCTAACAATTTTGAGAAACATGGTAAGGCAGAAATAGGTCTATAATTAGACATAATCGTGTCATCGCCAGATTTAAAAATAGGTATGATATTAGCAACTTTTAATTTCTCCGGTACAATACCGGATTCTAATGAAAGGTTAAAAATGTAAAACAGTGACGGTTCAATAACATCAAACACTGTTTTAACAACATTCACGTTAATATTATCTATACCAGCGCATTTATTACTTTTTAGACAGCTGAATGTATTTCGCAACTCATTTATGTTTAATTTTACTTCTTTCATAGATGTATTGATTGATTTCATATAAGATTCAAAGTTTGAAGTGTTTTTTGGAATTTTATCAGCTAAAGTTGGGCCAATATCAAGAAAAAATTTATTGAGCTTTTTAACTATGACTTCTTTAATACAAATCATTTTCCGATTAACTAATAGTTTTTGAGGCAAATTATTTTTTGGATATTTATTTTTACCGATTATCTGCTTAATCACGTTCCACGTCTTTTGTGTGTTTCCGCGTGTTTTTTTCAACAACTTTGCATAATAACATTTTTTTCCATATTTCTTTGTTTTTTCAAACGTGTTTTTATAATTTTTGTATTTTATTTCATTTTTATATGTATTATGTTTTAAATATTTTTCATAAAGTCTTTGTTTTCTCTTTGATGATTTGTATAAACCTTTGGTCATCCAAGAACTTAGAAGTGAATTAGGATTTACAACTTTTTTTTGTACTGGAAATGCTAAATCATAGTGTTTACAAAACTGCGCCAAAAATAGTTCATACGAATTATTCGCGTCTTGTGATTGTAATATAAGGTTCCAATCAGTTTTTTCAGATAAAAGATTTCGAAAGTATAATAAAGAGTTTTCATTGATTTGTCGTATTAAGATTGATGTTTTTTTTTTTTTTTTTTTTTTTTTTTTTTTTTTTTTTTTTTTTTTTTTTTTTAGTTTACAATGTTAGTCGTGATACAAAATAATATAAGTCGTGATATATAATAATATAAGTCTGATACATATATAATAATATAAGTCGTGATATATAATAATATAAGTCTGATACATAAAAATATTTAAGACTTCTACAAGAAAAGAAAAAAAATGAGTATATATATATATATATATGTATATACAATTCAGCGTACTAACAATATAAGACTAGGTTTCCGAAAGAAGATCAGAAGGATCTTATCACCGGAACCTTAAAAAAGACATAATGCAAAGATTTAACATAATGCAAATATGCAATATACTAATACAATATAACATAATGCAAATATACAGTATACTAACATTTTAATACTCAATATGCTGAAGATTTGAAAAATACATTTTACATAAATTTTTAGTAGAATTTTAGAATGTTGTCCATACAGAGAATGAAGTATTTTAATTTAGTTTTAAAAACAGGAAGAGTAGTAGAAGGGTCAAAATTTGGTAATACTATTTTATTCCAAAGATGGGGTGCACGATATGCAATACAGAATTGGTTGAACTTCGTTTTACAAAATGGCTCATTTAGAAAACTATTACTTCTTAATGTGTATTTATTTATTGGTTTTAAAGAAAAAAGGTCATTGAAAACAAATAAAGATAAATCGTTTTTCCACATAAAAGTAAAACATAAAACATTAAATATGTTAAGTTTATAAACATCTAGTACATTCATATAATCAAAAAAATATTTCGAACGTGAAAAGCGATCCGCATAATTAACTACGCGGATTGCATGTTTCTGACGGCGATAAAGATGTTGTAATTTACTTTTCTCCGTACTTCCCCAGGCTATGATTGCATAATTTATATAATTATGTATAAATGAATAATAGAGCTGGGTTAAGTTTTTTTTGTTTAGATAATTTCGAGCTTTGTATAAAATGCCAATATTTTTAGAAACTTTGGTGCTTATATGATCAATATGCTTTCTCCAAGTAATATTTTCATCAAGATAAACACCTAAGAATTTTATAACAGTATCTCTTTTTATTATAGTTTCATCAATGTAAATTTGAGGCATATTATTTGTTAAAAATCGTTTTTTTGCGCAGGAGTGAAAAATAATCCATTTTGTTTTGTTAATATTTAAAGTTAATTTATTAGCTTTGAACCAGTTCGAAATGTGTTTGAGTTCTTTGTTTGTAGTTGAAAAGAGTTCATAAATATCAGTATGGGATAAGAAAAGATTTGTATCATCAGCGAACATTATACTTTTCAATTTGGAAGCTTTGTTTAAATCGTTTACATAGATTAAAAATAGTAGTGGTCCGAGAATAGAGCCTTGTGGAACACCACAAGTTATGCTCAGGGGTTCACTTTGATAACCATCATTACTATACACAAGTTGCTTTCGATTTGTTAAATAGCTTTCAAACCATTTTAAAATTTTATTGTTTAAACCATAATATTTAATTTTTTGGATTAAGATGTGGTGATCGACCGTATCAAAAGCTTTTGATAGGTCAATAAAGACACCTAGTGTGTATTGAGATTTTTCAAAAGATTTAGAGATGTTATGTATAAATTGAATGATGGCATGTTCAGTTGAGCTCCCTTTTCTGAAACCATACTGATTGTTATATAATAAATTGTTGTAATTAAAATAATTGTATACTCTATTGAAAATAATTCTTTCTAAAATTTTAGAAAATATAGAAAGAACAGAGATAGGGCGATAATTATTGATATTGGATCTGTCGCCTTCTTTATGGAGAGGGGTAACTCTGGCAAGTTTTAAACGTTCAGGAAAAATACCTTGATGAATAGATGCTCTGAAAATTTTGAAAAGAATATTTTTTAATTGTTCATAGCAATCTATAACAATATTCCCGTTTATTTCATCTGCACCAGGTGCTTTATTCTTTTTTAAAGATTTAAAAGCTTTCTCAAACTCATCAAATGATAGTTCAGCAGATAATTCTTCAAAGGAAATATTTTTATCAAAAGGTAACAAAAAATCATAAAATGAGGTCTGAGTTTTTTGTATTTTACTTGATAAGATTGATCCAATTTCAGTAAAATATTTATTGAATTCATGAGCTATTATTTGTGGCTCATGCAAGCTATTGTTATCGATTTTAAGCATTTGTGGCAAAGAGCTTGAGCATGTTTTTTGTTTTCCTGTAATTTCTTTTAATATTTGCCAAGTGCGTTTTGAGTCATTTTTAGTTTTATTAATTAATTTTGAATAGTAATTTTTTTTTAATTTTTTTCGGATTTTTTCGAATAGATTTTTGTAATCTTTGTAAATTTTTTCGCTATCTGGTGTTTTTGTTTTTAGATATTTTATGTATAGCCTTTGTTTAGTTTTGGATGATTTTTTGAACCCCTTTGTAATCCAGGGATTATCAAAGTGTTTTGTTTTTAATGTAATTGTAACAATTGGAAAATTAGACTCGTAAACAGAGATAAAAGTTTCATAGAATTTTTCATAAAGGTTGTTTGCATTTTCATTAAAATTTAAGTGTTTCCAATGTAATAATGAGAGCTGATTTTTAAAGGCCTCAATGTTTGATGATGTATAAAAACGTTTTTTTACAATTTTATTTAATTTTTGTTTAGGCAGTTGGTCGTTGTTTATAGTTAGAAAAATAGGAAAGTGGTCCGAAATATCCGTTTTTAAGATACCCAATTTTATATCATTGTTGAACAAGTCTGTGGTAATGATATTATCCAGCAAAGTTGCTGAATTTTTTGTTATTCTTGTTGGGCGATTTATTAAAGGGATTACTCCAGATTCAAAAATTGTATCATAAAAATTTTTAACTTTGTTATCGTCATTGTAGACAAAACAATTCATATTAAAATCACCAACAAGAAAGTTTTTTTTCTTTTCGTTGTTACCTTTTGCAATAACATTTTGCTGTAAAAACATGCTCAAGTTCTCGCTCACGCCATCTGGCGGTCGATAACAACAGCTAACTAAAATATTTTTTGTTCGTTCATTAATAATCTCAATTGTTAATATTTCTCCATCGCCGTCAGAAACACTAAGATCATTTCTACAACAATGCTTTATATCTTTATGAATGTAAATTAGAACTCCACCACCGCGCTTATTTATTTGTCTTTCGAGAGAGATCATTTCAAAATGAGAAAGATAAAAATTAAAATTTTTTTTTATGTCGTTTGAGGTTGCCCAAGTTTCAGTTAAGCAAATAATATTAAAAAAGTACTTAGTTTCCTCGAGTAAATTTTGGAATTTTTCAAAATTACAATTAATGCTTCTGATATTTACATGCAGAATTTTAATTTGATCATTGTTAACATTCTTAAATAGAATTCCTTTTAATTCATTTGGATAGTAGTAAGAACATATGTTCTTAATAGAATATTCTATTTTTGTATCATGGAAATAATTAATATCTGGGTCGGAGTTTTCGTGTAGTGAAAAAGATTTTGTTTCAAAAAAATTGAAGACAAGAGTTTCAAAGTCACTTATTAAAGCCATGATTAATTATCACAAATAAATTAAAAAGGAGTTCTTATTAAGAATGAGCGCATTTACTTTCGAAATTCTCTAGAAACAATTTTATCATACTTTATAACTGCATACTTACCTTCAAGTCGCAACTTTTTGACCTCTTCCCACAACATCCTTCGGCTTTCCATCGTTTCTTTAGCGAAATCCTCATTAACATATATCCCAGTTCCTCGCAAGTTTTTTGTAGCGTTAAGTATTTTTGTTTTGTCTTGAAAATTTAATAACTTTAGGACAATCGTTCTTGGTTTCTTATCTTCTTTAGGTTGGCCTATTCTATGAGCTCTTTCTATGATAATTTCATTACTAATTTTTAGTTGTTTTTTAAACATTTCCTTTACTGCATTTTCGCACTCATTCCAATTTTCATTTGGCTTTTCAAATATTCCATCTAATCTTAGGTTGTTTCTTCGAGATCGATTCTCCAAATCTAGTGTCTTCTTATTTAAGTTGTTTATCTCCTTTTCGTAACGCTTCGTGATCTTATTTATTTTTTCCATAATAGTTGTTTCTTGGAAGTTAAGACTTTCTTTAAAATCGCGAAGGTCGTTTTCTATGCTTAAGACTTTGGATTTGTTTACATCTACTTCTTTTTCAATTTTGTCTAACCGATTAGTGAGTATTTTTAAATTAGCACTAATTATATCAGTAAAGTTTTTCTCTTGATCTTTTAACAGGCGTTCTGTTTCTTTTAAAATACTCTTTTTTTGTTCTTCGAGTTTGTTTGTAATTAACTTCTCGATATTTTTTAATGTAATTTCCATTATTTTTAAAATTAACTTTAAAACTTATAAATACAAATATATAATGTATTATTGTTAAGGTTCTTTATTCGTTTTTCTTTTATGATTGTTTCGATAACCACGGATTAAAAAAAAGTTGATTGAATACTCAATTAGGCAGCCATCTTTGTTCGCCGTATGTCCGTAAAAAAAAAAAAAAAAAAAAAAAAAAAAAAAATTTAAAGACGGAATGGCTAAGGGTTATATTATCTGTAACTAAGAATATTAAAGAAGTGTATCTAAAAAACATGGAACATTTACATTTGAAGCATGATTTAACAAGTTTAAATTATAATCACCAGTTAAGTACACGTGTTTCTTTGTAATGTTAACTTTGCTTAAGAAATTTTTCAAATAAGATTGAAATCTTTTGAAATTACCAGCTGGTTTTCTATAAATAGAATTGATAATAATATTTTTGGTTGCCTTATTTATTTCAATGCATAACGACTCGCAATCTATTTCGTTAACAATGTGATCATTGCGTAAAATAAAGTTTATATATTTGTGAACATAGATACTTAAACCACCATCAACGTGGGTTTGACGCGGTTGGTGAATTGACACGTAATTACTTAGCTCATAATTAGAATTTATTTCATTACTTTTCAACCACGTTTCCGTGAGACTAATTATTTTAAAATCGTGATTTAGATCATGCAATAAAAATTTTAGATTATCAAAATTTTTATTAATACTTCGAATGTTTAGATTGAAAATTGAAAAACTTTTTTTATTTTTTATTTTACTAAGAAACTAAGTAGATTCAAATATTGAATAATACTCACTTTCAAAATTTTTTTGAATAAAATAGTCATCATCACACTCAGTATTAGAATTAAGTCGAAGATTATCATCCATTTTTAAAAAAGTAAAATATACTAATCATGAAAATAAGATGTTAAAATATTAGGATTATACATTTATAATTTTCTTTGTAGCCCAATCGCGTATGATAAGTTTATCGTATGAAATACTTGCAAATTTTCCTGCCGCTCGTTCCATTTTCATTTGTTCTCTCAGCACCTTCCTAATTTGCAATGTCTCAGCGCAGATATCTTCATTTATATAGATATTTTTTCCTTTTAGGTTAGGGGATTTTTTTAAAATATTTACTTTATCTTTAAAGTCTAGAAGCTTAATGATTATAGTTCTTGGTCTAAGTGAATCCTTATGACCAGTTCTATGTGCCCTTTCAATTTTAATATCTTTTAGACCTAAATAATTTTCAAAAATGTTTTTTACCTTTATAAAGAGAAAATTTTACACTTATAAAGAGAAAAGCAACATTAAAAAATTGCAACAACTTAAAGTTGCTGTTCAATGGTGTACAGAAAATAATGTAAGAGGACATGATGCAGTTTAAACTAGACAATTCCGTAGAATAGACTTAATAGACCGTAGACTTGATGGGAAAATATTCAATAGGTAAAAAGCACTATTGTGCAATTCTCTAGGTAAAAGAAAAATACTTGCTTTGACAAAAAGCAAGTATTTTTGTTTCTTATATATATTTTTAAAAGATAGTATAAAACAAAATGCTAAGATATAAAAAGATTTGCTGTAGATACAGGATTTGTAGCTTTGTTAGAATAATTTTTTTGCTTTGTTTTTTAACATTTTATTTTGTTTAAAACTCAGGTAAATCGTTCTGGATGCGCTTTAAAGCAAATAATCCAAGTTTAACACTCAAGCGACAAGAAAATTGATACATAGACCTCTCAATTGCACAAGACAAATGGCATGTTCCCACCTTGGTATGAGTAAATATTGTGTCTTTGATTACATTTTATAATATACATTTGCTTCATTTAAAAATTAACATAGAGCTACTCTTTACTATCAGTTTATGTGTTGTTACTTTATTTTACATTCATAAAAAATAGTTCGAGTAATTGTTTTTCATGGTTGCCTTTAAACGCTCAGGCAGAATAATTGATTGAAGCTGAATAATTGATTGTGACGAAAGCAGAACAAAAAGAGACTGGATTTTGGTCTGGAAAAATTATATATAATATAGAGAAAATATTTAATCACAATGAAACGCAACAGTTTATTAATTATTATGTTAATAGTACTCCTGCTGGTCTTGTTTTTGCTGCAAAAAGGGAACATACTTTTAAATGGTAAGAGAACCGTGAATGCGTCATTATAAATACTCTAGTATCATTTTCAGGCAGCTATTGCCTCATCACTTTTTTTTTCATGAGTATTTATAACTGAGATTAAAAAGATGTTGTATCATATTTCTTTGTAATTATAGGAGGCCTGTTGGAATAACTAATAAAACATGATTTTTTTTTAACTAAAAAAATGCAAAAAGAAAAAACGCAAGAGGGAAAAACTCGTTTTTTTGCAACTCTAATTGTTGTAACTATGATAATAATAATATTTAATTTAAAAGATTTAGAAATTGTAAAAAGTATTTACATAAATTTATTAGATTAAATTGATGTAAAGGTTTTATCAAAAATTAAACTTTTGTCTTAAAATTTGTGGACAAAATAAAAAGGAAAAAGAACTTTTTACATTTTTTTTAAAAAGACTTCATAGGGTACAATAAAAAATATATATATATAAAGGTTTCATACGTATTTGTAACAACTGAGCTCCAAAACAATCTGTTATCAAAGATGCAAGACGTGTTGGAGTAACTTCCACATCATTAAACGTCAATGACATGCGTTGACTTAGTATTGGAAAGAAAAGTTTGAGCGTTCACAAGAGTTGAGCAAAAAGAGCATACAAATTAAGAAATCCTTGACTTAATGACAATGCAGAAAGATAAGCGAAAAACTTGTTACTACGTGGGTTACGCAGATTTGTGGATTAATAAAAGTAAAAAATGTGTTAGAATTGATGAAGGTAATTCAATTTAAAAATATCAAGATCTAAAAGATAAGGAAAAAAGAAGATAAAACAAAGAGAAACAAAAAGAAGCATTTTTACGGTGTAGACAAGAATGCAACTGTGGAGAAGTTGTGTGTCATGCCATAAAACTACACTAATGTTCTTTTTACCAAAATATACAAAGGTCAGTCTGTGGACAGTTATCTTGTAAAGTCGATGGAAAGAAATCAATAATGTTTTTAGTTGCTGCAGTAACCAACAGTTCTCTCAAACGTAAGGTTATTGAGCATGAGGCAAATATGCTAGCAGTTAAAAGGGTACTCCAAAAAAAAATTACCTTACAGTTGTTATGTTTATATTACCGATATGTGATATGGACAGGATTCTATTATTCTTATTCAATTAAATAATCAACCAGACTAAGAGTCAATATTTAAGAGGATGTATAAAAAATACTTTTAAATGGTCTTAAAGAACGGCCGAAGCGCAGTAGTTAGCGCGCTTGCCTTAGAAGCTAAAGATCCGTGGTTTAACGCCACCTCTGGGCAAGTTTTATATCTGTAAGGCGTGAACTTCCTTGCTTTTCCACAGTGCTCTGTGCTTAGACGATAAGGACTTCTTGGCGGCACCTTTTTTTTTTTTTCTGGGAAAAAAAAGAAGACAATTTTTATATACATATAAAAATTGGTTTAAAAACTAGTCAATCTTTTACTTGATTGTTAATAAGAAAAACAACTTCCATTTTAAAATTAAGTTTTTGATCAGCATATATATTTTTTGCTTTTTAAGGAACCCGAAAAAACAGAAATAATGCATTATTTAAGATAAATTATTTTAGCAACTGTCTTTCTCATTTATTTTTATCTTTTCTTTTTTTCTTTTTTCTCCCAGAAGTATGACTTAAATTTTTACAAAAGACTTAGCGAACTGAAATGAAAATTTCAAGTTTTTATAGAAAAAACTTATTTAAATGAATAAAAAAAATCTATTTTGCTTCTGGATAGGACCTGATTTACGAGTTAAAGATACTAATGTGAGCGCTTGGCTTTTAGGGTTAATGAGTTTTTGGGGCACGACTATCTGAACTATTGTTTTTGTAGTTTATAGTCAGTGGTATTTAGTAGCTTGTAGTCTGTCAAGTCAAGTTTTAGTTACTTAAAAACTTATTTGCGTATAATAAGAGCACATTCTAAGAACAACCAGTCGCACTAACTTCTTACTAATAGTTAATACTTTTATAATATTTAGATTAAAGTTAAATAGTTAGGTAGTTCGAGTACTTTAAAAATAAATCATAACTTTTATCCGGATACTATCATAACATTTATCCGGATCTTGATTTATAAAAAAAGATTTAGCCAGGTTAATTTAAACTACGCATATGCTTTATTAGGATTTATTCTTAAATAAAATAGGAAAATCAAAAGGAAAAGAGAATGAAAGACTAAAAAAAAAAAACAAAAAAAGTTTTCTTTTTTTTTAAAGATATAATAAACAAGGATATAATTTCAAAATATACATTTAAACAAAGCATATTTCAAAAAATATATCTCACAAATCACTTTTTCCGGATCACTATCTAATATTTTCTTTTAAATAGTAGATGAAATGAAAAGTAGAAGTCTGTTTTAAAAAAAACAACAACAAAAGAATAATGTCTATAAAATTTATTTCCTCAATAAAACATATGAAAGCAAAAAATCCAGCAGAAGAATACTACTGTAATTTACATTTTTTTTCTAATTTCAACATAACAAATATTAAAATAATAATAACAATAATAAAAGATGTTTTCACTAATATTTTCTTTTTTATATAACAAACAAATAAAAACCAAAAAGCCACAATACCCACTCAGAAAATCCCTCGCAATACCACTCGGAAAACACTTAATACACACTTGCGTAGTATTACGCTGGCCCACATCAGACTAAAATAGTAATAAAATATTGCGGGTTCAGGCTTGCCATATTATAAGATATAAACATGTTTGCAAACGTCAAACTTGTTAGCGTAAAAAAAAAACGCTAGCAAGCAAGAACCGCACATAAAGATTAAACCGTAAAAGCCACAAAAAGATGGTTTTGTTAGCCGTGAAAGAATCGTTTTCATAGCGTGTAAAAATCGTTTTAGAGAGCGATTTTCCATTACACGCTAAAACAACGAAATATTTTGAATTAAAACTTATTATTCAACTTTGAAAAAAATTAAAACCCTTAAAAAAAAAACGGTGTTTAATGTTAAAACCGTGAAACTTCCAGGCAATGAATACCACTTTACAATTTGAAGGCCTAACTAATTAAAAACCATAATTAAGTTTAATTTTAATAAAAACAGATTAATCAAAAAAAAATTTGAACATTCTTAGTTTTAAATACATTTTAAAAAAACCCAAAGGTATGTTGTTAATTATTACACGCACATAAAAAGCTCTAAAAAAAGCATTTCGAATGTTTGTCAATCATGGTATTTTAAATCAAATAACATAATCTAAATATTTTTTGAAGTTATTAAAGAAATTTAATATGGTATAAAACATGACCCTAACCATTTCTTTTTTTTTTTACAAGTAAAATCATCAAAATGGTGTAGGATAACAATCTACATCTCTGATTTCAAACCCTTTTGTGATTGAATGAGATCACCTCATACCAGTTGAAAACAGAAACAAGCCTGCTGTGGCAGCAACTACTCCTCCAACGGCTATTACTTTGCTCCATGATGATTGATTATTTGAATCATTTGACAATTTTTTAGGCAAATCATCCTGTAACAAAATAAGCAGCAATATGATGAGTATAAAAAAAATATATATTTATCAATATTCCTATTTCTAAGCTAACAAAGCAAATATAAGCTCGATTTTGATGAAAAGAAAAAAATAAGACAAACTTTTTTAAAAGCCGTTTGAATTACATTACTGCAACGTAATTGCAAAGATTTGTTATGAATCTTTTAAATACATTTATCAAATACCTTTTAAACGCATTTGATATTTGTTAAGAAACTTTTAAATGCATTTAGTAAACAATTGTTAGATGTATAGATAGTTGTTAGATGTGGTTACTTTATTTTAAAAGGGTTTCGCATAATATTATCAAAACATTTGTAAAGATTGACGATTCAAGGTTATTTATTCCAAACGTAATTTAGATAATCTTATCGTTATAGTTTATTATTTATTTTAGTTAAGTTTTAATTTAATTTTTTTTATTTAAGTTATAGGTAAGTTATTTTATTTATCGTTATTTTTTTTTACAAAGATTTATTTGTTTTTTTTACGATAAGTTTTTTTTAAGTTTCTTTATAGTTAAGATAATTTTTTCAGCGCATTTTTAAAATGCAAACAAAATTTTAAAACATTATAACAGACGTGGTCAAGTTTTCAAAAACCAAATAATATTTGCATGGTCATATTATGACGTAAAATCGCACGTCTTCCTGACCAAGCCTGTATATATCAGCCCTTGAAATTGGGGTCGGCATTACAACCTAAAATTGTGAGAGGTCAGCAAAAATTTGCTGATCTTGTTTCAATGTTTTATGGTAAAACCTGTGTCAAATTTTTTTTACCGACCATATGCCAACATTTAATAGAATAAAAATTGCCCACCTCATTTTTTTTAATTCCAAGGGCTGGTATATATATATATATATATATGTGTGTGTGTGTGTGTGTGTGTGTGTGTGTGTGTGTGTGTGTGTGTGTGTGTGTGTGTGTGTGTGTGTGTGTGTGTGTGCGATATATATAGCAATTTTGCGTAAAAAAGAGGGGAAAAAAATACAAAAAAGTTATGAAAACACATACTAAACTCCATAACTCTTTTTTTTAACAATTTAAAAATACTTATAAGCAAAAAAGTTTTAATAAAAATCATTTTATTATATCATTTGTTAAATCTGTTTTAAGTTTTAAAGGTGTAAGGGTTGTAAAAACATGTTTTGACATTTACTTACAGTCCTGTTTTGTAGCATTAAAAACCGTATTGTAAAACCATAATTTATACATAATTGACATGATTTTAAATAATCATTTATATATTTTTTCTTACATCTTTGATTGGGTCATTTTATGTTGTTTTTTAATAATGGATTTTTTGTTACGACTTTACAGTTACAACAGTCACGACAAAAAAAACATAAATATGTTTATAAAACTTCAAGTAAAATATATAAAACTCAGCATATAACAATATCAATATGTGCCAGGGATGCGGAGTCCCAAAAAGGATTCTGGATTTGAAAGTCACAAAAAGATTAGTTCTTTCTAGTTTTTGGTATCCAGGAGCTTTAAAAATATAAAAAAGCTTATAGACTAATAGGGAAAAAATCACGATTTATAGGTTAGAAGAACAATCAATTTTGAACCCGAAGTCCTTAGGTATAATGGCAGCAAGGACTCTGGGACTCCAGGACTCCGGGCTTGAAAACAATAAGTTCCAAGTCATTAAATATCATTAATTTTCTTATAACAGATCATTAATCACCAACATGTTCAGAGCTTCTGGACACCAGAGACCATGAAAAAGTTAAGTTAAAAAACCGGAGTCCTTTTGGGACTCCGCATCCCTGGTATTATGTACTACAATACACACTCCAAATGATTATTTTTTTAACAATGCCGTTCACTGCAAAGTCTGACAAAGTTGTTTTGTTTAGAAGTGGTAAAAAGTAAATGTTACAACCATCACACTACGTAGAGTTAATTTTTTAAAAAAGTTCAAGACTTAAATGCTGTAATTTGTGCATATTAAATTATATGATAGTATTTCACATTTCTGGAAACTTTTAAGTCATATTCATTTTCAGTTCATTTTTAACAGATTAAAGTGTCAAATGTTACAATCGCCACTCTTGCGGAATATACATATATATATATATATGTATATTCCGCGAGAACTCTGTGCTTTAACCCATTTTTCAAATAGCTCAGAGCACATTCAGTTGTTTTTTTACGCACAGCAACAGCTCGAAATGTCAAACTTAGCTGCAGCAAGCCCAGTTATTTGAATCCTATAACTCTTGCCTAGGAATTGCAATATTAAATAGTGTAGTGGAAATAAAAAATGCCTTAATCACATTTCTCACCTTTTAAATGCATACTTTTTGCTCATAAAGCTCTTTTTTTTTCTTTGCACACAGTAACAGCAACAAAACAAACTAGACTAATCTGGATTAAATATACGACAGGAGTCATGCTGAGACAATTATGTCGGCAAAGTTGATTTCCTTCAAGAAACCATCATTTCATTTGTCTTAACCTTCACTTAAGCAAAAGTAGAAAAGTAATTTTAAAATGAACTTTAATTTTTTAATTTTACTTTTGTGTGGGCTTTATTTGCTCAAAAATTTTTAAAAATAATATATAGCAACAGTATAACAAGCCTTCCCGGAAAGCGCCTACCGCCAAAATGCTAAACTTATTTACTAAGAAAAAAAAAAAAAAAATCCTAAAAAAAGGAAACAAAAATGTAACGAAATATCAAGTTAAATTAAATGAACTAGAAATCTTAATAATTAAAAAAAGTAAATAATTTTTTTTTTAATAAAAATTTTTATACAACCTTTGTATTCTTTTTTTTTAGAGTCGTTGTTGAAAAAAACATTTTTTATAATGATTTAACCACAAATGAAAGTTTTGATTTTTGCAATTTATTCAATTCATTGCAATTTATATCAGTCCATATAATTAAGAAACTAATTTGCTATGTACGCTAGAACTATAAGAAATTTTGTAAATTTTTTTTCTTACGTTTATTCCTTTATTACGTTTATTTGTTTTTACGTTTTTTCACTTTTTTAAATTTGACGTTTTTTCTAAATACTAATATAATAGGAAAATAAGAAAATAAATTATTATCTATTTGTAAAAAATATTTGATTAATAAATTTTGTAATGAGAGAATAAGTTAAATATAAGAATAATGTTTCTTTAATAAATGTATTTACTGCATTTGATGCATGTCTGCAATTTTTTTTTTTTTTTTTTTTCTATATTGCTCGATTTCCAATGTTAAAATGAATCACTAGAGGTAATGAACATAACGATTGCTTTGTTTAAAAAAATGTATTTAAAAACTTTAAAAAAAGTTTTAAATAGGCTCCTAAAAATTTCTTTAAAAAAGTTCAGTAAATTAACAATGCACTAGCTCACAAGATTTTGGAGCATCATTTTATTTTTTTACATGAAAAACTTAAAATTTTTTTTTTTAAAAATAAATAGCAATTAGTTTCCTTGCTTTCCTGTGCATTGATAAAAACAGTAAAGTTTAGCAAGACCTTTAAAAAAACAAATTTAAAAATTGTCAGTGTTTCTAGCGCAAATTATTAAGTATTTCCTTAATATACTGACTATCAAAAAAAAAATTTTGTTATATTCTTATCTACTTTTTTCCTTGACTTGTATCATTTTTGGTATTGGAAAATAATAAACACCCTACAAATAAGAAAACATAGAGTAAAATATTTAGGTATATTTTTTGACAACAATTTTTTTTTTTTTAATATTCAATATTTTTTAGCTCATTTTATTTAGATTTTTACTTCATATAGTCTTCTGTTCTTTTCTTTTTGCTGTCTTATTCTCTAGTTTCTTATAGCTTTATTTTGCCGCAAATTCTTAAAATGCTTACTATATAAAAACGTGGTCAAGTTATTACTTTAAGCGCGTACAAACAAGGTGTGTGACTGCACGTGCTTCCCGGGAAGGCTTGGTATAATAAAATTATAAAATACCCGATATTGATTTAAAAGAAACAACTTCTTTTTTTTTCCATCTACTCTTCTACTCATCTGATATTTTAAAATTTTCACAACCAAATTATTTTGCATGTTAAAAAGATATGACTTTGAAAATGGCTTCTTTTGTTCAAAATGACTTTGAAAAACAGACACAAGGATGTTTTGATATATTTAAAAGCCATACATAACATGCTTTTTACATATATTTTAAAATATATAAATAGCTATATTTAGCCATATTTAAAAGCCATATATAACATGTTTTGTCCTCATGTTGATGAGACTCACACCCTGACTCTTTCTGCAGAAGTATTTTAAACACAACTTTTTTATATTTGTTCTTTGTTCAAGTATATATTATAGTAAACAATATATTTATATTCTTCTTTTTTATAAAAATCAATTTAAATCAAAAAATGTTAATAAAACATCTTATAACTATTTCATTATTATTACTATGAACTAAATTATACTCTGTCTTTAAAACTAGTGTCGGTAAAGGTAGGAGGAGCTCATAAAGCATAAATGGTAAAATCCTAGAGTATTTTCCACAAATAAAGTATTTATTAATGATCTGCAAAACAGGTTAATGCAAAGGCATCTGGTTGTAAAAAAACTGTAACAAACGTAAAACCATATATGTTAAACTTAAGTATTAC
>NC_061168.1:23259086-23314086 GCF_022113875.1 Hydra vulgaris
TTAAACAAATTTATATTGAAGATGTATTTTAACTACGCCTTATATGTAGATTTTGTTACGTTACATTACTTTTTTTTATTATTAATATAAGCGTAAAACTTATCTGTATCTATTTATCTCTCTCTCTTTCTCTCTTTCTCTCTCTCTCTCTCTCTCTCTCTCTCTCTCTCTCTCATATATATATATATATATATATATATATATATATATATATATATATATATATATATATATATATATATATATATATATATATATATATATATATATATATATATATATATATATATATATATATATAATATATACATATATATATATATATATATATATATATATATATATATATATAATATATATATATATATATATATATATATATATATATATATATATATATATATATATATAGAGAGAGAGAGAGAGAGAGAGAGGTTACAATGCTACGTCTCATTAGGTCAAAATGTTACGTCTCGGTTACGTAAAAAAACCGGACATTTTGCACGTAACGTAACGAATCGCGCTTGCGTTATGATATATAGCGTAACTTAAAAATGTTATAGGGGATAGATACATGCTTACATATATACATGCATACATACATACACACATACATACATATATACATACACACATACATACATACATACATACATACATACATACATACATACATACATACATACATACATACATACATACATACATACATACATACATACATACATACATACATGCATACATACATACATACATACATACATACATACATACATACATACATACATACATACATACATACATACATACATACATACATACATACATACATACATACATACATACATACACACACACAAACATACATACATACATACATACATACATACATACATACATACATACATACATACATAGCATACATACATACATACATACATACATACATACATACATACATACATACATACATACATACATACATACATACATACATACATACATACATACATACATACATACATACATACATACATACATACATACATACAAATCTAAACAAAGTTTTATTAACTATAAAAGTATAAAGGAATAATTTGATAAACTTGCAATCACGCCTATTTAGTTACAAATTTTGTAAACGTAATATGTATTATTAACAATTTTTTTTTTAGTTATATTTAAAAGTTAAAAAAAAAGACTTACTACGAAAATTTGCTTAGAAAACGAGGGTACTCATTTTTGCATACAGGTAAGAATAAAAGGTTTATTATCAATCATTTTTGAATGAAAAGCATCCTAAAATCTACTCTGTGTAGTATACTAAAAAGAAAGGAGAACAATATAGGAACAAAAAGAAACATTGGAAGTGGTCACAAAGCAAATAGATGTCTAAAAATCAGATAAAGCATCTTAAAAATTGATTGATTTAAAGAATGGTATTTCACAACGTGGTCTTGCAAAACGATTCAATGTATCACAACCGTAGATATGCAAAATTATAAATAAAAACGCTAGTATTTGTTATTATAAAAAAAATAAAACACCTAAAAGAACACCAGTGCAAAAGCCAGCTGTTTGTTCCATTTGCTGTAGACTAATTTTAATTTTTCGGAAAAAATAATTGTTATTGACAATAAATCATACTTTTATTTAAGCAGCATTAATATTTCTAGAAACGCTGGATTTTACTCTTTAACATAAATTGGGTATCAAATAATGTAAGGTCGAAATTAAAAGACAAATTCGAGCCAAAATTACTCATTTGGGTTGGACTCTCGACGAAAAGAATCTCTCAGCATTATATGCTCCATCTGCTTAAGCAGTTAATGAAAATGAATATATTTTAAAATGTCTTGTTAAATTACAAAAAGTTATTGAGAAATATCATAATAATGACAGTATCATTTTCTGGCCTAATCTTGCTTTGTCACATTATTCACGCAAAGCACAAGACTAAAGTTAAAAAATGTTGAACTGTTATCAAAAGTGGATAACCCTGTTAATGTTCCAGAATTACGACCAATTGAAGATGTTTTGGTCTGAACTTAAAAAGTTGGTGTACGAAAAAAATTGGCAAGCTGAAAATTTAGATAAACTTAAAAAAACGGATCGAGTTCTCAATCAAGAAAACTGAGATAAAACGGGTACACCGGCTAGCTGCCGCAACGTTTACAAGAGTGGGCACTGTTCGTCGTCATGGCATGAAAAACTTATTAAATCATTTAGTTTTATTATTTAGACTTTTTTTGTTATTATATTTTTTAAATTAATAAAAGTAATCATTCCATTTTACAAGATTAAATAACAAGTTAGAAACGTCAAAACAAACATTTTATTTAAGTTGTAAGATAAGATATTGTTTAGATAACAATAGTAAGAAAAAGTATTAATTTGATCTTCTTTAATTTAATATATGAAGGATTTAGTTTCTATAGATTAAATATTAACTTGTTTTTGTACTTTATCAGCAAAATTCTTTAGAAAAAGGTTTATAATACGAACACAAAATAAAGATATTTCAATTTTCGTTTTTTTGTTTTTCTTTAATAATACTTTCTAACACTTACTTTTTTATTTTATTTTTTTAAATAATGTTTGATTGTTGAAATCCTATGTAATCATTTTGTATAAATTTATTTAATAAAGTCTAATTTTTTTTTTATAGAAACTAATTCGATGATGACTCTAAAAAGTAAAATTTAGTAATATTTAAATATTAGTGGCTTACATCATTTATGTGTTTAAGCTGTTGATTCCATTCGAGATTAAGTTCGATTTACTATTATCGAAGTGCTTTCGATTTGAGATTTGATAAGAAAATTATAGTTTCGATTCATAGGGCCTTAATATATACATAGATTACACATATTATAATGTAAGCATATAATGGAATATATTATAATATTTAAGCAGCCATGACGTAAGAAGTGATTAAAGCGCTGGCCTCAGAATCAAGAGGTCTGGGGTTCAGTGTCTGCTCTGGCCTTAAAAAAAACTTAAAGCTTAGTAAGACAAATATGTTTTCTAAAATAAAGAATATAAAATAATTTCTATAACATATACTTATTTTTGACTTTTGAAAACTATAATTCAAAAAAAAAAGGAACAACATGAAAACTAAAGGAAAAAAGTTGATATATCGTTAAAAGCAACTCATTGATAAGTCGCTAATAAATAATTAATTTACTAAAAAATTATTAACCTGCAAATACGACTTTGTAGTAATTGTACTGTGTTGTCAAAATTTTAAACAGAAACTTTGATGCTTAAATTGCCAGTTTTGTTAAATTTTATATTCACTTTCTGGTTTTCAAAAACCGGAAACGCGTTCATTCGAGTATCAGCTTGATTTCTTTGGATATGTTTTAATGATGACTTTTGTTGACACATGTTTTTGTTGACAATCATGCTTTTCAAATAAATATTATGATTGATGATGATAAATAAAGATTACTTACTTAAATCTCTTTATTTATGCAGATATCAAATTGAAAAAAAAACACATTTATAAATCAATGTCGCGTTATGACGTTTTTATAAACCTGTAACAAACCGGTTGCAAATACCGGGGGAGTTTTATATCCTTTTACCGGGGGAGTTTTAAATCTTTAATCCAGATACTAACTAAAATACTAAAGAAAATACAACAAAAACAAATATATCATAATTTTTATTTTGACCAATAAATAATGAAGCCTAAAATTATTGATATTAATATTAATTAATGCTATATATTAACAGATATATTAATGTTATTTAATAACAACAACAGTATTATTTTAGTCTTTAAAAATACAAGTACACCTAAAAAAACACAATCAAAAGAATTAAACATAAATTTTATTCTAAAAAATAGCTTAGGCAGAATATATATGAAACGTAAAAATGAGCGAATTACTAATTACAGATACCCATAAGCAGTATAACAAGTCAATTACTTTAAAAAACAACTGATTATATTACAAGACATGGATTTGAGTGGAACAACTCAAAAGTAAAAATGTTAAATACATTATAAAAAACATCCTTTTTTTCTATAATAGAGAGAGATCAAATTATCAAAAAACAATGACAAGGTGCAATTATAACCTTAAACAGAAACATATAATCTAAGGTGTAACTCGATTGCTCCCCGTTACATTTATTAACAAATTACATCCATAATGATTAAAAACAACAAACTTATATATAAATTTAATATTAACGTCGAAAACAAACTTTGATAAACCAGCAATTAATTCTTTTTTGCTTTTATTGAAGAGATCTGATTAATCTTAAGATAGGCTTAAACATTTTGAATAAACAAGTTTAAACATTTTGAATAAACAAGTTTAAACATTTTGAATAAACAAGTTTAAACATTTTGAATAAACAAGTTTAAACATTTTGAATAAACAAGTTTAAACATTTTGAATAAACAAGTTTAAACATTAAGATGTTGTTGCCTTTGATTTTTACCGACTTTTATCTCAAATTTAGTTATATATCATAAAAACTAATTTTTGAAATTTCATTTGAAGCAATAATTATTTAGCACTACATTTTGAAAATAAAAAAAACTAACATGATGTAACTTAATATAAATATTTAAAATATGCATGCTTATATTTTAACTATCATTGTTAGGCCAACCAAATTAATGAATCAGCATTAAAAGTTAACGAATAATAAGTATAATTAGTGAGTACTAATAACTTTTAGTGTAAAAACCATTTTGTAAATAATTTCTATTTTCACGTTTTAAGAAAATCGAATTAATAAATTGAAAAAGAAGTTCCTATTCTTGTTTTGAACAGTATGCCTTCTATACCAATGACTGATTTTAACTTTTTGCTTCGTTACCTTTCGCTTCGTGTTTGTTAATATCTTATGTTTGGCAAATACTTTTATTAAATTTTAATTTAGTTAGTTAATTTTAAAATAGCTTTTAATGTTAACTTAAATTGTTAAACCAACTTAAAACTGATTTATGCTTACCTACACTATTCTAATATCAACGTAAACTTTTTTTTTTGGAAAGTGAGTAGAATTACGAATTCAAATGATTAAAGAAAAGGAAAAAAAAAGAATAGTTTATATTTGATGTTTAGCATTAAATGTTTTTATCCATACATTAAAAATTTGAGATTTTTTTATCAATCACGCCAATTACTTTTTTAAATGTTCAACTATAAAAAGATTGGATACAATAAAGAAATAATATAGTATTTTGACTAGATACATTATGCTAGAAACAAGGTGTACCACAAGGATCATCACATCAGTGCTTTGTTCAATTTTATTTTTAATATACATCAATGCTCTTCCAAATCAACTTGCAAACCAATTGATGTTGTATACAGATGATTATAAAGTAATACCTGAAGTTAATAATGAAACGGATGCACATCCTTTACAAAATGGCATTGCTATATTAAAAAAATTGGTAACAAACCGGAAAATGCAATTCGATTTCAAAAAATGTAAAATCATGCATATTTGTAACGAAAATAAAAGTTATAAACATTTCATGGCTAACAATAAAATAAAGAAAGAATTAATTACTACTAATTTGAAAAAGAAACTAAAAATCAAAATTGCATCATCTATTGCAAACTATAAATTTGTTACAATATGCAAATCATTCAAGTATAATGAAAGTGCTGTATTGTAGTTATATACGTCCGCATTTAGAATTTGCAATACAGGTATAGAGTAAACGAGTAACAAAACCTGTACCTGAGCTACGTCATCTATCATACAACGAAAAACTAGATAAAATGAAATCGATATCTATAAAACAACAAAAAATACGAGGAGATCTCATACAAATGTTAAAATGGTAGTATGATATTGACAAAATAACTTCAAAAACACCCCGTCAACAATCGTGTTCTTTAAAATTTTCAGGTCCATCTTCAAATATTCGAGGTAGCAAACATCATTTATTCACCGATAAGAAATATTTGAATAGAAATTGTGAGGTTTTTTTTACAAATCGCACAGTCGAATTCTGGAACAAACTACCAATTGTAACGCAACTTATTTAAAACTAAACTAAACTTAATCGAGTATACTTAACTTTCTTGTTTAATCGAGTATACTTAACTTTCTTGTTTAATCGAGTATACTTAACTTTTTTTTTTAGACTGTAAATGATTTAACATGGCGTTAAACTTCAACAGTATTGTATATTATTATTATTATTATTAAAATATAAATGATAACAACCCAAAGTTTAGATATGGAAATAAAATAGCATGCAGCCTATATGCTATTTTAATTCCACATGCAATTTTTGTCTTTTTAAATTTTTGGTGTATGGCATAAAACTTTTATTATTATTACTTTATATGGTATAAATATAGAAATTATTTTTTAAGCTTTAACTTATTAAACAAAACTATTTTCTGCTCTTTTTTTTTTTTTTCATTAGAACAAAACATCAAATTCTTTTTTAATAAAAGACTTCAAAATTTATAAATATTAAAATACAACAAAAAAAATATCAGCCTTATCTAATAACACTTTAAATTGTAAACAAAAATAATACCTGTTCTTTTTGTCTTCTCTTCAAATCACACAACTTTAATTTTTTTTGTTTTTATTTTGAGAAAACTGTGGACAATTTGTTTTATTTGCTTTACTTGAAACTGAACACTTTTCTATTTTCATTGATTTTGTGTTGAAAAAAAGTTAGTTCATGCAATTATCAAGCAAATAATTTAAAATAAAACAAAACAATTTAGAGTAAAATATATCATTTAAAAAGTTTTTATCTTCACAGCGAAATTAGATATGTAAAAAAACAGGTAAAGTACTGGCTGCTGGTTCTTACCAGCAAATTCAGTTGCCAAGAAAAGACTGGGGGAATTCCCCAACAAAAAAAAAAAAAAAAAAAACATTTTTTCTTTATAGTGAAATTATATTTACATTATTTGAAATGATATTATTATTTTAAAAAGTCAGTAGAACTTTAAGAGAGTTAAACATATAAAAATCCAGGTTGTATATTGCAATATGCATTGCGCACACTTCTGCTTGACATAAGATGTATGAAAATCTGTAAAGAACCGGCTGCTGGTAATTTTAAAGCATTAAAAACATATCTGCGCACATTTGTAACCAAAAATAATCTATCGTGTAAAGATGTTTATGTTGTTGGTGACATGAACATTAACTTGTTCAATCACGTAAATAGTAAAGCCAAATATTTTATTAATGCTCTCCTCGTGTACAAACAAACCTCAACATTACTTTATAATATAATCACTTTCCAATATTTCTTATTAATAATAGCGTAACTCTTAAAAGTATTCCGTACTTTTCGAATCAAAAAATTTATAAGAAAATTTGCAAGTTAAGCAAATAAGAATGAATTGTCTTACAAATATTCTAAATGCTAATTTCAAATTTTATTAAATGATTACGTTGATTGAAATCTTATATTACAATCACATGAGGTAAATAATGTATATAATTTATTCTTGAACAAATTTTAAAATGTATATTAAGGCAATTCTTATTGAAAAAATGAATTGTAATGTCCATAGATGACAAAAGGCTTACTTAAATCATTGAGAAAAAAGCAAAAATTGTATGAAAATTATTCAAAACATAAAACGTTTAAGAACGAAATTGAGTTAAAAAAAATAAAAAAATTTATTTGGAAAAGCTAAAAAAATACAAAGATGAAATAAATTGAAAAATATCATAAAGTTGCTAGAAAAAAAAAAAAATTGGAAACATTCGCAAAACATTTGATAATACTTATATTTTATTTGGCAAAACAAACTGCAACAAAAAACTTGCCACAAAAACTTTTATAGATGGAAAAATCACTTATGATAAAGAATTTATAATTGAGAAATTTATTCATTAATGATTTTTCCTTGATGTTGGTCCAAACTTAGCAGCAAAGATTGCAAAAAAGACCAAATTAGTGTTAAAGTAATTGAATCTGTTTTTGATTTTTTTTTAACCTTCATTGTTTCATATTTTTAGTCTTTCATCTAAATCAGATTGTATTCTAGATAAATTAAAATCAGCTAACATTACCCCAAGGGACACGGACGTAAAAAAGACGTCTTTTAAACGTTTTATACACGTTTTGGACGTCTTTTGAACGTTTTGGACGTCTTTTGAACGTTTAAAAGACGTCTATTTTTTGGGTTGGTACCCACTGGGACACCTATTTTCAAAAAATGATGAGACTAATCTATCAAACTTTAGATGGTGATGAGATTTTTCTTTAAAACTTCAGATGATGATAAGACATTTTTATTTCAAACTACAGATGGTGATGAGACTTTTATTTCAAACTTTAGATGGTAATGATATATTTCTTACAAAGTACAGACCTCTTTTTATGTCTTGCTCTGCTTTTTAAAACTAATTCAATTTGTTATGTATCGTAGACTTTATAAACATTTAACTGAAAACAAAATGTTATACTATAACCAGTTTGATTACAATTAAAAGAACCATTTTACAGACTATGCAATAATGTAATTATTTAAAACGTATATTTAATATATTTATTAGTGATTTTTATATCATCGTTTTTACTGATTCATCAACAGCTTTCAACACACATTATATTTTTTTATTAAAAATTAAAAATTACAATGGTTAAAAAATACCTAACTGCCCAGCAAACATTTAGTATAAAAAAGACGTCTTATAGATGTATAAGAAACGTCTAATATGTCTAAAATACATATTTAAGACGTCTTTTTTAGACTAGAAACATATTTCTAGTTTTAAGAAATAAATTGCTAGGTTAGAAATTTATTTACTAAAACAATAAATGTATTTCTTGTTTTAAGAAATAAACTTCTCAATAAGAAATGCAATTTTGCTGTGTTCAACAAAATACTTTAGCAAATAATAGAAATAAATATTAAAGATTTTCCGATATAAACTAATAAATTTTATTAACATTTTGTAAACTAATAGATTTTATTAACATTTTATAAACTAATAGATTTTATTAACATTTTATAAACTAATAGATTTTATTAACATTTTATAAACTAATAGATTTTATTAACAAATATTGAAGACGATTTTATGACGATTTTATGTGTTAATTAAGTATTTTGAAACTTTTAAATTGTTTTTAAAAGGGATATTTAAAGTAGGGTTAGGATTATTGTTATTGTTATTGTAAAAATTAAATACAATAACAATAACAATAACAATACAATAATATTGTATTGTAATACCAGAGATGCAATTAAAACATTATTTATGGCTTTCCTGGCTTTAA
This sequence comes from Hydra vulgaris, assembly GCF_022113875.1. Classification (NCBI taxonomy): domain Eukaryota; kingdom Metazoa; phylum Cnidaria; class Hydrozoa; order Anthoathecata; family Hydridae; genus Hydra; species Hydra vulgaris. Next base: position 23,268,340 of record NC_061168.1, read on the forward strand.
CACCATTTTTGGCTTTGAACCAAATGGTTTTAAGCCAAAAATGGCTTAGAACACCATTTTTGAAAAATGAGGCAGTTTAGAACACCAAATAAATATTGTTCTTGATTTATGTAACAAAACTCTTTTATAACTTTGCAACTAGATGTCCAGTTACTTTATGAAACAGATAAAGCCATAAAGCCGAATGAAAATAAAAGTTATATTAGAGTAAGTGTGAGTTGAGTAAGTTTCGAAACAATTGGAATGGTGCCTAATGTAAAAGCAAATAACTTAGTGGAATAAATGGAAGTAATTAATCATGTCTATCCCCAGCAAAAAAGAAATACAGGCCCAATTAAACTCACTTTTATAGACCTATATAAAGTTTGCAATGAGGACAAGTGATATTCATAAAAACAGAATCAATACTTATATATTAGTTGTACCCTATTTCAAGGTCACTTATCTCGGAGACCCTATTTCAAGGTCACTTATCTTCTTAAATTTTGACACTAAAATTATCTTTTTTAATACAATAACAGTATATTGTTATTGTATAATAAAAACGAATTGCAATACAATATTTATTGTTATTGTATTACAGTATTACAATAATTGTAAATCACAAGTATTGTTATTGTTTCTAAATTAAGTTAATACAATAATAATAGTTATTGTTACTGTTATTGTTTTCATTACAATTAAAATAGTACTAACCCTAATTTAAAGTTTAGTATATCAAAGTCTATGTTAAGCAAATGTCATTTTTATTTAACATTAAAATTCTCTAAAGTGCAGTTTAAATCCAAAATGCAGTGCAAAGGCAAAGTTTTATTTTTATACTAAATTTGAAGAAAGCTATTCCCAATGAAAGGGCTACGATATTGAATTTCGTAAGAACTTATTTTAAGATGATTTATGGGAACGACAAAGTTATCCTCTGAAAGTTTTATTCTTTAAATATAAATGCTTCCTGTCACCCAGCAAACATCTTGTTATAAGAAATAAATTTCTTAATTATGGACAAAATAACGATTTTGCTGTAAATCTTAAAAGTTTATTTATTCCTAAATGATAGAAGCGAATTCTATTATTTAGGAATATAATTATAGCGCAAAATTAGAAAGAAAAAAAACATCCTTGTTGTCTACAACGGAAAGAAATTAAAGAGTATAAAAAACAACGGCAAAGTGTAACTATAATTTTACATAGGAAGTGACGCTATAACTTAATTGTTCCCCGTTACGTTTTTTAACAAATTACATCCATAATGATTAAAAACAAATAAAATAGCAAGCTTATATAAATGTAATTTAATAATCGCATCAAAAATAAACTTTTGCAACAATTAATTCTTCTTATCAAAGAGAACGGCCTAATCTTTAGATAAGCGTTAGCATTTGGAATATTTAAATGGTCGCCTTCGAGTTTGAAAAAGTAATTATTGAACTTATTTTTGGAACAACCATTATATACCATTACATATATATATATATATATATATATATATATATATATATATATATATATATATATATATATATATATATATATATATATATATATATATATATATATTAGGGGGAGTCAAAAAAAGTAAATTTTTAAAACAAAAAAACCATACCCCCTAAATTTGGGGCAAATATCTTGAAAATAAGCCTCATAAAGTTTGAGCGCTCGCAGACCACTTTTGACCCCCCCCCCCCCTCAAGCCCAAAATTTAGGGAAAAAAGGACCGAAAAGTGGCCATTTTTGGGCGTCTTGAGGGAGGGGTTATATATATTTTTTTTAATTTTTTTTTTTTACTTACTATATAAAGGCCTATATTTTAGTTTTAAAATGTATGATTTTTTTAATAATCCTCAAAAATTTATGTTTGGTGGTATAAAAAATCACGAAAATTTGTATTTAATTGGGGGGGGGGGGGGGGGAGTAAAGTTATATATATATATATATATATATATATATATATATATATATATATATATATATATATATATATATATATATATATATATATATAAATTTATATATATATATATATATATATGAATATTTACTCTAAGTAACTAACAATATAATAACCCTAATTAAATAAATAAGCCCTGTGTATATAAACAGAACCCCTCTATTTTATTCCGAAACATGAACAAGGGGCAACCATTTGTATACATTAAAAAAACCGCTATTTATCTTTATTAAATAAAAAAAAATTGTATATTTAAAATATAATGACAGATAAAAACTTAATACATTTGTATTAATCTAGTTCATCTCTTTATCTTTTTCTGCATCACACCAAACCAAAATTTAACTTAATCTTTGAAGTTTTACTAGATTTTTGTTCTGGTGATCTGAATACAGATCGAACTTTGCCTACAGTGAGCAATCTGTTTTGTTTTTCAGTTCATTCGAATATCTTTGAATATACTGCGCCATCATACCTATAGACCGTTCTGAATGGTCATTTACAAAAATCAAAGTTTCTGCATATTTTTGAAAACTTTTAAAGCAAGATTGGGTATGCCAATATTTTGGCGGAAGTGAGAGCCAGTCTTTAACTCGTTGCTTATCAAGACCAATCATATCAAAAATCAGGTAAGAAAAGTCATCAACTAAGACAGACAAGGATGGTGGTTTTTTACCAATATTTTTATTCATTTTATAAATTTTTTTGATATCCTGTTTTACTTTGTTCTCAGGCTTATAATAGTCAGAACTAGGCATGTCAAATAAAAGAATTACTGATGCAATTTTTGTCTTCTCCTCTAATGTTACATCATCATCTAGCAAAACTAGAGGTATTATTGTTGAGTCCAAATACCAACAATGTTTATACTGAGATTCCAATACAGCATTAACAGCAGCTGGGTTTGTACATACCTTCTTGTACAGATGCATTTGATGTATGGCTGTAATATCAAGAAAAGGAGCTTTGATGACATCCTCAAATTGTAAATACCATTTTGCATAAAAGCATATAATAAATTCTGTAATAAGCCTAATTTCAGTTTTTAATTTATCATTTTCTAGAACAAATGTAAGTTGGTTGGATAGAAGTTGAAGTTTTAGATAATAAATTGCTTTTCCTAAAAATCTTGCATGATGAATAGCACCTGTTTTTCTTACTTTATAGGTAACAGAGGATAAGTAGGTGACAACTAATTCAGCAAGCTCACTTCTATCATCTCTTTTAATACCTGGTTTACCAATGTAAGCTCTGCAAAAGATTAATGAATTCTCTGCTTCCTTCTTTAAAAGATTGCTTTTAACGTTATTCCAATCAAACCGTAAGAGTTGAATTGGATTATAACTAAAATTAGGTTCTTAAAAAATATTTTTTAATTTTTTGAAAAGAGGATTATCAGGTCCATTCGTTTTATCATTGGTCACTAATTTCCAAAAGTGAAGCATTCTTAGTTCGTTCACATGATGTCTACAGGCTATTTGGAGGAGATATTTATCCATTTCTTTAGATATTCTTGAAACAGATCCTTTATTTGTCCCAGTATTGGATGATGTTGTATCGAAGCATATTCCTTGAGTTTTTGATGTAAGTTGATATTCTTTAATTAAATCTATTATACCACAAAACTGATCTTCACCGGTGGATGATAACAGTGGAGGTACTCCAAGTAGGTAAGAATCTCCATTAATGTTAACTAAAACTGCCATTCTATCCCTCTTTAATATTTTCCTTTTGTTCAGTTCAAACAATGTCTTGCCATCAAAATGAATTATACATGGATATGGAGATGCATCAATGGCTACTTTAACATCTTCTTTTGCAATGGTTGATATGTGTTTGTTTTCTTTTTTCATTTTTCTATATGCGGTAGACTGACTGCTTTTAACTTCTTTAAGGTCAACACCTGATTGATATAGAATTGCATTTATTACTTTCTGTAAAACATTTGGTGATATATCACAGGCTGTTGCAGTAAGAGAAACATTACCAGCAAAAATATCTTTCGGAATTTTTGCAATTACTGTGTCTGGGTTTTCAGAAACTTCTATATGATACCAATCGCCTGGATCAAAATCAGATTCAATTGAAGAATCTTCACTTGGATCTGTGTCTATAAGTTCAACGTTGGGTAGATCATCTCCAAAACTAATAGGCTGTAAACAATTTTTCTTCCTTATACTTTCTTTTGCCTAGTTTATAGAAATGTTTTAGTATTAGTTTTCAATTTTAGAATTAGTGGAAAAGGGAATAAAGTAATAAAAACTAAAGCTTAAGTAGTTAACTAAAAGTGTTGAATACCTTTTTTCTATACTTAATATCTTCTGAACCAATAACAAACTTTCTTTGACCTTCCTGATCTTCAAGAAATTTTAAATCTTCAATCTTGTCTCTAAGGGATCTTTTTTTATCTTGACTGATGATGTTTTTAAGATTAGAATTACCAGCCCAAAATAGTTTTTTTATTTCAATCTCAAATTCGTTTTGTTTAGCCAAATCACCACTAGTTCCTCGTTTTGCATTTTTTTTTTAAGTTGGAATAAGACTTGTGCAAATTAAAAAGTTTCTTAACTAAAACTAAATCAGTTAACACATCAAATCCAGCTTAAATCCAGGATATATATATATATATATATATATATATATATATATATATATATATATATATATATATATATATATATATATATATATATATATATATATATATATATATATATATATATATATATATATATATATATATATATATATATATATATATATATATATATATATATATATATATATATATATATATATATATATATATATATATATATATATATATATATATATATATATATATAAACGCGTAAAAATCATCATTTTATTTATAAACAGATTTAACTTTCAAAAAAAAATTAGATTGATAATTGAAATAGGCGCTCTTATTTTTGTTTTAAACAATCTGCAACCTTTATTTGTAAAATTAATCAGTCACTTTAAATAAAATACCATTTCTGTTTGACCAGTAAAATTTTTTAAAATTTATAACTCAATAATAGTTTTATTAAGTTTAATTTAAGATAATATAATACTGAATTGACATAAAAAAAAACTAATAGTTTTATTAGTTTTTTTTTATGTCAACTTAAAACTGTTTTTATGTCAGCTTAAACTTTTTTTGTATTAGCGTAAACTAATTTTTTTGAAAAGAAAATTACGAATTCAGAAAAAAAGAAAAAGGTTTTAATTAATGTTTTTATTTTTTTAATGTTTTTATCCTTACATTTAAAAACTATTTGAGATTTTTTTTGGCAAACACGCCAAATAACTCTATTAAATGTTCGACTATAAAGCAAGTATGTTTTTTAGAAAAATTATTAAATTACAAAAGCAATACAACTGGGTCACTATCAGTTGCAACTTTTGCTTCTCATTTTTTTAAACGTCAACTTTTACTATAATAAAGTAGTTGAGATATACTGACGTTTCAAATATATACTAAAATCGTCAGCATGGTGTCTCTGAGTTAACCACATAAATTGCTTTACCAACTTTCAAAAGAACGGGTTATCAAAAGGTTTAATTTATTATTTTGTAAGTGACTTCATTAGTTACTATCTAGCCATTAAAAACTCAGTGGTATACTCAGTGACATCATCACTAAGTATATCATAACTAAATAGTAACTATTGAAGTAAATTACAAAAAAATAAATTAAACCTTTTGACAACCCTCTTTTTCAAAAGTTAGTAAAGCAACATATCAAAACACTTTGTTCATTTAAAAAAGTTGTTCAAATAATTGAAATAATGAATGATATTTGAGGTGTTCGCAAAAGATAACAAAAATTAAAGTAGTTTAGAATCAAAATATAAATTATATAGCATCTAGAAATGTATATTCTATACTGTACTGAAAACAAAACATAAATGATAACATTTCAAAACTTACATATAAAAATAAAATAGCATATAGTCTATATGCGACTTTATTTCGATATTTAGTTATGTCTTTTTGAACTATTGTAGCATGATATAGAACTTTTATTTTTATTATTTTATATGACATAAATATAAAAATTATTTTTTACGCTTTAACTTGTTGAATAAAACTTTTTCTGCTCTTTTTTTTTTTTTTTTTTTTGTATTAAAACAAAACATTAATTTTATTTTAATTAAACGATTTTAAAGTTTATAAATACTATAATAATAGTAAATAAATAAAAAAATATAAGGTATATAAAGAGATACTATAATAAATGTCAGCTTTATTTAATAAATGAGATTTTATTGTGTACGCAAAAAATAAACTTATCCTTTTTGTCTTCTCTGAAAAAATCACCCAACTTTCATTTTATTGTTTTTAAGATTTATTTCTATTTTGAGAAAAAAACTAGGGTTCATTATCGAAATTGCAATTTTCGAAAATTTTCGATTAAAACGTTATCGAAATACTTCTTTTTTTTCGAAATCTAAAAAAACTTTCGATAATAATCGAACTAGCCATATTAATTTCGAAAAAAAAAAGTAATTTAGAAATGTGAAATTAATTTCGAAATAAAAAGGTGGATTACGAAATAGGAAATTAATTTCGAAAGGAAATAAAGAATTTCGAAATGTGAAATTAATTTCGAAATAAAAAGGTGGATTTCGAAATAGGAAAATAATTTCGAAAGGAAAAAAAGAATTTCGAAATGTGAAATTAATTTCGAAATAAAAAGCTGGATTTCGAAAAAGGAAATTTATTTCGAAAGGAAAAAAAGAATTTCGAAATTATTTTCGAAAAAAAAAATGTATTTCGAAAAGTGATATTAATTTCGAAAGAAAAAAAAGAGTTTTGAAAAGTCAAATTAACTCCGAAAAAAAAAAGTGTATTTTGAAAAATCAAATTAATTTCGAAAGAAAAAAAAGAGTTTCGAAGTGTGCAATTAATTTCGAGAAAAAACCAATAGATATTTGGTAAGCTAAATTAATTTCGAACTTATTAAAAGAAATATTAAAAGAAATATTGAAATTTTTTTCTTATAGAAAACGTTTAGATTCTCTTTCGAATTATTCTAAGGAGATGTTCTTAGAATTGCTCTTAGAAGAGTTTTATTTTTAATAATGTTTTTTTAAAAACTTTTCCATATAAATGGTCCACGGTATTGAATTTGAAATGAATTGAGTTTTAAATAAGATCTTGGAATTACAAAATTATCAGATGGGTATTAATGAGATATTTCTGCAAAGTAAGAGTGAAATATATAAGGAGATAACGCATGTTTTGATTTAAACGTAAAAAGCATAACTTGGTATATATTAAGTTTATAAATAAAAAAACTATGAATAGGGGAAGTCAGGGTACAGTGGATTGAGGGGCACAGTGAATAAGAAGCATTTTTTCAAAGATTATGATTTTGTTCATCACGATGATGTAATAAGTTTATGTGCGCATATATCACCCATCTTTATTTATAGGTGTTACCACATAATTTTTGACTCTCGGTTTTAGGTAGGTAATTTATGTTTTTAGCTAACTAAAGTAAATGCTCTTACCATCTTTATGTTTGTTGTGGAGATCATGGTTAAAATCATTTTATAAGTTAAAGTTTTATATTCGGAATACTGATCTTTATGGTTCATTTTAGTAGTTTTGCTTTTCCTTTAATAAAACTCATGCCCCAAGAAATTAAACTTGAACCTTATTTTTTATAGTGGGGCACAATGAATCGGGGGTACCGTGAAACGGTTAATTCACTGTGATAAAAATGTTTATAAAAATTAAAAATTCACTTAAAAAAATTTCTTGTGTTGTTGGTTAAATAAGTTTTATTAAATAATTTTTTTTTTGTGATTTTAGATGGTTGAATAAGTTTTGTTATCAATAAAATTTATTCTTTATTTTGTCAATCAGAAAAAATTTAAATTATTTAATATTAGTTACCAAAAGTGCACCAAAAGTATAGTGTACAATGTATTTACACCCTCATCCTCAAAATTATTTGGCTACGCCCCCATTAACTACCACTAAATTGCAAATGAGTTAATTGTTTCACTGTACCCCAGTACTGGGGTACAGTGAATCACTTAACAAAACTCACTTTAAACCTTTCTGTGAGCTGTTAGATAATATATATTTAGGTTTTAGTTATTTCTTATCATGAAGGACATATTCTCAATCCTTTAGCCTTGACAAACATAAAATATATATTTTAACTTTCACTCAAATTAAAAAAGAAAGAAATTCGACCCACTTTGCCCCACTCTCCCTAAATGAAAAATATATAATTTTCAAAGACTCCGTATTAAGAAAATTATATATTTTTTATGCTAAATAAAGTTAAGGTTTAACTATATATAGCATTGAAGTATTTTTGGATATTTTAATTTCAATAGATTTAATGATATTTCCATGATATATTTTCATCTATAATCACTCCTAGAAAGTTAAAAAAAGACTCTCTTCTAATCACTTTTTTGTTCATAAAGATTTTCCTCAAGTTAGGGAAAGATAAAACAATCCAATTTATAATTAGTTGTTTGGACAACAAGATTTCTTAAAAAAGGGCAATATCATAACAGTAAATGCTACTGCTACAAGCTATGAAATTAGTCCTCTTTAGTTACAAATTCTAAACCATTCAATAACGGGGAAAGATTATTTAAATTTACGAATCATTTACACACACACCTTCCTAAATGCATTTTTTGTGCATTTAGTCGGCAAAAATAACCCTTTTAAAGAAGTCGGCAAATGTAGACCTTTTAGACAGGTCAGTCGTCGAACTTCAAAAAACAAGGACCTAATTTTTTACTCAACAAAAATTTTAATGACACCCCACCACGTCACACCTACTTGCACCTGCCCTGATGGCAGCTCAATCATTGGATATTGGTGTTTTTTCCAGAATTGAAAAGAATGTAGCAGAAAACATATTGTCATTAATTAAGCTGTTTGTAAAAAAGTTCATAAGATAAAAAAAAAAGAATACAAGTGCTTTAAATTACTAAGATTTATAAAATACACTTTTACTAAATAATTTTTTTTATTTTAATAAAGAAATGTTTTTGATTACTTGTTTTCTTTAATAAAAACTAACTGCTTCAATAAGCTTGGCGCAAGCCTGTTCCGTAGCTCCGTATCTATTAAACCGGTTGAACTAAATAAGCATTCTGATGGCACGGATGTCGCTGGAACTGAAAATATTATCCGTGCAATTTGTGTCAAAACCGGGAACAATTTTTGATTAGCTTGGAAAAATTCAATGGCACTATTTTCGTAGCTATGAAAGTATTGCAGACTGTAATCATTTATTTCTTTTTCAAGTTTATCATTGCTCTCAATTGAATTACAACAAGATTTATCTGTTACTAGTTCAATTAAGTTGATTGACTTTCGTCTTTTGTTGTTAACTAAAGTAATATTATTTGCAATAGGTGACGTTGACAATTGCTGAAATGTTTTTATGGTATTGTCAGCTGAGCTGTTTGACGAGTTCAAAGTGTTATTTAAACAATTTGTTTCAATTGTTATATCGATTTCTTCGGTTTCTTTTAGATGCATTTCATAAAATGTTTTTATAAACATTTTTGCCTTTGAAATGCATTCATATCTATAGATATCATTTTTGATAAACTCGAATTTACGAAATTTGAAATCAAGAAAAGTAGCTGCTAAAAAAAATCATTAGCAAAAATGTATTTAAAACGTCTTTTTAGAGACCTTAATAATTCCTTTTGAAAAGTCTTAACTAGTTCTGTAAAAATAGGTTGCGATTCAAGTATTTCATTTAGTAGAGAATACAGTGTTGGAAACAGGAATGTTACTGTAACATATTTCTTTCCGCTAAAAAGTTTTGTTAGCTCTTTAATTGGGTGTAACAAATCACACAAATCCTCCAGCACCTTAAATTCAGTAGCAGTGGGAAGATAGTCTTTTATATTTTGGAATTCGATGCTTATCATATCTAATGCAGTTTTATTTGTTAATATAGATTCAATCATATCGAATTGGCTATTCCAGCGAATAGCTATATCCTGTACTAACTTTATTTTAGTTTCATAACGAAGTGTTTCTTGAACTTCTTTTAACTTTTTTTGTAACATCTCTGAATGCTTAAATGAACCAACAATGTGCCTGCAGGATGAAATTACCTTGGCGATTTCTAATTTGCCTTCGTTAATTTTTTCAATTTCTTTAACTTCACTTTCTGTAATTTCTCTATTAATTAGTTTTCCATTACCGTCGTAATCTTTTACTTGGTAACGCTTTGACCCATTTTTAAATTTTTTTACTTTTATATCTCGTGCGTTTAGAAGATGATTAACCACGAGATTCAAACGATGACCAGCACACGGAATCTTAAGAACATTATCATCAAATTTATTTACTGCAGAGAAAATATTTGCACCTGAGTCAGTAACTAGTGCAAAAATCTTATTATTGATTGACCATTCACTGAAGATTTCGTTTAACGTATTAAATAAATATTCAGCTGTTTTCATTTCAGACATAAACTTAAGATCCAGGTTTCGGTCAACTAGAGTCATATTTTTGTCAATAAAATGACAAGTCACACCGAGGTAGCTGTTTTTACCTAATGATGACCAACTATCACAAGTAATTGTAATGAAACGACATCCCTTCAATTCTAGCATTAAAATTGATTTAAGATTGTCCGTAATTGATGGAATTAATTTCTTGCTCACCGTATTTATGCAAGGCATTTTGTAGCTTTTGTTTAACTCACTAACTAAGTTTACAAAGTCTGGATGACGTACTATCGAAATCGGCTGATCGGTACCAACAATAAAATTCACCAATAACCTGTTTAATTTTTTATGACCAGTCTCTTCAAAACCATTCTCATTACCGCTCTCAATATCGGATATATCGTCATCGTTGAGTAAAGTTGTTGATTTTTTAGATATTTTAGAATTAATGCAATGATCAATTGATAAATGGGATTGCATTGAACTGGTCGAACTGTTGTAAGGTAAAATCTTATAACATATGCTGCATTTTTTTTGATTCTTTTGGTCCATTTCGAAATATGTCCAAACGAAGCTTCGTTTTCTTATTCCTTTCTTAATAACGGATTTATTTGTTTTTGACATTGTTTATTCAAACTAAAAAGCGAGTAGTTTTTTTACTCGTTCGTATGTAACAAATATTAACAAATTAGTAACTTATGATAAAATAAATTTGTACCACATGTTACTTCACTTACGTTTCCGAGATATTAATGAGATTGTTAATATAAAATTACACCATTTTTAGAATTGTGTAACACAAAAATCGCAAAGGCATAAGTCGATTTGAAACCGTTGCAAATCTCTAAATAACCACTAGAAAGTAATTAGCCGTTTACATTGCAACAATGATTTCATGTCATGCGTTTAAGACCTCAAGGGAATTGCGGTTGAGGAATAATAATGACTTATATGCGTGCTGTAAACTATGCGTTCTTAGAAGGGACTGTCAAAATTCTATATTTCTTGTTTAACCAGATAATCTTTATAGGATTTTAGAGAAAAATTCGAAAAATAATTTAATTTTTGCTAATTTTTTTAAGCTGACCTTCTACTTTATTTTTAAAAATTTACAGATATTAAAAATAAAATTCCTTACAGACTCTTCTAAAGTGTCTAAAGTTACGCAACTTTTCTTTCAAATTTACTTTGATTTTTAAACGTTGTGTTTTCGAAATAAAAAAAGTATTTTCAAAAGAAATTTTTATGCAATCAAAACGACGCGCAAAAAAAACTTTTTATTTTTTTAACGCTATTCAAGCTATCAAAAAGGCTATTCAAGCTTTTGGTGAGGGTAAATATAATCCCTAAAAATAATTTTATAAAAGTAAAAAGTCATGAAGCTTAATCTAATCAGGTGAGAGAGGTGAAGGGGAAGGTATTGTTTGTCCCGGGCAGCAGATGTCCATGGGGCAAATTCGGTAAAAGGCCCTCAAAAATTTGAAAAAGACCCCCTAAATTTGTCCCCCCCCCAATTAAGGAGGAGCGTGGGGAGCCTATCCACGGCTGTGAGTATATCCTTGCTTTTTGGTAGCAGTTTTTTTTAAAAAGTAGCAAAAATAGTATTATTTTCTATATATTTAGAGTTTTATTAAAGTAAAGTTTTTAAAGTAAAGTTTTTAACAAAATACCCAAGAAACAAAATTGAATTGTGCTGCTCAATGTTATGATTTTGGTTGGTGAAGGGGGGGGGGGGGGGAAGAGTTAAATTGTTTTCACAAATTGGCCCCTCCTTATAAGTTTTTTCTGAATTGACGCCACTGTTTGAGCCCAATCTGGAAAAATAAAAACTCTACGTCTATGGACTTATCAGTGCAAACAATACATATAAACCCATATATTGGTCAGATGTCTGATGTTACGCTTCGGCAATAACACTTGCGCTGCTCAGCAATACTCGTTTTACGGCTAGCCAGGACTGGCATTTCAGAGAGCCATTATCAAACCAGTGTATACAGCGTTTACACTAAAAAAGTCATTAGGGCCCCAAAATTTAAAAAAACCTGTTACTAAAAATAAAAAAGCTCCCCAAAGTGTCACAAAATCCGAAACCACGCTAGGCTTAAATATGTGAGGTGATTTGCGAACGATCCCTGAGTTATTATTAAATTAATTGCAGATTCTTCTATAAAATAGTGGGAGGTAGTTAAACCCTTTTCTCTGGCCGTAACACCAAAAATTTTAAGTATTATTTTATGTTAATTTTTAAAATTTAATTATTTATAAAAATATTTTAATAAAATTTTGTACAATTTCAGTAATAAAATAAATATAAGCAAATTTTAGAATTTAATAGTAATATTGTGTAATATTTTCAGAATTTCGATATCACAAAAATATTTCGAAGCAAATTTTACAATTTCGAAAGTAAAAAATTTTTTCGGTAATATTTTCCGATTTTCGAAATCGCAAATATATTTCGAAGCAAATTTTACATTTTCGAAAGTAAAAAATTTTTTCGGTAATATTTTCCGATTTTCGAAATCGCAAATATATTTCGAAGCAAATTTTACATTTTCGAAAGTAAAGAATTATTTCGATAATATTTTCAGAATTTCGAAATCGCAAAAATATTTCGAAGCAAATTTTACAATTCCGAAAGTAAAAAATTATTTCGACAATATTTTCAGAATTTCGAAATCGCAAAAATATTTCGAAGCAAATTTTACAGCTTCGAAAGTAAAAAAATCGTTTCGATGCAAAATTAATTACTTTAAAATTATTTCGAACTTACCGAAACGAAAATAGAGTTTCGAAAACTTTTTTTTTAATCGAAAATTCAACTTTGGCTTTCGTGAACAACCCTAAAAAAAACCATGTACAAGTTATGTGCTTAATTTGCAATTAAACACTTTTCTGTATTTACTGAAACAGAATTCATACTCGCAATTATCACGCAAATATTGTAAAACCAAATAAAACAATTTAGTGTTAAATATCGTTTAAAATTTTTTTTTGTTACAACAGTTTACAACAAAAATTAGTGTAAAAACTTGGGGAAAAACCCCTACAGGTTTTAAAAACATATATATTTTATTTATAGTGAAATCTTATTGAAAGTATGTATAAATGATAGTCAAAAAAATTAAAAATGATCAATTTAAAAAGTTATTAGAATCTAGGGAATTTGAGCTCAATGGCTGTTTTAGAAATACAATATGTTTATGTTAAGACAAAGAATGATTAAACCCTCCGTTGTTAAATCAAGTTTATAACTTCAACACCTAATATTTATTGTTGACATTACAAAGAGTATGAATAAACCTCTCTATGCCAAAATGAGCCAAAAATTTGTTAAAATAAAAAGAATTAAAGTTATAATCTTATCCTGTCAAACTATCGGTAGTTCAGATACCTCCCCTCGTGTGATGTTATCGTACAAGGTGCAAGGTAAAAACTATCAGTTGAAATCTGTTTTAAATACCGATGTTTTATTGGAAAATATTGTTGTTTTTATTATAGAAAGTTTTTAAAATTAATTAGTTAAGTCAAAGTATGATTTTTATAAAAAATAATTTATCAATTAAAAAATTAGTATGGACCTTACTTTTGAACATTTGTCAAACCAAACATAATTCTCTAAGCCAAAATATTAGCCACAACAATTTTTAACCAGTCGAAGTACAATAACCAGTTAGTAGAAAAAATGGAATGAAAAATATGTTAAGACTACTAAAAGAAACCATAAGCTGGAGATACTGATAAGAGAAAAATATTTTTCATTTCCGATGTTTCAATAAAATGGCGCGCCAGTGCACACAACGAAATTTTTTCAGCGACAATGGTGTGTAAAAGCTTTTGCAAATATGATTCTAAAAGATTTGCTGCCAGGAAACATCCCAGATGTTAACTTAAATGAAAATTTATGAAGTATTTCCAGAAAAGTGTGTTTAAGGATCCTAAGCCAGTTAACAGAATTAAACTTGTCAAACAAGTAAAAACCAAATGTTTATCTATGTCTGGTGACTAAAACAAAAACAAAAATAGCCCCGGGCCCCAAAAAGTCTTAATCCGCCACTGATCACTGACAAAACATTTCCTGAAAATTTATACTGCCAATGGAGAACATAGTACTAATTGATGACTCTGTTTGTAATTTTCTATGACAGTTTTTACTTTGATTTAAAAAAACGTGTTTATTGCAAGTAAAAAAGTGTAAGACACTTTCAGGACTAAAGAAGGATACAAATGAGGATGAACAAAATCTACGGGCACACTGTACTCTTCAGGAAGCCAAGTAAGCACTAAATTGCTTTGCTTTTTAACCTTGCTGTGTGAGAATATGGCAATTTTATTAACAAATTCAGTTTGAGTAAAATATTGGCATCCAACTATTGCCTAAAGACAATGTATAACCTGGAAAAACAATCAATAAAATGTATATACAATGCATAATTAAAAATTGGTGAATAAAAATTAATCATAATTATTCATTGATGATTAAAAAGAACAATTTTATGAAAAAAAATCCAGTTAATAGCTTGTAATCATCTTACAAGCTATTAACTGTTCTTTAACTGTATTAATCTTATAAGCTATTAATCGTTTTTATTGTAAAAGAATGTGGTGTTTTATGTAATGAGTCTAAATTAATCAATCTGAATCAAAATGACCAAATAAAAATGATTTTGAAAATAGTTTTAAATTGTAATACTCAATATTAATAAAAAATAAATTATTTTCATTGATTTAGATTCATTGATAAATAACAATATTGAGTATTACAATTTAAAACTTTTTTCAAAAACATTTTTATTTGGTTCCATTTATTTTTATTTGGATATATTCTATTATAATCTATTGTTCGCTCAGAACCATTGTAAGATTCACCTAAAATAATATGTTATTACAAAGGCCAACATCAAAAAAATATTTTCTGTTGCCGAGCAAACTTTTTTCCAATAGCATTTCTCATTTTGATTTCAAATATGCAACTCATTTTTCACCATCACGTCAAGTTGTAAAGATATTTGCGTTTAAATCTTTAGCGTTTAGGGTAAAATTCCTAATATTATCAAACCCAAATATCTTTACAACTTGACAGGATAGTGAAAAAGTTGCATATTTGAATCAAAATGATTCCTATTTATACAAGCGATAGAATAATGCTATGGGAAAAACGTATTATTTTCTCGGCAACAGAAATTTTTTTTTTTTTTGTTAACCTGTGTTATTCATTAAATAACACACATTTAAAAACTAATAATATTTTTTTACTAACCTGTACTAACAGAGCAGGTGTCACAAATAATAATGGATATTTTAAAAGCAATAATAATAAACTTTAATAATTTATTGCTATACTACAGCTGCTAGATTTTTGAAGGTTCCAATAGTACAGGGCCTTTGAGAGCTGAGCGGCGCTCGTGTCTAAAGTGAAGAACGGCGCCCTTATTTTAAACCAAGAAATTACAAATTTTAAATGTGAACGCAGCAGTTATTTATTTCTAATATAGCACGTTGTATTTCTGTTTTACTATTAATTCTGTGGATTAAGAAACGATTCATTAAATAAAATTGACATATGAATCAAAATATTAGTTTTAACACTAAAAAAAAAAATCAATCAACAAAATTTTCAAGAAAGGTTTTTGAGCTTTTCTGGTCGCCCAAGTATCGATAACATCTTCGTAGCTTACCTTTTTTTGCCAAATCTTCTTCAATCAAAATAATCAGATATCAGTTATACAATCCTGGCCCATGGTCGAACGGAGATTTTTTTACAACTTTTAGTTTACTAAATGACCATTCACCATCAGCAACTGACTCAGGAATAGTCTTGAAAATTCGGGTATATGGAAAAAGGCGTTCAAGCTTCTTCTTAAAAAATTGATTGACTAGCTGTATTGGGTTTTCTTAAAAGTTGTTTTGAGGCATTGTTTAAACGGCAAACTTCATCAATGAGATTTTCGTTGTTCACATCAGTAGCATAAAACCGAGAAGGTTCTCAAGACTTATTTTAAATGGAAAGATCATCGTTATCTATTATATCATTATCTAAACCAACATCAAAAATCTTTAATTTGAAATTTTTTGTATGGCTGTAGTGGAAATGGGCTGTGTTTGAGGCCTCATTGTAAAAGCGCTTTAGTTTACGCATTTTTTTTTAAAGCGAGATCAGTTTTAAACCATAGCGGTCTAGTTACAACTATACTCTCTTATCTGAAAAATTTCAAACCAAGAGCCCTTAATCCAAAAGCCCTTAAAATCTTCCAGCAGCTGTCTAATCAAACGTAAAGGTTTCAGATTTTAGAAGACGACAACGTTCTTAACTGTAGTAAGGGTTTTGTACTAAATTGTAACTACATATACAAATTTAAAAGATGATAATCATTTTTTTTAAATCTCTTGCTTGGCTAAGCTGTTCACAGATCAGATCCAGGTTTTACATGGCATGTTTAAGAGCTGCCAACATTTTTTTTGGTCTTTTGTCAAACGGTTTTATTAAATTATTACGAGATCTCTATCTTGCCATAGAAAGTCTGTGCAGCAAAATTCCTGTCATTTCAGTGAGGATTTTCTATCGGTCAGGACTTGCATTAAAAAACATGTAACAAAATTTGAAATTTTCTAAAAATTACTTTGATCTCAATGGCTGTTTCAACTGCGTGCACACCAGCTAAACTCAGATTGTGAGAGGTACAGGGAACGTAAAAAGCTTCTGAATAGTTCTATTATACTAAGGGTTGAGCTTTCCTTATAAGCACCTGACATATTGAATCCATTATCGTGCCACTGATCTCAACAGTTTCAAATATTTATACCTGGCCTTGAAATCATACCAGTGATAAGCTTAGCTATATCAACGCCTTTCTTCATCTCGAAAGCATCAACACAAAAGACTTTTTAAATAATTTGCCTGCGATTAGTTTCTCTTTCGAAGAGGAGAAAACGAATAACAAAGGTTATCTGCTCAGTATAAGATATAATGAGGCTACCATTGACTATGATTGTGATGTGGATACCATCCTATATTTCTTCAACTGCTGCACTTTGAATGACACCACCATTATATCTGATAAAATCATTTTTAGACGACGGAGTATAATAAGAGCACTCATTCCCTCTTGGTTGAACCCTCTTGGTTGAACCCTCTTGGTGAACCCTCTTGGTTGAACCCTCTTGGTGAACCCTCTTGGTTGAACCCTCTTGGTGAACCCTCTTGGTTGAACCCTCTTGGTGAAACCTCTTGGTTGAACCCTCTTGGTGAACCCTCTTGGTTGAACCCTCTTGGTGAACCCTCTTGGTTGAACCCTCTAGGTGAACCCTCTTGGTTGAACCCTCTTGGTGATAGCGTCTTACATTTTTTTAAGTGGGATTCAATAACAGCGTTATGGCAACCAATAAGCCCCATACCAGCAAGAAAATTTCCATTTTCTTTCCATTCTCGTGTTTTGTTTCATCTGCAAACATTGTATCGGGTGGACACGGAAAAATCCGGTCAACTTTAAATTGAGATTTCTCTAAAACCATAAATGCTTTTTATTTCAAATTTTTTATTATTAAATGTGTTTACATAAATTAGAGTTTCAACTTAATTTTAAGGGGCTTAATGGGTTGCTTGGCAAGAAATCGAACTTTATAGCGGGTTGATGCCATCATTTTACAGATTTTTTCTTTTTTTACCATATTGGTGGCATTAATCCACTTTTTTTGGAAGTCCTTTTAATATTTGTTAGTCCACCTGTCTTACGAAGAACTCCTTTAACTATTGCCCAAAAATCTTCAATCTTGCGCTCTTCAGGACGATTTGGAGGATTCCCATCTTTAGGAACAATTTTTACATTATTATCTTTGCACCACTGTAAAACATTTTTAGAATAGTGAGAGGCAGCAAGATTGGGCCAAAAGAGACATCGGTATTTGTGTTTTTTTATAAAAGGCAAAAGTCTTTTTCGGAGGCATTCTGAGATGGCAGTCAAGGTCTTTTTAGTGACAAAACAAGAGGAATGCATACCACAGCTACAAATTTCTTGTCACACAAGGACTTGGATGCAAATTTTTTTCGTCGAATATATTTATTGATCATCGACAAGTTTATCTTTGTTTTCATTGTATAACTGTTGACCAGGAAGTTGTGAAAAATCCGCCTTGCGATACGTTTCGTCGTCTTCAATTATGCACATATTTTTATCCGCCATTATTTTAACCAACTTCTTTGCGTGTTGAATTCCTTTAATTTCACAATTTAAGCTTCTCTTTTTTTTTTTTTTTTTTTTATTTAAACTCACCTCCTCAAGGCCGAGAAGGCCACTACAGACGAGGAGGCTACTTATTTGTGGCTTTAACCCTCTCTCAACTCTATAACTCCGAAACACGAACCTTGACGAACAAGGCCGCTGCGCGGAGAAACGAGTTGAGCGCGGTACTACCAGGGACGTGGTGGGGATCGAACTCGGAACCACTCGTTTATGAAGCGAGCGCTCTACCACCACTACCGCATTGTGGTGTAGTGGTAGAGTATAAAAAAAATACACTCTTATGTGTATTTTTTTTATGAAATGCTTAAATTCCAGCATTTTTAAGTACTTTGTTGATATAAGAACGAGAAGTCTTAAATTTTCTTGCTAGATCTCGCTGTGACTGATTTGGA
Source organism: Hydra vulgaris (assembly GCF_022113875.1). NCBI lineage: Eukaryota > Metazoa > Cnidaria > Hydrozoa > Anthoathecata > Hydridae > Hydra > Hydra vulgaris. Next base: position 23,287,379 of record NC_061168.1, read on the forward strand.
TTTCTTGCTATTGAACGTAAAATTGACTTTACTTTTTTGGATTTATGGAAAGTTTTTTTTCTTCCACTTCTAAGTTTTCTTTCGAAGCTTTGAATAGGCTTGAACTTGTTTATAATATCTATGACTGTAGATTTTGGTACATTTGTGCGTTTAGCAATCAAGCGATAGGAAGTCGGTGGATTTTTGCAAAAAAAATTCACAACTTTTTTACGCACCTCAACTTGTTTCCAAAACATTTTGCGAATCATTAATTTGTAAACAAAAATTTATCAACACCATTTAAGATAAGTAAGTAAGGTTTAATTAAAAAAAAAATTAAATAAAAAGCATTTGTGGTTTTGGAGAAATCTCAATTTAAAGATGACCGGATAGTATCCACCCGATAGTATATAGTAATTTTAATAAAACTATTTCAATAATTATATAAATAATTAAAATTGATATTGAGAGTACTTTCTCATGAGTTAGACAAAACAACGGGCCACAAAGAGGTCTTAGCATTAATTACTTGCAATTCAGGTTAAACATCACATTTTTTGCTGTTAGATAAGGATCCTTTATTAGATCCCTCCTTCTAACTCTAATGAGTCATTTTGAAATTCATTTAACTCAGCTTCAGGGAAATTGTTTGAGGTTTCTACTGAACCACAGTCTTTTAAATCACAAATATTGTGTGCAGTAAATTACACATACTGAGTGCAGCAAAGATGGTCTAAGTAGAGCTAAAGCGGCTTATTTGTCTAAAAAATGTGACGCTATGAGAGTCAAATACTACTTTAAAAAGTAGCGCTTTTATCGTGAAATCGACAACATATCGTGACGTTAGAATTATCTTGTTCTATCACCACATTTTTGAGTTTTGAGATAAAACGATTTAAAAAATAAAAACTTTAGACGATGGCATATAAAAGTTTTTTTATAACTTATTTTTTCTCCGCAACTTTTTATTTACAACTTAGGTTTCAATAGAGTAGAAAAAAATTATTCAGAGGTACACAACACACTCAATAACTCAATTTTTTCAAAAATCAATTACAACTAAATCCTATTTTTTTTCTTAAAAAATAGTATATTAAAAATTATAATAAAGTTATTATTTTTTTGTGTGTGCATTTTTATTCCAAATACTAAAGTTTCAATCTCAAATACAAAAACTAAGTAGATTTATTTCATTTTGTCAAAATATTTTCTATTTATTGTTAAAAAAAAAAAAAAAAAAGCGGATCCGGCGCTCTTTTAGGCTTGGCGCCCGGGTCAATTTGCCCCCTTTGCCCCTCCCTCTCGAAGACCCTGCAATAGTATGTAGTGTTTTAAGGCCTACGTAACAAAGTTAAATAACAAAGCAGAGACGGCGTTAAAATGTGCAAGGCCCTATACAAAAATGAAAATGCGAGGTCTTTTCTACATACATTTATACTATATCAACCTTGAAACAACATATAATATTGTATAAAAGCAAGATATTTTATATTAAGGTAAAATGCCGTGTGTCAAGGTACAACAAATCTTGGAGTGAATAAGAAAAAAAAATTCAATACATATGAAACTACCGTTAATTAAATAAAATGCAAGTAAAAATAGTTCACACATTTTTTTTTCAGTTTTCACATCGGCGAAATTTCAAGTAAATCTGAATAGTACAAAGTAAATCTGAATAGACTTATACGCGAGCACATACATTATACATAATTAGTATTTAATTGTGCATAATTAGAATATTATTTAGCACAACAGTATGGTATTATGCATATTTAAATTAAAACTAGGCATAGGGGCTCATTTTATGTATGTATATCAAGAATATAAATCCTAACTTTATATTTGGATGATAAATCCTAACTTTATCGACATATTTTACTTCTTTCTAACTTAAGTAAACTATTTGAAAAAGCAATGTTCCAAAGACTCGAGCATTTTTTGGAAAAACATAAATTTATTTACAAACACCAGTATGGTTTTCGCAACAAACACTCAACAACTCATTTATTAATAGAAATAACAGAGAAAATTAGACAAGCCATCGATAATAAACACTTTGCGTGTGGAGTGTTTATTGACATAAGAAAAGTATTTGATACAGTTGAGCACACAATCCTCTTAGAAAAATTGAAACACTACGGTATAAGAGGTATTCCTTTTCTCTGGTTTTCCTCTTATCTTTGTAATAGAACACAATTTGTTTCAATTAATGGTATCAACTCAGGACTAGCTAAATCTTTTAATGGTGTTCTGCAAGGCTCGGTTTTAGGTCCATTACTTTTTCTTATTTTTATCAATGATTTAAATGTTTCTCTTAAATTTTCTACTGCTTATCACTTCGCGGATGACACCAACTTACTCCTAATTAATAAATCGCTTAAAAAACTTAACAAAAATATGAATCACGATCTAGCTAATGTTGTTCAATGGCTCCGCTCCAATAAATTAGACGGCGTTAAAATGTGCAAGGCCCTATACAAAAATGAAAATGCGAGGTCTTTTCTACATACATTTATACTATATCAACCTTGAAACAACATATAATATTGTATAAAAGCAAGATATTTTATATTAAGGTAAAATGCCGTGTGTCAAGGTACAACAAATCTTGGAGTGAATAAGAAAAAAAAATTCAATACATATGAAACTACCGTTAATTAAATAAAATGCAAGTAAAAATAGTTCACACATTTTTTTTTCAGTTTTCACATAGGCGAAATTTCAAGTAAATCTGAATAGTACAAAGCTCGATTTGTTGATTTTCAATAGAAATTATTGCTAAACCAGAGAAGCGGTTCTCTGGTTTAGCAATTGACTGTTTTTAGATTTTTTTTTGGAGGTTTTTATGAGATTTAACTAAGAAAATAATTTTTCTGCGTTTGCAACGGAATTTAGTAAAATAGTAGATTGATTTAGAGTGGGTATATCATTATGGAAATAACATATAGAGTGACTCACAAATGAGCTAAGGGTTCATTAGTGAGTAAAAATACCAGCTTTTTTTCGCATGATTGCCAATTTGATTGCGCACAAGATGGCCATATTCTATCATGTGCGCAATCAGAAAACTGGCTCAGAACTTAGAAGTCGGGGTTAGGAGTTTAAACCGCAGCTCTGTGAATCTTTACTTCAATAATATTTTTTTTTTTTTATGTTGATTTAGGTGCCCCAAGAAGTCCTTACGGTCTTATCACAGAGCACCGCGGAAGAGCATTTAAAAGGAAGTTCACGCCTCCTTCCTAACCGATGTCGCAAAACTTGCCCAGAGGTGGGTTTGAACCGCGGATCTTACGTTCCTGAGGCAAGTGCGCTACCACTGCGCCACGGCTGCTTTTATTGAAATTGTCATGAAAAATACAAACAAGTTTAAAAATGTTTGAAAATCATCAAATTTTTAAATTGTGATGAATTAATCATTACGACTGTACACAAATCTGTTAAAGTTATAACAAAAAAGGAAAACATTGTGTTTCCTCCGTAACTAGTGGTGAACGAGATGCAATGACATCTATTGTTTGTACTACCAACGTGATTGGAAAGTTTATTTCTTAAACAATGATTCTTAAGAGAAAACAAATAAAATTAGAGTTCATAGATCATTCTCACACTGGAACATAGATTATTCTCACACTGAAACCAATAAAGAGTGCTTTAAAAATAGCTGGATTTAAAACTGATCTATTTATAGAGTATATAAAACATTTTACAAAGTACATAAGAGTTTCTGTAGAAAATGAAACTCTTTTAATTTTAGACACAATAGGCACAAAACACATGCAAAAAATATTAATTTGTTAGATTTTGCAAAGGAAAATGGAATGAGGAAGAAAAATTACATAAACATGATCAAATTTTAAACACAAGTTAATTCAAGCAACTTATTTTCATTGTTGTCAGGATATTTATAAAATATTGATTTTAATAAAGTAACACCCTGATTTCTTATATTGTAGTAATGCCAAAGATCACTTTAATACCACGAAAAGGAGAAGAATTACAGAAAATAACAACATCACATTATAGAAAATTATTATTTGAATCCTCTGAAAAATCAAAAAAGTTAAAAGAACAAAAAATAGAAAATAAAATGAGAATGAAAATTATTTTACGTTGTTACTTAATCTTTTCAAATTAAAATATTTAATGATTTATATTTTTATTTAATTCAAAATATTGTATAAAAAGTAAAGTACCGCATATTCTCGTATAAGTCGAGAAAATGCATAGGAAAGAGTAAATAAAAGGTAAAAAATTCATAATAAGATCGTATGATCTTCTGGAAGTTCTGCCGATTATATTTGTAATAAAGCTATTCTCTAATAGTAATTTTTTATTTAAGGCAAATAAATATTAAAAAAAGTCTAAATGTTGAAGAATGGGAGTGTTATGTCAGTAATGGATCATAGACTAAGGCTGGTAAAGGAGAGGAGTGGAGTCAATGTTCAAAATGAATAACTTGGGTTCATTCGGACTGTTGTTCATTTCAAAATACTGGTCAAGCAATATGTAACTTATATGACTAGTAATTGTGTATTTGATTATATAGTGACAGTTTGATTATAGATGTATTATATTATAAAATGTCAACAATAATAATAAATAAAAATAAAATCTTGCTAATCCTCTGATCTGTTTTGTTCATCCTTATTTATTTAAATTACTAAGAAAGTAATTAAAAAATCGAAATTAGTTAAATTATAGTTAAAATTATATAAAGTAATAAATTATAGTTATAAATTAATTATAAATAGTAATAAATTATAGTTAGAGTTATAGCTAAAAAAAAATCTAAGATTAAAGTAATTTAAAAAATTTTGCAAAATGAGACGGGTTGTTAGGCAAATAACTGCTTAAGTGTTACATTTTGCCCCTCACTACCCTACACAGTTAGAAATTTTTAAAGCCGCTGAAGTCGTCTAAAGTAACGTTTAGTGCAAATAAAGTTAAAATAATGCTTGAATGGTTAGATTGAAGATCACAGTGAATTAAAAAGTGAGTTTGAAAGCAGTTTTAGCATAGAAGATTTAGGATGTTGAATTGTGAAACTCTCATCATGAAAATAATCATAGTGATGCGGCCTTCTCCACAAAAGTTTCTTCTATAAATAAATGCAAAAAAACTTTTTAGTAACAAAACTCAAAAATTAGTTAATTATATTAATTCTTTTGCATCTCACAAAATGCAGATATGGACATGGAAAAACCTGGTCAACTTTAAATTGAGATTTCTCTAAAACCACAAATGCTTTTTATTACTTTTATTTTTTTGATTAAACGTTACTTTCTTATCTTAAATTGTGTTGATAAACTTTTGTTTACAAGTAAATGATTGGCAAAATGATTCGGAAACAAATTAAGGTACGTTAAAAAGTTGTGATATTTTTTTGCGAAAAACCAACAACTTTATTGCTTTATATATTATATATATCGCTTATTTGTTATATATCGCTTTATTGCTAAACGTACAAATGTCCCAAAATCTACAGTCATATATATTATAAATAAGTTCAAGACTACTCAGAGCTTTAAAGGAAAACCTGAAAAAACTTTCTATAAACCCAAAAAGGTAAAGTCAATTCTCAGTTCAATAGTATGAAATCCGAACCAGTCATAGCGAGATCCAGCGAGAAAATTCAAGACTTTGCGTTCTTATATCAAAAATGTTCGAAGCATTTTATAAGAAAAATGCACCTAAGAGAAGCGTAAATGATGAAATTAAAAAAATTCACCATGCAAAAAAGTTGGATAAAATAATGGCAGATAAAAGTATGTGTATAATTGAAGACGAAACATATTGCAAGGCGGATTTTTCACAACTTCCTGGTCAACAATTTTACTACGAGAACAAAGATAACCCTGTCAATCAATTTAAAGATTTTTGACGAGAAAAATTTGTATCCAAGTTCTTTGTGTCGCAAGCAATTTGTAGTTGTGGCATGCAGTCCTTTTGTTTTGTCAATCTTTGATCTTGAAATACAATCTTTGATCTTGTTTTGTCACTAAGAAGAAAACTTGACTGCTGATTTCTAAATCAAAAAATGCCCCAAAAAAGACTTGCTATTCGTGAAAAAGCACGTATACCGATATCTCTTTTGGCCAGATTTATGGTTTTAGGGAAATCTCGATTTAAAGTTGACCGGATTTTTCCGTTTCCGCCCGATAAACAATGTTTCATCTAAGATTAGTTCAAAAAAAAAAGTCGGGGCATACAAAATACAATCTTTGATCTTAAATCGAAAGATTTTTGTGTGAAATGAAGAAATAGCAGAGTTATTAATAAAGAGTTATTATTAAATTAAAAATTATTATAAAAAAAACCTGGAAATATTGGTTAGGTCAAACGCAAAAATGACTTAACACGAGCATGAGCAGTTCTGTCATATTTGCATTTTTTTCATTTTAGTGTCACCCTTTTATGTCAGGTTTTGGTGGTGTCTTCTTGTGACGCCACGGAAACAATGTATGTCTATGGTTATCATTATTTTTTTCATAGATCCTAATTAATAATTTTCATCTGATGATTTATGGCGGTCACGGGTAGATCAAACATTTTTTTGGTGTTTGAAATAACTTTCAGACAAGAAGTAAACTACAAACATTTAGATATTCATACTTATGTCAAATAAGGATGCTTTGAAAAGTATAGCGATGATTGGAGACTGGGAACAAAAAAGCTCCAAACTTTTGCCACCTTGGCTTAAATATGAGAGCAACAAGTTGTTAACTTTTCTCAATTAAATTTATGTTCATCAATAAATTTTAAGTTTTATATCTCTCAGCGTTCAAAAATTATGACGATATAAATTTTGAACCCTCATCCATTTTAGGGGGTTACATATAAAATTTTATCTCAAACTCCAAAAAATGTTAAATGTTAAAGGAGCAGGGATTAAATAGTAAGGGGAAGCGTTTTGTAAACCTTTTAAAATCTAAAACAAGAAAAATTAAAAACAAAATAAAAGTGTACAAAAGAAATGTTCCTCCATTTAATGGTAAATTATCGGATTAAAAACATAAAGTTCAAACATAAAAAGCCATTCCATTTTGAACAAAACTTAAATCGTATAAGATAGATTCTCAGATTTTTCATTAATCTACAGGAAACCAAGTGACTCTTTGTTTCTAATTATTTCTTATCTTTACGAAACAAGCCAACTCGTTCGCATCAACACGAACTCAACTTTAAACGCTGATAGCACAAAGTTAACGAGCTTATTCACTTTGCTTTTAACTCTGCTTTTAACGCCTAAATGAGAATGCAAAATTATTTTACAACGTTGTTACTCAATCATTTCAAATTAAAATATCTAATGATTTATATTTTTATTTAATAAAATATTGTATAAAAAGTAAAGTACCGCATATTCTCGTATAAGTCGAGAAATTTATGTCAAATTTTCAAGTCAAAATAGTTTATACGCGAGTATAATTAACGTTACATTAACGTTATAAAATTATTGTTTACAAAGTAATTTGTATTTTTTATGACCTGTGTGTAAGTCGAAGTGACAATTTTGACTTGAAAATTCGACATAAACCTCTCGACTTATACGCGAGCACATACATTATACATAATTAGTATTTAATTGTGCATAATTAGAATATTATTTAGCACAACAGTATGGTATTATGCATATTTAAATTAAAACTAGGCATAGGGGCTCATTTTATGTATGTATATCAAGAATATAAATCCTGACTTTATATTTGGATGATAAATCCTAACTTTATCGACATATTTTACTTCTTTCTAACTTAAGTAAACTATTTGAAAAAGTAATGTTCCAAAGACTCGAGCATTTTTTGGAAAAACATAAATTTATTTACAAACACCAGTATGGTTTTCGCAACAAACACTCAACAACTCATTTATTAATAGAAATAACAGAGAAAATTAGACAAGCCATCGATAATAAACACTTTGCGTGTGGAGTGTTTATTGACATAAGAAAAGTATTTGATACAGTTGAGCACACAATCCTCTTAGAAAAATTGAAACACTACGGTATAAGAGGTATTCCTTTTCTCTGGTTTTCCTCTTATCTTTGTAATAGAACACAATTTGTTTCAATTAATGGTATCAACTCAGGACTAGCTAAATCTTTTAATGGTGTTCTGCAAGGCTCGGTTTTAGGTCCATTACTTTTTCTTATTTTTATCAATGATTTAAATGTTTCTCTTAAATTTTCTACTGCTTATCACTTCGCGGATGACACCAACTTACTCCTAATTAATAAATCACTTAAAAAACTTAACAAAAATATGAATCACGATCTAGCTAATGTTGTTCAATGGCTCCGCTCCAATAAATTATCTCTTAACTCTAAAAAAACGGAAATTATTATATTTAAATCTGCTCAAACAAAAATAAATAAGCAATTAAATTTCAGATTAAGTGGCCAAAAAATAAATCCAGTTAACTCTATTAAATATCTTGGAATCAAAATAGACTCTAATTTATCTTTTGCATCGCATCTTTAAGACTTAGCATTGAAATTAAGCAGATCGAATGGTATTTTAGCTAAAATTCGTCATTTTGTTAACCATGAAACTTTGCTTAATTTATATCATGCTATTTTTCACTCTCATCTCAGATATGCTTGCCAAGTTTGGGGACAATCTAAGCAGGATGCTTTATTAAGACTAACTTATCTCCAAAACAAAGCTCTAAAATTAATTTACTTTCAACATACTAATTCGAACTGTAGCATACTCTATTTTTTATCTAAAGTCCTTAAATTGTGTGACCTTATTCAGATATCAAATTGTCTATTTGTTTGGAACCAAAATCATAATAACTTACCTCTTACATTTATCAAACTTTTTAGTTATAGGGAAAACTGTAAATATATTCTACGATCTGCTCTCAACTTTAAATTATCTGTACCTAAATATCGAACTGTTCATTACGGCTACGAATCCATACAACATAAAAGCATACAAACCTGGAACAATCTCCCTTCCCAATTAAAATCTCTTAAATCATTCTCAAAATTTAAAACTGCTCTCTTTAACCATTTTTTAGAAAAATACTCTTTATAAATCTTATACCTTTTTACAACTTATTATTTATAACCCTAACGCGGTGCTTCTATTCATCTTTTATTTTTTCTCTTTTCTATCGTGATATATTTCTAATTTTAGTATCAATTATTAAATTTATTATTATAAACTGATATGTTTCTATAGTATTCTCTTATCACTGTTGTTGTTATTATTACTATATTTTTATCATAATGAATATTATTGTAATTGTTATTATTGTTGTTGTTATTATTTTTGTTGTTATTATTGCTATTATTATTGCTATTATTATTATTATTATTATTATTATTATTATTATTATTATTATTATTATTATTATTATATATTATTTTTATAAACGCTACTATTATTTTTTTTTTATCACTATAATCACTACTACTACTTTTATTATTCCTACTTGTATTATAATTATTATTATTATCTCCATCTTATTTTTATTTAGTTTGACAGGTGTTTACTTTATATTAGTACAAATCACTATTTGTAAATATCCTTGATGTAACAACTTTATTCAGAATATATATTTGATATGATTTGATTTGATTATCTACCAATACGAAGGAACTAAATAATGTTGATTATGATATGATAACTTAATCGAGTCTCTTTTTAAAATTATGGTATTTCAAAAAAGCTTGTACACAGTTTGCCCCTACCTTCTACGCGTAAAACAAACTGAACAAGAAAACAGAAAGTTTTCTTAATATAAGGTTGCAAAAATATCTGCTCTGGTAAATTGGATCACTAATTTTTCTTATAGCTGTAAACTCTACTTTTAAATACTTTAATTTCATGAAACAAGTTCAAGCAAGACTTTTAGAAAATAAAAAAAATTGTGGATGGATTTGCTCAATCATGAAAAAAAAAGACAAAGAGGGGAATGTACAAAATAAATTTTTGGCTTCAAAGGTTTCGAATGTTTTTGGGGAAACCAAGACTTTTTACCCTTAAAACCAAACTGGGTCTAGTCTGCATGTATTATGCATGCATTGTGCATGTTAATACTGTTTTTTATTTTGCTAAAGTTATTATATCATACGCTACAAACTGTACAACATGTACCCAGTGTGATAAAATGTGACTAAGCGAATTGAGTCATGACTAGCGTTTATTCTTTGAAAGCCTTTAAATTAATTAAAGATATTTCTTTGGCTTCAGAAGAAATATAACTCAAATGACCATGAAAAATAACCAAAACTGGTTTCAGCCTGTCAACCTGGTTTTAGCCTGTCAAAATATATATTAACCAAAATACTTTTGACCATATCGGGTGGACACGGAAAAATCCAGTCAACTTTAAATTGAGATTTCTCTAAAACCATAAATGCTTTTTACTTCAAATTTTTTTTTTCAAATATGTCGACATTAATAAGGGTTTCAACTTTACTTTAAGGGGCTCGATGGGCTGTTTGGCAAGAGATTGAATTTAATACCTGTTGATGCCATCATTTTGCAGACTTTTTCTTTTTTCAACTTATTGGTGGCATTATTCCACTTTTTTTAAAAAGTCCTTTTTATTTTTTGTTACTCCACCTGTCTAACAAAAAACTCCTAAACTATTGCCCAAAAATCATCAACCCAGGGCTCTTCAGGACGATTTGGAGGATTCTCATCTTTAGGAAGAATTTTCACATTATTATCTTAGCACCACTGTAGAACCATTTTACAATAGTGAGAGGCAGCAAGATCTGGCCAAAAGAGATATCGGTATTTGTGTTTTTCCATAAATAACAAGTCTTTTTTAGAGGCATTATTTGATGTAGAGATCAGCAGTCAAGTTTTCTTCTTAGTAACAAAACAAGAGGACTGCATACCACAACTACAAATTGCTTGCGACATAAAGAACTTGGATACAAATTTTTGTATCCAAGTTCTTTATGTTGAAGGAAGTTGTGAAAAATCCGCCTTGCAATATGTTTTGCCGTCTTCAATTATGCACATACTTTTATCTGCCATTATTTTACCCAACTTTTTTTGCACGTTGAATTTCTTTAATTTCATCATTAACGCTTCTCTTAGGTGCATTTTTCTTATAAAATGCTTCGAGCATTTTTAAGTACTTTTAGCGATCTCGCTATGACTGGTTCAGATTTCATGATATTGAAATGAGAATCGACTTGTACTGTAGTCTTGAACTTATTTATAATATCTATGACCGTAGATTTTGGGACATTTTTTTTTTTTTTTTAAATTATCTTCGCTTCCAACAAGGCTGCAAGCAACCACTAACTAGTGTTGGAAGTTACTGGAAGAGAAAAGATGAAAATTGTAGAGCAAGATAACGATTGACAGACGACTTAAAAGATTGCAAATTATACGAATCAGGAAAGCAAGATGAAGGAAGCGAATTCCAAAGATCTGATGTTCGAGGAAAAAAACTAGACGAATAAGAGTTTTTGGAGCACTTAGGAACAGTAACAGAAAAAGGATGAGACTTAATTGAATGACGAGTAACACGAGAATGAATTTTAGTAGATGGCACAAGAGACGCTAGCTCCTTCAAGCAGTGCCCATTATAGTATTTGTAGAAAAGAGAAAGAGAAGCAACATTACAACGATGTGACAGAGGTTGAAGGTTGGCTGCAAGAGCAGGTCTAACTATTTTTACAATGCGTTTTTGCATCTTGTCTAAAAGAGAAGGGGCATCATTAGAAGATCCGCCCCAGATATGGCAACAGTATTCCATACAAGGCCGGATTTGAGATTTATAGAGATAGAGAATAGAATCCAGAGTAAGAAAGTGACGAGCTCGATAAAGAGAAGCAACTTTAGCAGATGCTAATTTTGCAACGGATTTGATATAAGGTTTCCAAGAAAGATCAGAAGTAAGAGTTAATCCTAGAAGATGATGGGTAGGAGACTCATCGAGTACATTACCGTTCATAAATATAGAAAGGTCTAAATTATTGCGATAACGATTGGCCAAAAAAAATTGAGTTTTATCTGAATTAAAGTTCACCAGCCACTGTACGTTTAGCATTTTACATTTGTACGTTTAGCAATAAAGCGATATAAAATTGATGGTTTTCCGCAAAAAAAAAATTCACAACTTTTTAACGTACCTTAATTTGTTTCCGAATCATTTTGCAAATCATTTACTTGTAAACAAAAGTTAATCAACACAATTAAAGATAAGTAAGTAATGCTTAATCAAAAAAATAAAAGAAATAAAAAGCATTTGTGGTTTTAGAGAAATCTCAATTTTATCTAATATCTAAAATATCTAAACAGTCATATTATACATCTAGTCAGGATGTATTGCACAAAAAAAAATCAGATGATTAGAGCCTGCAAACAAAAATACCCCCAAAAATTCTCCCCTTACCCCAAATATGAGGGCAATTAGTTAACAAACTATTTTTTTTACTATCTTATACTAAATTTAAATTTCATGGAATAAGCTTTTAGAGCTTACAAGTTATGACAATGTAAAACTTAAAACCCCAAAGCCTGAATTTGATACTATAGAGTATTTTTGTAAAAAAATGTGTTTTTAAAGTGTAAAAAAAACCTACTAAAAAAGTGAAAACTCTTGTTTTATAAAATAATATAGGTAATATATAACACAAATATAAGTATATATTGAGAAATATGTTAAAATTCTAAAATGATAAATTCATTCTTAAAGTTACAGGTGTATTGGCAAATTAATCAACTGCACTATAAAATTAACATTCTTTGTCATTTGTGTTTGCATATTGATTGCAAATGACTAAAAAACTCAATATATGACCTTTTGTTTTGACTTAATGCTAACCCCTGGTCCACTGTTTTATGGTTTGATAAAGATACCAGCTTAACCTTAGCCTCAGACAATTATACAAAGTAAAGCATTAATCTAAGCAAGAAGCAATTATTCAACATACTATTATGCTTCCTTTTAATATTTGCATAAGATACCCAGGAATTTTTCTGATTTTTGACAAGCTATGAATACATTTTATTGAAAGCATTAAATAAGAAAGGTTAATTAATTTTCTTCATCAAAACAGACTAATCCCTGTTTGTAAATCTGTGTTCAGCAAATGACAATTTAAGCAGTGTCAAGTAAGTAATGTAAATATCATATATAGTCATATCATATTTCATGGCATTATATAAATATCATATTTAATCATATCATAATCACTCATATCATATTTAATACAAGCTATATCTAATCAGATTAGTGTTTAAATTGTAAGCAAATTAAAGTTTAATTTAAACTTTTTTTTTTAATGAGGATTAAATTTCTTCATAAAATCTAATCTGTTAAATTGGATTTTGTTTAAGGTTTTTCTGATGTTTTTTTCTTTATGGATAAACGCATTTGGCAATGCAGCAGATGTAAAAAGACTATACGAAGTGGCTTTTTTGAATTTTCAACCTCTTTAAGTGTAAGTGATATACTTCAAATTATGTTGTTACAAGTTTCAGAGGTCTCTGTTACTGCTGCAGTTGAGTTTGTAGGAGTAAGCCAGCAAACTTCAGTTCAGTGGTATCACTATTTTAGAGACATCACAATGATGAAAAACATTGGATTTTGGGGGCTTATGACATAACAACTACAAAAGGGTATTTGACTAGGGTAGAGGATTGGACTGTGAATACATTAGTGCCTTTAATTCAAACATGAATTGCTCCTGGTTCAATTATACAATCAGATGAATAGGCTTCATACAATAATTTAAGCAACTTAGGCTTAGTCTTTTTGGTGTAGGATAAAACGTAAATTGAAGTTCTCAAGGTGATATGAAATGGTCTAGGTTGGATGAGGCAGTATATAGGATGTTATATAGTATATGTTGGATTAGACAGTATATATAAAATTTTAATATTATGAATTTAAAAATAAAGATTTATGACAAAATTTTAATATGTTCCTGGGTCATATTCACAATAAGTATCCTCTTTGAATTATATAAATATAAATATTTTATTTCTATTTTAATGTATGATTTTATTTTATGAATTTTTGGAGCAAATCTTTAATTTTTCTGTGTAAAGCTGATGATAAGAAGAATATACATGGAAGATGATCATTATAAACGACAAGATTAAGAAAAAAAGACAATTAAAAGATATAAATATAAAGAAGCACTATTGGAAGGAAGAAACATAATTAAAATCTAGTGAAGAATTTGGATAAGAAAAAGTTAATGAAAAAAAGTAAACTGAAGAACATCAGAACATTTATTTTAAAAAGCACTAATATATTGCAATTGTTTATTTAGTTTAAAACTGTTAACACCTATACATAACTTTTTTTGGTGGAATTAATTTGTTTTTTGTTAATTTTTTAACTTGTCACAAAACATTTCTCAAGTAAAATTGAAATAGTAAAATCTTACTTAAAATAATAAAGCTTTGAAAAACTTAAATTCTATTTATTTTAACTCTAATATCAGTAGTATAGGTATAAATGTTGTAATTTTATAGTTGTAACTGCTTATATTTGGTTTGTAAAGATGTGAATTAAAGTCTTAAATTTTAAAATTGGTTTTAAAAAAATTATTTTTTTCCTTCGAAGTAGCCATTTTGGCTCTTGTCATAAAAATGTACTCGGCATGGTTTTACCATTCCATAAAACCTTTTTTTGTTGTCGTTGACAAAAAGTTGTATTTCTTGAAATATTTTGTCATTTTTTCTGTATTTTTAAAAGCTTTTACAACCAAAAAATTGGGTTGAAATTTTTAATTCAAGTCCTAATTTAATAAATTTGTATCAATTCCTAATTAATACAAATTTGTTTTTAATAAAGTTTAAACAGTAAATAAATAGTAGTTTAAATAGAAAACAAAGTAAATTTCTTAAAAGCAGAGGGGAACAATATAATCCATTATATTGTTCCCCTCTATTATATTTACATTTTTACATATATATATATATATATATATATATATATATATATATATATATATATATATATATATATATATATATATAAAATATGTTATATTATATTATATAAAAAAAAAAAACTTAGCAAACAAAAATTTTTTATAAGACTATTTAGACTATTTAGGTTTTCTTAAGAGATAAGATTGATACAGCAGCACATACACACAGTATATTATTTATAATTGGTAGGTAAAATAATGGCTGCTTTTTAAAATAAGTATTAATTTTTTTTTAAAATATGTATTAAATAAACATTTTATTGCTCTACATAAATGCAAATATTAGACTAGTAACATAAAACAAAAATTAAAAAAATAAAAATAAAACTCACTTAAGAGTTACATAATAATAACCAAAGTCAAATTGTACAAAATTGATTTTTTAAGCAATAAAAAAAAAAATTAATAATAAACTTATTGCAAAAACACTTGCTTACCAATAATACAACTTAACTTGATGTTTGCATCTTTTTTAATTTATTGACTCAAAGATGTGTACATATTTTTTTTTGCTAAAATTCTCTTGATTTTTATTTTAATTATATTTTTGTGCGTAAATGGTTTTACTTTTTGAAATCTTACACCTTACTTGTTTAATATTTACTTGTTTGTTTACATTTTTACCCTCCTGAGAAAAACATTGCATCACATGGTTCATAATGGCTGCTTAATTTCAAAATCTTCTGTTATCTTAATTTGGTTGGATTTATTTTTTACTGATGACAACTGTGGTTGTCCATTTTTTTTAAATTCAAAAAAGAATGTGCGCAATATAAGGTAAACAACTTTAATGATTATTTTATTGATTTTAAAAACATTTTCAAAGATATTTACAAAATTAAACGAATTGTGCTATAAATACCTTGAAGAAGAGCCAAAAAACTGTTGTTCAGTATCACGAATTCGATTTTGGGTTGAATTCATACCTTTTGCAGAAAAAGGACGAATCTGTGAAGCTCGCTTTATTGGTTTTGAGTGAGCCATAATTTCTTAGGAAAAAAAAAACAGACAATAATTTGAAATATATAGTAAATAAATTTTTTATTTAGGTAAATAAAAATTTAAATAATTTAATAAATAAAATAAAAATTTAATTAAATAAACTTTGAATATTTAATAAATTCAATAGATTAATATTTTTATTTTGTATATTAATGTTATATTTATATGTTAATGTTATATTTAATTTGATTACATTCATATTTTAATGTTTTATTCATATGTGAACATTATATTTAATTTGATTACATTTACGTTTTAATGTTTTATTTATATGTAAATGTATTATTTAATTTATATGTTAATGTTATATTTAATTTGATTACATTAATGTTTAGGTGAGGATTTACAAAAAAACTTTTAACTGATGTAAAAAAGCACTTTTATAAATCAAACTAATATTTTTATTTGACTTAAATTAAATCTATTATTTATGTCCAATTAAACGAAATAAGTGTCACTATATAAATAGATGACACCCAATAAATGATAACTAATAAATTAAATTGTTTAATAGATGGCATCTGCTAATTAAATAAAAGATTAAATACACTGTGAAGTTTATTTTTTTCAAATTAATACATTTTTAACAGAACTTGTTTGCAAAATAAACTAAACCTCTTACTAAAAGGTTGTGCTAATGTAAGATAAATTAGTTATACTAAATAAGTTTTAGGTTAAATGGAGGAAGGCACTTAAAAACAAAGAAAAAAGAGGTTGTGAAATTGGTTAATTTTAGGTCTGCTCCTAGTATATGTCTGCCCCTAGTAATAAGTTACTTTTAAAGAGTTGTAAATTACTTTTTCCGAAAGCAATTATAATAACACAGTTTGATTAGTTTAGTTATAAATATATGTTATATTAAGGTAAATAAAATTAAAGTATATACTTTGTGGAGATATAATTTGTGGAGATATACTTTGTGGAGATATAATTAGTGGAAATACTTTGTTATAACTAGTTAAAATTATAGTAATATATCTTTATGGTTGCAACCATTTAATTTTAAATATAAATATTTGAATATAAAAAGATAAAAATTTTAAAATTATAAACAACCATTTAAAGATTCCTCTTCTTGTCTTTGGTTATAATCCAGCACAAGTCTCTTCATCTCTTCATGTTCAGCTTGCTTTGCTTTTTGTTTATCATGCATATTAGCAGCAAGATCAGATGTTATTGGAATGGGTAAATCTTTCAGAATTTGTTTATTATTCTTTTTTAACATCATAACAAAATTAATTGACTGTGGATGTTCAACAGGCTCTTCAGCATTATTTCTCATCTTCTTATGCTTACCTTAAATAATTATTTTTTATATTAATTCTCATGTAACAAGATAACAGAACAACAATAACAGACCAACAATAACAGAACAACAATAACAGAACAACAACAGAACAACAATAGAAGAACAACGATAACAGGAAACATCAATAAAGCTTAAATACTAGATATGAAAATAAATATAAAACATATACATATAACATAAACATAAAACATATATATAAAAATGCTGTATATAATAACAGAAAAACCTAATATTCACATAAAGTTATTAAATATAAGCACACATGCAAATATCAACAAAATACACAAATAAACATAATATGATATAACAAAATATAAACAGAGTATCCATGTAAAAGATACAATAAGTAAAAAGTCTGAAATTGCCTTTTAAGTTCATCGGAATGGCAATGTCCAAATTTGGTGTAACCATATTATCTTGCAATCGCTCTGTGACACTTTCCCCAATCATACGTTCAAACTGCTTGCAAAAGAAGTCATCCTCTTCACATTGGTAGAGTTTAGGCTTCTCAAGTAAAACAACCTGAAAAGCATTAAACAACAAAGCTAGGGCTTTTATCAGTACCAGCAGTAGCCTAGTTCGTTAGGCTTTGTATTTTGGTGTCAAAAGGCTGAGAGGGGGTTGTAATAACACTTTCAAATAAGTTGCCTATAGTGGACTAGTGATTTAGGAAAGGCGAATTATTAAACAAACAAAAACAAAAAACATATAAAGCTGAAGTATAATAATTTTCGATAAACATGTCCTTAATGTCCTCAATAAATATATATGAAACATTTCAAAGCATTTTTTAAACTATCAAAATAAAAAATTAACCTTTTACAAGATACAAATTATAAGATAAACAATTCAAAATTTGAAAACAATTTTTTTTTTAAATCATTCTAGTACAACACCTGTTCAACATTATCCATGGTAAACATTTCATCATTTTCACTACCAGAAAAATTATTATCATCTTCTTTATTTTCATATTCATCTTCTCCTTCATATCTATCCTCTTCTTCTTGAGAAGATTGAGATGCAGCAAAAGAAAAAGCCTGCGGAGAATCTTGCATTGGACTAGATAAGGAAGAAGTATTTGAAAAGTTATCTTGACTATTCTTTTCAACTTCACCTAGAATAAAAATCCAAGCAATTTAAAATTTTAAACAATCAAACCTGAGAACTGTTTTCTTCAAACCAGACAAGGAAATAAATTCAATAATTTGGAAAACATTAATTAGAAATTTTAATAATTTATTATTAGACATTAAACTATGTATAAAAAATTATAAAGCTTATGTTTTCATTTTTAGTCATAAGTTTTAATTATAAAATTTTTATTTTCATTCATAAAGAATATTTGAAATTTTTTATTTACAGTAAATATTCATTCATAATTATTACAATTATACAATTGTATTCAATATCATTAGTTTAATGAACAAAACATTTCTTTATTAAAGAAATTTTTTGTTCACAATAGATATGTAATCTAATTTTTAATTAAAAACACAATTTTAAACCCCTTTAAACAACATTCTTAATATTCAAATTTTAATTAGTAAAATAAAATTTAGCTGCAATCTCATGAATTCTATTTAATCACAAAGTTTCTATAACTATCACACTTAGGTCAAATTTTTCAATAATACTTAAAGATTCATGCAGTTTGTATAATTAAAATACTTGTGCATTGTGAAAATAAAACTGAATGAACTGATTGTATTGAACAAGTTCTAAGTTCCACATATTTTTTAAAAAGTATCAATCTTACAAAATTTATTCTGAAATTCTTTATTCAACTCTTCAGCTGCTTGTTTTGCATCTTCTAATGAAGTAAACAATTTTAAAGAAGGCCTCAAACTTTCAAAGGTATCATGTACCATATACTCAACTTCTTTAGGAAAAGGGCACTGTTCATTCCAGCAGTCGCTTTCTTTTTTTTGCCAGATGTAACACTAAAACAATTAAAAAAATTTTTTGGTAAATTTAAAATCTTTCGATTTTCCAGAAAAAGTTTTTTAAAAAAGGAGAAAAATTATTTGAAAAAAAAGTTTTGAAAAGAAAAATTTATAAAATTAAAATTATTTAACTTTTTTTCATAGTAATTTTTTAAAATTTTATTTTTAACTTTTATTTTTTAAGAATTGCATGTTTTAATTCTTTCATAGATATTTTTATCAGGGATGCAAAGTCTCAATAAGGACTCCAGATTTGAATGTCACAAAAAAATAACTTTTTTCTAGTTTTTTGGTATCCAGGAGCTCTAAAAATATATAAAAAACTTATGGACTATTATTAGTAAAAACATTAGGACTTTTAGTTTAGTTTAGAGGAACAATCAATTTTTGAACCCAGAGTCCTTAGATATGATGGCGGCAAGGACTCTGGGACTACAGAACTCTTTGCTTAAAAACAATGTTTTAAGTCCATAAACTTCATGAGTTTTTTTCATTTAGCAGATAATAAGTCAACCAACATATTCAGAGCTTCTGGACATTAGAGACCAGGAAAAAATATAGATATAAAGCTGGAGTCCTTTTGAATCTCCGCACCCTTGATTTTTATACATTATTTACATGTTAACAGTTATAAATTTAAAACTAATATTACTTTTTAAACTCAATAATATTGTATACAATAAATTAAAATTTTAATACAATAAATACAAATTAGATGATTTGAGATCACATTTTAAAAAGCTTTTTAAGTTTGAAATTTTTTTTCAAGTTTAGATAAATTAAAGTAATTTTGAAATTCAAGAAAATCTTTGAAGAATAATAAAAGAAAAGATTGCCGCCCCATCCTAAACCCTCAGTTAATGTAGTGGCACTCCTTTGCAACAGCAGACTTAAGGATAGTTAATATATGTACTGAAGGCCCTGACAGCAGGCCATTTTAGTGTGACATGAGATATGTTATCTAAACACCATTTATACATAGATGCTTTACTTTTGCATGGTCATCTATAATTTTAACCATAAAATGTAAACTTTTTTTTTTTTTAATTAAATACTGAATATATTGATATTAAGTTATACAGAAATTTAACAATACAATATTTGTTTCCAAAAATTCTGAAAATGTTTTTTCTACATTGTTTATGTCTTTCCTAATAAGAAAATTCGATTCAAAAAACCTTTCTAATCATACATTTTTTAGATTTCATGTTAAACCTACATAGCAGTTATCACAACCACAACCCATTCTCGAAAATCAAGTTTGAAGTTTTTCATCAAAGCGTTAACATTTTTAAATAATTTTATTAAATAAATTGATATACTTCTGTCATTAATCAATAATGATAAATTTCTGAACCAATTCTATAAATAAAGATGCACCAATGAATACACTGTTTGTTTTGACAAAACTATGTATCACAATATTTGTTTTTGGTTTCTAAGTATAATTAGGTAAAAACAAAAATTGCACAAGGAATAGACAAACACAGTCGGAAACCACTCAACAAGGTTCAAAAATGTTTAGATTTTCTAGATTTATGATTGTACTGTAAATCACTCTCTCAAAGAAGCCCTAAAATGTTTTTGTTATACTGTCTTTGTGATGTTTAAATATATATCTTGATGAAAGCGCTGGCCTTGTTCCTCGAAGTAAGCGCCCATGTTCAACTTGAATTTGTCAAGATGCGAATCAAAGATATGGACTTTCAGAGATATTCTGCATCCCATTTTGGCATAATTCTTTATGAGATTCTGCACCAACTCCACATAGTTTTCAGCTTTGTGATTACCTAAGAAGCCCTGAACAACTGTAACGAATCTGCTCCATGCCGCTTTCTCAATCCTGTTCATCAGCTTAACCAAATCATCACATTCTATGATCTTCTTGATCTGTGGTCTGACGGATATACCAGCCCTGACCTTAGCTTCGGACAGCTTTGGAAAAAGATTTTGGGGGTATTGAAATGCTGCTGACTCCTTGTCAGGAGCAGTGACAAATTGCTTAAGGAAGCCTAACTTGATGTGCAGCGGTGGCATAAACACTTTATGAGGTTCTATTAGCGGTTCCAACTTCAATTTGCTCTTCCCAACAGAGAATTTGGTCAGTTGCAGCTAGTTGTTTGTGCACCTTAATGTCACGGCTGTCCCAGAGACAAAAGAAACAAGGAAATTTCGCCCTTGAAGACCCACAGGGAATGATAAAATTTTGAAGTCACCAACGACCTTCCATCCATAGTCATCATACTTTAATGCATCAGCAACATTTTGATACTGGTGCAGTCCTCTTTGAGATGCACAGAGTAGGCCATCGGGAGAGACAGGTAGTTTTTCCGTTGTGAAGCAACATGGCTTCACAACGGAAAAACTACCTCTGAGGCTCTGGGATGAACTGTCAATAAATAGGCACCATTTAATAGGATTGCATGCAATATCTATAGCCTGAAATAGACTGGCAACATTGTTGCAGAAGCACAGCCTATAACACTGACCGAAGAATCTTTGATACCGCTTCCTTTGATCTATGACTTGTACGCTATCATCAACCAAGCTCCACTGTTTGAGCCTGGATATCAAAAACTCAGCATTTAATTTCTTAAGCCTGAGGTCCCTAATTAAATCACTCACAACTTCTGGTTAGGGAGGTACGGCTTTCTATCCCCAACTTCATCTGCGGAATCGTAGTCCATATCTCTAGTATCTGCCTCACTATCTGGCTTGCTGATGTCTCCTAAAGAAGGCCAATGCCATCTAGGAGGATTAAAAACAGGCAAATCAGGGCTGTGCACAGTGGGCCAGCTATGGACAAAAGTCAAAATTTTGACATGATCCAATCTGTCTGAAAATCATATACAATGTTCTATATATATATCTAACTAAAGTTCTGGAGTTATTCTATTATATTTGTTGTTAAATA
Organism: Hydra vulgaris; assembly: GCF_022113875.1. Taxonomy (NCBI): domain Eukaryota; kingdom Metazoa; phylum Cnidaria; class Hydrozoa; order Anthoathecata; family Hydridae; genus Hydra; species Hydra vulgaris. The sequence continues at coordinate 23,309,452 of NC_061168.1, forward strand.
ATTCTTAATCATCTTTCCGAAACAGCTTTATAATAATTTGGTGAAAAGTTGACATTTTTTTAATAATTTTGGTAATAAAGGTGTAAAGTTAAAAATTAAAAAATTTGAACCTGGAAAAAAATTAAAAAGTAGTCAAGCTTTTTTTTGGATGATCCACGATCAAAATATTGGCCACAGGTATCTAACAAAGTGCAAACAAGACGAATGCGAAACAAGTTCTCAGGAGGATCCAGTTCTGATGCTGCCACTAAATGAAATACAGCTAACAGTAACAAAATATGAAAACAAAACAACTTTTTTTTATTATTTCAAATTTACTAAATATTAATGTTCAACATCAACATCAATGAAAAACAATTAATAAAAATAAGGAGAAAAAAAAAGTTAATTTACTATCTAAGCAACTGCCGAATGTTATTAACATGTACAATGTGTTAAAAATAATGTCACTATCAACTAATTGATAGTTATACATTTCTCCAAGATACTTCATACAACATATTCTTCGCTGGTTATCTCGAAATATGTTAGTCTACAATTTAAATACAAAAGGATTTTAATTCAGTTTTAAATGTGCAAAATGCAAGATTGTTTCAACTTTACAGGTTAAACTTTACAAGTATTTTGTGCAAAACAAACAAACAAACAAAAAAACAAAACAAGTAGATCAAACAGAAAACAGGAACATAACACCATACCTCCATACCAAGCCTAATGTTTTCTAAAGTTCCATCAATAATGCATATAGCTAAATCTTCCTAATAAAAACTAATAATGATTATTAGTTGACAAAAACATGTTATTAATTGTTAAAAATTTTTGCACAGCTAATAGTATTATAAAATATTAAATTTTAGAAACTAGAAGATAAAATGTAAGAAATTAGAAAATGTAAAAAAAAAACATGATATTCTACAAAATATTAAATGCAAGAAATTGCATAATATTCTGCAAAATATTAAATGGCAGAAACTATGATATATTGCAAAATATTAAAATAACAAATTACATGACAATCTGCAAAATATTAAATGTAAGAAATTATATATTCTGCAAAATATTAAATGTAAGAAAATATACGATATTCCGAAAAATACTAAATGTAAGAAATTACTTGATAATCTGTAAAATATCAAATGTAAGAAATTAAAATATTCTGCAAAATATTAAATGTAAGAAATGATATGATTTTTTGCAAAATATTAAATGTAAGAAATTACATGATATTCTGCTAGTCCAGACAACATATTAGCAACACATCTAATATTGTTAAACTTTACATTCCAAATATTTGTTAGACATCTTGCAACATACGCAACTATCTAAATAAATAAAGTTTATTTCAGAACTGAAAGTTTACTTTAGGACTGCAAGTTTCATTTTATTAAGTTTAGTTACATAAAAGTTAATTCAAAAAGAAATTTGTTAGATCATAAAATAAAATAAAAAAATTATTTTTACCTTACTATCATTCCAAGGTAACTTTCTAATCTGCCGTAAAACTTTCTCTGTAGTTGTTTTAAAAAGGTCTTTATACACAAGTTTACGAATATATTCATGGATGGGTTCTCGCACTTTCTTATTCAGCTTAAAAAGAATAATAAACACATACAAAATAATTCATATGAATAAAAAACATGTCTTAAAAAACCTAGTTCTAAAAATTTTTCTTCAAATAAAAATTTTAAAAAACTGCTTACATTTAAAAAAAAAAACCAACCAACACAAAAATAAAAAAAAAACAAAAAAAAAAACCTTTTGCCTTTCAGGTGGATTACAATAATAGAATGCATTCTCTATCATGGTAGAATGTCGTGTATCAAAAGCTTGCACAGCTTTCTTACGCATCATTTGTTCCTAAGTCATTTCAAAACTTTATTATTACAACCTAAATTTCACAAACTCAAGACTAATTTAATAAAGCAAATACAAATACTACAACAACGAATAATATATTTATTACTATAATTAGTAATAAATAATTAGTATATAACTATGAAATTCTCACTAGTAAACTTGACATCCTAGAATGAGATTCAGGTGATCGATATAAAAATCGTCCACAAGTTTCAATCAAATTGCATGCCATATCAATATTATGATGTGTAAACTTGTCCAAGAGTACCTGAAATAAAAGAACAGCAATTAAAACTTGTTAAAAATTAATCAAAATTTGGACAATTATTAAAAATTAATTTAGTATAAAAATTGACTTACCTTCAAACAATAAAGTGCTTCAGCTTTTGGACACACCTTGAATTTTGTTAACTCACCTATATATCAAGTATAAAAACGGATGTTGGTTTTTATAGTGAAAAAAATATAGTAACCTAAGTATATATATATACATATACATACATACATACATACATACATACATACATACATACATACATACATACATACATACATACATACATACATACACACACAGATATATATATATATATATATATATATATATATATATATATATGTTATAATGTAAAACACTGATGTTAATTATCAATGTAAAAAAGTATAGAATTAAATTATTTCTGTTGTATAACTGAAATCATTGAGAACTTGTAAAACGTAAACTTAATATATATACTATTTTTTTTTTTTTTAATTTAAATTCGCCTCCTCAAGGCCATGATGGTCGAGGAGGCTACTTTAGTTGTGGTTACAACCCTTTCTCAACTCTATAACTGACACAAACCTTGACGAACAAGGCTGCTGCATGGAGAAACAAGTTGAGCGCGGTACTACCAGGGACGTGGTGGGGATCAAACTTGGAATTTCTCACTTATAGACGAGCGCTTTACCATTACACCACTACCACATTTATATATATATACATATATATATATATACATATATATCTATATATATATACATATTTACATATGTATATATATATACATATATATCTATATATATATACATATTTACATATGTATATATCTATATATATATACATATTTACATATGTATATATATATACATATATATCTATATATATATACATATTTACATATGTATATATATACATACATACATATATATATATATATATATATATATATATATATATATATATAGCATACACATGCATATATATATCTTATACTGCTGATTTAGGTGAGCAGTGTGACATCATACTGAAACAGCCTGCTGCCGGGGTCTTCAGTACATACATCAACTGACAAATAGCCTGACTGGCAGTAGAATGCTGCTACATAGACTGAGGGTTTGGCTTGGGGCAGCAATCTTTTCATTCATTATTCTTCGTTTTTTTCTTCTTTTTCTGAAAAACCCGTACCAATTTAGATAAGCAAAAAAATTGAACAAGTGCTCACATAAATATGCTATAGTAGATATATAAATTTTTTGAGATTCTACAGCAATGTGGTTTAAACAAGTATTGGTTGGACATTTCAGCAGTGTGATTTGGACGAGTCTCCCAAAAAACCATTTTTTTAATTTTGATATGTTATTTAACTCTTTAAATTTATACAATTCATAATCGAGGAAGAATTATATAATAAAAATATTATAAAACAATTTAAATTGTTGTAAAAAATAAATTATTACCTATAAATCTTACAGTTTTAATTTTTGATTCAGAATGTATTTGATCTTTCTTACGAAGCTATGTGTAAAACAGTGAAAAACTTAATCAAAATTAATTTACAATCATTTATTCCACTAAGTATCTAAAGTTATTAAATTTTCAAACAGATAATTATGCAATAACAAAAAAATTATTATATTTAGTACCTGAAAAAAATATATTATCAAATTATATTATACTTTATTCTATACTATTTATTATTTTTATATTGTACTTCATTTACCAACAATATTTAATAAAATAAAAATAAATAATAAAAGTTTGAGAATGTAATCAGCAAACAAAATAACATTGCTGATTAAAAAAACAATAAGTTTAAGTAGTGGAACCGCATTTAACAGACTGTGCAGATTGTTAGAAAGAATTTTTTTAAATAAAAATAGCTAAATAATAAAAATAGCAACTATAAACATACTATTTAGAATAATTATTACATGTTTAAATATTTATCTAAAATCATTAAAACAGCTCTTTATGCAACATTATTTTTTAGTAACATCGTGCAACAGTCTAAATATTCTCTGAATTATTTTTAAACCTAAGATTTATTTTTATAGATAAAACGAAATCTTAGGTTACCATACAAGGAACATTATCAAGAGAACTTCTGTAAAAATAACCTTTGAAAGCGACAACTAGAGAATCTTTAACAGAATATATAGCAAGGGCAAATCTGTTTTTCCACCACTCTTGTATGGTTCAGATTTTGTCACCTCGCCAAAAGACAAGGCTGAATTGTTTGCTAAGAACTTATTATCAACATCATCTATTGAGTTGACTAGTCACGTTCTACCTGATATAGCCAACAAACTGGTAGGTCACTCCAGCTTTTGTATCCAAAATAATTTCCTATTCAGACTCTTCTACAGCTTGTGCTCAAGACAACATACCTGTTATAGTCTATGGAGCTGTCATTTATACTTTCAAAACTATTTAACAAGCGCTTATCAGAGTCTTGTTTTCCATCCTGCAGGAAAGCAGCATCTGTTATGCCTATTTTAAAAAATTCTGGAGAGCAA
>NC_061168.1:23319086-23376586 GCF_022113875.1 Hydra vulgaris
AAATCCTATGCAAGAAGCTATGCAGTTGTCTTATTCCTGTTAATTAAATGTTTTAAAGCTGTAACCTAACCAGAGTCACATAGCCACTATCAATAAGACATTAACCTTCATCTAGCCTTTGTCAAGAAAAGAAAATCCCAGCCAGTAAGACATGAGAAAATATGCAGTTTCATAATCTTGAATCTTGAAATGATGATAATGATGATGATGATGATGATGATGATGATGATGATGATGATGATGATGATGAAGATGATGATGATGATGATGATGATGATGATGATGATGATGATGATGATGATGATGATGATGATAGAAATGATAGACAATGTTAATGATGATCAAAATAATAATGACAATCATGTTATTAAAAATAATAAATTTAAATTCATAATTTCATTGAATTTCATTTTAATTCATGAATCATAATTTCAAAGAGTTAAAAAATTTTTTTTTTTTTGAATTTCTGGATTTTTTAATTATTAATTTTTGGAATTACGATTCATGATTAACCATCAATTCAACCAGCTACAAAAAACTGGCCCAGACCAAAATCAAGCCTTAGTCGGTTACTATATATAAGTTCTTAAGTAGTTCTTAATGCATTTTAAAGTATCTTATTATCCATAAAAATTTTTTTTGGGATTTAATCTTATAAAAAAGAAAGATTTAAAAAAAAAAAAAAACAACCTTTTATTATACTTTTTGTTGATAGTTTGATGTTTATAAAGAAGTTTATTAATTCTTAGCCAACACAAATAAAAATTATTAAATTACTTAAGTTTTGAATTCTTTGTTTACTATATGTGTATACTATATGTGTATACTATATGTGTATACTATATGTGTATACTATATGTGTATACTATATGTGTATACTATATGTATATACTATATGTGAGCCAAATTTTTAAAGTTATTAGCAAATTTTGCCAAAACTACAATAGTGGAAAAGTTTTAATATTTCAATTGATAAAAATAAATATTTTAAGAAACTAATTATGCTAATTATGACTTGTAACTTAAAAATTTATTTAATCTTAAACCTTAACAAAATTTATTGACTACATTTTTTTGCTCATTTATTGACTACATTTTTTTGCTCATTTATTGACTACATTTTTTTGCTCATTTATTGACTACATTTTTTTGCTCATTTATTGACTACATTTTTTTGCTCATTTATTGACTACATTTTTTTGCTCATTTATTGACTACATTTTTTTGCTCATTTATTGACTACATTTTTTTGCTCATTTATTGACTACATTTTGTTAATAATTTTTAACTTAATTTGAAAACTTTATGTTTTATGCTTTTTTTTTTAAAAAAAAAAACTTTTAAATTATAAAGAATACCTTCTCCAAGAATATCTTGCTCATAAGAATCATCTGGATCATCAATTTCATCATTGTATTCAGCTCCATCATCTGCTAGTACTAAACAATAGACAAATAATTCCATAAATAAGATCTTTTTGACATTGTAAAGATTGATTAATTAATGTTAATTACAGTCGACTCTTAATCTTCTTTCTTTCTTTTTCTTGTCTTTCATAAGTTTTTCTTTCCGCTGCGCATTTGAAGGAACATCTTGCTCTTTGAATACAATCTACAAAATTGTTTAACAATAGTTTACTCTTTCCTGAGAAAACAATAAATAATTTAATTTACTAAAAATAACTGATAGAAACTGCTAATAACTGCTAGAACTAAAAATAATTTAAATACTCTAAAGGATATGTTATATCTTAATGTTAAATACTTTAAAGGATATGTTATGTTCTTTAGAGTATTTAAACTATTTTTATAAATTTTGTCAATTGCATTCAATTTGTTTAAACTGATTTTATTCAGTTATATGGTGTAAAAAATCTTTCAACAGTAGCTTCAAGAGAACTCTACTTGATTTTATTATATCTTATTAAACAAAACTCCTTTTAAATTTTTATTTCAGATATTGCTGTAAAAAACTATAAAATGTATAAAAAAATGCATAACTTTTTAAAATTCTTTTATTGCCTGAATTGGCTGAATAATTTTAAGGTCTTAAAATAATTTTAAGGTTCATAATTTTCAAGAAATAGTCCGCCGTTTTCTATTTCACTAAAACTATTAGACTGAAACATTTTTTTAAGCTGAATCATGAATTAACCAATAAACATTAAGTATTTGTTGAATAATAATAAATAGAATTAAAATATTAATAAATATATTAAGGTGTTAAACCATAAATATGAACAACAAATAAATGTATATAAAAAATATAACCTGTGGAACAAGAATTTTTAAGTCTTTTATATCTTCATAAAAAGTTCTTGTATCATCATCTTCCCACAAACCCGTCTCAGAATCATACTAATTCATGAAAAAAAAAGAAGAAGTTATCTATCTTTTGTGCTAAAACTGTAAATTAAAGAAATTATTAGGCTGCATACCTCTACACCGCGATTTGGAGTGAATATATTAATGGTACCAACATCTTCACGCTCCTCAAATTCTTTTACATATGTAAAAAGATTTTGTATTAATGTAACTTTTATATATTTTATACTAAGAACTTCAGTCAACGTAAATGTGTCAAGTTTGCATGTGACTGTGTCGGTCAATAAAATAATACCACACGAAAAGGGGGATAGGAGACTTAAGAAGGAACGTTTGAAGGTTTAGGCACGCAGTACCCATATACCTTCATTTTTTTCCAAAAACAGTGTATGGATTTAGATATGTATATAAAAAAATAAAATGTGCATATATGACATAATGTAATATAAATTATAAAAGCTTCAATAAAAATGATGGTCTAAAATTATAAAAAGTTTATCCAAAATATTATTTTATATACATACATATATTATATTATATACATACACACACATACATACATACATACATACATACATACATACATACATACATACATACATACATACATACATACATACATATATGCATACATAAATACACACATACATACATACATACATACATACATACATACATACATACATACATACATACATACATACATACATACATACATACATACATACATACATACATACATAGGGGAAACTGGGGTATATCAAGATATGGGGTAAAATGGGGTTTTGCAAATACACTTTATTTAGAGCCTCAAAAGCTATTGTAATTGATTGGATTTGAAGAAACTCAATACAAGACCATTTAAGAAAGAGTTACCAGAGCTAAGTGAGTTAAAAATAAACATAACTTTATTTAATGAAGACTTTGAATCTAATGTAAGTAAAATATATTAAATTTGATTATGAAAATAATTTTTTTCTTTTTTAAAAAAAGATAAATACTTTATGCTTTTTCAATTTTCTATTTTTACCTTACTTTTTAGGAAGGTGTGTCCAATGTTTGTTAAATGATTTTGTTGAAAATGTTAGTTTCATAGTAAAGTATTGAGTTATAGTCCACTATAGCTGAGGCCATCTTGAGCTATAGTCTACTTTTAATGCAACATTATTGTTGGAAAATAAATTTTTGCATCTCTATCATCTAATTTTTCACATACGACTTAAGAAACTGGTACTTAATAAAAGAAGCTTTAAACTAAAGCTTCTATTATATCTTAAAAAGTAGTAGTTTCAATGAGGCGAAACGGGGTTCTTCCACATTTTGCCCAGATTTTGTAATTCTTTTTATTCATGTAATTATCTGCATACAATGCTTCTAGATTAATTGTAATTTTATTCAATTAAATAAACAAATAGACCTATAATATTTCAGTAGCTTTTATTGATAGCTTTTACCCCAGCTTCCTTTACATATATATAGATACATACATTCTACAATTAATTTCTGATCCCCCCCCCCCCCTCCTCAAACTTTTCATTGCCATGTTTAAGTTGCTCTGTTTAAAATATTTTTAAACATTTTAATTGTTTGTTGGAAGGCTTTTTTAAAAATCTGAAACTAAATATTTTTCAGTATGCTGTTTTAATGTAAGATGGAGCAAAGTGTCTAGACTGATTGGCCAGGGAATTCACCAAACCATAATTGCATTGAGCATGTATGGCCATAGCTATGATCGCCAACAACTCATCACAAGAGTTCAAAAAGAATGTGCTTCCATCACCCAGGAAAAATGCTATTCACTTATTGAAAGTTTTCGCCCCAGAATTTTGAAATGTTCTGGTGAAAATGATGGTATAACTCACTACTGATCAGTAACATTTTTCTAAAGATTTTGTGAAATAAATAATATTGCCTAACAACTGAGTTAAAGTCATTTATAAAAGGACACTAGGGGGGTCAGAAATTAATTGAACACCCTGTATAATTATTATTAGATATATATAATTATTATTACAACTGTTAAATTCTTTTTAGGTCATCAATTAAAGTTAATTTATTCTGTTAAAAATTTTTTCAAATAGTTATACAGAGAAAAAATGTAAAATAAATAAAAAAATTGTAAAAATAATAATATGCAAAACTATAAATATATTATAAAACAATAAACATAAATGTAAAACCCATAAATGTTTAGATTTATGTTACCATACATTTATTAAAGGACTTTTTAAAAAATTCACTTTTAGAGTTAGCTAGAGGAATCCAGATATTTCACTCCATGCAAATGGTTTTTTTACTCAACACAAAATAGTTTTTTCCACATAAGGGGTCGCCCCAAAATTGTCACACTTTGGGGGAGGGGTTAGTAGTTTTGTGACAACTCATACGGAACTTGTTACTAAAGATATTGTGATAAGGGGGTAGGGGGCAAGATGTCAAAAATGGTTAAAAATTGCATGACATAATTTGTGGACGACCCCTTATACAAGTGTGTATCATATTTATTTAAACTTACGACATTCTGGAAGTTCTGGCATCTCTTCATCTAGAAGCTCCTATATTATTTACAATATAAAACAAATATATATAAATATAAGTAATATAAATATATATAATATTTATATTATTTATATTTATTTTAAATAATAATAATAGGGTGTATCAAAAAACTTATTATTTATTTTTTTTAAACTTCAAATTGTAGCATTGCAAAAAAGTTGCACAATGATTCATATATTATTTGTGCCAACTTTTAAGAAAAAATTTTAGTTTTTTCAGTTGTTACCAAGGCCTTATTATTATTATCATTTTATTTATTTATTTTTTTAATTTTAGCTGTTTTTTTGTAAAATAAAAATTCCATGTATTAGAGTAGTAGCAGAGATTAAATATTACCAAATGACTTAAGTTTTTAACATTTTTTAGGTAATATTACCGAATGACTTAATTTTTAACATTTTTTAGGAATTTTTTTACTGTCTTCAGTTGCTGCTATAGGGCTGGAATTTTTTTTTATTCTGTTACAATATGAAATTAAAACAGTGTTTTTGATACTGATATAAGTATTAATTACCACAATTAATAAAAATAGTAATTCAAAAAAAAAATACCGCTAACGATGTAGTTGAAGAAAGAATCTTTTCATAAATCTTTTGAGCCTTCTCAAATGATTCCTTACGATCGGCAGGAAGTTCTCCTCTCAACTAAATACAAATTAAATTGTTTTTAAAAAACAATAAAAAATAAACATTAAAAAATTTTATATTAAAAAAAAGCATTGCCAATGAAAAAAAAAAAAAACTGACGCCAATAGTTTGTCTGTTTTGTTTTTCTCTGTTTTGCAGCTCCTTGTGTAGCTTTACTAAATGATTGCTAATATTTTCATAGTATTCTTTAAACAAGCACATGAAAACAGATTGTTGATCAGCTGATAGTACCTAGAAAATAATAACTAAATCTGATCAGCATGAGCAAGAAGCTTGCACACCCTGAATGTCAATACTAGATGAAAAAAAATTTACTATATTATTACCATATGTATATAATATGGTTTTTATTAAAAAGCATGTCGATAATTTTATTTAAAATTTTAACAAAAAATAGAAATTTTTAATACTTGAGAAAAATTTGTGTTTAAGTTACTATTCTGAAGTCATTTTTATCGTTTTTTCAGCGGTACACTGTAATAAGACCGAACTCGGTGTAGTTAAGGCAATTTACAAATTATTAGAATTCTTTTATTTGGAATTACCATCGTTTTATCAGTATATTATGTCCAAACAAGAGCTTTAGATTGTATAATTTTTTTTGCTTTGGGTTTTTAATATTTAAAGAAACTTTTTTTTTTAAAAAAAAAGGTCAGAGCTTTGTTGCAGTCATTTTAGGATGTTAATTTGTTATTTAGGAAGAATTATTGTGTCACTATGTATGTATTTGAGGTCATTGTCTTAATGAAAAACAAAACTGTTATCTAAATGAAATTCTTCATCAGATTGACACAAGTAAATCAACACGTAATCGTCCTATCATTATACTTTCAATATTCAAAAATCACAGTGTAACTATAGCTATAAATATAAGAAGAAGAAGATAAGGAAGAAGTATAAGACTAGTCTTATAAGCCATTAAACAATGCAGACATTTGTCTGGACATGCACTTAAACATTGAAAGACATAATTATTATGTCTTTCAATGTTTAAGTGCATGTCTAGACAAATTGAAAGACATAATTATTGTCTTTCAATGTTTAAGCGCATGTCTAGACAAATGTCTGCATTGTTTAATGGCTTATAAGTCTAGTCTTATACTTCTTTTTTTTCTTTTTTTTTTCTTTGAAAATTTTTTTTTCAAAACTTTTTTCTTTTAAAATTTTATTATCCATTAAATGGATAATAAAATTTTGCTTTAATTCAGCTTTTTTTTTTTTTTTTTTTTTTGTGTTAATTTTATAAAATAAACATTTATTTGACTATTTTGCTTTGCTAACTTCTTTTAGTAAACATTTTATTACCTTTAAAACAATAACTTTTGGGAAATATAAATAAATTTAGTATAATTAAAAATATCTTATGCTTTTGAAAATGCTTTAAATTATTAAATAGCTTTGTTTAAAAAAACTTATTTGTAAAAAAATTTTGACTTCAAAAATGTTTTTGTGTAATACTAAAATTAATACTGAGCATTGATGTAACCTCAGGATTTTTTTTCGGTCGCCCTTAAAGGGACTGAAATATTGTTTATCTTTTTTCAGTTGTTCAACTTGTAATTATTTTTGGTAGCATTTTTCAACCACAGGGGTAAAAATGAAAAAATAAATAATTTAAAGCCAGACTTTTAAAATATGACTAATAAAAAACTGTTCAGTTAAAAACAAATAAAAAAAAAAGAGAGAGAGAAGATATTTATTTATTTTTACATGATCTTTAATCAGTTTAAAGTCCATCATTAGAAATATTTAACCTTTTGTTTGATTAAGTCTATATAAAAATTTATTTTAACTATAACAAACAAAAGGTTAAGCAGTATTAATGATTCACATGCTCATTCATGTGATTCAAAATGTTAAACATTTTTAAAATGTTCTCATATTTGACGAAAATTAAAATTTTTTTGTCTTTCCTAACGTACAACTTGAGTAATTGAATTTTTTTTGATGAGTAGTGTTTATTTTTATGCATTGCATATAATTTAACTTTTTGTTATATAGTTACAGAAATAACTATGCAGAAGTTATACAGGAGTTATTGAATATAAAAAATTTTTAAAAATAGTAAAAAATAAATTAAAATACTTAACATAGTAAAATTTTTGACAGTAGTCATTTTGATGAACAATCTTATAAAATCTAAAATGTGGGAACGCTTTTGCATTCCCATGTGTTGCAGCTGTTACCTGCCATGTGTACGCAGATTTTATCCGCTAAACAAATCGTTAAAGGCCCATTTGTTCATACGCCCTTCAATTCATTTATAAAACATCTTAATTCTTAATCATTTAAATATTATCTCAAGTGTAAGAAAAAAGAAGTCAGTAGTGCTTGTTTATAAACAGTAGAACTCAGTTGCGGCTGCACATAAATATAGCTCGAAATATAAAAAATATTTTGAAAATGGCTACTTTTAAAGAATTACAAAGAAGTTGAAATAAAGAAATTGAAATAAATTTTGGCAGGTCTTGGTTATAAGAAAAAGACAAAAATGGCACTTGTCTGATTATAAATGCAAGATAATTTTTCCTTTAAAAGTTTTTTGCAGCATTTGTAAAGTAATTCTGTCCTACAAAAATAGCAGTAAAATAGACTTAAAACAACTAGTAAATCACACACACAAAAGAAAAAAAAATTGTACAAACCAACACTACTCTCTCATCAATATTTACCAATAACAAAGCTGTAAGTACTTGTACTTTACCATAGGGCACTGCTCTAAATATTTATGACAAAAATGTGCAAGCAAAAAAAAAAGTTTGGTAAAAAAATCTGTAGGAGTAGAAGGCCTAATAACACACATTATAAACATTCACTAGCATTGAGTCTCACTTCTGGAATAAGATTATTACAAATGCTCACCAAAAACAATAAAGTCTTAACCTCATTAAATATGGCAGGATGTACGGTTTCTTACAAGTTAAGACCCAGTTTAGCTACACATTTAGCAGACAATATAAAAGAAGATTTTCGTAAACTTTTAAATAAATGTTGATAAATGTTTAAGCAATGCACACAAAACAGTTTCCTCTATCTTGAACTTTTATTTTTTTTTTAATTTATCTAAAGGTGTGAAAAAAAAGGATATACTCAAATGGCGCTATTTGTAAAAAGAAGTCATTAACTGATGCTGGAAAAGAAAAGAATAGCAAGCAAACTCTTCTACACACAAAGAAAAAACACGCATGCTTACTTCTAAATTTCAATCCTCCCAATTTTCAAGTCATTTATTTTAACACTTGAGCAGAAAGAACCAGACCTTTTATACGATGAGCTGAAATCTAACGAAGCTTGACCTAAATTTGGTACTTTTAAAAAAACACAAAAATTTGTTGATGGCGCAAAGTATATGCAAAGAAAGATTTCTCTACCAAATGAGTTATTAAAATTATACTCTATTGATTCAAAGTGAGTTGGAAGTACAGTTGCGTGTTGAATGACACAAAAGCTGACTTTCCTAACATCATAGAAGTTAGCAATGCAGACTTATTTGACAGGGAAGTTGTTGCATTTCATTTTACTAAAGACTTACCAGTAATAAAAGGAAAAAACTTGATCAATGGTGGTCTGAAGTTTTTATATTGAACTGATACAAATTACTAACCAAGATTATTAAAGCTTGTTTGTCAATATTAACTGGACCTATGATAAAACAATCATTCAGGTAACTTTTTTTAACTCAAAGCTGTAGGTAGTAATTTAAAAAGTAACTATTGAACACTATTTATAATATAATTACTAATTAAATTAATTGAATATTAATTATAACATAATTATGCTATAGTAATTCAGATAAATCAAAAACAAAAAACAATTTCCTTAAACTTTTTAGTTCTTTTAATTTTTACTAGTATCATGAGTGATCAAACAATTAAATTTGACAAAAGAAGACTATCCATTTTATGTAGAAACATTTACACTAATTCAAACAATTAAATTTGATTCGCATTTAAAAAAAAAAGAAGCTCTATAACCCAATGCCATTGTCAAAACATTTTAAACTCTCTAATTAACAACAAGTTATGCAAAAAAAAATTATTCTTTAAAAGTGTGTGTACGAAAAGAAGCTTGCACCGGTACAACTGGATAGAAGATGAAATAGTGACATGATGAATTTCAAACCACCAACAAAAAAAAATAAGCTTCTGTTCACAAGCAAAGTGATATACTGAAAAAAAATGTTTTAAACAATAAGAAAAGAAAGTCACTTATAAATACTTATAAACTTAAAATATTTTAAAATTAAAATTTTGTTTTAATAGTTAGATAACAGATTGACATGAATTACTAAATTTATTTTAAAAGTAGAAGCAGGAGAACATTTGAAAAAGATCAAAAGAAAAACAAATATCTCCTTTGCATTTGACTGTTTTTATTGTAGTTATGCAAAGTACAATTATTATTTTTAGTAACAACCTTTTTTATATTATTTATTTGAGTCTTTTTTACCAAAGGATTATATTTTTTAAGGAATTAAAACCTTGTAAAGGTTTAATACAAAGTTTTATTTATTTATTTGACCCCTAAAGTTTCTGCCATCCTAATGAATTTTTATTACAAAATAGTTGCAAACTCCTCCCAGAGAATTTTTTTTTGTAAATATAATTTTTATAGTTTTGTCGATTTTCAAATTGACGTTTTTCTTTTGTTAGATGATTTTATGTTTTCTTTACATTTTTAAATTGATTACACAAATATCTTTTAGTACTTTAGTGAACTAAAGAAACTTTGCCTAAACAAAGGTATTTTTTGATAAATTACTTTATTGCAACTTTGTTTTTGTCTTTGAGAAATGGGCTTCTTAGTGACTGCAGTCATAATAAGTTATAGAATCAAACATTGTTTATTACTAACTGAGAGTAAGCTCAAAATAATGTTTGTGAAAATAAATTGTCTAGAGATTGTAAAACAGTACAATTAACTTACTATTGTGGTGTGGATTTGTCAGATATACTAATCTCACTGTATAAAACATCTTTGAAAGCAAAACACTGTTATTTAAAGGTAAAATTTTATTGCGTTAATATAGCTAAATTGAAGGAATTGTTTTTATATCAACGTCATTGCACTCAAAAACATATTCTCAAAAAAAAAGTCATTACAGCCTTCTTAACTTTATTTCTAATTATTTATTAACAGGTTTTTACCAGGTATAGTGTGTAATGTATAGTCCTAATAACTAAATAACTAAAAACTTATACAACATATACAGTTGAATCCTGTGAACTCGGACCCAATTAATAAATAATGGTTACAAAATACCAAATACTTGGTTGTATTACTTATTCTCTTTTACCAAATCTATATTACATATTTCTGTGTGAGAAAAAACATTCAAAAAAATGTTTTAGAGCAGTATTTTAAAATAATAAAAACTTTATTATGTAAAATTTTATCAGTTAATTTTTTTTCTTCAAAAGTATATCAATCTGGGTCTCTAAAGAACAAGAATTTTATATTGATTTTAAAACTCATAATCTTTTCTACTGAAACTCTTAAAAAAAATATATTGCAAACAAAATGCCATAAAAAACAACCTTTTCAACTTTTAGTTAAAAATTATTATTTTTTGTATATAAAATTTAAGCAATTCATTTTTATTTGAAACCATTATTAATTCATTGGGCCCGAGTTCAGGATTCAACTGTATATGTTGTAAAAGTTTTTAGTTATTTAGTTATTGGGGCAATACATTATACACTATACCTGGTAAAAATCTGTTAATAAATAAATAGAAATAAAGCTGTAATAATTTTTTTTGTGCAATGACGTGATATAAAAACAATTCCTTGCAATGACGTTGATATAAAAACAATTCCTTCACTTTAGCTATATTAATGCAATCAAATAATCAAATATTACCTTTTAATAACAGTATTTTGCTTTCTAAGTCACATCCCTAATATATATATATATATATATATATATATATATATATATATATATATATATATATATATATATATATATATATATATATATATATATATATATATATATTCATATATATATATATATATATATATATATATATATATATATATATATATATATATATATATATATATATATATATATATATATATATATATATATACAACATAAAAGTTTAAAAACTTACTCCTAAAGTAGAAAAACTCATGTTTGTTGTTTCTTTCCAATGGCTGTGAAATGAAATATTTTTCAATAAGAAACTTAGTGAACTTTTTATTTCTACAAGAACTATTTCAATTATTATTTACCGCTATTATCTAAGAGTAAAATATCAGAAAAGCAACCGTTGCTTCCTTGGTAATATTCCAGCCAAATCTTCTCCACAATGACGCACTAAAGTGATAACAACTGTTCCACAAGTAAATGAAGCCTAGTAAAAAAAAAAAAAATTTGTCAGTTTTTAATGCACATACAACACAATCCTATTTATAGTCAAACATTGTTTTTAATTCAAAAACAACAATATTGAACAGTTTATTTTTGAAACCTTGTCTGCATTAAGTATGTTCTGCAAGATAGTAAGTAAAATCGGAATGCCTTCATTAAGTAAATAAAAACCATCTAAAACCAACTCTCCAAGTAAACGCAAGGCTGGACGCAGTTTTGCTACAACTGCAGCCTAAAAAAAGAATCAAACAAAAATTACTTTTAAATATTAAATAATCAAATAAAACTTTGGAAATTGAGCAATCAATCTTTTAGGAGAAACTAAAATAAATTATAGAGGATGGTAAAAAAACAAAAAATCTTTTTATGAATAAAACAAAACTAAAAATTTCATTTTTTTTTTAAATTCTTATGCAGTAAATAAATTAACATAGTAAAAACTTCTAAATTCTAAAAAAAATAACGTTTCAGGAACTGAAAACAATCAAGATAAATACTTCTTAATAAGTTTAGTAAGTATTCAAAGAGGTTTTAGATAACATTTTTGCAGAACTGTGACAAAGAGTTTGTTCTTTGTAAATACCTCTGGCCTTAAATCATACCCATAGGCAAAAACTGACACTATTAAACTTTTTAGAAACATCTATAGCTTAACTGAGATAAAATACAAGATTATATTATGGTCTAAAAATAAATGAAGCTACAAAATCTTTTGGATCCATTTCTTGCACCAATAAAAAGGCATCTGTTTTCAGAAGAGTTGTTTTGGTAAAAAGATTTTAAAAAACTAATCTGATTGGAAATAGCAGAAATAGCATAATAACATTACAAGACATACTATGAGTTAAAAATTCATCAAAAAAAGCTGTTGTACATGAAAAGACATTCTGCATCTTATATTGTTCTATACAAATAAGCCTAACTTTTTTTCTTTTGCAGGTCAAGATGAACAAAAATATTCACCTGAATGGTTACAGATCAATTAATATTTGGTCAACCAGTTGTCTGTAAGCCTATTTTCAATAGAATTAAATATTCTTAAAAGCTACATGTAGGAGAAACAAAAAATTAATAACAGAAACCCATGCAAGAAAAGAACCAGATACTTCTATCACCACAAAAACCTTTGTGTCACAAATATTTACAAATGTGCATCTTTATCAACAGTTTTAAAAGACATAATTAAGGTCAGTGTTCTCAAAGTTTATGAAAAGTGTCAAAGTATAGTTCAATTACCAGCTGCCAAAAAGTGTAAGAATAAAAAGGGTACAGATTTCAATGAGCTTTCTTACTTCTTAAAAATAAAAAAGAAGAAATTTGCAAGAAAACTTCATGTTTGTTTGAAGTTGTTGATAATAAGAAAAAATCCAAGATAGATTTTGATGATCTGTGTCAAAAATAATCCAGTCAAAAGATGTAAATAAGCAATACAGTGGATAAAGAGGCTACCAGGAAAAAACACCAAATAGAGTTAAGTAAGAAAGCTAAAAGTCTATTAAGTGAAACACTTTTAAATAAAAAAAAGACTTTTAATAGTATTATCTTTTAAAGTTTATCTTTTATTTTCTCAACTAATAAGATTTTTTTTTTTTTAAGTTTACATATTTTTCTTTTAGATATTAACCGATTACCATGAGATTGAAAATATAGCTGTGTACCACATTGGAAACAACAAAACATTTGGAGGGAAAACAACAAAACATTTATTAGGGAATTAGGAAAAGTTAGGTCTGCAATTTTTTTTGCCAACCTAAAACTAATAAAGATCGAATCAGGTCAGCATTAAATTTAGAAACAGGGTTCAACAAATCAAAGAATATGAAATAATTTAGCATTAAATCCACAAAAAAAAAAACAACCAAGGTTGGCGACTTATCTTTAAAATGTAGTTATTTGCCTAAAAACCTGAAAAATGAATCATTTTTCAGGTTTTTAGGCATTGTTTTATCATTTTATTAGGAAATTAAACAAAATATTTGTTTTGCCAATTTTATTCAAATTAATCCATACAGAATTAATTTTTCCATTTTTTAAGTTAAATGTTATGTTTACAATTAAAATAAAATTTAATATTAAATAAGGTTTATATTTAGAGTTAAATAGAACGTTTGTTTTGCCATTTTATTTTAATTATTTTCATTTCAAATTTAAATAGAACCATTAACTTTTCTGGCTTTTTTTGTATTATTTTATTTAGAATTTAATTTAAATGATTGTTTTTTTGTTTTTATTTTATATTGAATTTAAATAAAACATTTGTTTAGCTAATGCGCTTTTAAATTAATTTGTTTGGAATTTAAGTAAAAAGTCTGACTTTCTATTTTTTTACTAAATTTATTTAGAATTTAAATAAAACATTTGTTTCTTTGTTTGTATTTTGATTATTTTATGATTTATAAAATGTTTTGTCATTTTTATTTTATGATTTATTAAATGTTTTGTCATTTTAATTTTAATAATTCTATTTAGAATTTAAACAAAATGTTTTTTTATTTTTAATTAAAAGTAAAATTTAGTTTTAAAACTCTGAGATCTGCAAAAAAAAAAAAAAAAATGACTTCTGACATTGTCAGGTTGCTATTTAGGTTGCTATTTAGGTCAGCATTGCTGAATGTTTAACTTAATTCTGAAGGCTGTAATACATACATGCACATATGTATGTATCCGCCTATAATGAATAGCCTATGAATATTATTAATAGTGCGCATAGTTACGCATTGTTACGCCTATTGTTCGTTTTGTTAATTACGGTTCTGCATTATGTAAAATACACTATTTCTTTGCCTCTAGAATTTTCTAAGCGCAGTTTTATATTCCATGCGGTCATTCGAGTAAAATCAGCAATCAAATTGGAGCTGATGCATTTATTTTCAAGAAGAATTAATCTTGTTTATTTTTTAAAATAAAAATTTAAATAATTGTTAGTTTGCTATGTATATATATATATATATGTATATCTATATGTATTTTCTCTTAGCAAAAATAATTGAGAATAGAAAAATAAAAAAAATTTTTTCTGGAATTTGTCAAAAGGGTGTTGTGTTATTCTTCATTTTAAGGTATCTAAATATGTATTTATTTTTCATTTTTTAGAATAAGTTAGAACTAAATTGACTGGTAAAATAGTTTTTTTAGTACAATGTTTCTTTTTTAAGAAAACAGTTTTGTCGTTAGTCTTTTTAAAACATTTTAAGCAGTATTTGTTTTATTTTTTAGAGCAGTTAAGAGAAGCTGATCGCTTTTTTAGTAAGTTCAAGTTATTTTCTCATACATAAATTAAGGTTTTCGATTTATTTCAGTCTATTTTAGATTTCTCTATATCTATATATATATATATTCTCTAAGGAAAAATAATAAGGAATAAAAAAATAAAGAAAATTTCTTCTGGAATTTGTCAAAAGAGTGTTGTGTTATGCTTCATTTTAAGGTATCTAAATATGTATTTATTAGAAATTTTTTTAAACCAAGTTTAAAAAAGTTGTTAAACCAAGAAAATTGTAGAGGTTTATTTATCAATATATACTATAAATTATATAATAATATTGGAGGGAGTAAGTTAAAAAGCATTTTTAAATTTTTAAGAAGAAATAAAAATACTTTTTAATATATATCTGTTTTTTTTTGAGGTAGATTTAAAGTTTCAGGTTTTCAAAATTGTAGATTTTTTTAATGTATAAATAGACATTAAGTATTTCTAAGTAGACATTACGTATATATAAAATCTTTTAAAATTTAATAAGTAATTATTTGTTTAAATAAGTAGTTAATTGTTATAATTTATTAAGATTTAAATTATTAGAAAATTCATGTTTACAGAGTTGTTATTAATCATTATCGAGTTGTTGAACCAAAAAAATTGTAGAGGTTTATTTATCAAATATATACTATATATATTGTAAAAAAAAATTTGGTTTTCATATGTTTTCACTAATAAATAGTTCTGTATATATATATATATATATATATATATATATATATATTTTATTTCTTTTTTTTTCATATGTTTTTCATATGGTTTTCATATGTTTTCACTAATAAATAGTTCTGTATATATATATATATATATATATATATATATATATATATATATATATATATATATATATATATATATATATATATATATATATATAACTATATAACTATATAACTATATATAACTATATATATCCTTGGAGTTGCGACAACATAATAGTGTGTTAGGAGAAAAAAATTTATAAACCCGCGTTAATAACCTGTGTTCTATCGTACATAATGCATTAATAATGCATTAATAAGTTTTATTACGTGTTTTGTTCAATGTTTTCTCCCAACGCATGAACTATGACGCCTAATTTTTTTTTTTTTTTAATTAGAAATTAAATAAGTTTTAATAAGTTTTTGCTGATGTGGTTGCAGGTTTTTCTTAACTTCTATCAAATAAACTTAAGAAACCTGTATTACTTTTGATGAGGGCAAATTAATTTTATTTTGCATTTGTTTGGTTTCTTTTTATATATTTGTTTCAAAATTTTTTTTTTTAATTTTTCGAGTATGATTTTTTTAGTTATTAAGTTTTTTTATTTTATTGTTAACTTTGGATTAGTAAAAAAAAAAAGAAATAATTAGTGTTGCTTTGATAAATATGTTTAATGAAAATGATGACATTGAAATGGATGATAGGCTAGATGTAGTTTTGTATTTACAAGATGATGTAAGTGCTATAAGGCGTGTTGAAAATAATCGTAGACGAAATGAAAGAAATAGACTTAGGCGAGATGAAATTAATTGTTTACAAAATGAAAGAAATAGACTTAGGCGAGATGAAATTAATTGTTTACAAAATGAAAGAAATAGGCTCGATCGAGATAATGTTAACCGTTGCCAAAATGAAAGAAATAGGCTCGATCGAGATAATGTTAATCGTCGCCAAAATGAAAGAAGAGCTGTTGGACAAGGACGAATGTATTTTATAGCGAGAAGTAATGCTAATCCAGATTATAATTATTTAGGAGAAATGAATCAAATTTGTCAGCACTGTGGTGCTAAGAACTTTCCAGATGAAACACATTTTCTATGTTGCCATAATGGTAAGGTAGCTTTGTCTCCACTTTCACCAATTACACAAGCTTTACAGGATTTGTTTACAGGGAGTTATGTAGATTGTAATGCTAATGCTAATTTTTTTATTATTATTAGTAATTGTTATTATTATTATTTTTTTCATTTACTATTTTTTTGTAATCGGATACTTAAAATTAAACGAAATATAAATAATTTATCTTGCAAAAGTTTATAATCTAAATATTAATAGCCGAATGAATATTATTAGTGCGCATAGTTACGCATTGTTACGCCTATTGTTCGTTTTGTTAATTACGGTTCTGCATTATGTAAAATACACTATTTCTTAGTTTTTAAACTTTTCTAAGCGCAGTTATATGTTCCACACGGTCTTACGAGTATAATCAGTAACCAAATTGGAGCTGATGCACTTATTTTCAAAAAGAATTGATGTTGTTTATTTTTTAAAATAAAAATTTAAATAATTGTTAGTTTGTTGTTGCTTATTATTTTTTTTTTTTCTCATTTTTATAGCTTTTATATTTTTTAGCTGTTTTTATTTTTTAGAAGAAGTTAGAACTAAAATGTTTGGTAAAATAGTTTTTTTAGTAAAATGTTTCTTTTTTAGTAAACTGTTTCATTTTGTCGTTAGTCTTTTTAGAACATTTTAAGCAAGTATTGTTTTATTTTTTAGAGCAGTTAGGAGAAGCTGATGGTGCACTAATAATATTCTGATGGTTTTTTTAGTAAGTTCAATTCGTTTTCTTATTTATAGATAAAGATTGTTTTTTGCAAAAAAAATTATAAAATAAAGTTTTATATATGTATTTAATATGAAAAGTTAAATAAAATAAGACTGTTATTTGTGTTCATGTAAGCTTATATACACAAGTTTGCGTTTATTTTAGTCTATTTTATATTTCTCTATATCTATACTATATGTATACTTTCTCTTAGCAAAAGTTATTGAGAATAGAAAAATAAAAAAAATTTTTCTGGAATTTGACAAATTCCAGAAGAATTTTTTTGACTCAAAAGAATGTTGTGTTATGCTTCATTTTAAGGTATCTAATTATGTATTTATTTTTCATTTTTTAGAAGAAGTTAGAACTAAATTGACTGGTAAAATAGTTTTATTAGCACAATGTTTCTTTTTTAAGAAAACTGTTTCAGTTCTGTCATTAGTCTTTTTAAAACATTTTAAGCAAGTATTTGCTTTAATTTTTAGAGCAGTTAAGACAAAATGATCGCTTTTTTAGTAAGTTTACTTCATTTTCTCATACATAGGCTAAGATTTTTTTTATATAGAATAAATAATGAGAATAAAATTTTATTTATGTATTTAATATGAAATGTTAAATAAAATAAGACTGTTATTTGTGGTCATGTAAGTTTATATACATAAGTTTGCGTTTATTTCAGTCTATTTTATATTTTATATCTATATGTATATTTTCTCTAAGGAAAAATGATAAGGAATAGAAAAACTGCTCTGAAATTTGTCAAAAGAGTGTTGTGTTATGCTTCATTTTAAGGTATCTAAATATATACTCATTAGAAATTTTTAATTTTGTTTTTAAATGGTTTATTCTTTTTCATTACTTTAGATAAATATATACTGACTGACATAACTTCATTTTTATTAACAATGTCGTGCATTATAGTCTGCATTCTTTGTACATTTAAAATAATTGATGCTAATAAATGTTGTGTTATAGTTGTTAAAGGTTTGCATATATGTTTGCATGTATATTATGATCAAAGTTAAAATTTTTTTGATAAATACGTGTATGTGGTAATATATGTTATATAGTTGTGTTATGTGTTTTTATAATAGTATGAAATGTATTATATCTAATTTCTGCAAGATTGTTAAATGGGGTGTTTTTATATGCTAAGTAACATTAAAAAAATATATTGTTTTATAATTAGTATATATATTTATATAATGTTGTTTCCATGATTTCAAAGTGACTTGGCAAACGTGTAGAGCAAGATTTATCAACCTTACCAGTCAAGCGATGTTACTGCTTTAGGTCTAAGTGTTGCCTAGCCTTTAATATAACTATTGTGAAAACACATTGCTTTATCTTTAACAATTTTTTGCGTAATGTTGTTACCTTTGGTTTATCTTTACGTTGGTGTCAGCTGTTTAAAATGATTAATAAGTAGTTTCATTATTAGAACTCACTGCTTTTATTTATTTACTGAAATTCATTTCGCTATAAATACAATTTGTTTATCATAAAAAAATAAAATTTAGCAACTACTACTCAGGTATCACCACAGCTTATCTCTATCAGGTACATTAATTTTTAATTCACATATGATGTTTTTCTTTGTTACATTTTTAACTTCAGATTTATGGTGTATTTATTTGCTATAGAAGAACAAATCATTTTGAATTTTTAAAAAAAAATCTACTCCAATCAACATTTAAAGTTCATTGTTGCATATATCATTTTTAAGTAGCTTCTAGGCTTTGTGATGCTTTTCTTATTCAAGTGGTTTTATAAGCAAGGTCTACATGCAAATTTGAGATAAAAAATTTTTCAGCTTTCCAGAAGTATCAATGTTGTTCTCTGTTTAATTTAATTTGTTTAGATAGAGTAGTTTTAGTAAATAAATGTTTGTTTGTTCTTGGTTTTTTACTTATTTGTTTTCAGATTCTAGAACTAGGCAACTTAGCAAAGCAAGATTTATTTTTTAGTGCAATTGGAAAGAGCTAAAGTGCTTTTTAGTCACTTCAAATCATTTGTTTCTTTTTTTAAATAGAAGGGTTAATAATAAAAATATTTAGACAGTCGAACTGTTACTGATTTGAGTAAGTTTAATGTTTTGTTTAATTTTATATTTTAATGATACTGTGGATTGTCAACTTCTTTTTATATTTATGTATTTAACATGGAAAACTGACTAATTTTTGACAGGTTAGTTTATATACATAAATGTGCCTATATATCAAAATATTTTATATTTCTCTGTGTTCTAAATTCTTTGCTAAATTAAAATAATGTCAATAAATTTCTTTTTATATTTTTCAGTTGTAAAAATATAAATCGTTCATTTATTCAGTTGTAACAGTAGTATAATCACTGGTAATATATATTTAATGATAACAGATGTATAATATTAGGCTCGAAGAAGTTATTAGTGTAAATGGTTATAGGTGACTTGAAATTGTCATATGAAAGAAATAGATCTAGACGTAATAAAATTAATTGTTGAAATATAAGAAATTTTGCTTGATGAATCGAAAACTTACTTGACAGAATTCAGTGTCAAGCGGTGTTGATGTCTATTATTTGACTTTACATTAGACACTTTAAAATAAAGCAAAGTATGAATTTTACTATTTATAGTAACAAATAATAACAGCTTCAATTTTAAATGATTTTTTTTTTTTTTTTTTTTTTTTTTTGTTATCTTAAACATAATTGTGTTCATTTTTTTTTAGTTGTCTTTGTCATCACTTGATTATTTTGCTTACTGTTGAAACATGGTTTTAATTTTGTAAATTTAATATGATGTGAAATTTACAATATTAATCATTTGTCAACAGTTAGAGAGAAGCTGGAACTTAATCAAGAAATGCTGGAAATTAATTTTTAGTCACGGTAAAAATAATTTTTTTTATTGGAAGCATAATAAAACCAGTTACTGTTATTTATTGCATGACTTTTTTACTTTTTCTAACATGCTGTTTTTAAAACACTTCCTCTCTCTTAGATGAGACTTAAATAATATTAGTATTAAGAATTTATTAAACTCTGTAATTACTAAGCTCTTGCGTATTTTTTAATACTGCGATTGATAATTTACTATTTAAAGATATAATTCTTTAAATTGTCCCTTGGTTGTTCAAATATTGTAATAAATAAAATCTTTTTAGTCTCAAGTATTTTCTCTTAGGGATCGTCTATATATTACGTAACGTGAAAATAAACATATAGACAAAAGAAATATGTCAAAACCGTGTTTCTCTCATGGTCAACTATATGCTGCATTTTCAAGAACTATAGCATTTAATAGTTTGTTTTTCAAAATTGATAAACATCTTATTCAAGGTATAGTAGGTTAAAAAATGTAACAAATATTGTTATATTTTTTAATGGTCTTAATTTATAGTCTTTCAATTTTCATTTCGAAAATTTATTGTTAAAGGTTGTGAGCACATTTTGTATGTGTAACTTTATCATTATTTTTTTTTTTTTTTTCATTGTTTTTGGTAAATATCTATCATTCAATAGTTGTAAAATGTGTTTATACGTGTTACATAAAGTCATATTTGTTTATAGTTGTATATATGTTTAAATTATAAAAGCCAAAACAACAATTTATATCTTAGTTTGATTTTTTTTTTAGTATTGCTTAGGTACTTTTAGTATTGCTTTGGTACTTCGAAACAGGTTTTATAGTTACATTTTCGATAAATCTTTAACTGCAATTTCAAAATAGGTTACTATAAATGGGTAAATCGATTTTTGGTAATTGTGTAGTGGTTTTTTTTTTTTTTTTTTTTTCTTTGTAATTATGATATCATAATTTCATTACTTTTTTATTTTAGAATTACGTTATGACGCATTTATAAGATTTATAAAATAAAATAACCTGATTTCTTTTTATTGTAAGTTTTTGTTAGTTAAAAAGATATAAATATATGCTATTAGTTAATTTTATATTTTATCTATTTTATGCCTAATAATTTGTTGTACGTATTTTAAGGGGATCTTTGTAAATGGGGGGTCGTAACTAAAAACCTTTAAAAACATGGAGAATATTGTAGTTTTGCGCATTTAATATCGAGTTACTTAAGTTTTTTTTTTTATGTGTTTAACTAATTAGTTAGCTTAGTCTGTATTTGCAACACTTTTGAGGAAAGAAAGAAAACATTCTTATATATGTAGATCATGTTTTACATTTTATTATTTTATTCACCTGGCCACTATTAAAGCAAAAAGAGGGAAGGAACCTCTTTATTAGAGTCAAAATATTTAGGAAAATTAAATTTCGAGTTACAATAGGAATTTTTAGTAAATGGTGGCAAATTACCGTTTACTTAAAATTAATGAAATAAAGAGGCCAAACAAATAATATAGAAATGGTCTGTGTTGAATAGACTTAACAAGACTCGGGTCGGGTCAGCTTGGTTTACAAATTTTTATGTCTACTTATCTCTTATAATTTTTATTTTAGGTTTGTCATATGATGCATTTATGCATTAAAAAATTTGTTATACCCATGTTTGATCGTAAATTTAATTTTTTGTTTGAAAGGTATTTGTACTCAGTTGCGTAGTTATTTATAATAAACTTTGTTATTTTTTATAAATTTATTTAAATGTGTGCATTTAACATTTTTAAGTTAACAATTTTCTTTTCTAAAGAATAATTAATCAAGGGGATACCAAAAAATAGATAACTCCTGTATAATATAAGTTAACTTCATTTTAATCTTAATGGTTCGTATTATTAAAATTATTACAAGGATTTAGTTGACACTTTCGTCAATTTAAAGCATGACCACGTGTTATTATTTTGTGTCAGTAACTAAAAACGTATCGTGTTAAACTTAGGAAGGTCGATGAAAATGGTTCTGCTTTTCACTGTTATGACCTATGCCATTCGTAAATTACTTAAATAATGTTAAGTAGTAATTGTTTAGTAGTAGTTGGCAAATTATTTTACCTCCTCATACTTTTTATGTTAATTTTACAGATGGATTAATTTTTTCAAGCTGAAGGCGATTTTCTAAAAGGGTATTAGTTAAGGTTTTGCAACATTAAACTTTGTAAAACAGCCACTATAAATTAATTATGTAGCAGACCGACCGAAACCCGTATTACGGGTTGCTTTTTGCTAGTACATAAATGAATACACAAACTTGTATGAATGTATATATATGTACACATATATCAACTCTTAGGTGGTTAATACACAGAAGGGAGGTGTATCAATTTTATGAATTTTTTCCCACCCATCTTATGCTTATTAAGATCCCTCATTTATTAATTTTTTCTTGTTATCAAAAAAAAAAAAAAAAAATCAGAACAAACATATATCAGTCACTTA
Source organism: Hydra vulgaris (assembly GCF_022113875.1). Classification (NCBI taxonomy): domain Eukaryota; kingdom Metazoa; phylum Cnidaria; class Hydrozoa; order Anthoathecata; family Hydridae; genus Hydra; species Hydra vulgaris. The sequence goes on from NC_061168.1 coordinate 23,342,112, forward strand.
TAAGAATAAAACCTTTCAGTAGGCTTTAAAAATTGACAACCTTTACAAAATCTCGTAAATTTTGATTGGACAAAAAATAAGTTTTTGTTAATTTCTCACTATTGTATAAAACTTATGCATATTAAAAAATGCGCATTTGAATGCAAACCGTACAAGAATTTAATTGTTTATTTATGTTCTGTAAAAATTTCCCACCCACTATTTTAATAAGACCCTTTTATTAAGCACCTAAGAGTACATATGAAAAAGATCTAGTGTAAAATGTGAAAGAGGTCTACTAGTGTAAAAAGATTTTCATATCTCTCATACTCTTACCTCCCACCTTAAAATCTGTTACCAGAATCCTAAAATGTGTTTATTTCAATGTAAGATCATTAAACAACAAATTAGTAAACCTACACAACCTACTCCAATACGGAAACCTTGACATCATTCTTATCACAGAGACTTGGACAACAATTTCACTCCTGACTCATTACTGTTAAATGGCAACTGTTATAATCTATTCCGGCATGACCATGATGGCAAAGGTGGCGGCTTACTAATCTTAGTACCCAGTGATATCCATGCAGTTCAAATTTGTTATGAAATTCCTGATGATCTTCATAATACTGAAATTACCTTCATCGACTTTAGTGCTTTACCAAATCTTGGAAAAATTATATTTGTGTGTGTTTACCATCCCCCTTGTGCAGCATCAAATATTTTTAAAACCAAATCTATGTGCTTTGCATATTTCTGTCAAAGTGTGATTCTGCTTGTGTAATAACAGGCGATTTCAACTTTCCACATACTAATTGGTTGATTCCTATTAGTTTTGGTGATGTTTGCCATGATTCTTTTGTTGAAACTTGCTCTTTAAATGCTCTCACTCAGCTTGTAGCCGAATATACTAGACTCGACAATCTGTTAGACCTCGTTTTAACCAACAATATTAAAATGATGTCCAATGTGTATAATACCGCCCCATTTACTAGCACTTGTGACCACTGCACTATCCAATTTAATTGTATCTTTATGAATTCCAAAAGTCATAAAAAAATCAAGTAAATGTAAGCCAATTATAATTCGATTCAAAATGATTTATTAAATGTAAATTGGTTTATGCTTGCCAAACAAAACCATGATGTTGAATCCTCCTGGCAATCTATTTTTGATGTCTTGAATTCTAAACCAAACCATGTTCAACCCCCTGCCATTCGCAAATTAGCATCTAAAAAATGTATTTTGTACAGACATTATAAAAGATCACATATTGTTTCCATTCTTGCCAATTACAAAAGTTGTTCTTCTTTAGAAAAAGCTAATTTAATGCAATTTTACTTGTATGTCAAGTCAAATCTACCTGTCCAAATTCTGTTCCACCTCTTGTAAAATCGGACAATTTTCTTTGTACTGATAATTCTGAAAAATTGACCTTTTTAAATAACTATTTTGCTTCAGTGTTTATCTCCGACAACAGTATTATCTCATAAAAAATCTCTGAATGTTCTTTTTTCTTATGACTCTGTTGTATCTGCTTTTCAAAAACTCCCACCTAATTCATCAAATTCACCCAACGGGTTTGCGGCTATATTGCTAAAATCACTTGATACTACTATTCCCATCCCACTTTCAATCCTTTTTGGAATTATCTATGTTAACCAGTGTAATCCCGGAAATTCGGAAAACCGCTATTATATACCCAATCTTCAAAAAAGGAAACCCTTCCTTACCTTCTAATTACAGACCTATTTCTATTACTTGTATTATTTGCAAAGTCATTGCACAAATTGAAATCTTACGGCATTAAACATGAACTGCTATACTGGATTACAAACTTTTTAACTGACCGATCTCAATGTTTGCATTAGTAACTCTTACTCAAATTACGTATCTGTCAAGAGTGGAATACCTCAAGGAACTGTATTGGCTCCCACTTTATTTTTAATATTTATCAACAATATAATCTCAATTATTGAGGGTGACTGTGGAATTAAGCTGTTTGCAGATGATATCAAATTATACCAAGAGAGAGATAAAAGCACAAGCATTAATGCAGATCTTGTAAATTCCTTAAAAAACTTTTACGATTGAACAACTAATTGGCAACTAAAAATAGCATTCAATAAATGTTTCTACATATCCTTTGGGAAGTGTTCTTTTGCCATATTTCTTATTCTGATTATGTATCAAGACTAATTCTTCTAAATCTCGATTCTCTTGAATACCGTAGAGTTAAATTTGATCATGTTATGGTATACAAAATTGTACACAATCTTATCGTTTTACCTTTTTCTAATTTCTTTACCTTTTCCAACTCTCACTACAATACTAGATGTCAAGCTATAAAAACTTATTTTATGCAATATATGTACAAATGATTGTCATAAATTCTTCTTCAGCGAAAGAACTGTAAAATTATGGAATTCCTTAGCAGCTCACATTGTTGATTCTCCTTATTTATCAATGTTCAAAAGAAAGTTAAATAATTATGATTTACAACGCAATTGCATACTGTATAAATTTGTATTGTAATTATCTGTCTACTTTTATATTAGTAGTACTACGTGAGCATTATCTTGTGATTACCTGTCTCACCTTTTTGTATTTAATTTTAATGCAAATAAACATTACTATTATTATATTTTTCTTATTCTAAAAAATTTGATGGAAAAAAGTAAAAAAATGTTTATTTAGACGTTACACATTATTTGAAAGACATTTTTTTAGTATTAAATCATAACATTTTACATGACTTTTTGATTAAAAAAAAATTTAAAAACTTTTACTTTTTCTTCATCCTTGCATCCCTCTCCTATACAGTCAAACACTTTTAAAAAGTTTTGTTTGAAAAGAACTGTGAAATCAGCATAACGTTGGTGAAAAAGAGAACACATGTAAGCAGCAGCATTGACATCAGAAACCTAATTAAAAAAATGTACATATATTCATATAATATTAGAGAACCAATAATATATCATGATTAAAATACTGCAGCAGTTTGTTTATGATTACTTGGTGTTGTCAAATTTTAACTTTATAATTAACAAATAAAGATAAAAACCTTTGATAAATGTTCAAATGTTTTTTTAATAAAAGAATTTAATAGCAAGATATTTCTTTAATTACAATCTCTAAAAGTGGTCTCTAAATGTCTGGCATTTTTTTTGAACTGTTTTTTGTTTTTTTTTTGTTATTAAACTTTAGAAAAGTTTTTTTCAGTTTTTAAACATTATATACATAATATACGCATTAATACAACATACACATTTATATCTTAAATATTTTTTTGTTTGCTACACACCAAAAACCTACTCAGAACAATACAAATATAATTTGACAAACATGATGATTTGTGCATTAAAATAACTTTTGTGAAATTGAATTATTTGAAACAAAAGCCCAATAATAATATAATGGTAAACTTTGTAATGTTAAGACATATAATTACTGATGAAAAATGAAATATGAAGAGATGCTAAAAATGTAATATTACAGCAGATACATAAAGCCAGAATATTACAGGACATTTTGAAACCATTTTTAACTAACCTAAAATTATACTATGGACTGTTAAAGGGATAAGGGGAAAAAATATTTTAAAGAAATGTTTACTAGTTAAATATTATACTTTCAAATATGTATCTTATCAACTTATATCAAATATGTGTACTTATCAACTTAAACTCTCTGTTTTTACAAATCCAATTAACAAAAAAAGAAAAGAAAAAAAATACCTTTAATTTTGCTTCAACCATAGCTGTAACAGCCTCTTGAATAAACTTACTTAAATTTAATCCATTAAACTCATTTACTAAAGCATTTTTCTGTTGTTCATTTATGGAGCGCTGTTATTAAAAAAAAAATTCAAAAAGATTTACATTAAACACATATATCAATTGTTCAAATAAGGATAACCCTAGCAAAGCATGCATAAATTAAATAATAACTAATTAACACTATGCATTAATTTAAAACAAATCTTTTAAATAATTTAAATTATTATTCAAAAAATTTGATTTGCTTTATTTTAATAAATTTTAAACCTATATTTATTTAATAAAATTTATAAAGTGTCATGCTTTTTCATTTATTTTTTTTTTTAAAAAAAAAGTGATTTCCTGATAGATAAATCAGTTTTGAAAAAAAATATCACCCAAGTTTTCTACACTAACACATTCTCAGATTAATTTTTATTTATTACAAATAAAATATATTCAATCCATTGCAGAACCAGCATATTTTTTGGTGTAGCTAGATAGCTTAGATGGTAAAAAACAACATTTTAAAATCATGACTGTCATGCAATACAAATTCACTGCCAACTTATACTAAGTTGGCAGTGAATGAGAGTAGTTATTCCATACACAAAAATGTTGGTAATTAAATGGACACTACTTTGGGTTAGTCTTTAAGACTAACCCAAAGTAGTGTCCATTTATTGTTTTCGACTTTTTCTATGCTAAGCCATAAATATCTTTGGATTTAAAACATTACTAATTTTTATTAGTAGAAATTCAAGTAAAATTGTTTGACGCAGTACATTTACTGAACCCCCCCCCCCCATATTATGTCAAATAAGTTGAAGTTTAACCTGAGAGGTTCAGATGGTAAAAAAGATGTGAGAAGATCAGTTATTGAACAATTAAAATAATGTACACTATAGGAAAAGATATCACCCATAAATTATGCAGCGCTAAACTTTATAAAAAAATAGAAGTAGGAGATCATTTGCTCTTTTGCATAGCAATTTTCATCTGACTTTAAGGGCTAGTTTTTAGTTTTAATTGGGCTATTTTGGTTTATTTAAAGACTCTGTGTAGGAAAACTTGTAATTTGTTTTGTTTTGCTTATTAGTTAAATTTGGCATTTTGGAATTTATGGACGATTCCTAAGTAAAGCATAGGGGTGGCAAAGGCTTGATGGTTTAGAGATGCCTTTTACAACTTTTATATATTATGAGCGCTCTATCACATTGAATGCAACAAATATATCATTTGATTTTAGAGAATCAAATGATAACTTTTCTAGATAAAAATATTTTTTAATAGTATTCTGACCTAAGTCCTGTTAAAAGAACTTTTCTAGATAAAAATATTTCTTAACAGGTTCCTGACCTAAATCCTGTTAAAAGAACTTTTCAGATGATATTTCTCAACAGAAACATTTCTCAACAGTTTTTTTTATCTAAATCCTAGTAAGAATATATAAAAACAATGATACATTTGGATGATAGGTTCAGAAACTCTAAAGAATTTTATCAGGAACTTTCAACTGGTATTGAGAAAAACATTTGACAAACTTATCAAGCCTCCTACATGTGCTGAGGTTATTAAGAACAATGGATATGCCATCAATTACTGATCTGGTTGGTACACTCTTTGAAGTTTCCATAGTTTCGGAATTGAAATAGTAGCATATTTTCTCATTTTGCATTTTTATTGGTATATTGATATTTCAAATTATATTTACCTTACATACAATAGCTGCTTTTTAAAACTAAAATTAACACTTTTTTGTATTAAAACTGAAAAAGAATTAGTCTACTATAGTGTTTCTATTAAATTTAATAAATGTTTCTATAGTTTTAAAGGATAGTGTATATACATATATTTGTACTATACTATATTTGTAGATTATGGTCAAAAAATATCTGCTAATAATACTATTCTACTGGCTACAGTTTCTTAAATGTTACATTTGATCCAGACAAATTTCAGATTTAAATTAATATATTTGCAGTTTTAAAACTTTAAGGAGAAACTTTAATAATCTGATCAAAGTAAAGAACTGTTCTTAAAACTTCTAAACACTAATACTTAAAGAAAAATACAACACAATGATACTTAAAGGAAAATCAAAGTAGGGGAAGTGGGGGCATAACTGCATATGGAGGCACAACCATTTTTTAACATTTCCCTTTGAACAATGTTATATAATATGGTAAAAAACATACCGCATATTGGTAAAACAGGTTCCTTTATTTCCCTTATGTCAAAAGAGTGTTGTTTTTGAGAAATTGTGCATAATAATGTTTATTTTGATGAAAATATTTACATAATATTTTTCCAACCTTTCTTTTAAGGATTTAACAATATTTGATTTTAGTGTTAAAGAAATTTGTTATCAGTGTTATTTCATCAAGTGAAAACCATTTTTGATATTTTTGATATAACTTAACTTAATAAGCAAACTATGAAACAAAAAGCGTACCCCCAACGATTAAAACCATTTTTTTTACGAAGTGTGTAATAACATTTTCAAAAACCATTTTATTTTTTTTCTTAATTGCAGCAATTTCAAGCTTAACAAAGTGGTTATTGAAATAAACTATTAAAAAAACAAATAATCCAAATGTTATGGGGCGATAATGCTTCCACTTCCTCTGCATGTTATAAAAAAAATTTTAAATCATCTTACTAGTTTTTTAATAAATGTAGTATTTTTTTTCATTGAGGAATCCAATTTCTTTAAAAACAATTCATCTGGTCGATTCCCTACAAAAAAAAAAAAAGTCAACTTTAAATGTATGATTGTGTGAGTAAAAACAAATTTTCTTTATTAGTTTAATATAAATATATAGCATGAAATAAATTTAAAATATCTACTATTTAAATAATTGTGCAATGTGCACAAATATAGTACATTAGAAGTGGTAAAGAAATAGTATAATAAAAATGTGTGGCAATATGCACTAACAGTATAGTGATAGAGCGCTCACTTCATAAGCGAGGATTCTGGGTAGTACCACGCTCAACTCATTTCTCCGAACAGCAGCCTTGTTTGCAAGGTTTGTGTTTTGGAGTTGAAGATTTGAGAGAGTGTTGTAACCACAATAAAGTAGCCACCTAAATTGTAGAGTCCTTTTCAGCTTTAGGTAGGTGAATAACATTTAAAAAAAGTGGTAACTAAACAGTCAGCAACATAGTTGTCAGAAAACGATTAAAAAAATATCAAGATTCAAATATTTATTTAATTTTGTCAAAATCTATTCTAAAAAAATCATGAAATTCATTAAAAAAAAAATCAAAATAATGCATCCCTAACAAAATGCATTGTCACTGCATATCTAGAATATGTAAGTCACTTATAAAAAAACTAGAGACATTAATGTAAAAAAAAAAAAATGAGACATCAATTGAAAAAAATAAAACTACAAGAAAGACATTAACAATTAAAAAAAAACCAACTACAAGAGAGACATTTTAATTATAAGAGACAATAAAAAAAAAACTATGAGAGGTATTAATAGATTAAAAAAGAAACTACTTTAAGAGAGACATTAATTTAAAAAAAAAAAAATGTAAAAGAGCAATAAAATAAAATAAAAAAACTATAAGAGAAAATTAAAAAGCAGGGAAAATACTAAATAATATTTGATCAGAATTTAACAATATGAAAAACGGCGAAGGTGTAAGTTGAGAGACTGTTAAAAAGATTTGAAAAATTTATGTATTGATTCTGAAATCACTCAACATAAACCTTTTTTTTACAAATCAGACTGCATGATAAGTAAAAAAAAGCATCAGATAAGACTAACCTTGTCTTTCAAAGATTGGAGCTAAATTATTTCCAGCAATGAAAGTAATCAAATTTTAAACAATCATTAATCAAACACTCAAGTGAAAAGGTTAAAAACAAGAAGTATGACTATTGTGGACAATGTATGCAAATTGCCAGTGGCTCAGTAGGCATTTGGGGATGTATTTCCCACAAAGATACTGGGTCCATAAAAATATACAAAGACTCAGTTATTCAGATTTCATACAAAGATATCCTTAAAATGTGCTTGAAACAGTCACTATCAAAATTAAGATCCCACAACTTTTAATACAAACAAAATGGCATACCTTGCCACCCAGACAAGATTATAAAAAAATATTTAAAATCGAAAAAAATACTTTCATTGCTATGGTGTGGTCAATCACCTGATTTAAATCCCATTGAATGTGCAACATAAATATCACAAGCAAAGCACACTTAAAGGATGTTTTTGAAAGCACATAGAAATAATTTTAAAATCTATGTATGAAATTCATAAAGTTGATGCCTAGACATGTAAAAATATTTTTTAAAGCTAAGCGTGGCTATTTTAAGTACTAAACCTATTACTTTCTAAAAATTATTTTGTTCACTTTGATTTGTATAAATTTAACCTTGACCTTGTATAATTTTAAAAAACCTTGATTTGTATAAATTTAATTGCCTTCTTTTTTTTCTTTAGTTGACTTTTTTATTATTATTTTTAATTACCTGTTAATTGATTTTTTTTTAAATTTTAATTAATTGGCATTTTCGCAAATTAAAAAAAAAAAAATTAAATGCCTTTCTAACATATTTTTTTATAAGTTGTTCACAAAAAATATTATTTGAACAAATTTTTACTCGTCCTAACTTTGTTGTAACACTGAATGTACCACTGTATGTAGCCCCAACCAGGGCTATTGCATTATGATGTCATCAATGGTGTTTCACATGCATCTAAGTTTGCAGTATATGATATAAATATCAATAAAGACAAATTAATTTGGACATAAAAATCAGAAGTTCTTACCTTGTGCATTCAAGTTTTTTTCTCTTAGCTCTAAGCGCTTTTCTATTCTTTGTTCATTGTATGCTTGAGTTTCTAATGCCATTTTCTGAAATTTTAAAAAGAAAAAATTAGTTAAACATGATAATAGTTTATCAAAATAATTGCTAAATATTTTAATATAAAGACAGAGATGCATTTGCATTTTAAGAAACTTTTTAAGAATATACAGAATTTTAAGAAACTTAAAGTTAACTTTAGTTTCTTAAAAAACTTAAAGTCAGTATTTTTAAAAACATTTTAAAACATTATAAAAACATTTTAAAAACAAGTTTTTAAAAAAACTGACTTTAGCTCTGGGACAATTTTAATAAATAAAATAAAATCAAAAATCAAACAAATACCATAAATACACATAAACACTTAAAACATGAGATGGATTCAGATTTAGAGAAATAAACCATTAATATATTGGCCTTTTTTTAATGATTCATAAAAATGATTCAGTAGCCCGATCATTTCTGCTTTTCAGTAGCATATCCTCGTGGCAAAAAATAATTAGAGATTATTTACATTGTTTGTATAATATGTGTGGTAGTGATTCAGTGGTTGGACGACGTCTTTTCAATGTTCTTCTTCGTATAATGAAAAGGTCTGTAAGTGATGCATATAGTGTTGTTTATTTCAAACATTTACTGCATAAAATTGATTAACAATAAAAATGATTTAAGAATCCATTTAAGTTTATACTGAAAATAATAACAAAATTATTATTTATGGAACTTTAAATTCTAATTGCTTTAACTTAATAATATAGGATAGATCAATAACATAAATACTTTTTGAGGAAAGGATTTAGGGGTAAATAATTTAATAAGATAAGATAGTCCAATAACATAAATACTTTTTGAGGAAAGGATTTAGGGGTAAATAATTTAATAAGATAAGATAGTCCAATAACATAAATACTTTTTGAGGAAAGGATTTAGGGGTAAATAATTTAATAAGATAAGATAGTCCAATAACATAAATACTTTTTGAGGAAAGGATTTCTGAAAAGCAAAATTTGCTATAGGGGTCAAAAATATAACTTTTATCTGCACATACTATATTGATAAAAAATTAAATGTTGCTTTTACCAATTCTTCATTTTTCAACATATCATCGCCATTAGTGTTTGGATAAGTGTCTGCCTAAAAAATTTAAAAAAATATTGATTTAAAAATATGAAAGTTAAATTTACTAATATAAATAACTTTCGTAACTAAAAATGTTGAACATTTTTAGTTATAAAAAAATATTTATATAAATTTATCATTTCTTTATTTATATTTATATTAAATTTTTATTTATATTCATTATTTTTATTTATTTTCCTTGTTTATTTATTTTCCATATTTTGCTTTCCTGCATTGAATATTAATAAATACTTAAAATTGGACAATTTTCACTATATTTATGTTTAAAAAGCTGAAACAATTGTCTACAGGGTAAATAGAAACAATTCCTATTAAAACTTATCTTTATAAAAATACTTTATATATGCATGTTGAGAGTGTTTCAATGTACAGAAACCTTCTATCTGCAGATAACCTCTGCAAACTTGCAGCAATGCAAGTGCCAGCCTAAAAGTGTCAGAATAATACAGCTGGATAAGAATCTAAAAGTGTCTAAATATTACAGCCTAAAATGTAATCAGCCTAAAAGTGTGAGATCTTGTGCTTATTTAATCCCACATTGGCGGGATCAAACGAGCGCGAGAACAGAGAAAAACTCTCTACAACATGGCGAGCCATGCGAGCTGCTCCTCTAAACTTTTTATGAGAGCTTTTCATTTTTTTTATCTGTTTATTTATATAAAAATTACTAATTGAATACAAAATTTGGTTTTATACTTGTTACTAGCATATGTTTGTAATGTTAATGTTACAATAATATACATATAACAAGCATCATTTGTTGCGCCTTTAAAAAATTCTTTAGAAGTAAAACTTTTTTTAACATAGCAAAAACCGTGCCTGTTTATTATCCAATGAATTAAATTTTTTTGACTTTGCAAATTTCATTTTAGTAACAATGATAATTAAACTTTTGAGAGAAAAAATACTTTTGTAAGAGATGTAAATTGCTTCCATAAACCGTTTTAGGGGAGTGTGGGTGAGAGCAAGAGCTAAAGCTCTCGCTTCCCACAGAGGCCTGATATTAAATTTAGCTTTTATACGCCATCCTAAAAATTTCATAATAAAAAATAAATACATTTAATAACATGTACAAAAAAAACTAAAAACTCCTATACGCAAAATATGTTTTAACAGTTTAGTCATGGTAACTATTTTTTTAAAAGTCAGAAAAAATGCAAGAATGAAAAAGTGAAAAAAAAAAAGAGAAAGAAACAAATTAAGATTATTTGAAATAAAATTTCATTCAAATGAAAAAGTTGGCACTCTGATGTTATCTGAAATAAGGAGCTGCAGGGGGCTTTGGTAAATACATCGACTGATGTATTTACTACATATAGGGAGAACATGCAAAGATATAGGATACACATAACAACAAGAACATGCAAAGGAGTTACTTCTATATCATATGAGGGTTTGTCTTAGGGCAGTGATTAATTTTTTGCATTATTCTATATTTTTTTCATCTTTTTTGAACAAATTTGTATTTGTTCAAAAAATGTATTTATGTGGGCAAAAAAAGTCAACTAAAATTAACTTATTTTGATTTTTTTTTATTAAAGCAAATAAAAATAAACTAAAGCATTATGCAAAAAAAACTAAGCCTGCAACAAAAGAAAAGTTTTTGAAAAATGGAATCTTAACTTGTCACTTTTGAGCAAATGAGATTTTGGTATGGCGCATTTGTTATCCAATTTACTGTTCACATTTAAGACAAAATTACTATGTTTATATTATACCCCATGTACAGTACAAAATTACTATGTTTATATTATACCCCATGTACAGTACAAAACTACTGTTTATATTATACCGCATGTACAGTACAAAACTACTATGTTTATATTATACCCCATGTATAGTACAAAATTATTATGTTTATATTATACCATATGTACTTGTAATTAAATATGAAATTGTAATAAAACATTCTGATCTGCATATAAAATTCATTCGCTAATTATTTAATAAATAATTTTCAATAAATATTATTTCAAAACAGAACTTAAAAAAATCAAAGGATGATAACCAACGATGATTTATATGTTACTCAACAAACTATTTTTTTATTTTCAGATTATTACAATAATGGAAATTTAATCATAACATAAAAGTCAAATCTCAAACCTGCTAGGAATAGCAAATTAAAATAATTACTATTTGTAACTGTTTTTTTAAGCTGTTTTTAGTTTTAGTCCATATTATAATGTATATTTGTATATGTGTGTGCATAAACAGATATCAGGCCTTGTTATGAGATTTTATTGCATAAAGAAAAAGGTAACACTAATAAATGTAACTTAAACACAGCTTAGATATTTAAAATTGCATCATTAGCGTATTTTAAAGTACTGCCTTGTAAATAAATTTGATTTTAAACCGCGTTAAAAATCATTTAAACTAATAGAACAAAATTAATGATAAAATCGAAATTCAGTATTTGAAAAAGATTATATGTCTTTATGATTTTTTTAAACAATCTTATTCTTAACATAATCTTTTGTTTCTTTATTTAACTTATTTATTTTTTACATTTAATGTAATATTTTTAATTATTACATAATAATTAAATACAATATCAATTATATATATATATATATATATATATATATATATATATATATATATATATATATATATATATATATATATATATATATATATATATATATATATATATATATTTACATTAAATATTATATTACAAAATACTACATTAAACAATATTTTATATCATTTAATGCAATACTTTTAATTTTAATTGTTTTAAATGATTATAAACTATTTATATAGAGATTTTAGTTACCAATAAAATATTAAAAAACAAAGTTGATGTTAATAAATTATGTCAAAAGAACTTTACAGGATATTTGCAGGATATTGAAATAATCAGAAACAAGTGTTAAATACATTTGTGAATTCTTTTAAACAAAAACACTTCTCCCTTTTTTAAAAAGAAGAAATAAGTTTTTTCTTTGCTTTCAAATATTCTATGATGAAGAGATTTATGTTTTACATAATGAATTAGTGAGCAAGAAAAAAATTTATTTTTTTATAAATATTGTGAAACTATTTTACATTACATTGAAACTGAATTTTTCATCTATGTTTTACTAACTATTTTACATTCCTTCGAAACTAAATTTAAATTTTTAAATTCATATTGAATTCAAAGTCTTTTTTAAAAAAATTTATTTAAAATAACCACAGTTGCGGTTAAATGCTTTTTTTATGATTAAATATTTGCTGAATAAACGTCACAAAAATGATATTAAAAGATAATTTCCAAAACAAAAAGTTTTTGTTTAATGTAAAACTGCTGAACACATACGCAAACAACCATTTCATACATAAATTACATATTATTTTTGCAAGAAAACATTTTATGAATATAAGTACAGTTAATTTTTAATGCCATATGAACTTATATTTGACAATTTTCAAATACAATGCTTCAATAAAATGGGATATCAAATAATTGAAAGTTTTTTCCTTTAAAAATAAAAATTACGATTTTTTAATCATTTTATACAAATAAAAAAAAATGTTTGTACCATTTCTTTTTTGCCTGCTGTATACTTGATGTATGTGTATATATATTTATATGTGTGTATACCTATGTATATGAATGTATATATTAATATATATATATGTGTGTATGCATGTGTGTTTATGATTGTACATATGTATATTTGTAGATGTTAGTGATTTCAGTGCAGACCTTCAGCTTACTGAAACGCCATTGGTGACCGCAATACGTTTCCTAAGGATAGGAAATCAATCAGAATAAGTTATAACAGCGATAATATTTTTTATCTCCACCTCCTCCCATTCAGTAATTTATTATATTTTTTCTTATCTTTATGATACAGTCACTGTAATTAGTGTATTTTAATTGTACTTATATCATCTCATTTATTTTCAATTTTCTCAATAAAAAATTTGGTTATGCTAGCAATAATTATACTAACAAGTATATAAGAGCATTGGCACATTTGAAATAATACAGTCACTTGCATCAGGCCTTCCAACTCTCCCAGTTTTACTGAGCAAGCCTTCCAAGGAGATGTACTCGGTTTTTTGTCTTGTATGTTCACACATGGGTATTTTATTTTAGACAACTTGGTCACGGCCATTTGCAAGTTTTATTATAATATGCGTTGCAAAAAATACTAAGTTTCAAAACCAAAGAAAGCAAAACTAACAAAATAGGAAATTAAAATAAATTCAAATAGAAAAAAATTTTTAAAAAAATAATAATTGAAATAATTTGTGTACTGTTTATTTTGTTTCTTTTGGGTGGTTGTTATTTTTAACAACAAAACTAAATAAGGTAAAGTCAAAAAAAAAAGTTTTAAGTCAACATTAAAAAGAATGATTTTCCTATACTTTATTTTTTGTTTGTTTTTTTAAAGAGGAAAGCAAAAATATAAACTGTTATCGGTTTGTAAAAGTTTAATGTAACAAGTATATATTGCCCCAATATGAATACATTTATGTAAAGCATGAGTATATTTTTATGTATAACTTTTTTTATTATATAATTATATTTATTTGTTTATTTGTATACACATATAGTTTTTTTCTGCAACATCTAATATAATAAAACTTTTAAACGATGGTGACCAAGTTGTCTAAAATAAAATAGTTATGTGTGGACATGCAAAATGAAAAATTGCACTGTTGTCCTGGTAAGGCTTGCCATGAGACTCAGGGTTAGAAAACAAATCTAACGGTCTCACGGTTGGTTTGAAATTCTCACAGTAAATGTTTTAGTTTAAAACAATAACAATATATCCTGAAAAATGTTGTCATTACATCAAAAACTAATGAATATAAAGTGCACATAAGAGATTTTAAAACCAGCACTTTTTTATCATTTTTATCTGTTTTTATCATTTTTTTAGCTTTAAAGGGATCCCCAAGTGCTGAAACAAGTTGTGTTCATATTTCAAAAAATGTTTAAAAAAAATCTTTTGGGCTAAATTTTTTTAATACTAAAACTAAATATAAAATGCATATCAATAAAATAAAAGTTGTTGTTTTAGTCGAAGCTTGCTGTCTTCATTTTTTTTAGTTCTTGGAGTCTGTATAATCTTAGCTGCAATCTGCAGACTTGATAATTTATCTCATGTTTGTTTAATTCATAACAGTTTTAGTATATGACATCATTCTATAAGTTTTTTTTTCAAGATACCGTATTATTTTTTTGCCACAACCACCAAATCATGTTAATTGTATAATTTTAACTAAATCCCTAAAAAAAGTTTTTGATACAATTAAAAATAAAGTAATATATATGATTTTGATATTTGAGTAGCGCAATAAGTTTTTAACAGCAAAGTATAAATCTTTATCAAGATTTTTATATAAAAATATGTAAGAATACTTTATTTAGAATAAATTTTTAATGTTAAAACTGTTGATTATAAAACTCGTATTTGTCAATTCCAGTAGATTTTTAACTTGAATGAATGAAAGAATGTTAAGAGACATGTTTTAATATGGCATGCTTTAAAAATATGACATGAATTGAATAATGCCAAATACACAACATTTTATAAAAGCGCGTTACAATGATTTGACAATTTAAATCACTGTCTGTCTTGAATTATTACCAAAATATAAAAATTATTGCCTTAATTACCAAAATATAAAAATTATTGCCTTAATTACCAAAATATAAAAATTATATTTATAATTATAATTATTACCTTAATTAATAGCAAGCCATCTGGATTTATGCAAGATATAAATTGTATAAAAAAGGGCACAAGAAATATATACTTTATTTATTTATTGAATTGTAAATTTTTAATCGAACTTTAAAATGACAACTTGCACTGTTATTAGGTGCCTTAGTAATCCAAACACATCAAGTTTTCATATATTCTTTCATCGATTACCCTAAGACTCGATAACTGCAGTTTTATGGAAAAAGGCAATCAGTATACATGTAATAAAATCAGTATATATGCAACAAAAGTGTAAGAATATGTTCTTTACATTTTTATGGTTCGTGTTCAACATGTCAAAAGAATAAATGATAAAATCATTGCAAGGAAGAATCCATTGTTTGAAAACGGAAGTAAATTAGGGAGGCTGTTTAAAATTGATAAAAATTTCTTTAAAATTGCTTGTTTTAAGGATGATAAGCTACAGGGGTTTCTAGAAATGAAAATTAAAATTATTGGGGTCAATATTATATCCATTTCCCGACAAAAATCTGGTATTATACTACATAATTTATGTATTTATTCAACACTGATATAATTTTATGCTCTTTCTTAGCCTATTTTATAAGTGTATTTTGTATTGCGTGTACTTTTCCTTACTGTAATGTGTTTTTTTTTTGTTGTTTGTTATAATACTGCTGCTTGTTGTTGAAAATTTTGTAATACGTTAATTGATATATCACATTATCCTTAGCACAACAATGGCAATTGTTTATAATTGCATTGTTTTCTGCAAAATTTCTTAGTTGCAAAGCCGGAATTAGAATTAGAATTATTTTCTTAGTTGCAAAGCCGGAATTAGAAATTTTAAAAATAATCATTTAAAAATTCAAGAATTTTTAAATGACTATTTAAAAACATTTTTTTAAATGTAATATTAAATTTAAATATTTAATAAAAGAAAATAAAAGAAAATAAACATTCACCTAAAAGTAATAATAAAAAAGAATTTAAATAATATTCAACTTGTTTTGCGGTAATTAATATTATTGCAGTAATTTAAAAAAGTCAATGTCTTTAAAAAATAAAACAATAAAGAGAATTTTAAGACGTCGAATTCACATTAGGCTATTGCGTTAGCATTTTTTATTTAAAACAAGGCCAAGGTATATGTGCTAAATAGAAAACAAACAGCTACACCACACCGTAAACACTTAACTTTAATATAAAAAAAACCTAGAACAAAAATCTCAATAAACTGTTTAAATTATAATAAATATAAACTAAACAGCATCATTAAATCGTAGAACCTAAATAAAATATAAATTTAATATATAACGAATATTTGCAGTAAACCGTACTGGTTTAAACTAAATATAAACTAGATACTAAATCAATGATTTTACTAAAGCGTATAAATTAATTTAAAGTATAAACTGAGTAAAAAACGAGTGACTTGAATAAACCATATAAAGTAGAAACTAAATACAAAAAAAATATTTTTCTAATTACTATAAATTAAACTAAATTAAAGTTAAAACAAATATTTGCACTAAAATATACAATAGTTAGTTATAATATAAATATAAAACAAAGAATTACATTAACTCTTTTGTTACCAGCCATTTAAAAAAAATCTTTTCGTTGCAACCACACTTTTTATGAATAAAATTTGGATGTCATAACATTGAAAACTTATTAAAATTTGAATAATAAACTTCAATAAAAGCATAATAATATATATACCAATAGAAAGCTAAATAAATGCATTTTTTAATTAAATAATTTTTAACACACACCATTGAACAATAAGAAATACAAAGTGCTTAAAACCATTGTTTTTATAAATAGTAACTAAAATATAAAGTCCAAAACAAAGCTTGTTTAATGTATAAAAAGAATATTTCTCTTCAAAATTTCTGGTAATTACTTAGCTGAGTAGTTATACACTTCTACAAGCTAAACTTTACAGTGTTAACGCTGTTTTATTTTTCAACTAAATTTAAAGAAGTTTTTTTTATCAAAGATTACTCAAGATTTTTAAACTTTGTCAAGTGATAACTTTTTATGACTACACAATATAGCTCTTGTTTGCACTTATGTAGAGAATTAATTAAACCTTCACAAAAAACAAATTATATGTGTCTAGAATGAAAATTTATGAACAAAACAAAATAAATTGTGAAGCATACTTGAAATCCACAGAAAAAAAATCTTATTGCTTAGAAAAAAAAAATTTAAGATCCAGAATATATAATGAAGGCAACTTTCTATGTAGGAGTTCACTATAAAATTTTATTTCACATTTTATCTTAATTTTGTTTAGCTCTTGGACAAAAAAGAAGCGCATATAATATTCTATAAAAAGGAAATATAACATTCTATAATACTGGTACAAAAATTACACGCTTAAGAAATAACGACTATTTGAAAAAATCTAAACAACTAGAATAGACAAAAAATTTAAAAATCATCCTGATGGTTGTTAAAAACAAGTTGCGCTAATAAAATCTAAAAATAAAATATATTAAGTTATTTTTAATTGTATCACAATCATTTTTTGTAATTTAATAAAAAATTATATAAATATTTAATTTTCTGATTGTGAAAAAATACTTGTATCTTAAAAAAAAAAACAAAGAAAAAAAAACAATATCTTATGACAACATATACTGAAACTGTTTTGAAATAAATACACATGAAATAAATTATCAAGTCTACAGATTGCGGCTAACATTATTATACAGACTCAGAAAACAAAAAAAATGGAGACAGCAAGCTTCGACTAAAACATGAATTTTAAAATTAATGGTGTGCATTTATGATTTAGTTTTAATCAAAAAAAGTACAGCCGAAACATTTTTTAAAACATTTTCTTTAACATTAACAGAACTTGTCTCGGCACTTGGGGATTCCTTTGAAGATGGGTTTATTTATATCATAAATCAAACCCAAATTTATAAAAATAGCGACAAAACAAAAATAGAAAATTTAGCTTACATGGTGCGCAGATTACCTTGTTAGGGCTGTTAAAGGTAACAGTTACCAATTTTACTGTGTTTTGTTTGTTAAAAAATTAACTTGTCATCACCAAGTAGTTAAACATGTATCTAATCATTGCGAAAAAACAATCACAAAGCAAATGTTATAGTATTAAAAAAACCAAACTTCTTTAAATATCTTTTTATAAATTGATACATTAGATAAGCAAGTAGTGAAATCATAATAACAAATTTTTTGGTTCAGCATTATGAAATTCCCTAGGAAATTTTAGTTCAGATTATGAAATTCCCTAGGAAAATTGCAAAGCCTAAGTGTTGACAATACAAACTCTATGATTGGAAAAAGAATTTCTTTTTTATTAATATACTTAGAATAAAATAATATCTTCATTGCTGGCTGTCCCTTTCAATTTGCACACCTAGCTGCTAATAAAGTACATATTTTTTGTGATTATACTGGATTAAATATCAAAAATGTTATGATAGTAATGTACTAATGGTTAGATAAGAGTGCAAAACAAAAGGGCAAATTAAGAGAGTATTTGAATTTTGTAATCAAGAATATTGAAAGGTTCTAAAGCATCTATCAGATAGATGGCTATCTGTAGAGAAATATATTTCAAGATATGTATTTCAAGAACTATTGTCAAGTATATATCCCTTGAAGTTTTTTTTTTAGGTGAAAATTTGCTGATAAAAGATTTAAGCATTTATATGACAAATATCAAAATCCAATTCTGGTACCAGTAATCCTTTTTCTAACTTCAACATTACCTTTATTTTACATTTCAATCAACTATTGCAGTGGGAAGAGCCAACATTTCATTGTCTAAAATCAGCAATTAAAAGTCTAGGGAAAAAGCTGGCTAAACGCATTATTCTAACAAACAAACTGAAAAATGTTTCATCTGTTTTAGAAATAGACTTGAAAGATTCAGAAAATTATATAGATACTCAGGATATTTATCTTGGAATTGTAACGAAACAAAAAAGGAGGTGAACCTTTGTTCTACTATAGAATCAGCATTTTACGGAACAATATTTCAAAAATGATTATTCAAAATACTTTAGTTAAATATTTCAAATTGCAAACAAAATTAGCTGAAGTTGCCCTTATTCCTCTGAATAATGCTGAATTGGAAAGTTTGTTAAGCATTGTAAAATAAAACAGATGAACAGAGATCAGCATTAAAGTTGGATAGGATATTATCAAGTATTTATAACTATAAAAAGTAACTATAAAAACAACGTATAACTATAAAAACTATAAAAAGTACATAAAAACTATTAAAACTAAAAAAAGTAACTATAAAAACAACGTATCTTGAGGCTAAAATACCTCAAGCCTTCCCTGGAAGTGCGTGCGGTTACATGCCTTGTTTGTCCACGTTTAAAGTGAATTTTTTAGATACACTGCCAGACTGGCAATTTGCATTTTTTAACTTTTAAAGCATTAATAATTCGCAGCAAAAAGCTAAACTTATCTACTAAGAAAGAAAAAGAAAAACAATACTAAAAAAAGAAAACAAAACTGTAAAGAAGTATCAAATTTTAATTAAATAAACTAGAAAAACTTAATAATTAAAAAAAGAAAAAGAAAAAAAAATTTTTAAAAAAAGTTTTAAACTTGTTTTTTTTTGAGGGTGGTTGTTATTTTTAGCTACAGAATTTGATGCAAGTCGAGGAAAAAAACATATTTTATAACAACAAATTTATAATTTTATAACAACATTTGAAAGATTTGATATGCAATTTATAAGCAATTTTTATGAAAATAATTTGCTATGTACTCTAGAATTATGAGAAACTTTGTTAATTTTTTTTCTAATGTTTATTCGTTTTCACATCTTTTTTTTTTTTTTAATGTTTTTTTGATGTTTTTTCTCAATACTTAAATAATAGGAAAATCAGAAAATAAATTTCTATTTATTTGTAAAGCTATTCTATTTGATTAATAAATTTTGTAATGATTGAAGAAATTAATTAAAAGAACACCATGGTGTCTTTTTTGAATGTATTTACAATACTTAATGCCTGTTATAAATTTTTCCTTTACATTGCACACCCTAGTAGAAATATTTCTTACGAAAAAAAAAAGTACACCAGAAATGGATTACATTTTCAAAACCACCGTACCTTGTTCTGTTATGACCTAGATTTCGAAAATATTCTGTCAATATCTTAAAAAATTAAAGGGGGTTAAACAAGCTGGTCCATAATTTTTAGTGATAGATAACTTCCAGAAATGGTGCTTTCATAAAATTTTGTAATAATCATACTGATGGAAAATAAGAATGTTTTAGCAAAAGTTGTGACGATCGCAGACTGGAAACAATATTAAATCTAAAATTTGGGTCCTTGTGTCCCATGTATGGTTTCAATAGAAAATTTTTTTTTTTTCATACTTTATGTAACTAGGTTAAAATTAATCGACAGATTTAAAATTTCATACAAAAATCTCTTCTCGTTAAAAAGTTATTACTGTTTTTAGTTTTTTATTTCCCAATTAACTCCTAAAAATAACTTTAAAAGGTCACAATTTTTAAACAGCATATTTTTTTGGAATGATATTTAAAATTTATCAATAAATTTTGATTCTATTAAATATGAAAAGAAAAAAAAATTCATAAACGTTTTAAGAGTGTTACATTAGGGGCGTGTTTTTAGAGTTTTAATATAATTAGGTCTGATCACTGGGACACAAATAAAAAGAAGATTTTAGTTTTTTTTTTTTTTTTTTTGTGGTTTTTAGTGATATTTATTATAACAAGTTAATAATAACTGTTTTATATTTTACAAACTAACTTTTTATAATAAATTAAATATAAAGTTAATTAGTAAGACGTTCAGAAAAGAATGTATGACAAGAGTTATATATAACAATAGCTTTATGCAATCTTTTCAAATAATTTTTGTGATATTTGGATACCCTTAAGCCGTTTTTCCCAGAACTGACAAAAATTTTGATGAACAGATTCAGAGGCTTGTTCGCTTCAATAGCTTAGACCTTTGTTTGGATAATCACTTGACATCATTTTTTATTTAGATGACACTCTTAATCCAAGTTTATAGTAGGCTTCTTGATAATCTTTTATTTTTATTTCATAGTTGGGTTCTAAAGTTATTGCTAAACAACTAACTTTAACTTCTCTCAAGCATTTAAATGGCTGTAATATGAAAGAAAGATGTTCATCATTATCTAGTGAAAAAGACTTGATCAAAATATTCAAAACATCTA
The DNA here is from genome assembly GCF_022113875.1 of Hydra vulgaris. Taxonomy (NCBI): domain Eukaryota; kingdom Metazoa; phylum Cnidaria; class Hydrozoa; order Anthoathecata; family Hydridae; genus Hydra; species Hydra vulgaris. Next base: position 23,363,717 of record NC_061168.1, read on the forward strand.
TATTATCAAGAAGTTTTAAACATTGTCCTCCCTTAAATTGCCCACCATAAAGCTTCGGTCTTTTAAAGCCCAGTTTTTCATTCCACTCCTCTGCTTTAAAATAAAATTCTTTAGATTTTGTATATGAATCAAGATAATTAAAAAGTTTGTTGTTGTTTCCACTGAGAAGGTGTAGCTCCATCGGAGCAAGAAGTTTTATAACCTTTGTTTCATCTGGTAAATTGATAAGTAGTATGTCTACATAGTTATGATAGGGTACTGTAAATAACTTTGATTTTTTAATTTTATTACTGCAAGCATTTTTTTAATTATTAGCTGATCATCTAATCATTCCAAGCATTCTATGTTCAACTTGAAACTCAAAATTTTAAAAATCATGTTTGCTAGCTATACACCAAGGGCAAGGATTAGTTGAGGCTGCAGTTTCTATTCCAAAAAATATATTGGCCAAGTTCATATCGAAAACACAAAATTATTTAATATTGTTTAAATTAATAAAATCAATTACTATTTTTAACTATTTGCATAAGATTCTTGCAAATTTTCTACAAGTGCAATAATAATAAGTTTGTTAACCCCACCATCTTTGTATTTTTCTTTACATATTCCATCTGTCATAACTAAATTTTTTTATTTTTGCTTTAGATATCTCGCAACGATCTAAGATATTTAAACAAATTTTCAAAAATCTACCTCCTCCATCAATGCTAACTTTTAAAATGTACTCATATAAACAATTTCTTTTTTTGACAACATTTTCCACCAATCCTAGAATAGTTTTGCAATAAGCCATCACCTTTTCACCCTCATCAAATTTAACAGATCTTACGTCAAAGTATTTATTTAAAATGGCATCATCTTCAATCAGTTTGTTTCTTGTATTTTTTTCAAATGATTTGCGACCTTTCCAACTTCTAAAAATACTTAAAACTTTAGCACCATGTGTGTTATTGAGACCACATGCATTTTTTAATTTGTTCACTTCATTTGTAGGTATCGGTGAATCAGTAAACAATACTTTGGAAGAAGTTTTTAGTCTTTGTATACTAATTGAAGTTCTGCATGTTGCAACCTTAATTGCAACTTTGTTTTTCAAACTTTTGTTTAAGTGTTTTGGAACATTGCAACTCGGCACCTCTATCGTCTAAATAAAAATCTACATTATAAAATTTGTTATTACTTTGGAATTATTATTATAATTTAGTTTTAATATTTTTTTACATTCATCTAGTTGCTTCATTAGGTTTTCTCTTCTCTTTGTAACACAACAGGTGTGGGCTAATCCTGGTCCAATAACATTTAAACATCTTTTACAAACTTTAACTGGTTCAGGAGAGGGTTAAACTTTCATGTTGAGTTTTGGTCTTCCTCTTTTTTCTCTATTTGATCCACGTGTTAAATTACTACTAGCAGTAAGGTAAATATTAGCAGTAAGGTAAATATTGGCAAAACTGTTGGTTTCTAGAAAGAATAGTTTCTTTGATTTTAGAGAAATCATATGGTTTACATAAAACTATATTGGTGTTACTTTTTCCATTTTTACTAAATTAGTTCGACATCTTCAATAAATTCCATTTGGAAAACGGTTATCATTTAAATTAATATTGTTAATGAAATATTTTTGAATTCTCAATAAAACTTCCTTCTTGTACTTTACTTAAATTTTTTTCTTTTTGAAAGCAAATTAAACAAACTTTACTCCTACTTTGCCTGTGAAAATAGCATTTTAAAAGTGAAATAATAATTACAATTTAAATTTTCAAAGCACAACTAATGATATTACAAACGCAACAAAACACGAATTACAATAATGCATAAAAATCAAAACTCATTAAAACTAGAAGTCGTTTTTAATTTACCAATTGCAAATACTTTAGCAATAAAGAATGATTTTGAGGGTTATTAAAATTGACATGATACAAATTAAAACAGTAGTTTGTAAAAGTAAAAAGTAACATTTTATAAACTCGCTTTGACAAAACTTACAGAAGAATATTTAAAAAACTCTATATATAATTTATTGTGTAAAATATAAAACAGTTATTATTAACTTGTTCATATCATTAAATATCATTAAAAACTTTATTAACTTGTTCATATCATGAAATATCATCAAAAATCACAACAACAAACTAAAATCTTCTTTTTATTTGTGTCCCAGTGATCAGACCTAATTATATTAAAACTCTACGAACACGCCCCTAACGTAACACTCTTAAAACGTTTATGAATTTTTTTTTCTTTTCATATTTAATAGAATCAAAATTTATTGATAAATTTTAAATATCATTCCAAAAAAATATGCTGTTTAAAAATTGTGACCTTTTAAAGTTATTTTTAGGAGTTAATTGGGAAATAAAAAACTAAAAACAGTAATAACTTTTTAACGAGAAGAGATTTTTGTATGAAATTTTAAATCTGTCGATTAATTTTAACCTAGTTACATAAAGTATGAAAAAAAAAAAATTTTCTATTGAAACCATACATGGGACACAAGGACCCAAATTTTAGATTTAATATTGTTTCCAGTCTGCGATCGTCACAGCTTTTGCTAAAACATTCTTATTTTCCATCAGTATGATTATTACAAAATTTTATGAAAGCACCATTTCTGGAAGTTATCTATCACTAAAAATTATGGACCAGCTTGTTTAACCCCCTTTAATTTTTTAAGATATCGACAGAATATTTTCGAAATCTAGGTCATAACAGAACAAGGTACGGTGGTTTTGAAAATGTAATCCATTTCTGGTGTACTTTTTTTTTTCATAAGAAATATTTCTATTAGGGTGTGATTGCCCAATTTTCAACAATAAGATGAATTACTATAGATAATGAACATAGCGATTGCTCTGTTAAGAGAATCCAACAAAAGTGCAGACTATTTTAATGGGGAAAGTAAAAACAACCAAATATTTTATATTTGAACACTAGAATTAATGACTTTTAAATTTTAATTAGTTTTCTTGCTTTCCTGTGCATTAATAAAAACAGTAAAGTTTAGCAAAAATATTTCAAAAACAAATTTTAAAATTGTCCTTATTTAAAGTGCAAATACTATAGCATTTCCTTAATATACTGACTGAAAAAAGCTATGAATAAATTGTGTATCAAAAAATGTTTTTTTTTGTTGTTGTTATATTCTTATCTGCTTTCTTTCTCAACTTGTATTAATTTTAGCAGTGGAAAATAATAAACGCCCTAAAAAAAAGAAAACAAAACAGTAAAATATTTAGTATATTCTTTTTAACAAAAATTTTCTTTTTTTAGTTTTCATTTTATTTTTAGTTTTTTTGTTTAGATATTCTATTTTGTATAGTATTCTTTTTCTTTCTTCAAATACTGCTGTTTTATTCTTTGTAGTTTCTTATATGTTTATTTTGCCGCAAATTTTTAAATTACTTACTATATAAAGGTTGGGTTAAGTAAAACTGACACTTTTTATCTTGAATTAAAAAAGATTGGAATGAGCTACAAAATTGATTTTTTTTTTTTTTTTTTATTGAATACTTATAAAGTCTAGAACAAAAAAAATAAAGAAAAGAATTAAATTTCTTCAGTACGATAAAATTTTCTAACTTTTCTCTTGATGGGAGTCATTAGATTTTGCACTAGGTGAGATTCATACTCTGTGGTGGTTTTATCCCACTTCTTCTTATAGTCAGTACTTGATTTTACTTGCCTAAACTTCTTACATAATTTAGCTTTAATAATCGCCCAATATTGCTCAATTGGACGAAGTTCAGGACAATTTGCAGGATTGTGTGTTCTAGCCATGAAATCGATACTATTGGCATTGTAGAAGTTTAATATGGATTTGGAGTAATGACAAGACGCTAGGTCAGGCCAAAACATTGCATTACTATCATGGGCGTTCCACAGTGGCAATAAGTGCTTTTTAAGGCACTCTTTTTGATAGATTTCACTATTTATTGTGGAGTTAGTGATGAAACTTTGTGTTTTTAATCTACATTGACATATGGCTTGCCAAACCATAGTTTTTTTGGGTAATTTTTTAATTTTTATTGCTTTAAATTCAGCCTTTAGCTTTTTCCTGGAGACTCCCATATAAAAATGATGTCCTGGAATCGTTTTGAAATTTAATTCCACCCATAACTATACTTCTTTTTTTTTCTACACAACAATTTGTATAATTTTCCTTTTGTCACTAAATTTTCTTCAGCATTGCGATCCAGGGCTTTATACATCTTGAAGGACTAGATTTTATGCTTTTTCTTGATAGTCCAAACCATGTCTAGTAGTTTTGCATTTTAGTGCCTAACCTACCACAGAAATGTTAGGATTTGCCCTTATTTTCGTCAAAACATTCGTCTTCAGTTTTTTGTTAATGTTCAAGTTGTTGCCGCTTCTAGGTTTTTTATTTATTGTATTAAATAAAAAACCTAGAAGTTTCAAATACTTATTTAAAGTTCTTATCTTAGTGCTTTTAGAACATCCAACAGTTTTTACAATCGATTTCTATTTGAGCGTGCAAAATTGCATCATGCACTTGTTGTTGTTTCGTTTCCATTTTGAATAACAATAACATTTTTCTAAAAAAATATTTTAACTGAAATACTAATTCGTAGATAATTGTTTTTCTGTATGATAATGTTCTGTATGATTTTTTTAGCGTCCTATTTATAAGAAATAAAAAGTGTCAATTTTAAATAAAAAGTTGTCTAATAAAATTACTTTAAATGTGGACGAACAAGACGTGCAATAGAACACGCTTCCTGGGAAGGCTTGATACCCTGTTCTCAATTCTAAGTAATAAATATGAGTTATTTTGATTTATCGAATATATCTTTTTACTTTTTTTTTTTTTTTTTCTTGTTTAAATTTTTTTTTTTTTTTAATTTTATGTTTATCCAGGTTTTTGTGTAAATCTCAAGGTTTTTTTAAATGAATCTCAAGGTTTTAAAAAAAAGGTTGGATGGTCTGCTTGCATAGATAGCTAATAGCACGCTTATTATATTTTCCCCCTCGCTAGCATAGAGACTAATTTAAAAAAAAAAAGTGAAAATAAGACTGAATTTTCTTTCTGCTGCTGTTGCAAACTTAATTTATAGTAAAGCATCAAATGATATTTTTAAATGTCAATTATAAGATTGATTTTTGATCTTTTTGGCATGCATGACATAAACAATTTTTTTTCTTTTTTTTCTGCTTACACAACTCACTCTCAACTCTTAATTTTTGAAACACGAACCAAGGCCATTGATAAACAAAGTTGCTGCGCTGAGAAACAAGTTGATTGTGATATGACCAGGGACATGGTGGGGATCAAACTGGAATTTCTTGCTTACAAAGCAAGCGTTCTGCAACTACACTTCTACTGCATTATTATTACACCACTAATGCACTATAACTACAAATTTTCACAGTTTAGACTAATAATATTATTTTAAAAAATTATTTACTTCATTTGAATTTTCATCACCACTTTGCACTATCTGCTCTCCAATTTCGCTCTCTGACCTAGTAAAATAGATAAAGTAAGAATCAACACAACATGAAATAAAAAGAAAAGATTTTCAAAATATAGTAAAAACTACCTTGAATCTGATTCATCTAACAACAAGCTTTTATTTTTGCGCTCAGAACTGTATCTATGAGAGCGTTCTACTGGCTTCATTTTTTGTCTTTATTCATAGTTCATAAGTATGAACCTTGCAAAATTTTATATCATATGATGTATGATAATATACCTTGCTCAATATTTTATCTAAACTTTTTATAAAAATATGTAAATTATCAATAATATTAATGATTTAGTTAACATTGTAGTAGGTAAAATAGAATAAAAAATACAAGTCTAGTTAACTAAGTATATATTAATATTTAATTAAATTACTACTAATTTTAAACCAATCTAGATAAAAACAAAAAAAAAGATTTATAAAAAAATTTTAATAAAATATTTTTATTTGAAAAGTATTACTGACATTTTATAAAGTATTTTTTTTATCTTTCATAATATTTCAGTTAAAAAATGAAGACAGATATGATTTTAATTTTAATCAGGTTTTAAATATTTTTAAATTTTAGAGTGCTTTGTAAATAAACTTTAAAGTTAAAAAATCTATTCAAAAAAATAACAATTCTGAAATCCAAATTGTTATTTTTTTGAATAGATATTTTTCTGTACCATGATTTAAAGAGTTCTGATTAAAGATTCTATAAAATCTTCCTTTTAAGGTGATCTGATAAAAAAGCTAAACCGCAAAATAATTTGAAAATTTTTAAAGTTATTTTCAAAATTATTCAAATAAAAAATAGGGCTCAAGCTTAAGAGTAACTTATATAATCATGGTCATTAATGGCACAAGGAAGTGAATTACATGATAATCTTATAGGATAGGTGGTGAATTTCAAAGGAAGGTTATCTTTGTTATGGAAAGAGCCAAGCAGGTAACCATCTCCGGTTTTCGTGCCATTATAAAGACTTGTTGTGCCAGCAACAATCATTAAAATTGATCTCCATAGGTTGAACTCCTCTAACACATTCTTGAAATTATTTTGAGCACAGTCAACTTTATTTCTTTTGCTTCAATTTGCGGGATCACTACCTGATATTTCCTATTTAATATTTTATCTATTAAACTGGCAAAGATGTATTTATAATAAATTGTTTTCAGTTTAGGATGCTGAATGCAGGATCTTCTTGACTCAATGCATAGGTTTTGCTTGTGACTCTATTTTTATGACTTGGCAACTCATTCTATTATCTCCTGATGAGAGTACAGCTCTAAACTCAGTTTTATGGTTCTGAGGCCTGCTGGTAGTTGGATTTCCAAACTCTGTGGTAGCTCTAAAAGAGGCTGATTCCATCAACAGCTGTAAAGTATCAGAGTACTAACAGTACCATGTTGCACATGGATGGTGTCCTTGTTCTTACTTTTGGTGTGCATTGTCGAGGCCATATTTGGAGCCGTTTGTTACAGCTTAGAGTTTATTAATAGTATTGAGGCATTTGCTTGGACTATTAAATAGTGTGTTGAGTACTATCTGTGCTTTGAGTCACATTCTTTAACAAATCTTATGAGTAAAAAAGTACCAAAAACTATAGGACAAAAAAACCCTTGTCTTCACCAAGTTTTCTAAATCAATCAAGACTTGTCTTGTTTCTGATCCTAGTCTGGGCTCAGTTTCTCCACATTCACCCTTAGGTGCTTTTGATCATGGCCTGATCAGAAGCACCTAAAGATGAATAAGGAACTAATTGTCTCTTGATTTACTGGGACTCTTTTTGTGATTTTCTTCATGATAGCCCTTGGGTAGAAATCTTTCATATTTTTTTTCTATTTATGCTTAGTACAAATGTTAGTATGTAATTTCTTAAATTCAGCTTGACATCTTTTATTCCCTCTTGATGATTCCAAGTCAAGTTTCACTCTACCCCATGGTTTTTCACTAATTGTGCTGCTATAATTTTTAATTGTAACCATAACTTCCATATCTATCATCAATATCATAAATCATCATCATCACCAATCATCAAAATCAATCATCATCAATCATCAAAATCAATCATCACCAATATCATCAAAACAATTCTCTAGAAAACAAATATCTGTTTACTATTGATAGGAACCATTGTAAAAAGGCTTTATCTAACGCCAAAGCCCACTATTCTCAGGTCACAAAATCTTGTATTTCATTTCAAAAATTAAGCTACAAAGACTTCTGGAAAATTTTTAACAGTATCTATATTAAGGGCAAATCTGTAACTCTCTCTTACATTTTACCTGTAAATATGCTTCACCTAAAGTAAAAGCTAAAGTTTGCTAAGTACCTTTCAATCTCATCTCTAGATTCCACTAATCACATCCTGCCTGATATAGCCAACAACCAGGTTAATATATTATTTGAAATTTGTATCACTCCAGCTTCTGTATCTGAAGTGAGTTCCTGCTTAGACTCTTCTACAGATTGACTAACATCTTGACTAACAGAGCAAAATTGACTAACTAACATCCCATTAGTCTTCCTAATATCATTAGCAAGGCTTTTGAGTCTTTAATTAACAAAATTTAATCTCTTATCTGGTAACTAATAACCTACTTTCTGATCAATAAAGGATTTGGATCTTCTCATTCTACTGCTGATTTGTTAATGGTAATAAACTACATTAATGATCTATTTATTTTAAAAATGCTCATTAATGTCTGCTAATAACAAAGATAATAACAGTCTATGTTTTACTTCTTAAGATAAAATATAATCACCTAAGTAGCTTTACCTTGGTAGCTTTTTTGAAGATTACCTTGTACCATCCCATGGTGGGATTGAGATTACCTTACTAGAAAACTGATGACATACTTATGCTGCTTAGTGAGACAACAGCTTTAAGCATGTAACAAACTATTTTGCAGTATTTGTTGGGTTATGCTTTTTGTGGTCATTGATTCTGGTTATCTCATAAATTTTTATGTTGTTGTTGATAGAACCTGTGCTACTTTCAAGACACTCAGATGGCACTCAGCTAGTAAGTGTGACCAGCTTTAGTGGCAGTATTTTGCAACTTAGGCTAGTTTTTGGTATAGTGTCTCCAAGGCTTCCCTAATCTGTTTTTGATATTTATTAGAGGTTTACACCAGATTTATTAGAGTACAACACCTTTAGTATATTTTTGTATATGTCAGTTTTAAGACTTCATATATATTATTTTATGACTATATAGAGAGATTATTATTAACAGTATATAATATGTTAAAAAAATCTACATAATATTTTAAAGTCATTTGTGCATAACATTTTAAATGAATAAATACATATGTTTACCTACAGCTACTGTGTTTTGCCAGAATAGTGGATAAAACACTTGCTCAGCTGTGCAACAATTATATTAGTAAAAAAAATTTAATATTAATGTTCAAGAGATTTTAATTAACATTCAAGAGTTTTCTGGTGGAATAGTTCACCATTCATCATTAAATAAGATTTTAGTTTTTTCTTATAAATAACTTTTTTTTCGCCACGGATGTTATTTGGAAGTGTATTCCAAAGTTTAGGACCATAGTGGTATAATGCTCGATTACCAAAACAATTACTGCACTTTGTTTACTTTAATCTTAGTGTTCTTTCTGACATTAAGTAGTGAATTAAATTGGATAATGACGTTGGTGCTTCCAGTATAATAGATTTATGCATTATTAAAAGGACCTTGAAATATATTCTTTCTCTAATTTTCAGCCAATGCAATTTGTTAAATTCCTGGTCGTTTACATGATTTTCTATTCTAGTTTTAAATACCAGTCTTGCTGCACAATTTTGAACAGACTGCAGTTTTTTTAATAGTGACTTTTCAGTAGAAGTAGAGGGAGTTGCAATAATCTAGCTGTACGAATATTAGTGAATATACTATAGTACACAAACCTTTGTGCAATATTTTTATGATATTCAAGACATTTATATATATCTAGGACTAATGCATTATATCGAAATGAAGGAAGAAATGCTTTTAGAGTTTGATGATCATCTGAGTATCCAAAAAGTTTTGACATTGATTATGTTCAGATATTTGTACAGTGGTCTTGTATGGATATTAAAGAGTTTTGGACCCAGGACTGTACCTTGTAGTGCTCCATATTTTACATTTTGGTTCGTAGAATATGAGTTACCAATTTTAACTTTTTGAGTACAATTAACTAAAAATGATTCAAACCATTTGTAAGCTGAGTCAATTATACCTATTTCACTGGTTAACAGTCCAAGTAGTTTTTACTGATCAATAGTGTCGAAGGCAGCACTTAGATCAAGTAACATTAGTACTGAAGATAATGTTTATCAAAGAGTTCAAATATATCATTGGTAAGCTTAAGTAAAAGTGTTTCAGTTGAGTGATGTTTTTTGTATCCATATTGATGTTTTATATGAAAATTGATTGTTGTCATGTGGGAATCAAGACGATTGGAAACTACTCTTTCTATTAGCATGCTAATGAATACTAAATTAGAAACTAGTCTACAGTTTTTGAAGTCTTCAGTGTCTGTGGCAGAGTCTAATTTCTTTATTATTGGAAGTAATGTAGCACTTTTTAGACAATCCATGCTGCTTGATTCTAGAAATAAGTTCACTGTTTCAACCCATATATGTATAAATGTTTGTAAATTGTTCTGTTAATAAATTATGCTGGAATCAGATCATCAGAAGAACATTTTATTCCAAATGACACGGTGTTTAGTAAATTTGTGTAAATTTCTTCGTATGTCATTGGATCAAAATTTCTTAAAAACTGCCCATACTAATCTGTTGTGCTTTTCTTTGTCTGGGATATTTGAAGACCAGACATGAGTTTTCTGATTTTTTCAGTAAAATAATTATTTAAGTTGTTATCTAGTGCTTCATCTGATTTGGTTGTTGGTAGTACATATTGTTGAGCTTTATCTAGTAGCTTGTTTACAAATGAGAATAGATTTTTACTTGTAGTGTTTTTATGTAATAGGTTAGAGAAATATGTTCTTTTTTTTATATACGCAATTATTGTTGTTTTTTTCCTGAAGAATCTATATTCTCTTTTGTCACTCTCATTTTTTGTTCTCCTAAAAAAATTTTCTGCTTTTCTTCGTTTTTGCCTAAGTTGCATATATTCTTAGTCAAACCAAGAAGCTGTTTTGACTATTTTTATTTTTTTTATTTTTAAAGGGGCATGTTTCTGCACAATCTCTTTCATTATTTGGTTATTTATGGTTATTTTGTCTTTTATATTTTCAGCTGATGATATTTCTGGTTTATTTCTTAATATTTCATTGTTAAAGGACTGTATGTCTACTGTTTTTAAATCCCTGTATGTGATAGTTTAGTATAATTTTTTTTTCTATTTTTTGTTCTACTTTAAAATTAATGAGAAAATGATCACTCAAATCTAAGTCTGTTACAGCGAGCATAACTACTGATATCTCATCTGACTTGTTAATTACTACATCTAGTATGTGTCCCATTTTATGAGTTAATTCTTTAATGTTATGCTAGATTTAGTACATTTAGCCTTTCTGCTTTTTCTAAACAGTTCTTTAGTATCTAAGTAAATGTTTATATCACCCGCTATAATGTATTTGCAACCTGTTGATACTATTGTTTCAAGTAAATCCATGAACTCATCCAAAAATGTTATGTGAGAGACAAATAATAGTCTATAAATGCAAATAAAAAATTAGTGATTTTTTGGCTACCATAATTTTAACACACACACATGTTTAAAGGAGTGAAACTGTTTATTTGGTAGTTGTTTGTGCTTAATTGATTGTTTTAACATAATTCTTACCCCTCCATCTTTTTCTTTATCTCTTTCTTTTCTTATTTTGTGCTGAAAAACATATCCATAATTTTTTATCCTTGCTGTTGTATTATTATTTTCAGAAGTCATCCATGTTTCAGTAATAATATGTCTGGATTCCAATCAAGTATATACTCCATTACATCTGTAAGTTTATTAGTAAGAGAGCGAAAATTCCATAGTGAGCATAGTATATAATTTATGTAGGTTCTATCATCCTTTTGAACTTGGCATTTAAACGATTAATTTGAAGTGTTTCTTTCAGAGTATTTTTTTTCTCTCTCAAGTGAAGGACATTTAATATCAAACGCATAGTGAAAATTATAATTTTAAACACAGTTTAAATCTAAACACAGTTAACACGTTTTTTATTCATTGAAGAGCACTGATCAGTTCGATGTTTTTTGTTACATTTAGCACATACCGATTCTTGTTTCTTGCATTCCTTTGCAATATGTCTAGCTTAAACAGTTAAAACAACGCATTACATTGAGTTTGTCATATATCCTGCAAGAAGTTAATCCAAGTGTTACTTTGTTTTTATAACATTGAAAACCTTCCCATAATATTTTAATTACTTTAGCAAACACTTGAAAGATTGGTGATTTATTTTTTATTGGTTTGATTATTTTAAAATGATCTTTGATGTTGTTCACCTTGCTAAATTCTTGGATAAAACTGTTTTGTGTGTGAAGCATATTAACAACTTTATTTTCATTATATTCCTAGGTAAACCACTGATAATAATTTTTTGCATGTTTAATTGATATGATAATACTTTTATTTGATTCTTCGTGTCTTCAAGAGAATTCAATAATTGGTCTTTAGATTCTTCAGAGTTACATACTAGGACAAGATTACCTGATTTATTATGATTTCCGATTTATATCACTTGAGCATTTTTTTAACAGTTGTTTTAATTCATTGAGTTCAGTTTTGATTTCTGTAACATTACATTCTAGACTTTTAGCCTCAATGCTTTTGATTTAGATACACTTATTTTGAGGTTGGAGAAAATAAGTGTATCTAAATCAGAAGCAATTCTGATTTAGATACACTTATTAAAAATTAAAAAGAAGAAAATTTGAAACTGTGGTTTTGCTAGCTACTTAATCTTCTTTTGAAATAGATGGGCAACATAAAACCTTGATTTGCATGCGAAACATTGAACATTTTCTGTTACTAATGTTTTATTTTGGCAGGCAGAACAATCAACATTATTGTCTAATTTACTGGTAATCGACATTCTTTGGACTTTCTTGATGTGTCTTTTAAGAGAGTAAAACACTTTTTAAAAGGAGAGCTACCGCCTTTTTACAGTGAATTATCTCAGGGTCGAGATATATTATACGTCATTACTACCTTATTACACAGGGACTTATTACACAGGGACTAAAAAGTTTCAGTATATATATTTTTCCTTATTACTTTAATTGAAAAAAATTTTTTTATCAAAGTGGATCCATTTGTACTACAAGAAGAGATTTTTGAGGAAAAAATTCAAAAAGATATCCCTCTATTTAATATAGGACTTGATAAATTTCAGAGAGAAATCAACCTACTTTTGATAAATGTTAATTGATAGGTTC
>NC_061168.1:23381586-23569086 GCF_022113875.1 Hydra vulgaris
AGCCAGTAAAACATGACGGTTTATTACTAGGGTGGGGGTGGAGGGATCCTAAATTTTCAAAATGGCATGATGACTTCTTTGTCTGATGCAAAAAGTATCACGCAACAGAAGGTTTAAACGTTTTAATTCAACGTTTAAACGTTACGGATGAAACGTTTAAACGTTTCGGATAAAACGTTTAAACGTTTAGGAAGAAACATTTTTACGTTGAAATGCTGTTTTTAAAACGTTTGAATTAAGAAATAAGTTCATTTGATACGCATATCAAAAGTTTTTGTTAGAACGACGACAAATAATTTTATTTAGTTTTTCCAAGAAATATTTTAGCCGCTCCTGTGCTAGACAAACCCCTCTAAACAAGATTTAAAATAGTGTTAATGACTCATGGCGGTATGTGTTTGATCACGATTAAAAGCATATAAAAGTGTATCAACAATGAGAATGAGAAATCGTCACGAAACTTGTTTTTATTATTTCTATAATTAATCAATATCATTTATTATAAAAACAAAAGACTGATATCAATGTCATTGTCGATGTCATTATCAATATCCTCATGATCATTATATAAAATATGGATGTCGATTTAAGTTCATTATTATAAGGATACATGATATAATATTTTTATCATTATCTTTATCATTATTATTATCATTATCTTAAAAAATAGTATTACACACATATAAGTGCATGTGATTTACATACATAAATACGTATGTATGTATGTATGTATGTATGTATGTATGTATGTATGTATGTATGTATGTATGTATGTATGTATGTATGTATGTATGTATGTATGTATGTATGTATGTATGTATGTATGTATGTATGTATGTATGTATGTATGTATGTATGTGTGTATGTATGTATGTGTATGTATGTACGTATGTATGTATGTATGTACGTACGTATGTATCTATGTATTTATGTATGTAAAAATAAAAATTTCTCAAAAATAATTCAACCCAGGTCTCAAATGAAGCAAAATTATATAAAAATTTCAAAAATTATTATCATTTGTTAAATAAAAGTTATATTAAATGCCTAAAAATGACCTATGTTAACCAAATATAAAATAGTGAATTTTTACAATTTCTTTTTTGATAATTTTTTTTTTAATATGTTTAATTTTAAAAGATTATTAAATGTAAAATGCTTGAATTAAAATTTTAAAATTTTTAGTGTCCTATTTATGTGTATACTAAAATTGGTGTATAATTTTTAAAGTTATAATCAATTTATATTCAAGTTATAATCTATATGTTTATATTGTGTATAGCATGTTAAGCTTTTGCTTATATGTTATATATGTTGCTAAATGTACATGTTACATTGGGTTTTATAAAGTTTTTATGTAATATTTAGTATTATATTTAAATTTTTTCTTAATTATTAGAGAGTAAAATTGAAGTAATTATCAAATTAAAAAGAAAGTAAAAGTACTATATATACATAATTAAAAAAATATACAAAAAAAAAGAACAACATGATACGAATTTAAAACAAGAAAAAAATGGGCTTTGTTCGTATTAAATTAGTTGAAGCAACTGCTGGTTCAAATGTTTGGAAAGAGCTTGAAGCTGAAAGTAAAACATGGGATCCTTATACTGGTGTGCATATTAAAGAAGCAGTTGAAATTCCTGGTCAAGGTCTGCAATTAGTGCAAGAAAAAAAGACTATTTATCCTGAATGGAACAGATGTTTTGATACCCATTTAAAACCAGGTAGTTTTTATTTATCTTTTATAAGAAATTTTTGGTTATAACTATATACTTTATTGAAACAAACCTGCCCAACATTTTCTTAAACCAAATTATCTAATATATATATATATATATATATATATATATATATATATATATATATATATATATATATATATATATATATATATATATATATATATAAATTTTTTTTTGCTTTTTCAAAAAATTCTTAAGATATATATTTTTTCGTTATAATCACCTCTTTTTTTTTGTGCAACAAATGACACAATATTAGTTTATTTAATACTTCATCTCAGTATTCCAATAATTTTCAGCTTATGCTTACTTTAACGCATATTAAACATAATGATCAACTTTGATAGTAGATGAAGTGTATGTTGAAGCTTCATTAACATACCATGGTGGAGAAATCTATTAATCTACCAGACAAGTTAGCAAAATCAATATTAACTGTTATGATTAATTGCCTGTGTTTGATGGATCCACTTTTATAGTTTAGAGAATTCCAATATTCTTTGATTCAGATTTTTAATACAAAGTAGTTTGTCCAATACTTAGATCAATTTAAAATGCTTTATCGCTATTCTATGTGACAATAATGAAGTCAATATTAGGTTTTTTCCCTCTTTGAAATTGTTGAAGAAAAACCAAGAATTAAATTTTTTATTTATTTAATGATTATGCTCATGTATTAAAAACATAATGCATATTTAGACTACTGAAAAAACTCAAAAAATACAGTTTAAGGATAGTTGCAATAGTTTGATTGCCATATGAGATTACCTAAAGAAACTTCATTGTTTAGAAAGTAAGATTTTTGTGAGTCTTTCAAATTTAAATACACCTTCAATCTTTCCGAAACCTGTTAAGAGACAAAATGTATCTTTGTGTTTGAGAGTTTTTGTGACAAAACTATATAAAAAATCTTATTCAACCCACCTTAAAAAAGTTGTTAAAGGAACTGTTTTAATTCTAAAAAAGTTTATTAATTCATGGAAAATTACTAATGTTCGCAATCTTGGTCATGATAAAAAGTTAATAGATTTTTTCTTGCTCTTTTGCATAAAAAAGAATTGTCCATCAAATTTGCATTGTTAGCTAGAGTTTTAGCTTTTGAAATATTTTATAAGAATCATCAGTGTGTTTATTAACTAAAAAATCCATTGTTTTTTAAATGCGTTTGCAGCAGTTTTCACATCTACAGTTTGAAATTGTAATAGTTTGCTTGTACAATTAATTTCAGTTAATACAACATCCCAAACTACCACACCACATATGAATTCAAAAATTTCTAATTTTGATGCAAGTGATTTGGCAGTTACTCTAGTAATAGAATCTTTTCCATCTTTTAGTGGTTAACATCCTTATTATTAATTTGCAACATTTTGATTCAAAAATTTGCTAACACTTTGTAAAACATTAAAAAGTTCTACTGCATCTGTAACAACCTAATTTATGTTTATGTTTATGTTTTTTATGTTTTTTTATGTATGTTTGTGTTCTGTCTGAACCTCTGGCGCAGTGTAGACTCACCCGTAAGTTGATTTATGTTTGTTTGTGTTCTGTTTATACTCTAATGCAGCGTGAGCTCAGTAACTAACTACTTACTCCAACTACAAAAACCTACACTCACCTTAGACTCCTGTATTTTATTAGATGCAGTGTTTTTCCTAATGCACTTCCAAAATATCATACCTGGTTTTCTCAAAGTACTGTTGCGGGAAGTAACTCCTTTTAACTACTCCAGGTCAGGTCAGGATAATCGAGATCAATCTTGCTACCGGTAGTGATTTCGTCGGTTATCCGTTTCGAAAACCGGATAACAGTTCTCATCAATTTGCGGTTAACCGACTATTCGGTAAATTAGTGACGCTTTCTGAATACAGGATCTTCTAAATTTCAACGAACGTAGCGTTTTAAACTAATTTTTCAAAAATTAATGTTAAAGTGTACATTTTCAAGACAGTGAATACAGTCCTATATTATATATTTATAACAAAACATGGAAAAAGATATATATATTTTATATTATAATATAATATACCTTTTTAATTATATAATTAAAAAAGGTAGGAATAATGTACAAGTATAGTTTAAATGTTTTAATATCAGCGAAAAATGAGATGTTATGAAGTAAATTTTTTTAGCGTGTATTTTAAAAACTCATTGTTATGCGGACATAGATAGAAACATAGATAAACTTGAATGTTCTCAAAACAACTTGTTGCGTAAAGATAATATAAATAATATTTGCTAACACTAAAATACCGCCAAATCTACGAATAAACAAATTCTATTGGTTCAAAAAATACGCTGAATAAGCGAATTAGAGTTCCAGAATTTTCCGAAGAAACTTTCTTAAAAATGTATTGCTTGAGTTGTAAAAGTAATAAATAAATCTTTGAGATTTCTATTGTAAATTGTTATAAGAATATATTATTAAACAAAACTGATTAAATTAACATTTAAATTAATAAAAGAAATATATTATAATCTTTGATAAATTAACATTTGTCAAACAATAATCGTCATAATTACGATGTTACTTTCTATAAAATTTCGTAAAATTTTTAAGTCGGTTTTTATTATTCGAAAATAGATATTTGATATTCAAACAAAATTCGGTTAACCGCAAAACCGGATAACCGGCGAAATCACTAGCTACCGGTATCATGTAACCCAGTACCACAAGCCCTGCTGCCTTGCAGAGTGTGCTCTTCTTAGGCAAAGGCTAGGAGAAATAAACTCCGACTAAAAATTCCCCTGCCTTGGGGCTCTTGGTTGAGTAAAGGCTAGAGATGGTGTCTCGATAAAAATACTCATCTTGGGCAGATGTTAACTGCATCCAGCTACTGTCTTGTAGAAGGCCTCCTAGGCAAAGACTTTAGGGGTAAGCAGAAAAATTCTGCTAACCAGCCTCGAACCCCTTCTTCATCTATTAGGCTGGCGTAGATGTAACCTGTGTTACATTGTTTCCTGCCTAGGATGATGAATGCTGGATCTCCTTGACTCTACTCATAGAATTTTGCTTATGCCTCCTTGATAATGGCTATGCAACTCTTCCTGTTATCTCTATATGAGGGTACAGCTCTAAAACTCAGTTTAATGGTTCTGAGGCCGGCTGGTAGTAAGGTTTCCTGAACTCTGTGGTAGCTCTCAGAGAGGCTGATTCTATCAACAGCTGCAAAATATCAGAGTATTAACAGTGCCATGTTGCGCATGGATGGTGTCCCTGTTAATGCTTTTAGTGTGCATTGTCAAGGCCACATAAGGAGCCCTATGTCACGGATTAACAGGACTGAGACAACTGCATAGCTCATTGATTAGGAGGCTGTGCTCTATGAATGAGTCAAGTTCTCATTAAACCCAAATCATGACCAAAGTAAGCAAAAATTTAAAACCTAAAAAACCATCCCCACCACCTAAATATTTTAATATATCTTTTACAAATATTTGCGGTCTACGAAGCAACTTTCCAACAGTTTCCATCAAAATTCACCAGACTTGCTTGCACTCAGTGAAACAAAATTAAATTCTGCAATTCCTTCTTCAGATGTCAATGTTGATGGGTACTATCCTTTGATTCGTAAAGACTCAAATAGTCACATGCTAGGTTTAGGGGTATACATACGCATTAATTCCCCTATTTGTGAAATCAGGTTTGAATCCTTTGACCATTCTTTTATGTGCTTTCGCGTAGCACCTCTTCACTCTATCACCTTTCTCTTTGTTCTTTATTGTTCTCCTTCTTCCCATGATTGCACTCTCTTAGATGTTATCTCTGATCAAATTGACCATGCCCTCTCTCTTTACCCCTCTGCCAATATTGTTGTTGTTGGTGATTTTAATGCCCATCACACTGAATGGCTTGGCTCTAACACCACTGATCCTGCTGGCACTAAAGCCTTTAACTTCTGCGTTTCTCAATCTCTTACTCAGATAGTTAACTTTGTGACTCGTTTTCCTGACAACCCTAACCATTTACCTTCACTCCTTGACTTATGTCTTGTCTCTGACCCTAGCTTATGTTCAGTTTCTCCCTTTTCTCCCTTAGGTGGTTCTGACCATGCAATGATCTCTATAAATCTTTCTTCTCGTACTTCTTTTTTGGGCTCACCTTATCATCGCACCACCTACTACTACCCTAAAGCTGACTGGGATTCCTTTCGTGATTTTCTTCGTGATGGTCCTTGGGCTGATAATTTTTCTCTCTCAGCTGACAAATGGGCCTCCTACGTAACATCCTGGATTCAGGCTGGAATGGAAGCTTTTATTCCTTCGCGTCGGTTTCAAGTCAAGCCTCATTCTACTCCATGGTTTTCTTCTTCTTTCGCAGCTGCTATATCCAATCGTAATCATTTTTTTCATCTTTTTCAAAAGAACAACTCTCTTGAGAACAAACAGCTATTTATTATTGCAAGAAATCGATGTAAAAAGGTGCTTTCTGATGCTAAACTCCATTATTTTCAGTTCACTAAATCTCGCATCTTATCGCAGAAGTTAGGCTCTAAAGACTTTTGGAAAATCTTCAACAGCATTATTAACTAGGGTAGATCTAACATTCCATCTCTCATTCATGGGACTGATCTTATTACCTCTCCCAAGGATAAGGCAGAACTATTTGCAAAGAACTTTTCTTCTAATTCCACTCTTGAATCTTATGGACATTCTCTTCCTTCCATTCCAGTCAAACAGGTTGACCCATTGTTAGACATTCAAATCACTCCGGCTTCTGTTGCTAAAGTCATATCTCAATTAAACTCGTCTACAGCTTGTGGTCCAGACAACATTCCTGTCACAGTCTTGCAGAATTGTTCTCCAGAACTTTCTTCAATTCTCTCTAAACTATTTAACAAGTGTTTGACTGAGTCTTGTTTTCCTGCTTGTTGGAAAATGGCATCTGTGGTTCCAATATTCAAAAACTCTGGAGAAAATTCTGACCCCTCCAATTATCGTCCGATCAGTCTTCTTTCTGTTATTAGCAAGGTCTTTGAGTCTTTGATCAACAAATTTCTCACATCTCATCTTGAGTCAAATAAACTACTGTCAGACAATCAATACGGTTTTCAATCCTCTCGCTCTACGGCCGACTTGCTAACTGCTGTAACTGAAAGATTTTATCGTGCATTAGATGGAGGCGGTGTGGCTAGGGCTATTGCTCTGGACATATCTAAAGCTTTCAACAAAGTTATGCATGCTGGTCTTCTCCATAAGCTTGCTTCATATGGTGTTTCTGGGAAAGTTTTTGAGATTATCAAATCATTTCTTTCTAACCGGTTTATTAAAGTCATCCTTGAAGGCCAACACTCTTCTTTATTTCCAGTAACTTCTGGGGTTCCCCAAGGTTCCATCCTGGGCCCTGTTTTGTTTCTTATCTACATAAATGATCTTCCTGACAACCTTTCATCTAAAGTAGATCTTTTTGCTGATGACTCAACTTTATACTCCTGTCTTGACAAAAAGTCTTCTCTTTTCGATCGCCAAGATCAAGCAGCTGATCTTGAATCCGATCTCACTTCAGTAATAGATTGGGGTTCACAGTGGCTTGTGAATTTCAACTCTAAAAAAACCCAGTTGCTTACTGCAAACAACTACCGTAATATGGTCAACATTCCTATATTAATGAATGGCAATCCTCTTACTTAGTCCTCCTCTTTACGTCTTCTTGGATTATCGCTTACTACTGACCTTTTATGGAAACCATATATACAATTGATTGCTAAATTAGCTTCTGCTAAGGTTCTGCAAATCTCTTATTTGTCCCTGTATGGAATACTGTTGTCATATTTGGGCTGGTTCTTCTAACGATTCCATTTCTCTTCTTGACAAGGTCTAAAAACGCATTGTAAATGTTGTTGGACCTGGACTATCTGCTAAGCTTGAACCTCTTTCCCATTGTCGTAAAGTTGCATCTCTTTCTCTTTTCTACAAATACTATCATTGTCACTGCTCAAAGGAGTTATCATCTCTAGTTCCATCAACTAAAATTCCTTCTCGTTTTACTCGTCATTCAGCTCATTCATTCAAGTCTCATTTATTTACTGTATCTGTCCCTGCATGCTCTAAAAACTTTTATTCTTCTTATTGGAACTCTCTCCCATCTTCATGTTTTCCTGACTCATACAACCTTCAACTTTTCAAGTCTTCTGTCAACCGTTTCCTTGCTCTATAACTCTGTTCTTTTTTTCGTAGTAACTCCTAACTTAATAGTGGTTGCTTGCAGCCTTGTTGGGAGTGAATGCAAATAAAAATAAAAAAAAAATGAAAAAAATAAAAAAAATTCAAGGAGTGACAGACACAAGGAAATTAAAAGGCTAATCAGTTTATATCCATTAAACGCTTCTGAACAGCAAGCTTTTTACATTTCATATCCATTATCATTTCTTTGTCCACAAATATCCATGACATTGAAAATTATTTAATTCCAATGAGTTTCTACTAAGGGTCTGCGTCTCAGAACGGTACAAGACGAAACGAAACAAAACGATGAAAAATATCGTTTCGATAAAACTGTTACGAAACGAAACAATTTTTATCTTTTTTCGCAAAATACGGTACGAAAAGAAATACAATTTTCTGGTTTCGTGATAAATACGGGACACATTTTTTGTTTTGAAAAAATCGGTACGAAACGAAATAAGATTAAACTTTTTCCGAAATAAAACGGTAAAAAGCGAAACAAACAAACAAGAAATTTCTGAGTTTTACGAGAAATACTAATGTTTTTACGACAGATAGGGCTAGCGTAAAATAAAAAAGTAATTTACTTTTATATTGTACCAATTTAAGCACACATTTGCGATTTTTACGAAAAATTAGTTTTTATTTAGACAATTATATTTCACGATTTTAAAATTTCACAATAAAAAGTAAAACATTTTTATTTTAATACTTGTTGAGTGTCACTTTCGGATGTTTTTTCGGATGATGTTGTTTTGGATTCTTCTGGAATTTCCATTGTTTTTCTTTTGATTCCTGAAGATGTTGGTGTTGATGGTAAAGAAGAAGAACATAATGGCGTTGTTGAAACGTTTTTTGTTTTGAATAATAACCTTTTTTGGTTATTTGAAAAAACTGCTTTAGGAATAGGATTTTTGGGAGGTGTTCTAACTGGAGTTAATGCTGGGGGGTCCAGGGCTTCTTCAGCGTCGCTTATAATTTTCAAGGTCATGTGAGGACAGACAAGATCATAATTGACTTTAATCAAAGTCAATTGCTTTGCTGTCTGAGTGGAAAGACTGTGTCTTTTATCATTTATAATTCCACCGCTGGCGCTGAACACTCTCTCACTACAGCTTGATGCAGCTGGAATGCAGAGCGAATTTCTTTCCAATTGTGCTAACAATGGCAAAGTAGAGGCATGTTTCTTCCACCATTTCAGCACATCAACTTTATGCTTTTCTTCAACATGAGGCATAGCGTGGAAAGATTCAAACTCCCTTTCAATTTCCGGTACATTTTGACTAATGGTGTGGTTATTATTACCCTGTTCAATCTCTATATTTTGTAAATCGTCGCACTCATCCACACCAACTGGCATTTTAACTTGTGTAGCTTTATGATTATTTTTTTCACTGATCGAAACAGCGTCCCACAATGGATGATTGTTGATGACTTTTCTGGTGAACTCTTCGAAGTTACTGTAATGTCTAAGCATATATCCTGAAATCATAAACAATAACTGTTAAATTTAGTCTTTTAACAAATAAAGAATATTAAAGAATGTTTTTTTTACCAAGAAATAAAACTTATAACCTCTAAAGTACGGATGAAGAAGGTTTCCCAAGGCATAGTGTTGGTTGTATCTTCCATGTTCATTGAATCGCGTGGCTAGGTGTAAATGCTCACTTAGTTTTTTACAAAAAGCATTAACTATTTCTCTGTTTTCCATATCAATGTGGTCATGAAGAAAATTGTCAGTTTTATAAAGCATAGTTAGCATATGATGAAGCACTGGTTCAGTGTCCTTGGACATGCAATCTGACATAATCTTCATTTTTTTTAAGACTGGCATCAGTGAAGCCATCAGTGAAAATTGGTTGTCACTTGGAATAACGTTCTGTAGTGGGTTGTTATTTAGTGCATCTTTTTCTCTAAGAGAAATCAACACATCTTTAAGTTTAAGGATTGACTCCAGCATAAAACAGTTAGAATTCCACCTGGTTTTTACCGGAGCAATGATTTTAACATAGTTTACAAGGAGCAACATACACTCTTTTTCAATAAGTTGACAAGCTAAGGTGGATCTGTGGACTTTGCTAGATAGTTGTGTGGCAATATCTATGCATTCTTTGACTTCTTGCACTTCATTGGTAGCATGTAGTAGGCTAGTGTTTAGTAGGTGGTCTGCACACAACAGTGATTCATATTTTGTTTTGTTCATGATTGACACAGCATGTTTCATGTTTGCCGCCGCATCGTGGACAATGACTTTCTTGGGCACGGCGTCCAATACCTGATATTTTTGGATCATTTCTTCCAGAGCCTTAAACAAGAATGAAGAAAAATTAATGATTTATAAGATAACTTATGCAGCTTTTAGGTTTTACAATAAATTATAAATTCTTTCAATAATTGACAAAATCCTAGAAGAAACGCTATTCTAGCGGAAGGATAAGTTTTACTTTTTTAAATTATTTTTGCACTTACAAATTTATATTTACGAGAATAAATTATATCAACATAAGAAAAATTACTTTGCTAATGTGGTAACCAGTGTGTCTTCCCACCAAATTGTCAAAGTTAAGAACATATTTTTTCAGTTCAAACTGACTATTGATATAGTGAAGCGTAAGAGTATGGATCCTGTGACCTAGAGGTCCAACCATCAGTGGTGATAGCCACCTGTTGACAAGTGGAAACTTCTTTTTCAATTAGGTTTTGCACAGTATCCATAACGCTTTCATAAAGCAATGGCAGCTTGTACCTTGAAAAAGTTGAGGAATGTTTCACGATTACTTTTGGATTTAAATGTTCCACCATTTCTTTGAAGCATGGTTCATCTACTAGAGTGAATGGACTACTTGACCTGGCAATGTATGACATGATTACCATGTCTGTCTCCATTTGCCTGCCTGATTGGGAAGAATATTTCCCACTAGTTCCCCCATTAACACATTTAGATAAGCCTTTTTGTGATCGTTGATCTAAAAAAACGAAATAAAAATTAAAGTTAAACATGAAAATTATCTTTATACAAGGAAAAATATTATTTTATGAAAAATAATTAGAAACTTACTTTATGCGTCATTCAGTTCAAAGGCAGCTTCTGTAATTTCTTTAATATCTTCTTCTCTTTGGCGCTCAAGTTCAATTTGGGCTCTTAACATCGTAGCGTAGTCAGTAGGATGCTTTGTTTTCAGATGGTACCTGATACCACTAGTGGATCCATTAGTTAACTTGATTTGGATTTGACACTTTTTACATTCCCCACACTTAACACCTGACACAGTAACTTTATTGAAATAATTCCATAAAATTGTAGCTTTTATAGGCATGATTATATGATTGAGAATTACTATGGTTTTTAAACAATAAATTAATTAGTTTTGCAAAATATTTCAAGTTAACACAACAATATCGCATTTAAAATGTTATATAATATAATTTGAAGTATTTAATTCAAACAATGATTTCAAACTCTTCATGCAAGTTTATAAACAAATACATAATTTATGTCTGATGAACTTAAAGTTAAAATTTTATTACAGTAAAACGGTTTTACTGTAATAAAATTTTAACTTTAAGTTCATCAGTTTTACTAAAACCTACCTACAGAAGACAATATCTTTTTTTAACTTCGTTAGATGCGCTAAGCCTTATGAAAATGATGCTATTGCATTGCTTGGTTAATACATTTTTTTAGTTAAACTTTGATTTACGAAACATTGAGTTAGTAAGTATTAAACGTAAAAGTTTATGTATTGCTCGAGGGCATGGGAATCGTGAAATATCTGTTTGGGCTGGGAGTTATGAAATATTCCGTAAAAACCGATGAGAAACGAAACAGTTTTATTGTGTTTCGTAAATAACGGTACAAATCGAAAAAATAATTTCACGTTTCGTAACAACATGATACGAAACGAAACAAGATTTACGTGTTTCGTATAAATGCGATACAAAACAAAATGATATTTTTTGTTTTGTAAAAATGGAACAAAACGAATACTCACATTTTTTACCGTTTCATACCGAACTTCCGAGAGAATACGAGCAGACGCAGACCCTTAGTTTCTACCGTAAGTTCTAATCTAGAAGTATAAATCTAGTTAATAAATGTTTATGAATCCTTTGAAACTTTTTTTAATTGCAACCACCTGGTTATCCAATTGTTTTGTAATGTTAATATAACGTGTAATAATTGACATTTGCTCTGTGGCTATTATCTGGTATACAATCTACAATAACGGAAAAATACTTAGCCTTTTTGATCATACTTAAAGTTTTATCTTTTGCTTTGCTTATTATTTCCTCCTGCTCAGCTGCTCTGTTTAAATGTTTTTCCATCACTTTGAAAGTTTGGATCTTTGAAAGTAGTTCTACAATTTTTAAAAGTTTCCCATAAGTTTCTGAAAAAATTATGTCTGGTGATTCGCAGAATCTTATATTTTTAGAAGCCTTTATTAAAATTTTTATTAATAATTCTCTTAATTACAAGTCATTAACTATGTTGTACAATGTTGTACATTGTACATATTTTCCAAATGAGTCATAGCGCTCTACCCTGTTTATGTCTTTTTAAAGTTAGTTTCATGTCTCCAGTCATTTGTTCCAGTTTTACTAAATTAGAAGTAATGTTGCTAAACAATTTGCAACAAAAACAGAGTATTTTGTCAGATTTAAGTGAGTAAATCAAAATCTGTTGATTAATTCCAAAATCTGCTAATTAACTTGCCAAAATCTGTTGGTTAACTTGCAATTAAGAGCTTTGCAACCAAAATGTACATTATTAAATAATTGATTTTCATCATCTTTTAAGTAAACAAAGGTTTTTTTGTAACTATTTCTGGAATTAATAGTGTGCACAAATTTTCAAGGCAAATTTATATTAGCAAAATTATATTTATTCACATAAACAACCAGATTCATGTTATTGTCTGAAAATTCATTTTCCAAATTAAAGTTCAGAATTGCAGTTGTTTCACTAATCCTTTTAATAATGTTTTTTTTATTTCGACTATGTTCATTTCACCTTCATTTTGTTTTTCACTTAAGTTTTCCTTTTTATTTTTCTTTGGATTCTCGTATTCAATGTCATTTTCTACAGCTGTTTGAAGAAAATAATGAAGAATTTTCTGTTTTTTAAAAGCTTCTGCTTGTTTTTTTTCCTCTTTTTAATTTTTTTTGCCAACAAGATAATTTTTCAAGTCTTGTTATTTTACAGCCTACTTAATATAAAAATTTAATGTTGTTTATAATATAGTTTAAACAGTATTTTCAATTTCTAAAGTTTAAATTGCGAAAACATCTAGACAGTTGTGGTCAAATGGTCAAAGAAAAAAATTATTTGAGCCTGAACCTAGTATGGAAAATTATTTGTTAGGACATGCAAACAGTTATGTACTCATCAAGAACAAAACTTTTATAAACATCTATTTAACGTTAAATTTTCTAACAGATTGGTACAGTTTACTAAACATTATATTTTGTGCCCTCCTAATTTTCCCCCCTTTTTAACTCTGTACCTGTGTGCTCTGTTAGCAAAGCCTGGTTTTGAAGCTATAACCTGCTGCTACAAGCTTTTAATAATTTTTGAAGCGCATTATCAGAATGAGCTATATCTGCTCTAAAAGTGTTTCGAAAGACTGATCCAAGATGAAAAAGTGATTTATATTTAATAGTTTTTGAGTTTTGTTATAAGTTACAAAGGTCTAACCATAAAGCATAGAGACTAGGTTTTTTGCCAACCTCAAACACTTTCAGGTTGGCAGTTAGGTCAACATTGCCGAATGCCGACCCTAATTCCGAGAGTGGTATATATATATATATATATATATATATATATATATATATATATATATATATATATATATATATATATATATATATATATATGCAAAATTTTTTTTGTTATGCTCAGATTCTTTTTTTATTTTACTATTTTTTCATTGATCGTGTTTTCTTTCTGAAAGTTAAGAAAAGCAGCTAAATTTTAAATATTTTCCTAATAGTATTTTTATCTGCAATTTTAATATAAAGTAAAATCACCATTATTCTTTTTTTTTTTTTTTTCACAGCCATCATTCACCATTTCATCATTCACCATTTCATCATTTACCATTTCATCATTCACCATTTTATCATTCACCATTTCAACATTCACCATTTCATCATTCATTATTTCATCATTCACCATTTCATCATTTACTATTTCATCATTCACCATTTCATCATTCACCATTTCATCATTCACCATTTCATCATTCACCAGCAGATGATTCTACTTTGAATTCATTATTATACTTTAAAATTGTCATTCTTTTATCGCATGATCTTAAACAATTTTTCTAGATTTTTGTTTAAGCTTGAAATGTTATTAGATATTTTTGTTTTGATTAAATCAATCAATACTATTGAAAAACCATTTCTTGGATCTGCAAAAACAAATTTAATTTTTTTAAATGTTTTTATTTTTTTTAATATTAAAAAAATTGTGTAAGTTTCTACAATTAGTTAATAATAGATTGTGACTATGATTAAATATGTATATTTTGAAAATTGAATTATGTGGATTTGAACAAGCCAATGTGATTATTTCTAACTTACCAGAGTTCAACCATAATTGTATTTTACTCTTTGTAAAGCTACATTTTGAATGTATCAAAAATTAGTTAAAAATAATTGTATCAGCACTTTCAAAGTCTAGCTCTTTCTTGGACACCCTTACCTGTATTTATAGTTTATACATTAGCATGAAGAACTAATATTTCATATCAGCCAAAGTTCTATTTAACAGGAATTTACTTTAGTTAAGCATTTGTTAAGTGGAACCCTTTTTCTTGTTTCCTAGGAGGTTGGCGTAATCAGGAATTATCTGTAACTATAGTTAATAAGTTTATAATAGTTTATATTGGTAGTAAAGTAAACCCAGTTTTTAATTTTTCAAAGATGATGATTTCTAAAAGTTATTTATTAGAGTTGTAAATATAAGTTAATAAATAACTAAATTATCTGTTTAAAACAACTGTTTAAACAATTAAAAAAAAAAAAAATTTGAACATAAAGTAGCATCAGGAAAGCAATTTATTTTGCTGACCAAAAGTCTACTCCTACAGTATACTCAGCTGCTGAAAGAGAATTCAGATCTTAAATCATTTGATAAAAGTTTTTTTTATATTTATCTTCTTGAAATATTCTTTTAGTAAGTGATTTTCTAGGTTTGGATATCACGGAAAGAGAAGCAATGGCTGAGTATGTTGAAACAGGCTTTATGGGAGTCATTTAGCACATTATAATTTTTTGTTTTGGCTCAAAAATTGATTTTAAAATAAATTTTGATATAAAAATGTAACAATAACTTCTTGAAATTTTTGCAACTTATAAAAAGTTTTAATTAAGAATTATTTTTTTTATAGGCCGAATGGTTACTTTAGTTTTGATGAACAAAGTTGATGCTAAAATTGCTGGTGACGTTACAGTTGGTGTGCAGTATCTTGCTGATCAGTGCTTGAAATCTACCAGTAATGTTTCAAGTGTCTGGGTTAGTAGAAAGTTTTTTTTGATTCTATTTTTTTTTTGGAACAATTTCAAATCACCTTTCAAATGCTGGAACAACTTTAAAAGCAACTTTCACTTTTACAAATTTTAAAAACAAATTTTTAAAAAAACAAAATTTCAATTTCCAAATCTTTCAAGTTCTTAAACTTCAAAAATACAGGTCGAAGCAACACTGCAACAACTTCCAAAATAAGATTTAAACTAGGGCTGTACCGGATTTCGGCTCCGGCTTCTGCTCCGGCCGAAATCCGGCCGTTTTTACAAATCCTGCCCAAATCCGGCTCCGGCAAAAATTTAGCAAATCCGGCATAATTTTAGCCGGAGTTTTGAATTTTGTCAAATATTTATTACATTTTTTTTGCCCGTGTTTACATGTATACCTAATATTTTATTTATAAAAATCAATTTTTTTTGTAATTATATATTTTATGAACCTCATATTTGTTTTGGTATTTGTATTCATATTTCTTTATAATTTAATAAGCTTAGTCTAATTTCAAACAACAACGCAACAAAAAATTCTGAAGGGAAGGCACACGATATTCTACAATGATGCAGGTATAAAGACTATGATGTCAACCCTAATCAAGTGATTGGATGAGCGTTTTAAAAGCATTGAAAAGAGAAACCTCTTTATATACTGACGAGGCTGGTTGACTCACAATTTAAAACTAAATTCTCCTCATTAGAGGCAACACTGAGAGCTGAAAAAACAAGATTGAAGTCAATCTGAGCATGCTGAACAGAAGATTGACAAAAGTGAAGAAAATCCATCAAAATAAGCCGGGCTTAATAATTTTTCTACATCATCATCATCATTACTCTGGCAATTTATTGATAAAATTATTCAGTCTACGTCCGCTGATGGCAGGGCACATAAACAACAATTACTATAAGGCATTGAAACTCAGCTAAGGAAATATCCGAAAGAACCAGAAATAAATAGACACAATGATCCACTACAGTGGCGGAGTGACAAAATCCCGGAAAAATCTTCAATAGAATTACTATAAACTTTTAAAACATATGGCCTATAGAATTTTTTTAGAATTTCTATTAATTTATATATAGAAATTGCTATAAAACTTTTTAAATAACAAAAATGAAGTTTAACAGAAAAAAGCAGTCACTTAGTATTCTGAATAGTCCACATTGTTGACCATGCTCAACACTAAGTAGAGATGTACAGGATTTTGGCTCCTGTATTTTCTTTTGAAATCCGGCTCCGGCTCCGATTCCGGCCTGATCTGTCAGTAGAAATCCGGCAAATCCAGCTCCGGCCGGATTTGAAAAAATTAAATCCGGTACAGCCCTAATTTAAACTAGGTTAACATGGAAATAAAATAAAACACAGGTAGAATCTAAGAACTGTTATTTATTTGTAATATTTTTTTTTTTGTTTTAAACATTTTTCAAATAATGATTATTAAACAACAAAATAATCTACTTCCCAATAACTTCACAATATCTGCTATTATTTCAGCTCCTACATTTTAAATTTTTTTATTTCAATTCACCTCCCCAAGGCCATGAAGGCCACTATAGTCGAGGAGGCAACTTTTTGATGATGAAGGCCACTATAGTCGAGGAGGCAACTTTTTGATGATGAAGGCCACTATAGTCGAGGAGGCAACTTTTTGATGATGAAGGCCACTATAGTCGAGGAGGCAACTTTTTGATGATGGAGAAGAGGCTCAAGCTTGGTCGATGAAGTCCAACTGTGTTTTGGACCTTGTCTAAAAAAGAAAGAACATCATTAGAAGAACCAGTCTTGTAGAAGTAGAGAATGGAATTAGGAGTAAGATAATGGTGAACACAATAAAGAAAAACAACTTAAGCAGTTACGAACTCATTGTATATATGGTTTTCACAAGAGGTCAGTAGTGAATGATAATCCAAGAAAACAAAAAGAAGAGGACTCAGTTAGAGGGTTGCCATTCTTTAATATAGGAATGTTGACAGTTTTTCTTGTTAGATTTTTCAGATGATTTGCTGTATTTTTTGCAACTTTCAAATCATTTTTTTTTAAACCATTCCTAAAATTTCTTTATTATCTCTTGAAGTTGGTTTCAACTTTCACCCTCATCCAGTAAGAATTTTAAATGTTTCATATTGTTTGTATTTCTTTATAATAATTCCTACTATTTTAAGTGAAATATTTGTACGTTCTTGAATTTGTATGTTCTTTTATTTCTATAAATCGAACTATAAATTGAACTATATTTCTACAAATATTACCTTGTTTGTAAAAGTCTATAATAAGTTTTCGTTGAGTAGTATTTAGGTATTTACCTTTGGGTGCCATACTGTTTGACAAACAAAGTTTTTAATTTCAATATTTGGGTACTCTCATTCTACTGATGAATTGTTTGCTGTATATTAGTTACATTAGACGAAAAAAATAATGCAAAGTTTATTGATCTTGACATATTAAAATCTTTGATTGCTTAAGACAGGCTGATTATGAATGTGGTTTTTTTAACTTTAACATTTTGAAATTGAAATGACTAGTGAATTTTAAACAAAACTCAATTGTTTACTGTCAATAACAATTCCAGTTTTGTTGATATTTTTATCTAATATATTTTTGTATCAAATACTGTTATATTTTGTTTTTTAATGATTGTCTTTCCCTTTTAGAGGTCTAAAAACGTAGCTTTAGAAACTAAATAACTAGACCTGCTCTAGCTGCTAAGAATCAGCCTCTTGTTGTAATGTTGTGTTTTCTCTTTGCTGATCATGTGAGATATCATCTCTTAAATACTTCCTACCAAAGTACAATTTTATTTTACTTGTTGTTTAGGTAAGTTGCATCATACTTTTTACCTTTGTGCTTAAAAAATTTTAAATTTTTCTTTAAACATCAGTGCATTGGCATTCTCTCTAGTCTTCATGTTTTCAATGCAATTTTTGAACTTTCTAAGTCTTCAGTTTTTAAGTCTATTGTCAATCATTTTTTCTTTATTAACTTTCATCTTTACTTAGTAACTTAAAGAATAAAATTAAAAATTAAAATTAAAAAAATAGCAACTTGTAACTTTAAATAGTGAATGCTTGCAGCCTTGTTAAAAGTGAGTTTGTTTTAAAAATACAACTTTGACTGTAGTGTAAACTATTGTGGTGATTTATAAGTGCGTTTGTAACAATATAAATTTATTAGTTTATGAAGTTACAAGTTATGAGAAGTTACATGTTTTAATTATTTTTTTTCTAATTAATGTATAGCTTGATTTAAAGCCAAATGGAAGAATACTTGTACATGTGAAATATTTTTCTGAGAACGTGGGTAAGTTCAATTTTTTTACAATTTACTTTGTATAAATTATCACAGATCTTATATAAATTAATGTCATGTGTAATAATCTTTTAAAAAGTCTGTTTATCATGTTAAATGATTATCAGAAAATGTACAATTTGATACAGGTGACCCAAATGGTGGTGCTCTTGATGCGAATCAATTGAAGAACTTGAGTGGTTTGCAGATGCGTCGTGGTGCTGTGCGTAAAGCGAAAATTCATTTAGTCAAAGCGCACCAATTTATAGCTAAATTTTTTCGTCATCCTACTTTTTGTTCTGTGTGTAACCAGTTTTTGTGGTGAGTTTAAAAGCTTATATGTCTAAAAAAAAATTTATTTGAATTTATTACTAAAGAACATGTAATTCTAAGGTTGTTGTTAGGTGTTAAAATTTTGGGTGGGTGTTAAAGGTTTAAAAAAAAATGGGTTAGCACATTTTGAGGTTTTGGGTAAGAGTTCAGATGTTTTGGAATGGTTTTGAAGTTTAATTTACAAAAAAAAAACAAGTATGTTTTGTTAGCTCCTGGGATAATTACTTGAATTTTTTTGATAAACTTTTATATATGATTAAATGTCTGAAAATTTATTATTTGAAAAGGTGAAAATCAAATATTTTGGTTGTTTATTTTTCTCATTAGGGGAGTATGCAATTTAATTCGATAATCCGCGAAATATCTATTAGTTCAATAAAACTTCTTCTAAAAGTTCTTCTTAATAAATTTTGTTAATAAGGTTGTCAGATTTTTATATTTCATGTTATATTTTTTTAACTTTAATACTTAGTATAGAGTTTCTTTTGTTTTATTCAATTTAAACAATTATGACTTGATCAATTTTTGTGTATAAGTTTTTTGATATTTTAGACACATTTAATTAAAACTTTAAAACTTTAAACTTTTGTTAAAAGTAATTGGCTTAAAATTTCAGATAGATTTTACTATGTATTGAAAGTTTATATTTATGTGATATAATAGACAAAAATAGATTTTTTTAAAAATAGATATTATTTTTAAATAATACTATAATTAATATTATTTTATAATAATAATTATTATAAACAGTATTAGTTTTTTGTTGTAATAGTATTGTCATATGTTCATCCTTAGATATCTGCCAACCAACATTGCATACAAAGTTCAATTAAAAAAAAAGTTTTTTGTTTTTTTTTAATCGAACTTTGTATGCAATCAAAGCTTAGTTATGAAAATTTCTATTCTGATCAAGCTAAGATTTTATTTGTCAGTGTTTTATTGTCAGATTTTATTGACATAAGATATTTTATTTGTCATCTTTGTTATCTTTTTGTTAATGATGCATAAGGAAATTAACATAATACTTTTGATAACAAGATGTAGAGATTAGCAACTGTTATTTAACAATTGTTCAGTAGTCAAATTCAATTTATATATTTATAAATATCTACATTCTTCTGTTATAAGAGGTACATTTGTAACTTCCCCACCCCCTTAAATGTTAGATAAATAGGTGCTTATAAAAAAAAAGATGTTTACAAATGGCAAATGCATCTGTCTAAAAGTATAAAAAAAAAAAGTGAGAGAAAAAAAATTTAATGAATCCGTCTTCTCTTTTTGAAATTTACCAGAAACTAGCTGGATTACATTGTCGTGCACATATCTTTTTTGTGTTTATTTCATTAGAAGTTGTCTCCTTTGCAAATCAGCATTTAATCTATCCACAAAAATATACTGCATATAAACAATACACAAAAATACACTGCATATAAACAATACGCAAAAATACACTGCATATAAACAATACACAAAAGTACACTGCATATAAACAATACATAAAAATACACTGCATATAAACAATACATAAAAATACACTGCATATAAACAATACACAAAAATACACTGCATATAAACAATACACAAAAATACACTGCATATAAACAACACATAAAAATATACTGCATATAAACAGTACACAAAAATACACTGAATATAAACAATATATAAAAATGTGCTGCATATAAACAATACACAAAAATACACTGCATATAAACAATACATAAAAATACACTGCATATAAACAATACATAGAAATACACTGCATATAAACGATACACAAAAATACACTGCATATAAACAATACCAAAAATACACTGCATATAAACAATGTATTAAATGATTAAAAGTTAAAAGATTGTTTTTTTCTTTCCTTTCAATAACATTAATTTTTGCTGATAGAAAATCTGTTATATTGTATTTTGTTTTTATTTGTTTTAGTTTTTTTCTTGTTTTTTATCTTTATTTAATTATATCCTTTAATTTTGTCTATTTACACTGGCCTTGATCAGAGTAAATGAGTGCGAGAGCAGAGAAATGCTTTCATAAAACAAACATGGCGAGCCGTACGAGCTGCTCCTCTAAACAGCTTTAACAAGAACTTTCAGTTTTTTCACAAGTTATCTGTTTTTTCATTAAAAAATCTGCTTATTAAATGCAATATTTGATTTTATACCTGTTTCAAGCATATGTTTGTAACATTATTATTACAAGTATATTTGCACGACAGGTGTTGTTTATTGCGCCATGAAAGCCTATGAAGTATTCTGTTTTTGAAAGAATTCTTTAGACAATTTTTTCTTTGGATTATCATTTATTCACCCATTTATTCATTATCAACTTTACTTATTTGATAAAAAATTTGACTAACTATAAAAGTTTTTACTACTTATTAAAAAATATTTTC
This sequence comes from Hydra vulgaris, assembly GCF_022113875.1. Lineage (NCBI taxonomy): Eukaryota > Metazoa > Cnidaria > Hydrozoa > Anthoathecata > Hydridae > Hydra > Hydra vulgaris. The sequence goes on from NC_061168.1 coordinate 23,403,044, forward strand.
TTTCTGTAATAGAATGCAGGAAGAATTATTATAACAATTAAAGATTCCACAATAAAAGTGCGTATATAAGTATTTTTTAGTATTTAACTGTGCATTATATTTTTTTATTTTTCTTAAATTGAGAAAAATTTATATAAAGGTTGGGCTAAGTAAAACTGACACTTTTTATATCTTGAATTAAAAAAGATTAGAATGAGCTACAAAATTGATTTTTTTTTTTTTTTATTGAATGCTTATTAAGTCTAGAACAAAAAAAAAAATAAAGAAAAGAATTGAATTTTTTCAGTAAGATAAAATTTTCTAATTTATCTCTTGATGGGAGTCATAAGATTTTGTACTAGGTGAGATCCATACTCTGTGGCAGTTTTATCCCACTTCTTCTTAAAGTCAGTACTTGATTTTGCTTGCCTAAACTTCTTACATAATTTAGCTTTAATAATCACCCAATATTGCTCAATTGGACGAAGTTCAGGACAATTTGCAGGATTGTTTGTTCTAGGCATGAAATCGATACTATTGGCATTGTAGAAGTTTAATGTGGATTTGGAGTAATGACAAGACGCTAGGTCAGGCCAAAAGATTGCATTACCATCGTGGGCGTTCCATAGTGGCAATAAGCACTTTTTAAGGCACTCTTTTTGATAGATTTCACTATTTATTGTGGAATTAGGGACGAAACTTGCTTTTTAATCAACAAATTGATATATGGCTTGCCAAACCATAATTTTTTGGGGAGTTTTTTTATTTTTATTGCTTTAAATTTAGCCTTTACCTTTTTCCTGGAGACTCACATATAAAAGTGATGTCCTGGAATCGTTTTGAAATTTAATTTCACATAAGTTTCATCATCTATAATTATACTTTTTTTTTTTTTACACAATAATTTGTATAATTTTCCTGCACGACTTTTTGCCACTAAATTTTCTTCAGGATTGCAATCTGGGGCTTTATACATCTTGAAGGACTTGATTTTATGCTTTTTCTTGATAGTCCAAACCATTTTTCTGCTAGTTTTGCATTTTAGTGCCAAATCTTGCTCAGAAATGTTAGGATTTGCCCTTATTTTCGTCAAAACATTTGTCTTCAATTTTTTGTTAATGTTCAAGTTGTTGCCGCTTCCAGGCTTTCTATTTATTGTATTAAGTGTCAAATACTTATTTAAAGTTCTATCACAGCGCTTTTAGAACATCCAACAGTTTTTACAATCGATTTGAGAGGCATATTAGGATTTTCCATTCAAGCGTGCTAAAATTGCATCACAAAGTTGTTGTTTTGTTGCCATTTTAAATAATAATAAAATTTTTCTAAAAAAACATTTTAACTGAAATACTAATACATAGATAATTGTTTTTCTGTATGATAACGTTCTGTATGATTTTTTTAACGTCCTATTTATAAGAAATAAAAAGTGTCAATTTTACTTAACCCAACCTTTAATTCATTTTATGTCATTATATATCTTTTTATAAGTTTTAGTAAAGTAAAATAAATTTACTTATAAAATTCAAAAATACTTACAATTAAAAAAGTTTGAATTTACTTAATAAATTCAAACTTTTTTAATTGTACTTTTAAAAATATTTAATATTATAAACTGAATTTACATAATAGCTTTAATAAGAAGATATAGCATTGACTAAGAAAAAGATTTATAACAAAATGTTATCAATTTATTTTTTCATAATGGTATTTGTATAAGAAACTGTTTTTTTATTAAGAAAACCAATCAGTTAGTCCAATCTAATTAAAAGCATTTATATTTTAATTAGTGCTCTATTATCTCCTCCCATAAACCTCTTTAGAGGAACCCGCTGACCCTTGAATATTTAATTTATCCCTAATGTTATCTAAATAAAAAAAATTTTATATTATGTCAACCTTGTACTCGGGTACTCAAAAAAAGCAACATTTTATATAAAGTTTGAAAATAAAATCATATTAGAAAAACTAAACTTTTTTAAAATTTAAAAAAAAATAATAACTTTTATCCAAGTTATTAACTTGGATAAAAGTTATTAAAGTTTTAACAAAAAAATGAATAATAATTTTAAAAGTTTTACAAAATTTTACTTCTTTTGAGTACCAGGTTGACGTATCTTTGAAAAAAATGTTTTCAGATAATATTAGGTGCTCCTTTCATATTCAAGGGTATATATATATATATATATATATATATATATATATATATATATATATATATATATATATATATATATATATATATATATATATATATATATATATATATATATATATATATATATATATATATATATATATATATATATATATATATATATATATATATATATATATATATATATATATATATATATATATATATATATATATATATATATATATATATATATATATATATATATATATATAAACCTACAGTAGCCTTCAAAGATTTGCAGAAAGGTAAAATCATTTGAGTTTTACTAGTATTTCAGCACATTCACTAAAGCCAACATACTATATACCAATTAGGTTTACAATTATGTTTTGAAAAAGTAATGATTATTAATTATTATATGATTACAATTAATATTTTAAAATTATTTTAGAAAAAAATTATTTGTGAGAATTTGAAGACAAAACATTTATTTTTTTTAAAAATACACATTTTGCAACAATATTTGATCACAAATTTATGAATTAAATTAATTTATATTAATTATAATATATTAATTTATAATAATTGAAATTATTATAAATTAATATATTATAATTAATATAAATTTAACTTATACAATTTATAAGTTAAAATCACATTAGTATTTTGTATTATATCCTTTACAATCAAGAATGGCATCTACGAGGCATAGAGTTAACTAAATTACTGCAAACATTTATGGATATTGAGTCTTATATTTGCTTGGTTTTACTAAATAAATCAGCATGATTTTTAGTGATGCTTGATGCTTTCTAATTGATGGTCAACATGTTCCTATAGATGTTGAATGAGATTCACATCAGGTGACTGGCCTCAAAACATGAACTTTACTAGTTCATGTTTTAGATGCTCTGACGCAAATTCTTTTTAAGCATTTTGGTTTTATATTACAAACCATTCCATAGGATTGTTTCATTTGTACGTTTATATTGACAGCTGTCGAATTTTCTTTGATAACATTACAAGCTTTTTATCCTGACAAAGTGTTATTTTTTGTTCTTTCAAAGTGTTCTTCCTGATTGCATTAGATTCTTTGTAGATCGAAGTTTTTATCTTTTTATAATTCGTCCCACAGAAGACTTAATGACTACTCAAAACTGTGTTACTTTACTAATTTCTGTTTTGAAGTGATCTCAAGGTCAACTTTTTCGCTGGAGATGAGATACTTAGATCCCATGATTTTAATCACTTATAAATAGGGTTTGGGAAAACCCGTTTTTTTTAGACTGGACAAGTTCCAATCGAGCCTACGATTTTTTTTTGGTCTGGGTCTAATTCATCTTTTTTTCTTGCAATTTTAACAATAGTATGAAAGGATTTTCTTTGTTCACATTGATTAAAATCAAGAGATTCAGTAAATGTTATGGTAAATAAATATTATGGTAAACTTGGCAAAATTAGACATTTCACATTTTCTAATATTTTATGTAGTTCTTCTTCCAGTGTTAATGCTAGCTCATTTCCTATAGCATTTTTATTATTTTCAGTTAAAGCCCCTGTTCATAATGTGTGTTTTGCCCCTTCATCTTCATCAAATAATCATTTTACTAAATCTCTTGTAAATGTTTGTTAACTCTTACTTCTGATCTTTCTTGGAAACCATATATCAAATCTATTTCAAATTTAGCATTTGCTAAGGTTGCATCTCTTTATTGTGCTTAGTACTTTCTTACTCCGGATTCTATTCTTTATCTCTATAAATCTCTAATTTATCCTTGTATGGAATACTATTGCCATATTTCGAGCGGATCTTTGAATAATTTTCTCTTTTAGAAAAGGCGCAAAAAACATTGTAAACATAGTTGGCCCTGTTCTTACAGCCAAATGTCAGTTATCACATTGTTGTAATGTTGCTTTCAATTATCACATTGTTGTAATGTTATTGTAATAATTGTAATCTCTTTCTCTTTTCTGTAAATACTATAATGGGCGCAGCTCTAAAGAGCTAAGGTCTCATATTTAGATCAAAGTTGTTGTAATATGTTTAAGTACACTTTAAGTTTTAAAATGCAGACTTAAATCAAAACAGTTTTTTAAGATAAAGAAGAAAAAACAAATAATGAAAATATATAAATATAATTATAATAAATAATAAATATACGCACACATAAATATACACACATATGTATGTATACATATATATATATATATATATATATATATATATATATATATATATATATATATATATATACACACACACATATATATATATATATATATATATATATATATATATATATATATATATATATATATATATATATATATATATATATATATATATATATATATACATACACATACACATAGGAAGTTTTACTCATTTTAGGGGTTTTGGAAAACAAGGCTATCAATGTGTAGGTAAGTCACAACTTTTTTTAGTAAAAATGCATTTAATCTATTGTCTTTTGTGCATATATTTTAAATGCATGTTTACTTTGATGTATACAAGCTGCACAGTAATTAAGTAAACCATTGTGGCTACAAAATCATTTTTTTATGTTTTCATGTTTGTTTTAACTAAATGGCTATAAAACTTGTTATATATTTTATTTCATTCTATATATATAATAAAATTACTTATTATATAATACTTTAACTGCCACTAAAACTTAGAAAATGTCAAAATATTTAATTGCCAAATAAACGGTGACTAATTTCTAATCTCCAAGGTTTAATTTTAGTCTAGTCCTTAATATAATTGTTTTTTATATTTATATTATTACTATATAAATGTTTTTGAAAACAAGATGTTTATATATGTTAAATATATAGATTTTTAAATAGTTCAATTTTGAAAACTTTATTAGTTTCATTAATTTTTTTCTTAACACTAGCTTGCTCTTGCACTGCACACAAGAAGTGTCATGATTTAATACTTTACAATTGTCCTGATTCGGCTACTTCATCTCAAGATACCATTGTATGAGTTTTTTCAACTATTTTTAAATGTTTTCTTGTTACCTTTATATTATATATTATATATTATATATATATATATATATATATATATATATATATATATATATATATATATATTACATACAATATATTATTTGTCTAATAAAGACAATATCAGCATATTGTTGTGTTAAATCATCTGTTTAGATTTGGATAGATGACATAACACTAATAATAAGTAGTAATATTTTTTGTTATGTTATTATTATTACTTTTATTATTATCATTGTTAATATTAGTCTTTTTATTATTATTAATAATAATATTATCTTTGTTATTTTTAACACTACTTTTACAGTAATAATCTAATTTCTAAATTAATATCTAAATAATAACTTTGAATTAAATTTTTTATTTTAATTTTTTTGATAGAGCTGCACCCTTTTTAACTTTTTTTTTAGTCTAAAATGAAAAAGTAGATTAAAAAAAATGATTTTTTCTCCTTATTAATGTTGCTATGCAACTCTTTTTGTTAAGTATGATTTCTTGAACTCTGTGATAGCTCTCAAGAGGCTATGATTCCATCGACAGCTATAAAGTATTAGAGTATTAACATGCCATGTTGCTCATAGATGATTTCTCTGTTAGCATTGTTGGTATATTGTTGAGGTCACATAAGAGCTCTTTGTTAGTACTTAGTTAGAATGAGCTTTTTGTTTGGGGTGTCATGTACAGATTTTTATTATCTAACCCCTTGTATGGAATACTGTTGTCATAGTTAGGCTTGTTCTTATAACCAGACTTCTCTTTTTTCAGAATGTTCTATATTAAAAAAAAAGTTATATTTAAAATATTGTTGGATTTCTTGTCTTTTAAGTCTCGTTTAAGACTCAATGTTGGCAATATTTAAAATTGTTTGACCTATCAGAGACTATAAACTTGGAATCAAATCAGAAAATTGCTAAACTTGTTTTTCATAAATAAAGTTTGAAATCATACAGTTTCCAATTTGTAGTTATTGAAAATACATCTTAACTCTGTGAAATTCATTCAAGAGCACAGTGCAAGTTTGATGATACACTTTGATAATAAGTTGGTCTCAACTGATAAAACTCTGACAGGCTTATTTTAATATGCTCTAGCTTAACATCCTCATAAGCTTCTTTTAGCATCTACCACATGTTGGATTTGAACTCACACTTTTTTTTCTCTTATCATTACAGAAGTATAGTCTGTAATACTGGGGGTAACTTGACTTACTTCATTGTTACAATAAAAAGTTTTAATAACTGCAAAGTTGTTCTCTCTGTTCATTTAGGAGATGAGTAATTTAATGACTAAATTTCATTTTGTAGACAACACAAAAGTTTTTCTTTTCAGAATTTTTGAAAAAAGAAACATTTAAGTTTTTCTTTACTCAAACATTTGCTATTGAAAAATGATTTTATTTCACAGATAAAGTCATATCTTTTATTGCTGTCAAGACTTTTTCATTTTTTCTACACTTTTTATTCGTTAAGCTGCGATATTTAGAAAATCTTGTTTCCATCTTTGTCTCTGAAATCTTGCTTTTTCTTTAGCTTTTTATATTTCTTTTCATCAAGATTTCTTTTCATGTAATTCTTTGATTCGGAGCTTTTTTTATTTAATCTTCATGGCTTTGATCAAAGTTAATATGCAAACAAATTTTAAAATAAATTTACAAGTTCTATGATATTTACATTTGTTCTATAATATTTACATTATACAAACCTTTTGGATTTTGATTGAGTCAATAAACAACAGGTTCTTGGAAAGATTTAAAAATTTTAAATTTACTAGAAATATTTTGAAGTTTTAAACAGTTTCTTTTTTACGTGTAAAATAAAAATGGTTTTGAATGAAAATAAAAGCAAAAATTTTGACATTTAGTTAGTTGGTTTTGGTAATCAACTATAAACTGTTCTTGTTGTTGCTATGCAACAGAAAAATTAGTTTTATTTTTATTGAACTGTTCAATAAATTCTTTTGATTATTACAAAACTTTGAAATTACAAATTAGCTAACGTAAGTTAACAAAAATAATGAGCAAGAATTAAAAAAAAAATTCAAAGTTAAAGAAAAAAGCGTTTCTTTCTCAATAATTCCAAAGTTATGTAACAAACTTAATAGTTATATCTCCCTACCTTGAAAACCATAAATAGCTTGTTTGATATATGTTTTTTTAAATTTAAATAACACTTAATTAATACTTTAAGTATTAACTACTAAGTTCATTTAATTATGTTAATTATTTAATTATTCCATTAAGTATTGTAAGTTCTAAATAAGTTCTTAGTACTAAGTTTATTTCATTTCATTGGTTTAAAAATTTTCAATAAATTATTTGTTTTGATTTGTTAATTGCTTTTAGTTAAATTGATTTTATAGTTTTAATTTTTTTGTTTATTTAACTATATAATACTTAAAAGTTTAATCATATCATTATCAATTATTTACATAAATTATTTTCATAATTTATCACATTATAGTTTCATAATTTCATAAATTTATCACATCAATTATTGTATAAAAGTTTAATCATATTATTATTAATATACTTTTTTGTAAAAACATATTTGAACTAATTTCCACAAGGCTGTGATGAGAGAAAATGGAGGACCACTTTTGTTCTGGTCGCTACTATTTTTTCCAGTTATATATTTTTAAATAGTTTGTGATTCATAGTTTTATACCCTCAAAATATAACCTAATATAAAATTAAATATAAAAAAATTTAATCTAATTTTTCTATATAGAAAATGAAGGAACGTTTTAATATTAATATGCCTCATCGTTTTAATCCTAAAAATTATCTTGGACCAGCTTTTTGTGATCACTGTGGATCATTGCTCTACGGATTATTTCGACAAGGTTTAAATTGTGAAGGTATGCACTGTAGTTGTATTAAACAATTTTTAATTCAACAGATTTTATTATTTACAAAATTAAAATTTTTCTGAATAACATTATTGTAATATGCAATTACATATTCATAAAGTTATGGTTACAGATATCTGTAGTCTTAGTTTTTAGTAGTCATGGTTTTAACAGTTACTCCATTTTTTTTTTTCAAATTTGTTGTTATGTTCAAAATTGCTCAAATTCATATGATGCATTATTTAAATGTTTTACTCAATTTTTAAAAAAAGTTTAGTTTTTACAAGGGTTACTATGGTTATAAATTACCCATGATTCTGCTTGTTAAATATAAAGTAATCATAGTCATAATAACAGATAGTCAATACAAGATTCACAAGTCACAAGTTTAATTTTGAATTTATGTTGAAAACTGTTTATTTATCTTGCCCAGACTACTAATAATTGCACAGAAATCTAAAAAATTTTCAAAATTAGCAGACTAGCAGTCCATTAATCATCTCATATTTTCTTGAGTCAGATATTTTTTTCTAAAACAATAATTTCTTAGTGATGTTGATGCTCTCCTTACTGAAATTGAGAATGGAAATGCTTTAATCAGTTTTAATTCAAGCACCACATAACAACTCAACACTCAAATAGTGACACTAACACAGCCAATAAATCCAACAACTAATGTTAAGCAAATGTGTTCTGTAGATGAGTTCAAAACCTTTGTTATAAAAAGCGTTATAGTTGTTAAAAATGATCTTTGCTACACTCCATGTATTAGAGATGAAATTTCAAAATTCTCAAAAGAAGATAATAACATCAAGTCAAATGGATGCATTGAATGGATGCTTCGCATTCATTTGACATAATAATAGATGTTATTGAAAAATTTTAATGATGATGTGAAAGTTTTTTATCCAATGTTTTACAATTTTGCTGGTCAGAAATTTTTGAATTTTTGAAAAATCTTATAAATAAAACCTCAACTCTTGTAGGATACCTTTTACCTTGCTAATCATATTTTGGCTCACTTAACGAAGTCTAAAAATGCAGCCTCAGTTTTATTTTTTGGTAATGCAATTCAGTTTACAGAAAGAAAAAAAACGTTAATTGAATATTTGGGAGTGTATGTGTTGAGTACTTTTTATTGAAGGAATTGTAATTCAAAATATTGCAAAAAAGATTTGTTTAAGAAACACTCCTAATTTTGTTGGCCAAAAAAAAATCATAGAAAACTAATAGAAAATTTATTTTTAAAATTGAGATGATCTTTAGTCTGCATCATCTGATTCTTTTTTACTATTTAGAATAGCAGAAATAGTATTCAGAAATTCAACAAAAATTTTGAGTAAAAATATCAACTGCAGCTAGATGACAGCAGAAATGCTTTAAGATGTTGAGGTTTTATTTTTTCAAAAATTTATAATGCTAGTTCTACTAAGGTATCTATAGAAATGTCTCTAAATCTTCTAGACCACCTTTTAACACTTTATTTTTGTGTTTGCTCATTTAATTTTAAAAGGAGCTTGTATACTTGCATAAAATCAAGTTTAAGAAAAAAAGAACAAATTTGTTAAGAAAAGAAATCAAAAAAGTATTTTTGAACTCCACTGAATAAAGATTAGACATATAAAAAAGGTTATTTTCATAGCCACAAATTTTATTAAAAACAAATTCTAATTTACAAACTCTATTGCAGCACAATAGAGAGATGCGATAAGTATCGAGTGGACATGGAAAAATCTGGTCAACTTTAAATTGAGATTTCTCTGAAACCATAGCTTTTTATTTCTTTTATTTTTTTATTTAAACTTTGCTTCCTTTTATTTAATTGTGTTGATTACCGTAGTAACCGTTGTTTACAAATCAATAATTTGACAAATGTTTTGAAAACAAATTGAGGTGCATAAAAACAATGTGAATTTTTTTTGCAAAAATCCATTGCTTGATTAGTAAACGCACAAATGTCTTTAAATCTACAGTCATAGGTTAGAATTGAGCCATACTCCAGAAAACCATGATGGATTAAACACCTATGCATGGATTTATAACTGACTTATGACTAAAAAGCTAGCCCAGGCATTTTCCACAGACAAAAATTCTCTTTCGTGGTTTATCTCCTCTGTGGCAGCCCCAGTCATTATGGAGAAGAGAAGCATCCCAGACTTTATTAAAGGCCTTTGATATGTCAAGAGCAAGAGACCTTATTTTGCCACCACCATCTAATACATGATAAAAACTTTCTGTAATTAACAACAGTTAACAAGTGAGCTGTAACACAAGAAGATTGAAATCCAAATTGAAGCTAAGAAAGTAAGTTCAGCCTGAGATTTCTTGATTAAAGACTTTTCTTTTAAATTTTTTGATGGTCTCTAAATAGGTTTTAATTGGTATACATTATCCAACCGAAAAACAATAAGTTTAAGACTATTCAAAGCGAAAAAACAAATAAGTTTAAGACTATTCAAAGATTTAAAAGAAAAACCTGGAAGTGGATGAAATAAAACTTTTCATAAATTCAAAAAGGTAAAGTTGATTCTCAGTTTAATAGCAATAAATCCAAACCAGTCACAGCGAAATCAAGCAAGAAAATTCAAGACTTCGTGTTCCTATATCATAAAAGTACTTAAAAATGCTGGAATTGAAGTATTTTATAAGAAAAATACACCTAAGAGAAACTTAAATGGTGAAATTAAAGGAATTCGATGTGCAAAGAAGTTGGCTTAATTTATGGCGGATGAATGGATATGCATAATATAAGACGACAAAACATATTGCAATGCGGATTTTTCACAACTTCCTGGTCAACAATTTTACTATAAAAACAAAGATAAACTTGTCAATGATCTATTTAAATATATACGACGAAAAAATTTGCATCTAAGATTTTTGTTTGGCAAGCAATTTGTAGCTGTGGTATGCAGTCCTCTTGTTTTATCACTAAAAAGACCTTGGCTGCCGATCTTTACATCAAAGAATATCTCCAAAAAAGACTTTCGCCACTCATGTCTTTTTTGGCTAGATCTTGCCGGTTCTCACTATTCAAAAAAATTTCTACAGTGGTGCAAAGATAATAATGTGAAAATTGCTTCTAAAGTTGCAAATCCTCCAAATTGTCATGAAAATTTTGAAAATTTTTGATCAATAGTTAAAGGAGTTCTTCGTAAGACAGGTGGAGTAACAAAAATTAAAAAAGACTTCCAAAAAAGTGGATTAATGCCACCAATAAGGAAAAAAAAGAAAAAATCTGCAAAAAGATGACATCAACCTCCTATAAAATTCGATTTCTCGGCAAACATCCTATCCAACCCTTTAAAATTTAGTTGAAACCCTAACTAATGTAAACACATTTAATATTTAAAAAATTGAAATAAAAAGCATTTATGATTTCAGAGAAATCTCAAACTAAAGTTGATCGAATTTTTCTGTGTCCACCTGATAATTAAGTGAAAACCAAATGAAGTTATGTAAGTTTTTGTTTTAAGTAATAATATCAAATAATGTAGTGAATCACTACTACTTGGTTTGATCACTAATAATTAGGGTGATAAAACCAAGTAGTTTAAATAGTTATTTTATTTAAATAATTTATATATATATATATATATATATATATATATATATATATATATATATATATATATATATATATATATATATATATATAAATTAGTTAAAACACTTATCTAATTTTTATTTTCTTCTACAGCATGTCTCTCCATCAGTAGTATCATCAGGAAAAATGTCTAAACATCAAAAAATCAAAGAATTTTTTAATGTTTAGACATTCTTCCTGATGATCCTACTGATGGAGAAACATGCTGTAGAAGAAAATAAAAATTAGATTAGTGTTTTTACTAATTTATTAATGCTCTGTTCTTTAAGAACATTGGGCACTCTATTTGTAGAATACACTAACATAATTTATATATATATATATATATATATATATATATATATATATATATATATATATATATATATATATATATATATATATATATATATATATATATATATGTATATTTCTGTAAATTGTTGCATTTGAGAGTATAGAAAGTAAAAAATGATTCTTTTGACAACAAAACCATTAGATAAAGGTGGAGAGGTTAAGGCCATCACTCTTGACATTTCTAAAGCGTTTGATAAAGTTTTGCATGCTGGTTTTCTCCATAAGCTTTCTTCTTACGGTGTATCTGGAAACATCTTTAAGATTATTGAATCTTTTCTTTCCAATCGTAGTATAAAAGTTGTCCTTGATGGACAGCACTCTTCTTCTTATTCTGTAACCTCAGGGGTTCCTCAAGGTTCAGTCCTTGGTCCTATACTCTTTTTAATTTACATTAACGATCTTCCAGATATTCTCACATCTAAGGTGGTATTTTTCGCTGATGATACTGCCATTTATTCTTGTCATGATAAGAAGCCAACTCCCTCTGATTGCTTGCAGGGGGCATCTGAGCTTGAAAAGGATCTCACTTCTGCTACAGCATGGGGCTCACAGTGGCTGGTGAGCTTTAATTCAGATAAAACTAAATTTTTTTCGGCCAATCGTTATCGCAATATTTTAGACCTTCCTATATTTATGAACGGTAATGTACTCGATGAGTCTCCTACCCTTCATCTTCTAGGATTAACTCTTACTTCTGATCTTTCTTGGAAACCTTATATCAAATCCATTGCAAAATTAGCATCTGCTAAAGTTGCTTCTCTTTATCGAGCTCGTCACTTTCTTACTCTGGATTCTATTCTCTATCTCTATAAATCTCAAATCCGGCCTTGTATGGAATACTGTTGCCATATCTGGGGCGGATCTTCTAATGATGCCCTTTCTCTTTTAGACAAGGTGCAAAAACGCATTGTAAACATAGTTGGACCTGCTCTTGCAGCCAACCTTCAACCTCTGTCACATCATCGTAATGTTGCTTCTCTTTCTCTTTTCTACAAATACTATAATGGGCACTGCTCTAAAGAGCTAGCGTCTCTTGTGCCATCTACTAAAATTCATTCTCGTGTTACTCGTCATTCAATCATCTTTTTTCTGTTACTGTTCCTAAGTGCTCCAAAAACTCTTATTCGTCTAGTTTTTTTCCTCGAACATCAGTTCTTTGGAATTCGCTTCCTTCATCATTTTTTTTATAAATTGTAAAAACGCAAATTTAATTGGCCAGAATGTTTTTTAAAAATATTCTAAATCTTTTTTTTTTTTTTTTTAATAAAATGTTTTTTTTGTTTTTTTTACTGTATATCATGCGCAGGGTGTTGCTACATCAACTATCTTATAGCCTGCTGCTACAAGGAAGTGCTGCTACATCGACTATCTTATAGCCTGCTATAAGATAGTAGATATAGTTAGGTTGTCAGAAAGTTTTTCTGACAACCTAACTACATCGACAATAGTTAGGAGTTAGTTAACCCTGTAAAAAAAAAAAAACTTAAAATAAATTGTTTTGCACCAATTAAAGCCTTTATAAGGTTTGTGGTTATGAAAATAGCAGTTTTAAATTTCCTGTTTTTTATGAGCTTATTTTTTGTTACGATTTTGATATGGTAATCTTTCCTCGGTAAAAGCCTTTCAGGATTATTAACAAGACTATTAGTTCCTATTATTGGTTTGTACATTGGCAATTGTATTGTATCATAGGATCTTATTGTATTGACATTATAGCCAATATCGTGTCATCATATTAAGTTTATTTAAGTAATTTATCCCTATTTTTTTATCAGTTATTTTATTTTGAAACTGAAGGTATTAGCATCCTTTACAAATATCTTTTTTTTTTAATAACAACTTCACATAAAAGAGCTTGGGTATGTTTAGTGTAAAGGTTAAGAATAACTATTAAATAATTCAAACCTTTTAGGTATAACCTGAAGAAGATAGCCTCACTATATATGATAGCAAAATTGAAATAAGATTACAAACAGTTATATGAAACACTGATCTTTTTAAATGCAAGTATATTTCATGATTATCTGGCAAAGCCCAGAAAAATATATGAATAGTTAACTATAGGCTTTTATCAATATAAATTTAGTACTTAGGAATAGTGTGAATATCATCCGTCTTATTCAATTTTAAAAAAGTGTCATTATTATTTTCATTCCAGTCAAGTTTTTGTAGACGTTTGACCAATGATTTATCCTTTTTGTAGACGTCTGACCAATGATCTTTTATATGATTTATTCTTTAAAGATTTATATGATTTAATATGAACTGCTTTATCTGATAGGAAAAGGAAAGTTTGATTTCTATAGGGATATAAAAAAAGATGCTCATGCTTTAGGAATTATTATACATGAAGAAGAATATGGCTGATTTTTTACATATTGAAATATTAACTTACCTACTTACAACTACAATTATTATACATGAAGAAGAATATGGCTGATTTTTTACATATTGAAATATTAACTTACCTACTTACGACTACAATTATTATACATGAAGAAGAATATGGAATTTAGGAATTATTATACATGAAGAAGAATATGGCTGATTTTTTACATATTGAAATATTAACTTACCTACTTACAACTACAATTATTATACATGAAGAAGAATATGGCTGATTTTTTACATATTGAAATTTACATATTGAAATTGATTAACTTACCTACTTACAACTACAATTTTGCTAAAAGTTTAAAAATTCATTTAGGAGTTTTTAGCGAAGAAAATTATTCATGTAATTTTTTGTTCATGTTCTAAAAACTTTGATTAAATTTGCTGTTAGTTTAGTTAAAAAAAATTTTATCATCAAAAACTTTTATTTGTTTTAAATTAACAAATTTTATTTTTCACAATAAAAATTTTTTTTTAAATAGTTATGTTTTTTTTGACATTTGTTTAATAGTTATGATTTTTTATTATTATGTTAATTTGATCATTATTTATTAATATCATATTTTGTAGATTTCTTTATAATATGTTTATGTAGTATTAGTTTGGCAAGATTTGTTTATAAAGTTATGATTTATTGAAGTTATATATCCAATTGTCAATCATTGATATTATATTTGTTAAATATTATATTTGTAGTTCATCACAAAAATTTTTATTTTAACAAAAAAATTTTAAATTTTAGCATGTAACACAAATGTTCACTTTAAGTGCAAAGCCAAGGTTCCAAATTTGTGTGGAATCAATCAGGTTCTTTTTGCGGAAGCCATCAAACATGTTGAAGTAAGTTTTGAAATATTTTATAGGTATGAAGTTCCAAATTCTTTATACTGTTGTTATTTACAGCTGTTTAGCTTTATATTAAAAGTAAGCCACTTTATATTAAAAGTAAGCCACTGATTTTGTATGAAGTAGGTGTTAAAGTAAAGCTGTTTATTACTTTTGTGTGTAAAACACAAAACCTTATAAAACAAACAGTTAAAAAACCAGCTAAAAATTTTTATTTCAAAACATATATGTTATATATAGTGATATATGTTTCTTGTTTGTAATTCTAGTTATTTTTCTATCTTATAAAATATTTTACAATAAATAATATAGATGGAAAAAAAGAAGCGTGATAGTGTATTAGAAGACAGTGAGTTAATAAATATGGAGGATGAAACTACATTATATGAGTCAGTATGGGAACATTCAACTATACAACCTACTCCTCCAAAAAGAACAGCTAGTATTCGTCCTGAAAGCAAAAAGAGACGCTATGACATTAATGATTTTAAATTTTTGAAAGTTTTAGGAAAAGGAAGTTTCGGAAAAGTAAGTTTTTTTGTTATATTATATATATATATATATATATATATATATATATATATATATATATATATATATATATATATATATATATATATATATATATATATATATATATATATATATATATATTACATATATATATATATAGAAATTAATACTTAGACTTAAGAGACTTAAGAAGCTTACATTAATGGGAAACAAAGTTTTTCATAAAAAAGATGTTATATATCTTAAATGATAAATTTTGATTTATCGCTATAATGATCAAATTATTGATGTTATAAAAATGATTTTAAATGTAAAAGACCCCTAAATTTAGTTTTAGTAAGTAACAAGCTTTAAAGTTGTTAAAGCAGCTAAGTATAAATTTTAAATTTATACCTAGCTGATATGAACTGAAACTGAGTAACACGGTTTAATGCGGTAGTGGTGTAGTGGTAGAGCGCTCGCTTCATAAACGAGTGGTTCCGAGTTCGATCCCCACCACGTCCCTGGTAGTACCGCGCTCAACTCGTTTCTCCGCGCAGCGGCCTTGTTCGTCAAGGTTCGTGTTTCGGAGTTATAGAGTTGAGAGAGGGTTATAGCCACAAATAAGTAGCCTCCTCGTCTGTAGTGGCCGTCTCGGCCTTGAGGAGGTGAATTAAAATAAAAAAAAAAAAAATAAAAAAAAAACACAAAATGTTCTGCATAAAGGGCCAGTAGCACCTTGAAAAAATTAAAAGCAAAATATTGACCATTGGACAAGAGTATCAGAAGGGATTTCAAATCCGCCTATTCAGATAGCTTATTAATTATAATAATTTGTTGTTTCATCATAAATTTTTATTTCATTTTTTGCACATTGCCAGTTAAGTAAACTATAGCCAATAATGTAGATTTATAAACTGAGCTTTTAAGATCATGTATATTACCCAGCAGTTCTTTTTCATCAGTAGAAATATCTCTACAACATATGTCACAATGACCATCGATACCATCTACAAGAATGTCAAGTTGTTATATCAATTTAGTATCTTTGAATATGAATTTTTTAAATTACAAATTTAGCATTTATAAAGTAAGTACCTCCAGATCCCTGATGAAGCTTAGAAAAAGTTTTTTCAAGTGGGTCTGTTGAAAACCAATCTAATAAGACATACTTTGGTATGTTTTATTAGGTTAACCAAATAACTGAATGCCAGCACCAAGTGCTTTGACATTAGCAACATTCCAAAAAGGAATTTCAATAGATACAGCAATACCTTTAAATGCTTTATTTTCAATCTTTGGATGCATTCTTATTTTTTAATTACTGATTTAACATTTATAAAATACCTTTAGCAAAAACTTCCATTCCTTTATTTTCAATATCTGGATGCATTCAAATGGCAGCTACTGTTACTTAGCAAAAAAACACATAGACAAAACTTTAAAGTCTCTCTTGGTTTTGGATAAATAGATTTACCTGTAAGTTTAAAAAAACTAATGCACTTTATAAAGTTTTCAAATCAGTTTTATATAAAGTTTTCAAATCATTCCATTTGGTCAAAACCAGTTCTCCATTGTGCAAAAATTGAAGGTTGACAATTTTTTCTGTCAACCAGTTGTTTTGTATAGGTTTTAAGACATACAAAAGATAAGATAAAGATCATATAATAAATATAATAGTTGTTAACTATGGTTTGTTTTAAACATTTCAAAAAATTGTTGATTTACAAAGTTATCATCGGTAATAATTGCTGGTGTCTTGCTAATACCATTATTACATATTTTATCAGCACATTTTTAACATTGAGCAAATTGAAATTCAGGAAAGATTTGGAACAGGTTGAGCTCTACATGTAAATTCGGGACCTCAAAAAAGACATTTAATTATAAATGATAACATTGTTGTAGCTAACCTTTCAGGGTAGTTTACTACATGACCAAACAAAGCACCTTTTTGGTAAATGACATAAACCTCATCAATTAAAAGTTTGAAATTTAGGTCTTTCATTAAGCTTTTTTTTGAGGTCAATTTTAAAGTTTGTATACCTGATAACTTGTAGTCGATACACAAACGGTTGTATAAACTGCATTGCATAGCAAAATACTTATATGATATATGGTTTATAAAAGTTAACCTACATTAACTTTTCTCATAGCATTAAGGTGCTCAACTAGAATATTTGACTGATGTGAACTTTCTTTAAAAATCTAATGCTTCAAATAAAGCTGAATTTGCTTTTATTAATTTTGATTTATTAGCAGTTAAAAAATAAATAATGGTACATTTTTGATTGTATGTGTAAATGTTTTTGCTGGAAAACGATAACATTGTTATTGTCACTTTACAAATATAAATTAACTTTGGTACTGCTAATATATTTCGAGAATTTCAAAAACTGCTTGAAGTTACAGTTTATC
The DNA here is from genome assembly GCF_022113875.1 of Hydra vulgaris. Lineage (NCBI taxonomy): Eukaryota > Metazoa > Cnidaria > Hydrozoa > Anthoathecata > Hydridae > Hydra > Hydra vulgaris. The sequence continues at coordinate 23,421,118 of NC_061168.1, forward strand.
TAACTTTACTTGCTGGTGTGGGTAAACAACTAGGCAAAGTATTTTTAAAAACAGATTAAAGGTTTAATAGCCATTGCTTCCTGTATTTGGTTTCAAAAGGTGCATTATCTGGTCAATGCAGTCAACAAACTGCTGCATAGTCTAAAACAATAAAATCTGCTCTTGGTTTAGCATCGCTCCATTTTTATTTTTCCTCTAAATTCTTTGGGAATTTATAAATTGATTTTTTTTTTCCAGTTAAGTGATATTTCGACTTGCAAAGAGGTATACAGTATTTCAAAGGCATCTTTAACTATTAAAATTGTTAGTTTAACAACATTCTAGCTGTTAACTTTTAGATCTTGAAGTTGCGCTATCAAATTTATAAGATTTACTAAAAAAGCACAAACTTTTGTCTAAAATTAAAAAATGAAAATGTAAACACAGTATTATAAATCAACCTTTGCTCAAACAATTTTACTGCACAATGTCAAAGGCTGTTATTATAGAAGGCCATGAATTGAAATAATAATAATTGAAAACTCTAAAAAAAAGTTTAATAAAGGTTTATAATACTGATTTACTTTAACTAAAGTTTTTTTTAATTCAATTAAAAAAAATAAACTAAGCATAGTAAAAAGATATTGTGTAAAGTAAATTATTTGCAATTACTATTTAAGTTTTTACATTAAAAAAAATTTTATTCAGAACAAGGTCAATTTTCTGTTTATTTATGACAAAAAAAAATATTTGATTTTACTTTTAAGTAAAATATTAGTTATATTATTAAATATTTAAGTAATATATTATATAAATATTATAAGTATTATATTATTAAGTAAATATTATATTATATAAATATTAGTTATATGTTAAATATTTAAGTAATATATTAGTTAAAACTAATATAATTTTACTTAAATATTTGAGTTGTTTAAATGTTAGGAACACAACTTGCTTTAGAATTTGCCCTAGTTTTTGCATGTATTATTTTATAAGGTATTGTTGGCAGAAGTACCTGCAGAAAACAATGCTGTGTATGCTGTCAAAGCTTTAAAGAAAGATGTTGTTCTTGAAGATGATGATGTTGAATGCACTTTAGTTGAACGAAGAGTATTGGCATTGTCGACTCGGCATCCTTACCTCACTCATCTAATGGCTACTTTTCAAAACGAAGTAAGAATGTTAGTATTTTTAAAATATTAAGGTTAAAATGTTTTAAACATTTACAAAAACTATTCAATTTAAAATGTTTTTATTATTTTAAATATTTACAAAAGCTATTCAATTTAAAATGTTTTTATTATTTTAAACATTTACAATAAAAAAATTTTTAATATATAAAGTAACTATTATTATTACTCTTTTATCAAATATTCAAAATTTTATTTTTAATTATTTGCATTTCGGAAAAATATTTATTGGATTCACAACTAGCTGTTTCAATATACACAATGTATTCACAGCAGTTTCGGTGTGTCAGGTGTTGTTTTATATCAAATATTTTAATCTATCAGGTATTTTGATATATCAAGTACTTCGATCAAGTTAGATAAATAGGAAACAAATATCAAATACATAGTTGCAAAAACTAACTTTGACCAAATCAATAATATTTTTTTTCAAGTTATATTTAGCTGGCAGAAACATGTTTTGAAATACATCTTTAAAATCCTATAGGGAATTTTTTATGACATAGTTTCACATTTATTTGTTTAATCATCCTCATCATAAGAGACTTAGAATACCTAAAATTGTTTCAAATATGCTATTTGTTATTGTTAACTAAAATTATCATGTCACTCTTACCTCCATTGTTATTTATTTAGTTGGATTTAATAAAAACTACATTTAAGGGTCTTAGGTTGAGTTTTTAATTAATCTGTTAATATATTTTAACTGGCATATGTGGCATTTAAACAGTGCCCAATTAGATTATTCTAGATCTTTCTAGATCACATGGATGGTCACATGGATGTATATATACTATCTTTGTGATTGCATGGGTTCTAGATTATTCTTGTCTATGATTTTGATGTCTGCAATCAATCAATCAATATAAAGTATTATGTTCAAATTTTTGCTTTTTGAACATTTTTTTTTTTTATAAAATTAAGGAGAAAGGAGTAGGCTTAAGGAGATAATAGTAAGTTTTGTTTGTTTTTAGTAAGTTTTTTTGTTTTGTTTTTTGTACAAAATTTGTTATGCGTAACAAAAAAGTTGCCCTGAATATTGATGTGAAATATCAACTGGACATATTTATAAGATGAAAACTCCTAGTGATGAATCTCATTTGTTGGTGGTATCATATACTTTAACAAAGGTTTTATCAAAAAAAGTTCAAAACAAGGGTGAAAAGGACAAAACAAGCTCAAAATTGAACTGTAGCTAACTGAGATACTTGTAAACCTCTAATGACAGCTATTAAAGATAGATTTATTGGTATTTATTTACACCATTTCAATAACTACTAACAAAAGGTTGGTAAAATACTTACTTTATTTATATAGGCAGAAAAATTTTTGAAAGCTATAGAACTTTATATCCTCAATGACATTGAAGTAGTTTGTTTATCTTCACACACCAGTCTGCAAGGTTATAAAACAAAAATTTTATCTAAACAACTCTCTGACAGATCATTATTGTTTATACATTATGACCAATTCTATCTTGTTTTTAATAGTTCAAGGTAAAAGATTACTTTAGATAGAGGAATTGTTGTATTTGCTTGCCGTAAGCTGTGCTTAAACATAACACTGAAACATAAGTATAAAAAGGCAAGGCATTCAAAGATGGTAATAAATTTCAATAAGATTATGTAGAAGTTGTTATTACTAAGAACTTGTGCTGAAAACATTAAACAACTTAACAAATAGTAAAAAAAAAAAAGAAAAGTTAAAGAATAGGTTTTAAGATGTTTTTTTCAATCTAATAAAATTTATTGATTTACAGAAGCCATCAATGGATTTATTAGAAAACTAGCTCATCTACAACAGAAATGCTCAAATATGTTTCTGTTGTGGATAAGCATGAAGTCTGGTATTTGTATTCATGTTTTGAAAACTTGAATTTAAAGTTGAACAATATTTTAACTATGATGATGAAGACACCAATGACACTAAAATTATTAAAAGCTTACATTTTTTGACAAAAATCAGTTAATAATCACTCTAATTCAAAATTGTTTACACACAATAACTAAAAGTAAAAGACCTTTATGAGCTAGTGAATCCAAGTTAACAACACAACTTGTGTCTTTAAGAGCCTTCATCAAATAATTCTCAATTTAAAGAGGGGTGTAATAGGGTGAAGTTCTTGAAACAGTTATAGCATTGATTGCTTCTTTAAATTTCGGTTTCATGACATTATCAGAAACATCTTAACATTAGTTCTTTGTAGGATTTCTCCTTAGTGTTAATAGCATTATATCCAAAAACTTCTGTAATGATATCTTTAGTGTTAACAAAGTTATATCCAAAAACTTTCTATGAGGATATACTCATCTGATAACTTGTGGGTAATACAAACATCAAAGTCTACTAAATTTTTTAACCATATGATAAAAACTGCGTTGAATTTTGTCTTTTGTTCAAGATTATTTTATCTTTTTGTTCAAGATTATTTTGTCTTTTGTTCAAGATTATTTTCTTTTTTCTTTTATCCTTTTTAACATTTAAGTCATAAAAAGGATTGTTATAATCATTTCTTTTTTCACAGCCACCTCTAGTATTTTCTTTTTTCACAGCCACCTCTAGTATTTTCTTTTTTCACAGCCACCTCTAGTATTTCTGATTTCTTGAAACATTTTATAAAAGCTTAATATGTAGTGAAATTTTATATTTTTTTCTTGACTCAAAATTTTTTTGAAAATTTATCTTATTGACTTTTTCCAATCTGCTTTTTCAATGCAAATGAAAAGTTTTAGCTTTCAGAGATTAATAATTCTTTAATCCACTAGTTTGATCTACCAAGTACAGCCAATTGTGCAAGGTTGAATTTGGTTGAAGAAAGATAAGATTCAACTAATCATACTTTTGCATGTTTAGGTGGACAGAGCAAATATCTTTAACCAAGGCAATTTTTTTTTTTTTTTTCTTTTCTCAAATATTTTTGTTAACATTCAAATTTTCGATTGGTCCTAATAGCAACAATTAATGTGTTTTATGCTTTTGATTAAAGAACATTGATTAAAATGGCTTTATTTGTTGACATTAAAAATATTTGAAATAAAAGTTAATGAACAAATAATTGCTCTTGCAAAACAATCATTTGTTCAGTACTTAACTTTGCAGAAACAGTTTAGACAAGGCATACTTTACCTACAGAAAACAAAAAAAAAGTGAATTGTTTTAATGTTTAACTTTGACCTTGAACATTTTCTTTTTCTTAAACCAGACACAAAAGATCTTTTTCTTTTTCTTAAACCAGACACAAAAAACAGCTATCCATTTGAAGATTGAAAACTCTAGTAATCAACCCTTTTCCAAAGTACAATGTAATTTGCAAAGTATAATGTCATTTCTTTAATAAACAAACCATTAACTGAGACATTTTCAGTTTTAAAATAATATTTAATGAATAAATTCATAAAATCTTAAAAAAAAATTCATAGCTTAATATAAAAAATTTTAAGTGGAGAATTTTATTAACATCTCTTAATCTCTTTTTTTTTTTTTTTTGTTTTTAACTAAAAAATTTCAAGAAAATTATAGTCAAAACTGTACTTTCATTATTTTAGAGTCATTTATTTTTTGTTATTTTAGAGTCATTTATTTTTTGTTATGGAATACTTGAATGGTGGAGATTTAATGTTCCACATACAGTCCTTTGGCAAGTTTGACGAAAACAGAGCTCGTTTTTACGGAGCAGAAGTTGTTTGTGGGCTTCAGTTTCTTCATAAAAACTTAATTATATATAGGTATTTTTCTTCTTAGATTTGTGTGAATGTGCTTATATATCTATAACTTATATATGTGCTTAATTATAACTTCAAAACATACATAGCAGCACATCCAAAGTAGTTTTTCTGATTTGCTTTTTTTTTTAATAAGAAATGTAAGGTTACACTTGAGTAGCTTTCGCTGTTTTATCTGTTGTTAAGAATAGCAACAGTAACGAACAGTAATATCACTATAAGATCTTAGCAAAAAAAATAGTTTGACTTTTTAAGTTTTTTTGTTTTGTTTTTTGTACAAAATTTGTTATGCGTAACAAAAAAGTTGCTCTGAATATTGATGTGAAATATCAACTGGACATATTTAGTTTGATTTTTTTTTTTTTTTTTTTGCCAAATCAGTTTATGAAAAATGATATTGAGTTTTTTTATCTATTAAATTAAAAACTTAAATTTAAAACTTTATTGACAATTGTTTTAATTTATCAAGAGCAATATTACAAGTTATAAATAAGTTAAAAAAATTATAAACAAATAATTTAGTTAGACTTTAATTTTATTAAGGGATTTAAAATTAGACAACATTTTGCTTGATCGTGAAGGCCACATAAAAATTGCAGATTTTGGCATGTGTAAAGAAGATATGAACGATGGAGTCAAAACAGCTACATTTTGTGGAACACCTGACTATATTGCTCCAGAGGTTGTTTTTTTTTTTTTTTTTTTTCTCTGTAATTTTAAAAGTTTAAAATTTGTTAAGCGAGTTGATAAGCGAGTTTAAAATTTTGATAAGCGAGTTGGTATGCAAGTTTAAAATTTGTTAAACGAGTTGATGAGCGAGTTTAAAAGTTTGATAAGCGAGTTGATAAGCAAGTTTAAAAGTTTATTAAGCAAGTTGATAAGCAAGTTTAAAAGTTTAAAAAAATTTATATAATGAATAGTTATTTTTTTTTATCATTATTCTTGTAACTATAGTTAGTTATAATAATTAACATAAGTCATTTAATTATAAGTCATTTTATTATAACATATGAAAATATTCTGTTATGTTTATTATATCATTAGTTTATTAATAGATACTTAAAGCTCAGCGATATGATTCTTCAGTTGACTGGTGGAGTTTTGGTGTTCTTCTATATGAAATGCTGATAGGTCAATCACCATTCTCTGGTGAAGATGAAGATGTTCTTTTTGCAAACATTTGTCGTGATAAGTTGTACTTTCCTAAGTGGGTCTCTGAACCTTCTGTATCTATTCTAGGTCAAGTAAGATTTTTTACTTTATTCTACATATCATTTTTTTGAACTTCGAAAATAAAAAAAAACTATAGGAATAAAGTTATAATCAATATATTACATGTTTTTAATAAATCTTTTATGAAATATAAAATAAAGTTTATGCAGATTTTGTGAATTTTTTTTTTAGAAATATATTGAAAAGACTAATTTTGTTAATTTTTACTTTTTTTAATTTTTACTTTTATTAATTCTTTTATCATTAGATACTACCAATCTAAACCCTAATACGTTAGTTGTGTACCTTTTTCTGTTTTTATTTCAGTATAACCTCATCAGTTATGTTTTGTGACCACCAAATTTAGCAGTAAGGCTGTAATAGTTTTAGGAATCCCAACTTTTAGTTATAATTAAACTCTTTTGATAAAGTATTTTCATTACATACATTAAAATTTTGTTATGTATGCAATGAAAATGTATTTATTATTTAAAAATAGTAGATGGTCCAACTGCAGGTCTAGCGACATTTAATCTAAAAAATAGAAAAGGCAGTTTTGTAGATTTTCAAACAATATCAATAATAGATTTTAAAGGACTGCACTAAAGTATAAGGATTTGTTGCAACATTTGACAAGGAGATTGTTTTTAATTAATTTAACATGATTAATTAATTTGACTTATTTTAATAAAAAAAATTATTTCTTGGTGCTTGACTTTGTACAAAATTGTTTAGAAAATACATGTAACATGCAGAGTCTGGGACTGTGCACCTCAGATTACTAATACAAGCCAATAGAGTTTTGTATTTTCAAATGTTGTAAGAAAATCTAACCCTTTATCAATCTTTTTCTAATCACTGCCACACTGTATGCTTCATTAGAGTATAAGATTTCCTTATTAAGCTTCATCTGCCACATTTTAATTTTTACCACTCGTATTATTTTTGTAAGCACAATTTCTGACAACAACAAAGAAATAATAACATGAGCAGCTTTAATTATAATCTCTGCAATATTGCTTGCAATATTTATTGCAATAAATCTTTAAATATTGGTGCATTTATTTTAATTTTAATTTATCTTTAGCAATATATCTTTTAATATTGTATTTACTTTAATTTTACTCTGCTGTTTTTATTAAAAACCTCTCACTTAATCTTTCTACTACACCTTTTCAAGATGTAATTGAGAAAACAAAAATTGTAATTAAGAATCGTAAGATGTAATTGAGAAAACAAAAGTTGTAATTAAGAAACGTAAGATGTAATTGAGAAAACGTAAGTTGTAATTAAGAAACATAAGATGTAATTTAGAAAACGAAAATTGTAATTAAGAATCATAACATGTAATTGAGAAAATGTAAGTTGTAATTAAGAAATAGAAAGATATAATTGAGAACACAAAAATTTTAATTTAGATATCGCTTTAAAGGAGTAAGTGTAAAATGGCGCTTAAAAAAAATGGCGCGTAAAAAAATGGAGCGTATAAAATGACGCACTTAAAAATGAAGCAAGATTTGTAGCGTAAATTTAATTTTTTAGGGAAAAATTTAGGGAAAAATTTATAATTTTTGGGCATATGAATTTAACATAATAAACACTAAAAACATTTTAGGGAAAAATTTATAATTCAATTAAAAATTTTAATTAAAAATTATATAATTAAAAATCACTTCATTGATCATTAAAGCACCAACTTGTACGTCTTCCATATTTAAAATAGTTGCATAGTGCGTGGTTGCGTGTTGTACCGCACGTGCACAATCTCCTCCCATTATAGTATTTTTCGCCTCAATTACAATTCGTTCTAAGTACTGCATGCGCTGTTCCGCAATCCCGTCACCTAATACAGGTGGAATGCGAATTGCATTTTTAACGTTACTTTTAATTTTGGACCAGATCGTTTCCACCGGGTTCAACATTGGACTGTAAGGTCCCAAAACGTAACAACTGAGCTGGTGAATTATCAAACACCCTTTGCAAACGAGCGTGACAAGGAGCATTATCTGTTACGACGACCAAGTCCTCCAAACGATTCCCGGATGTAACCCACTGGTGAAACATAGCCAACATCCACTCGTTACAGGAATCTGCTTTAAATGATCCCCTGGGAGTTTCTATCATGACGATATTTGTAGTTGAAATAGCTGCGATCAAGTGTATGTTTAAACCTTTTGATGCAGGTACTTTCCTTGCGTTTTTCTACAAAAAAGGTTAAAATTTGTTTCATCCAACCAAACTATCTGACGACCATTTGTGATATGTTCGTTGATGTTTCTAACATATTCAGCTCTTTTTTGTTTGTTTTCATAACTGTTCATTGTAGAAGGCTCCTTGTGCACTTTTTTAATGAGAACAATCTGCCTTCGAGGTAATTTGCTATTGTTGTTGTGCTAACGTTTATGTTAAATTGTCTTAATATCTTTGTTTTGATGGCCACCAATGTTAATTGACAATCATTTTCAATCCATGTTAATGTTTTTTCGATTTGATCTTCGGTCAACTTTTTCAATTTAAAACCTCCTTTTCTGATGAAATTTGAATTTCCACTGCGAACCCAATTGTATGTTGTCTTATATTTGATACCTAGCGTTTGCACGAGATTCACCCAATCTTCAAATCGCTCCGCACATTCAACAACTCTTCTCCTGTCATTTGGAGAAGATAAAACGTAACGTTTCCTTTTAACTTGTTCAATTGTGTGTATTTCATGCCGACAAATCGGACAACTTGAATCTGGTTGTTCCAGAACTGGGCGTAAACAAATTTGGTGACATAAATATTGACACGGATTTAGCTTAATCACAGACTTTCGGGTCATAGTGTATTGGCATATAACACAACGATCTTTCAATTCCATTATTATTACTTGTGCATACAAAAGCAAAATTTAAGATTATAACTTAAATTCATGTCCAAAAAGACCTTTTGTAACAACTTACAAACTTAGACTGTGAATTTGCTATTTTAATTTATGTGTTCTCAATTACAAGTTACGATTTCTCAATTACATATTACGATTTCTCAATTATATCTTACATTTTCTCAATTACATGTTGTGTTTCTTAATTACATGTTACGACTTCTTATTTACATGTTGTGTTTCTCAATTACATATAACGTTTTCTCAATTACATGTGTTTCTTAATTACATATTACGACTTCTTAATTACAACTTTCATGTTCTCATTTACATCTTGAAAAGGTGTAGTTAATTTGTTTTAAAGGTGACTTTTTCAAGATTTGTTTATTTATTTTATAGTTAATGGAAAGAAATATATCTTTGCGACTGGGCTACACTGGGGGTACTAAACCGCACATTCGGAAACATCCATTTTTCAGTCCAATAGATTGGAACAAGCTTGAAAAGAAAGAAATTAAACCGCCATTTATACCAGATGTTGTAAGTCTTTTTTTTTTTACTATTTTTATTTAAAACAACTTTGTTTGCGATCTAATTTATCCTTTAATCAGACATCTATTTTTTCTTGTTTTTATTTAAAATAAAAGAAATACAATTAATTCTAAAATAAAGGAGAATGCCCAATATTGCTATTTAAAAAATAAAAAATAAAGGAGAATGCCCAATATTGTTAAAATATCTATATTTACTTTAAAAATATATTTAGAGTAATTATATCGCCATCATGCATAAAATTACATATATTTTTTTTTAAATTAAAATATTAGACCATATTTTAATTTTGAAAAAATTATATGTAATTTTATGTATGATGGCGATAATTAGATTTTGTATTATGTTTAACTTAGCAGTGTTTATTCAATTAACAATAGTTAATGCAGAAATAAAAATATTTTACACATATGTTTAAAAGTAAACCAGACAACTATTGCATCTGTTGCTATGTTTGTTAAAATTCTTTTGCAATGAAAGTTATAAAGTTTTGATATATTTTGAAAAGTCTCTGAAATGTATTGCTTATATAATAAAAATCTCTAAAAAAAATCTTTTTACTGGGCATTAAAAAAAAAAACATGTATATTCATATATACCTACATGCATACATACAAACATAAATACATACATACATACGTACGTACGTACGTATGTACATTTATGCATATATTCTGATCTATAAATTATATAGTTTGTAAACAGAAAAAAAAAGTTTAAATAAGGATAAATTCAAACAAAGATATTATATAAAAGAACAAAATGCAAAATGATGCAAAAGTTTGTATGTGGTTTATATATGAAGTTATTAATACTGTTATAATAACAATTTTAGAAAAGCAACAATGCTGTTAACAATTTTGATCCAGATTTTACAATGGAGGAACCCAAACTAACCCCAATGGATGCAAAACTAATGGAATCAATCGATCAATTTCAATTCAAAGGTTTTTCTTTCATAAATCCAGCTTTTCATATTAAACAATGCTAAAGGTAATACTCTTAATGCTACAATTATTTTGCTCAATCGTGAGTTCGAGGCTTATTTCGTTTACCCTGATTTACGTTTTTGGTATCAAAAATTGTGATGTTTGTCTTTTATATTTAGTTAACTTTTCAAATTTATTTATTATTGATTTTAAATTTCTAGTATATTTTTGTTTTCATTTTTTATGATATTTTTTCTAATCTCGAAAAAAACATTTTTTAATATAGAAATAGAATTATTTTTATTTGCAAGATTAACATTTTTACACCCATAACATTTTTGATTGTTTTATAAATGTTGTTCTCATTAAATGTTGTTAAAATGGCATTTTCGATTATAATGCACTTATTAATAACCTTTTCTAAACTTTCTAATTTTTTAAATAATATTTTTTTTTTCTAAATTAACATTCGTTTAATGTGATGTTAAGTTTTTATAACTTTTATCGTAAATCAATCTCAACTATAAAGGTGCTTAAAAAAAACAAAACAAGAACAACTTAAGATTTTTTGTTTGTTTCAAACGCTTTATTCTTTTTTTTTTTTTTTCTTACGTGACTTAATTCCTCTACTATTATTATACTAATATTGTTATTGTTTTTTTTGTTTTGTTTTTGTGTCAATGTTATTTATGATTTTGAGAGCGTGTTTTCATATCAGTTGCTAATTTCTTTTAAGGAATTCTAGTTGCTTAATATTAAATATTTTTATCGAAACCCGTTGTTTTCAGGTATTTGGAAAAGGTTTATTTTAACTTATTAAATGTGTTATAATGGAATTTAGAGAATAAAATTACAGGATAATTTTGTTTGAAATGTATTTATTTGTAAAATTTTAAGCAAGTGAACAGTGTCTTTTTTTTTCAAATAATTGCTATATAGTTTTCTCTCTCTCAGTGCTACCCCAATGTTTACCCCAATGTGTCAAAGCTGTAAACCACTATAACATGTTTTAAGTTGTTACCATCATTATTAATTAAACCTGATTTCATCATAGTGGTAAATATATATATATACTTTTTTTTTTTCTAAAATTTCTTTGCATTGTTCAGAAATTCTAAAAGCATTCAAAAACGTAAATAATTTAAATATTTTATTAAAATAAAGGTTTATTTATTGTTGTTTTTTTTTTAATTGTTAAATTATCATTTATTTAACAAAGTAATCTTATGTGAGTTCACCATCAGCATATAAGTAATTTTGTGTTAGATAATATTTATTGTTTAATTTTTACTTTTTAACTTTTTTGTTTCAATAATAATAATCCACATAGCTTTGAAACTCTCTGTTTGTAAATATATAACAACAATGGATTTTTAGGTAGGTTTAAGGTTAAGGACGATTGACCAAATCCTCAGTCTATAGATTGGAGGTTAATCCATCTATCTGGAACAAACGTTTTCTTAAAAAACGCTACCAGTAACCCTGGTTACTAAAAAATAAACTACTCATCAAAGTACATTTTAGCTCTTGAAAGATACAACCATAGAAAGTTTAGCTCATATTTGTTAATTTATTAACAGTTTTAAAAAATGTAAAAAATAATAAACAAAATGTTACTGAAAGACCTCTTAAAGAAACATAACCATTGTTTATTACAGGTTATAATTATTATTATATTTATTTTAATACAGGTTATAACAAAGTAATTTCTGACCAACGAACAAATTACAGGCAATTTGTATACAGCTATTAAAACCATTAACCTCAAGAAATAGCAAATGTAATTTAAAACTCGTTAAAAAGTAACGGTTTTAGTTTAAAAACTGTAAAAAAAACCTTAAATCTATTGTTGTTATATTCATAAACAGAGATTTTCAAAGCTATGTTGGTTATTGTTATTGAAACAAAAACTTAAAAAGTGAAAAGTAAATGAAAAAAAAAAAACTAATACAACTCTATCAAAAAGGTAAAATAAACTGAGCTGAAAGAAAAAACTACGACTGAAATATTTGTGTATCTTCACATTTTGTGTGCATTAAGAGGTATATTAACGTATTTGCACTATAATTTTAGGCAGATTAACATGAGGTTAACATTTACTTGATTTAGTTTCTTGTGCACTAAATAATATATCCATTGTTAGTGACAGTAGAAATGAAGAACATACGGTATTTCATCTTTTTTACAAGCTATTTTAAAACATCATTAAGGTGAACATTAGGAAGTACATTTCTGTATTTATTTTTTGCGAATTTTATTTTAGAAAAGGATGATTATCAAATTCTCTCCCACTGCCCTAAACGTGAGAATAAAAAAGTGATATTTTTTTTACTATTTTCAACTAGACTTATATTTATTAATAAAATTTAAGTTCCATAGTATAATCTCTCAGCGTTTAAAAATTATGAACATATAAAGTTTGTAACCCCCTCAGGGGATTTGAGGGGATTCAGACTTTATATGGTTATATTTTTCGAACGCTGAGAGATTATACAGATGTTACAGATACTGAGAGATTGTACTTAAAACTTAAAATTTATCGATGAATATAAGTCTAGTTGAGATTAGTAAAAAAAATTTACTATCAATTTGTTGCGCTCACATTTGTTCGGTCAGGGAGGCAGGGGGGATTTAGGGCTTTTTTGTTTCCAGGTTCCAATCATCACAACTTTTGCAAGGCATCCTTATTTAATATAAGTATAAACACGAAAATGTTTCTAAAATATGGCAGCATTTTCTAAAATAATGTTTATACTATCTTGTTTAGTCTTAGTTATGATTTGGAATTTCTTGCTTAAAAAAAAATGTTTGAGTACTTTTCCTATGCATTTGAGCACTTTTTCTTTTTGGCACTTTTATCTTCTTTTTTTTTTTATGGTTAAGATTTGTTAACATGCACATATGCAATATTAAAAAATATTGCTGTATAAAGAATGTCAAATGAATGAAAAAGTTATCAACATAAATATGCCGCTTGTATGGGAAGTGAAAAGTCAAGCAGACCTCCAGTCTATAGACTAGGATTCTGGTCGGTTGTTCTCAACCATTTTAAATTAAATCAAACTACTAAATCAAAAAAAAATTAAAAAATTAAAATAAACTAAATCAAAAAAAAAAAAAATCTCTTAACATTATGTGTTCATAAAAAGGATATTAACGTGTTTGTATGATTTATTTTCAGCAAGATAATATTAGGTTAGCATTTATTTGATCAAGTAATAAATGGTGTTTTGAATTTAAACATAATATATCTGACAAAAAAAGTTAGATAAGGCTGCAAAATTCATAATTCACTTGAAACTATATGTCAATGATGAACTTGCAAAGTAAATTTCACATAGCCATCAGATTACTTTATCAGGTTCCATCTTAAGGAGTATTTTAATAAGCAGATGATCTCGGATTTTTATCAAAACAAACATCATAAGCAGTGTGTAAACGAAAAATTAAAAAATTTTGTTGTAACTTAAAAAATTTCTGTTTTGGTAAAAATTAAAAGCCATGGTTATTTAATGAGGCTCGATGTGATTCTATGAAAACATTTAAAGATATATTTATATTTATAAAATGAATTTTTTTTAACACGCTATGATATTTAAAATACAATTTGTGGCATTTTACTTTTGCATTCAGTTTTTGATTTACATGAGTTTTGTATGTGTCATTGAGGATGGAGCATTTTGTTTGCATTACAAATAGATTTAGGCATTGGGAAAACTTCAACTATTTGTTCAATGTTCATAAAATTATAGTACTTTGCAAAAATATTCAAAAAAAATCCACCAGTAAACCCAAGTTAAAGTAAATTAAGTTTGAAACAAAAATTTTATAAGATCATAGTTTTTTTTTTTATTTTTTTTTTTTATGTTGATTTAGGTGCCCCAAGAAGTCCTTAAGGTCTTATCACAGAGCACCGCGGAAGAGCATTTAATAGGAAGTTCAAGCCTCCTTCCCAACCGATGTCGCAAAACTTGCCCAGAGGTGTGGTTTGAACCACGGATCTTACGTTTCTGAGGCAAGTGCGCTACCACCACTGCGCCACGGCTGCTTGTTTGTATTAGGGATTGCGGCAGTTTGTATTAGAGATTGCGGCTAATTGATTTTTAGCAATTAGTTTCAGCTTAAAGCCGAAGCAAATCAACTTAATCAGCCTGTAGCAGAGACTCGTGGCAATGTAGTTAAAAAGTTATTTTTCGTTTAATATATATATTTAATTAATTCAAATTAAGTATTATTCATCATACGCATCATACATGCAGCGCCATATTCTTTATGTATTATTCATCATACGCATCATACATGCGGCGCCATATTCTATATGTATTATTCATCATACGCATCATTCAAGCAGCGCCACATTCCAAATGTATTATTATTGATGAATATGAATATATTGAATAAAATATAATTATAATTACTTAAGAGTTTTAAGGTGGCTCATATAGAAAATAATATTCAGTTTAAAAAAAAAATGTGAACTTCTTTTGAATACACCATTCGATGCAAAATTTATTATACTTTTAGAAAATATGTGCATTTTGCAAAAAATATTTATTACTATTACCTTACTTAAACTTTTTTATTTTTCATTGTTTTGCTAATAGTTCCTATTTATCGGAAAACTTTGATCATCGTTTTTATAGCTTTTTAATTTTATTCTTTTTTTGCAACTTCAAAACATGATATCTCGAGATTAAGGAAAGCTTTTTGGCTGAAATTTTTCATGTTTCTTATTCATTAAGATTTCAGATGTGCTAAAATGGTTAACTAAGTTTTATCAATTTTTTTAACACAACACCTGTTTTTTTTTATGTATAAATTTGTGATTTTTTTAAGTATTGTGTATCGTTTTGATATTTTAATTGTTTTTTTCATTCTTTTAGTAGAAATGAATGATAATAATGTAATGAAACAAAAAACAAAAAATTATTAGGTCCTCCTTTGCCTTCAACCATTCTATTTAAAATCCTTTTTGCTCAATAATGTAATATGTCCTCATCAAGAAGCTGCTAAGCATTATAACATCAACAATTATAGGACAAATAGTACCACCGTTATTATCGTCATCATCTGCATCTTTCACTCTTAATATATTTTTCTAGACCTCTTCTAATAATAACACCAGGATGTTCTTCTGAAACTGAATGACTATTGACTTTTAGTATTCGATTATTTTCAGTACTTCTTGTACTGAAAATAATCGAAAAGTGGTTCGCGCGTTTGCCTCAGAGGCTAGAGATCCGTGGTTCAACGCCATCTTTGGACACGTTTTATCGGTAAGTAAGGAGGCGAGAACTTCTATTCAAATGCTCTTCCGTGGTGCTCTGTTATAAGACCACAATGACTTCTTAGGGCACCTTAAAATTCCAGGTTCGAAACGAGCTCTGGACCTATTTTCGCTTCACGGTAAGGAAGGAGGCGTGAACTTCCTAGTTAAATGCACATCCGCGGTGCTCTGTGACAAGACCGTTAGGTCTTCTTAGGGCACCTAAATAACAAAAAAAAAAAAAATTATAAAATAAAATAAAAAAAAAATAAAAAAAATAAAAAAATTAATATATACTTTCTATACGTTATTGGTCCGACTCCTATACCAACTTGGTTCTTAGATCAAGCTGATTAAATTGAACTCAATCAGTTTTAGACTCGTGGCTGATCAATTTAAGCTACGAAGCTTAAGCTGAAGCTGAAAGCCGCCTAATTTAACATCTAATTTTATTAAAACCAATTTTGACGAAAATACGATCATATTAGTATTAGAACGTCTTTATTTTTTGAACGTATTTCAGTTTTAAAAAAAGATTCATATAAAAAAGACCTGATTTTTAATTTGTTTAACAAATTGATTCTATCTCAAGTCAATATACTGGGAAAAGTTGTTTAAAAAGCCTCTAAAAAGAATTTAATTTTTGCTTTGCTTTGTATTGCAACTTTGGAATTTTTTTTTGCTTTCCATAACAATTTTTTAATTTTTTTTCTTTTTTTTTCTATTAAACTTTTTTTTTTTTTTTTCTTTTTATTTGTTTTCTATAATAATGTTTTAATTTTTCCTTTTTTTCTATCACAAATTTATCTTTGCTTTCTATATTTTCTTGAAAATTCTTGAAAAACATATTTCAAGATGATCACGTTGAAAAAAAAAAAAAAAAAAATTTCCAAGATTTTTTATATTTATCTTGTATGAAACTCTTAATTTACCTTACTTGTATAGTGGGTGTTTAATAAATCTAAAATAAAAAAATAAAAATATAACAATTTTTAACAAAACAATAAGCGCAAAATATCCACCAAAATTAAAAAGTGTTTTTTTAGTAATTTAATAAAGTTTGATCTTTGATTAATTTAGAGAAGCCTGATGTTTTATTTTTGGTTAATATAGTAATGCTTTATTTTAGGTAACTTTAAGTAATTACTTTTAGATTTATTATTAGTTTAGTCATAACATTTTTTATTTTTAAATTTTAATAGTAATTTGTTTTAGTATCCACACAGTTTTGATCTGCTTTTAATTTTCTTGGTTTTTATCACGTTCGGATCTTACTTTTTTTAATAACTGCATATAACTTGCATTAATCAACAGTATTTAATACCGAATTATTTAATACCGAATTATTTAATACCGAATTATTTATGAACATAAGTAAGAGCAAAGGAACAAGAAGCTTCACACTTAAAAAATCTATTTGGTCAGATATACAGTCATGGCCATAAATATGAGATCGATGATAAATTTTCTATCATTTCATGATCCTTTATCATGTAAAGACAATTAGATAATAATTACAGTTGTTAGATAATAGTTGTTAGATAATAGTTATTAGATAATAGTTGTTAGATAATACTTGTTAGATAATAATTACAGTTGTTTTCAAACCTTATAACATGTTTTCCGATGAATCAACATTTTCCCAGTTTGCCTCTTACACTAGGCATGTTAGAAGACCAGTCAATCAGCGCTATAATATCAGATATGTAGTCCCTACTGTAAAACAAACTCCAACTACGATGGTTTAAGGCTGCTTTAGCGGAGCAGGCCGGGGTGGTATCCGAAGAACACCACCATTAATGGAGCAGTGTATCTCAATATCCTTAAAGAAAAGCTACCTCAGCATATGGCTAGTAGCAATTGCACCACTTTCCAGCATGATGAAGCTCCCTGCCACCGCACTGGAGCAGTTAGCCAGTGGCTAATGGGTCAACATATTGATTTCTTAGGACCTTGCCCTGGCTCCAGCCCGGACCTTAATCCAATAGAAAATTTATGGATGACGATGAAGCGGAAAGTTGCTAAGAAGAATTCTAGTTCCGAAAACACCCTTAAGAAAGCAATCATGACTGTTTGGACTCAAGAAATAACGCAGAAATATTGCCAAAAATTTGTTGATTCAATGCCTGAGAGGATAAGGGCTGTGATAGCCAACAAAGGGCAGCCCACCAAATATTGACTTTTGAGACATTCACGCCTTTAGGGTGCTTTTTTACTAATAATTTAATCGTGTTTCATAATTAAAGCACAAACTAATTGTTATTGGTGTTAACTGCTTGTTATATTCAGGTTCTAAAAGCCATACTATAAAAAAATGCAGCGTTCTCATATTTATGGCCATGACTGTATTTATTTCCAAATACAAATTGTTGCCAAATATATATTATAACTAACTAACTATTATAAGATACTAACTATTATAAGATAGCATAATAATATGGTACAGTATCAAATGCTTTAGCAAAGTCAAGAAAATGTTATTTAATAATGTGGTGCATAATGCGTTAACAACTAGATTTAAACAAATTTCCCCAACAAATTACAAATAAAATTTATTTAGGTTATTTTCAGTTAGAAGTGGTTCTATTCTGTCTTTAATTCTTTATTTAATGCACCTGTGTAAAATTTCTTGATTCAGTTCATGGGTTTAACTTCCCTTTTGGGCATTTGTTTTTAAAAGTTACGTTTTATATGTCTACTAAACGTTTTTTAAACGTCTTTTATAATAACGTTCTTCATGTAAAAATGTTTAGAAGACGTTTAAAAGACATTTAAAATACATTTAGTAGGTAACTTTTAAAAACAAATGCCCGCCGGGTTGTGTTTCTTTGTGAGTAGTTACGCAAAGTTTCTGTAATTTTCCAATAAGAATGTAGCTATAAAACTCAGTTTAATAGTTCTAAGACCGGCTATACTATCCTAAAGACCCGCTATGTTTGTCATCCTTAAAGTACTTTCTTATAAAATTTACTTTATATAAAGTTTTACCTAAAAAATTTATCAGAGCTTCGTGCTCTATGTGAATTCAATAGTTACTTGGCTTGGCCAGGTCATATACTTACCTATTAATTCTCATAAATATCTAGAAATGATTTTAGTATAAAATTATTAACTGTAATACAGTGGTTACAGCGCTTGTTAAAGAAACAAGATATACATTGTTCAATGCGATCTCTAGGCACATTTTGCGTCTTTAATAAGGAAGAAATTGTGAAATCCCTAGTTAAATACTCTTCAGGAGTACTATGTGACAAGACGCTTAGGTCTTCTAGGGGCACTTAAAACAAAACATATAAAAAATTAGAAAACTATTTTAGAATGGCTGTTTTTAAAACGTTTTGTTAAGTTTTATAAGTACTAGAGACAGATGCCATTTTTTATCAGGTAGGAAAATTAAGTTAAACGCTTGTCAGTTGAGCACAAATCAGTAGCAGGACGGTAGATCGGAAAAGACTAGGCAAGAACAAGAGAAATGTTGAACTCTAGATAAAGTATAAGAAGTTTTCTTAAAAACGTACATAACAGTACGCTTCTCAGGAGAATTCACTTAATGAAAAAGGTGGAAAAATTGTTAAAGTTGAAAATTACAGCCGCGAATAAAAGCAAAAACAATGTAGAGAGAGGTTATACTTAAGTTATAATAAATAAAACAACAAGCTTTTAAGATTTTTTTAAATTGACAAATGTACCTCATTTGTAAGCAGCGTAACACATTTGTAAGCAGAGAAACGGAAGATATTAACCTAAGTACCATCACAAAAAAAAATTACAGATAAAAGTTAGCTTTTAGATAGTTTTATAGAATATAGCAGCAGTTAATGAGGAAAAATCAGAAGAAGAAGTTTTAGTGAGATTGAAACATAGCCAGAGCTACCTAAAGGTTGGGGGGCTAAAATTGAGTACAATCTTGGGTCAGAAACAAGACACAAATTAAGAAGTAAAAATAACTAATATTGTCTAAAAAGTTAGAAATAAATAAGATGTAGCTTAAAAATTCAATATAGATACATATCGCTGATTATTTGTATTGAAAATTTTCTGACAATCGCAATTTTTTATTTGCAAATGTAACTAATAATGCAGTTTTAATAAAAAGATTTGATTGTTTAGAATAAGCAATCGATTTAGAATACGATCTCTTTTCTGTGATTGGCTGAGGCTTGCGTTGGCTGGTAAATTTCAAAATTCTTCAAATAAGAAATAAAAGTAAAGGAAAACGCTGATTAAAATTTAAAATGCAATATATATATATATATATATATATATATATATATATATATATATATATATATATATATATATATATATATATATATATATATATATATATATATATATATATATATATATATATATATATATATATATATATATATATATATATATATATATATATATACCCAGTGGGCACACGACGTTATTTCGATGTTGATTTACGGTTAATTTTTAGTCGCGACGTCGCATAACCAAAATCCAACTTTGTATCAACGTTGAAAATTTGTTTTAAAACTATCAACGTGGATTCCACGTTAATTCAACGTCTATATTACGTTCGTATTGCATTTTGAGAACTCAAATACGCATGCGTGACTTTACTAGTTATTTATAAGGCTTTATGTTGCCTTTCTAATAAGTTAATGTAATATTGTTAAATTTCACAATTTAAAAATATCACATGGTTGAACTTAGGATGCAGTTAGTTAGATAAATATTAAATGGATATTTTTTTATGACGGTAATATTTCATGAGTGTGGATTTCAAGTAAGCTTTGCTTGAATTTTTCCTACAGTTTCTTAAGTAAGTTTTTTTTAGAATTTTATATATATATATATATATATATATATATATATATATATATATATATTTATATATATATATATATTTATATATATATATATATATATATATATATATATATATATATATATATATATATATATATATATATATGTATATATATATATATATATATATATATATATATATATGTATACATATATATATATATATATATATATATATATATATATATATATATATATATAATATATATATATATATATATATATATATATAATGTATCAATTTTTAATATAACTATTATAATAATAACAATGTTTAATACAGGTTGTTGACCAATGGTTTATAATCAAAATTTAATATGGCTGGCGGTAAGAATAAAGAAATGTTTGAAGGAACAAACATTTGTAAGGTTGTTACTGGTAAGTCAAGGGTAAAACTATATATTTTTAAAATCAGAGTTCGTTGCTTTGATGCTGTTTTATATTTATTTTTTTATGTATTTTATGCAAATTACTCAGACAATACTTTTTTTTATAGAGAGCTACATGTCAATTAAAGCGACTACTACAGTTGTTGAAATAAGAAAAGGAATAATGACTTTATTAAAATACGCACTCGACAGATCGAATGATGGTGGTGGGTGCGTAAAAGACGATTCACTAGATGTATAACACTTTTTCCTAATTGTTCTGCAACTATTGTTAAATAAAACTTTTTTTAAAAAAAACATTTTACTCTTTTTGCATTGTGTATAAAGTCCCTTGAAGTAATTTAGTTGTATCTGATTAATTTACTTGATTAATTTACTTGAAATATAATATTCTTTGCTCAAATTATTGCCTTTTTATTTTATTATTTTATTGCAATTAATGTTGAGATAATTTTTTAGTTAATTGAGTTTAACCAAAATAAAAAACAAAAATCAACGTTGAATTTACGTTGTTTCAACGTTGTTCTAACGTCTTATCGACTACGTATCAACCGAATATATAACCTATTCAAAGTTGATATGCAGTCGATTAGACGTTAGAACAACGTTGAAACAACGTAATCATCGACGTTGTTTCAACGTCGTAGTTTTCAACGTCGGATTTTATTTCTAATTCCACCAAATTTCAACGTTGTTTCAACGCGGCATAAGGTCGGCTTGCGATGTTGTTTCAACGTTATTTCAACGTCTTTGTGCCTGCTGGATATATATATATATATATATATATATATATATATATATATATATATATATATATATATATATATATATATATATATATATATATATATATATATATATATATATATATATATATATATATATATATAATGACAATAACAGTAACAAATAGTTAAATAATACACCATAAAGCCTTTTTTAAGATAACATAATAAAAATTGTCATCGCGCTGGTGAAAACGCTGAAGATAAGCAATTAAAGTAAATCGCTTTTTAAAACAACAGCAACAAAAAATTTTTAATTTAGTGTTTCATACCAAATTAGAATCTTTTTTTTTTTTTTTTTTTTTTACTTATATCATTAAGTAAAAAATTTTTTTTCTTGATTTCCTTATTTTTTATCTTTATCGTGCAAAGAACTCATTCAAAACATTCGTGGTATTTATAATTATTTATATATTTATCTACTGAATTATTTAACACGTCGTATTAAATAATTAATTCGATAAATTCATTACTTTAATGCAAAAAACATAAACAAAAGTAGTAGTAATAATAATAGTAATAATAACAATAACAATGATGATGGTAATAATGAAATTAATGATAAAACAGTATAAAACAATTTTTAGCAAAAACAAAAATCTTTAGTATAAATTTTTTTTAAACGTTTTTAAAACCATTAAAATTGCAAAAATGTAAAATAAACAGACTTATGAAATTTTTAATTCAAATTTAAAAACAAACAAACAATAATAACACTTTTTAAATACTTTTCTTGCTAGCCACTTTATTTCAAAAATATTGTTTAAAAGTATGCAACTATCAAACAACTATTACAGGATGAAAAGTTTTTTAAAGGGGACGAACTATTTTAATTGCTTCCGTTAAGTCTCGGTTATACTTTTATTTCATGATATAGGATTATTTCCTTTATAATCCAATCGTTTGAAATTCAATAATCTTATTGAATTTATTACAACAGATTTTAAGTATAGGTTTGGTTATAATTTAATTTAAGTAAATAATTTTTTTTTTAATACCTAATAACCAAAAATCCATGTTCCATTATCAAAAAGCTTTTGAGATGAGCTTTTGAGAAACTTTTGAGATAATAAAAAGTTTTAAATACTATACATAGCTAAAAAAAATAAAACTTTTATAATTCTAATTATTACTTTTAAATTACTCCCTAACGAATTGGATTAAAGTAAGACTAATTTGTAATTAAATGTAACTAAATATAAATGTAGTTGTTACGCGTTCATTAGTATTTTTTTTAAGAGTAACATAAGAGATAAGAAAACTCCAATTAGATTTAAAAATTACTGCAGTTGTCAAATAGGTAGCATCTCCTTGCAAACCTTATTGTATGTATGTATGTATGTATGTATGTATGTATGTATGTATGTATGTATGTATGTATGTATGTATGTATGTATGTATGTATGTATGTATGTATGTATGTATGTATGTATGTATGTATGTATGTATGTATGTATGTATGTATGTATGTATGTATGTATGTATGTATGTACGTATTACGCGGCCGTCGCGCAATGGTTACAACGCTTGCTTTATAAGCTGGAGATCCAGGTTTGAAACAAGCTCAGAACATATTTTCGCATCACGGTAAGGAAGGAGGCGTGAAATTCCTGGTTAAATGCCATTCCGCGGTGCTTTGTGACAAGACCGTTAGGTCTTCTTGGGGCACCTAAATAATAATAAAAAAATAATAATAATAAATAAAAATATGTATTTATGTGTGCAAGGTGATTAAGTGCAGGGGTGATTAAAATTCTGGCTTAGAAACAAGAGGTCTAAGGTTTGATGCCGGCTCTGACCAGAAAGCGACATCACTAACGAAGAAAGCGTGAACTTCCTAGCTAAATGCTCTTCCGTAGTGTTCTATGATAAATCTGTAAGAACTTCTTAGAACACCTTATAAACACATAAAAAAAGGGCATCAAGACTTGACATGCCCCAAAAAAATCTCGAAAAATCTAAATTAATAATTGATAATTTTAGAATTATGTTACTTGAAAATATTTAGATGCCTTTTGGGACCGCAAATAATGAAAAGGATCTTAAATAATGCATAAACCCTCTAGAATGCCTCAAATGCCCCGCGTATAATCCCGATATGTCACCTTATAAAAAACGTAACAAATTACAATAATTTAAGCGAAGAAATAAAATAAACATTTTCGACAAAAAATTAGCTTTTTTTATCAAAAATGAATAACAATGGCAGTTGAATAATGATTACTTATAGATAGAAATGCAATTAATTAGCGGTTTTAGTCTTAACATCAATAAGTTATAAACCGCGGCATGAATCTTTTAGTTACGGAAAAGAACAGAGTTGGCAATTTATGACGAAAGATGTTTTTTTTCCGAATAAAAATAACTCTTAATTTACGGTTTTAAAGCTCGAGGGGAGCTATTTTTAAACAACTTTTGTCGATGTGAAAATGGTTGTGAAGGAAACAGGAACTCTCGCAGCGTATTGTCGAAATGTTTCTATAAAAACATTCTTAGGGTAGTTTTGTGAAACCAAAGCATTTATAGCGCGACTGTTTTTATTATTGCTAGAAAAATATTTAAAAAAAATTTATCGAAAGTTTTTTTATATCTAAATGCAGTTCGCCGAAAGCACGATGTACTAAGCTAACTTTAATGTTAGCTATATGGGCAGATATTGCTATTAGGAATTGTTCAGATTATTCGTCAATAATATTTGAATAAACTGTGTACTCGAGTTTTCAAAACGTTACATAATAAAAAGGACATAGTTTTATATTGATCGTTAAAGTTGTGGTACAAAAGTGTCATGTGTTATTAATTAAAACCTTGCTGTTTTTTATTTTAATTTCATGGTCGATCTAATTGCTGTTAGCTTGGCATTATTATTGCAATATGAACAGTGCTATATGTAGTTTTATTATTACGAAAATTATGGTGTTTTTTGTTAATTATGCACTAGTTACTGCTACACCTGATTTTGAAAGTCCAAATTATTTCGTAATGTGTTATGAATTATGTTCATGTTATAATACTACTATTGACTGTTCAAATAGAAATATATCAGTATTGCCAAAATTTATCAGTCCAAATACTACAATACTGTAAGTAAACTATACTATATTTTTACTAAAGTAAAAATTCATATCTTACAATAAGGTATTTTCAACAGTTATATTTGTTATATTACTAATATAAAATTTACCAATACTCTTATATTAGCAGTAAAAAAAAAAGATTGCTGCTCTATGCCAAACCCTCAGTCTGTATATACCATTGCTTAGTTTGTTTTTAATTTTTGCTATAAAATGTAAATACTATGTTTGTTTTTTTAAATATTAATATAGAAAACCGGAAAAAGTTTAAAAAGTTGTAAAAAGTTAATACATTACCTGTCTAAGGCAAAACCCTCAGTTAATGTAGTGGCTCTCTCCTTGCATTTTCTATCTGTTTAATTTAGTCTATGTATGTACATTCCCTGCATGTTGTACCTATTTACTGATTTAGATAAGTAAAACTTGCAATGAGTGTACAGACATCAACTGAATTAATTAGGTAGAACAAGCAGGCAGTGTATATATATTTCTACTTGATTCAATATGGAGTCAGATTGCAAAATGTACAATACTAATTATGTGTGTTTATATATATATATATATATATATATATATATATATATATATATATATATATATATATATATATATATATATATATATATATCAAGCTTTATTTTAAATAAAAACGGCTTCGCACATTAGCTCGTCATGGTTTTGACATTATAAAATTATCTTTATTTTTTGATTGAAGGACATTAACTTTTTTAAACAACTGCAATAAAATAAATTGTCACATAATAAGTTTATTTTACTTACTAAGAATAAAAAATGTAGAAGTGTTAATTTCTAAATGCACATATTGTGGAATGTCTATTTTGTTTCTTTCTTTTTTTTTTTTTTTAATATTAAATAATTGAATTTAATATTAAATTTTTTATTATCATTTAACATAAATTAGTTTCTTTCTTTTTTCGACATTTGTAAAAATGAATTAAAACACCTTTATTATTATTTCTTAAAATTGCAACAACGTCTTTCCTGGGAAGGCTTGATTTATTAAAAAATTTATACCGTTGTGCTTTCACTTGCCTTAAGGCAAAAAAGTTAAACATACGCTTTATGAATATTTTTGATGCAGTGTTATAAGTTATAACATGTTTACAAGAAATTTTTTGTAAAAAATAGAAAGAAGGAAGAAAAACCGAGAAAGAATAAATCTAATTTTTTTAATTTAAATAACTTTTTTAATCAAAATTCATTCTAAATTATAAAGAAAATTTCTGTTAACACTTTGATACCGCACAATCTATTAATTATATCTATTAGAGCTGATGTGACTTTTATAAAACATTATTTTTCTATTATTATTTTTTAAACTATTATTTTTTACAAAATAAAACTTATAAACATAAACAAAGACATTACTTCAAGCAATAATTTAACTTAAATTCAAGGAAAAAAATTGTATTGCTTCAAGCATCAAATAAGTTTAAATTCAAGCAAAAAAAACAATAATACAGTTATATCATAAGTTAAGTTTTTTTTTAATTATAAAAAAATAAACTCTTTATAAGATGTTGAATAAAGTTTTTGATAAAATCAATTATAACTAAACAAACAAACAAACAAAAAAATTAAAATATCAAAAGCAGTGCTTTTGCGGAAAAATATTTTTTAAGTAGTATAGGTATAATGTCAATGTTTCCTGATAGTTTAAAAAATAATTATTAGTAAAACTAAAATGGCCTACAATATCACATATAGTCTTGCCTCATGTCTCCATGATCTAGTATTAATAATGCTCTTTAACATACATAGCTCACAGATTTTGATGAGTTTTGTGGGTTATTAATCAAAATTCAATACTTTTTTTAATTTTTTTTTTTTTTAGTGATTTAAGTCGCAATCATATAAAAAGTCTTCCCTTGAGCTTTTTTGATGATCTATTGAATTTAGAAGTTTTGTAAGTACATTAACTTTGTTTTAAGTATTTTATTTCAAAAATTTTGTATATAGATGTTACGCTTACAAAAGATTTTAATGTTTATCTATATTATGAGATGTTTACCTTTAATTTCTGTCTGATTTTAAAGTCATAGACACATTTTGTGTGCATTAAATGGGAAGTTTCTCATTAAATTGCCCAGTTCATTGAACCATGTGTCTTACCTTTTTTTTTTTTTTTTGATACATACTCTTTATTTATAAAAATATTGCATGCAAAGTTTGAGCCTAAAATGTTAAATGGTTCCAAAGATATTACAATTTTAGTTTCTTGAAATGACCTGGTTTTCATGATAAAAAAAAATTGTTTTCCTTTAAGGGATCTCCAAGTGCTGAGACAAGTTGTGTTCATACTAAAAAAAATGTTGACAAAAAATGTTTTGACTGAATTTTTTTTTGATTAAAACTAAAAAATAAATGCATATTAATTAAACAAAAATTGTTGTTACATTCGAAGCTCACCTTTTCCATTTTTTCTTGGTTCTCAGAGTCTTGATAATATATGCCACAATCTGCAGACTAGAATAATTTATAACAGCTTCAGTATATGATGTCATTATGAATTTTTATTTTTTATAAGATATCAAAGTTTTTTTATTTCCACAATCAGCAAATCAAATTTATTTGTATAATTTTTTTCTAAATTCTAAAAAAAATTTTTGTGATACAATTAAAAACTAAATACATTTGGTTTTAAAAATTCAGTAGCGCAAATTATTTTTAACAATTGTAAGTATAATCTTTATCTAGATTTTTATATTAAAAAGTTAGCATACTTTTACATCTTAACAAAATATATATTATTTGTCTGTGTAAGAATATATTATATCAAATTTATTTTCTAAATTTGTATTTATTTTATCTACTTTTTATTTTTAAAGTGAAAAGGTTTTGTCATATTTTTTAATTATTATTTGCAACAATATAATGTTATGTAACTGTAAATAAACAACAATATTAGTTTAAAAAAACATAAAACTACTTTGAATAAAACATTTAAAATTAGATAAAGTAGTTTCCGATGGAGGATTTGAACCCACAACCTAGACAGTTGCACTTTGAAATTAGAGCATTATGACATCTTGTGCACTATACTAATATAACCTTTAAAGCTCATGAAATGAATT
This sequence comes from Hydra vulgaris, assembly GCF_022113875.1. NCBI lineage: Eukaryota > Metazoa > Cnidaria > Hydrozoa > Anthoathecata > Hydridae > Hydra > Hydra vulgaris. The sequence continues at coordinate 23,449,022 of NC_061168.1, forward strand.
ATTCAGTCTTCAGATTGCGGCGTATATTATGAAGACTCCGAGAACCAAATAAAATTGAAAAGACAAGCTTTTAATAAAATTTCAATATTTATTTTATTGATATGCATTTATTATTTAGTTTTGATCAAAAAAATTTAGCCCAAATTTTTTTTCAAACATTTTCTATAATATAAACGCAACTTTTCTTGGCACTTCAGGATTCCTTTTTTAAAAAAATGTAAATAAGCCTTTATAATGTTTTTTTATGCATTCAAAATGCACTTAAAATGCTTAAATATAAAGGGAACATACTTTAAAAATAGGAAAATAACTAGTTTATATATCCCAATTTTGAGATATATAAGAAACACTCCTATATAAATTTGTATTTTTTTGGTTTTCAAAATTATTAGTAACTTGCAATCTTACTTGTGACAAAAAATCCAGCTGGAAAAACATCATAAACATATAGAAATATAATTTCAAATATATTACATATTTTCAAAGAATAACGAAAAAATATTTCCTAATTCAATAATAATAAATCATTTGTAATTTATAAAGTTACATAAAAATTACAGTATTTTTAAAGTATTGAAGATGCAATTTATTTTGATTGTAGTTGTAATAATTTACAATATTGTTGCCATTTTGCTTGTACTTCTTTTATTCATCCATTTTTTTTTTAATATATAGTTTCTACTGGAACTAGAGCAAGTTTGTGAAACAGACAAATTTTTTAAAAGATTTGTTGAATTAAAACCATATTCATGACTTTAAAGTCAGTTTAAATATGCTGACTAACTTTTTGGGTGAAGGAACATAGTTTCAGTATTATCTTCTTCTAGATTGTTATTAGTTTTGATACCGATTCACCACTTATCATCAGTGGTTTGTCTGGTCTGAAAAAGTTTTGTCTGGTTTCAATTTTGTCTGAAAAAATTAAATAAAGTACCACACTATCAAAACACAATTAATAAGCAACTGTTAATAAAATAATAAATAATAAATAAATAACAAATAATTTATTAAAAAAATGAATTTGTTTATTTTTGTTGTAGTCTATATCTGTTTCGTTTTGTTTATTTTTGTAAATCATAACAGAAGTTTCCTTTCCCTTTATTCGGAGCAGTTAAACTTAAAAGTCATCAGAAAAATTTTTATAAAAAGAAAAATAGATTACTATCGCTTAATCTTTAATTAGTTTTAAAATGTTTTTAATTTAAGATTCTTTTTCATTTTAAAAGTAAAAACTATTTTATTAAAAAAACTTTCCTCATGCATAATTAACAATATTAAACTTTTTGTTTGACAAAGTTATTATATTAAAAATTTATTTTACTATGACAAAAAAAGGTTAAACATTAATCGTTCACGTGTACATTCACCTGATTCAAAATATGACCATGGCCTTTAAAAAAAAGATACATATGCATTATAAATTGAAACGTTTTTAAAAAACATTAAAGTTGCAGATTTGAAATATATAGTTGAAACATTTTGACTGCGTGCATATCTAATTTGATTAAAATGGGTTTCCTTTTATGACGTTCAAAAATTATTGCAAAGTTGAACTACTTTAAATACTTTTTAAAGGTTTCTTTTAAATGATCACACTCACTAAAATAGTATTATTATAATAGTATTACAAAACACTCTTTTGTAAGTAATAACTTCCAAAAGAGTAAAAAAATAAAAATACTAGTGTGGTTTCCTTGCAGGGTGTCTGATTAATATTTAAATTTTAGTTGCATTTTGCAAAAGCTAGTTTTTCCACAGATGCCAGATGACCATGGCGTTACACCCCTGCATCATATGGTATGTTTTAGTATATCTTCATCATCTTTATAATATTTCACTAAAGTAAAAAATATTGTTGTGTTTCAGTGATAGCTCTGTAATTCATCTTGAATTACAAAAGGATAATTTTCTGCAAAGTCAACAATAATTATAAATGCTTGATTGATCCCTTTGAACAAGTACAAACAGGATGTGTACCACTTGTACTCAGCAATATGCATCACTTTGGTATAAGTGAAGAAAATTTTAATACTTTTTGGAAAGTTTTTTTTTTTTGATTTCCTGACATTACTTTGAATGATGATATTGCAAAATTATCATTTTGTTAACCCTGACTTTGTTCTTTTTCTGTAAGATTTTCTCATTTGGCAATCATTTGTTTCCAGAGTTTCTTCCCATGAGCAATATTCAAACTACTCTAATGGTGACTTGTGCCTCTTTTACTGTAACTACATCAAGGTTTTCTAAAAATAATGAAATAAAATGACTGAAAATTTATATGTAGTAATTGAATTATAAAGGTGTCTGTAAAAATATCTGTACATTTGTATAAAACTATAATTTGTTATGTTTTACAAAATGCAAGTTAAAAAATTATAATAATAAAATAATTAAATTTTGTTGCTACTTGGTAGTGATTTTTTTGTGTGTATGCATTGAATGGATCCCAACAAGGATATAAAGGATACATTTCCAAATAATTTGTAGAATGTCTTACACATAAAATTGTAAAGTTTTTCTTTAACTAAACTGTATTACAAATACACATTGTTTTTATATAAAAATAAAGCAAAATGTGTTTTTCAGTTGTTAAGATATTTGTCAAATTTAACTTAATGTAAGACTTCTTTAAATATAATATAGTTGTTTTTTTCTTTATTTAAAGAATCTTAACCAAATTAAGTAATTGAATTGTATTTGCTGTTTTTTTTTTTTTTTTTTTGTTTTTTTTTTGTTGTAATTTAATGAAAAATATGGTGTATCTTTGAAATAATAGTTCTGTATGTTTCTGTTGTTTTTCCAGTTTGAATTTTTGTGATAATTATAAGATTTTAAATAAAAACATTAAAAAATTCAAAGGGGTTTTGTTTTGAGATATTAAATTTTAAAGTTGAGTTATATAAATTAGTTTTTTTAGTTTTTAAATATGTTCTCTTTATATTTCAACATTTTAAGTGCATTTTTAAATACGTTCTCTTTATATTTCAACATTTTAAGTGCATTTTTAAATATGTTCTCTTTATATTTCAACATTTTAAGTGCATTTTTAAATATGTTCTCTTTATATTTCAACATTTTAAGTGCATTTTTAAATATGTTCTCTTTATATTTCAACATTTTAAGTGCATTTTAAAAATATGTTCTCTTTATATTTTAACATTTTAAGTGCATTTTTTTAGCTCTGCATCAAAATAAAAAAAAATATTTGTTTTTCTATTTCTCCTCTTGTTATTTTTAATTTTATTAAGGAAAATATATTTTTTAATGCTATGAAAACTGGTTTGTTTTAGGAAACCAAGTAAATATAATTGCAATATCTTTAGAATCCATTCAACATTTTGGACTAATATTTTCTGTTTAAACTTTTTTTTTGTACCATGCAATACCCAAAGAAGTTTAAAGAAAATATGAGGACCCATGGTCTAAAATACCTAATTAAAGGGTTTAAGTTGTGTATATTAATGAGAACACTTGTTGACACACATTTCAACGAATGGGAAAAAAAAAATTTTTATAGTAGTTGTTGCTGAGTTTTTTTTTTTTAATTTTTTATATTTTTGTTGATTATAAAGTTTATTTTTTTAGAAACATTAGTTATAATGAACTTGAAGAGCTGAGTGCAGCTACAAATAAAAATGAACAGATGAAACAATTAAGGCTTCATACAATGTGCTTTTTTATTTTGATTATCTCTTATAGTTTTCATTCTTTTTGAAATTTTTATGTTTTTTTGTGCTTTTGCATTTTAGTTAAATCCTATTTTTAAATTAAATAACTTTATGTTTGTACTTATTAACAAGTTATAATTTTTTTTTTTTTTTTAGAGATTTGAGCCATAACAAAATTCACCACGTAAGAATGTATTGGCAGAGGTTCAGGACACTAAAAACATTGTAAGTAGTCGATAGCAACAATTTTTCAAAATTGTTTTGATTAACAACATCTAACTTTTTTATAGAGTATTTTTTAAATTTTACATTATTACTTGATATCATAAATACAAATGTTATGAGGTATCATTAAGTAAGAGCTCATTCAAATGACTTTAATTGATGGTGCTTAAATTGATTGTGGTTTTATTTATTTATTAACTGTATTGTGGTTTTATTTATTTATTAAATTGATGGTGCTTAAATTGATATTTCTTTGTTAATATAACTGATTTGTTTAATTTTAGAATTCTATCATACAACCTTTTTAAGGAGATCACAGCAGTTACTTTTTTAAATCTTAAAGTTTTAGAACAGCTGTAAGATTTTTATTATTATTTTTGAATATAAACTTTTTATAAATAAATTATAAAAGTTAGTAAATTATTATTTAATGTTGTTAATATATTTTATTATATGTTGTTATATATATATTTTTTAATTTTTGTATTATTTTTATCATCTTGAAAAAAACAATTGATATTTAAAATTTAAAAACTAAAAATCTATTATTATCAAATAAAAACTGAAACAATTTTTCAATTGTTTTCATGTTTGTTTAGGTTTTTAGATCACAATCAATTAAGATCTTTAACTAGATCATGGTTTATAGATGAATCTAATCTAAGAAATCTGTAAGTTCTTTTTTTTTTTTTTTTTCCAACATTTTTTAGAATGTTTTTAAAATCTTAAAGAAGTTATCAATTAATTAAATATAAGTATTTACAATAAATTTCAAGATATTTTATTTAATTAGAATTAACATTAGATTTATTATTATGACATATTTCTAGAGCAGTCGTTTTTCAACCGAAAAACCTTCTTTAAAATGAATAAATTTTACTAAAATCAGGAGTTCTGCTTTTTCTGCAACATATTCTAAATCAAAAAAAACTAATCTGTTTTAAGTTTAAAAGTAATGAGTGTTTTGTTTTGCATTCTGATTTCATAGGATAGGAGTGTTATTGCGTGTTATTTTGTTTCTATAGGGTAGGAGTGTTATTTGAGTGTTTATTTGTTTCTTATAGAATAGGAGTGCTATTGAGTGTTATTTTTTTTTCTATAGGATAGGAGTGTTATTGAGTGTTATTTTTTTTATAGGATAGGAGTGTTATTGAGTGTTATTTTGTTTCTATAGAATAGGAGTGCTATTGAGTGTTATTTTGTTTCTATAGGAAAGGGGTGTTATTGAGTGTTATTATATGTGAATATATTTTTAAAAAAAGTTCAATATTTTTAATTGTTGTTTAGCAATTACATTATGCATTTGCAAAAAAATTATGTGATAAAATTTATTTTATCACATTGATAAAATAAATTTGTTACAAACGATTAAAATTATATTACAAATTATGATACATTAAATAGCAAAATAATAATGTTAAAGTAAAATAGTTTGATAAATTTATATAATGAATAATTCAATTATAAAATAATTGTATATTTAAAGAAGGTTTTTTCTATTGAATTCTGTTTTTATTTTCATTTTTTTTTGGTAGAATCAGCATAGAAAATCAATCATAGTTAGATTTTTAATAAACTGACAACCAGCATAAAAAACCTTCTTATCTATTAGTTGAGAATATAAATTTAATTATTGTATTTTGACAATATCACTTTTAGTTTTTGTGAAATTTTAGTAAAATCCAATAAGTGGTAATTTAAAATATTTTTTATTAGGACTATTAATAATATTTATCAAAGATGTATTTTTTTTTAAATTAATATAATTTGATTTTAGTGTATATAATTTTTTGTGGAAGTTTTTTTAAAATAGAAAAAAAAGTTTGAAGAAAATATATAGAAAAAAAATTACGTTCTTATCAAGTCCAAGCCATGTATTGTTAGTTTTTTATGTTCATTTAATTAAACAACCTATTTTTATCAGTTTTATAAAAAGAGAGAAAAAAACTGAAAAAGTTATTTAAAAGACCTGCACATAATGTAAAAAACAATGTACACTTTTAAAAAAAAAACATCCAAAAATTGCAATTTAATTATCTTGCATCTTTTTCATAGTGAATTAAGGTTTTATGTAGTTAATTCAGTTGTTTACAGAACAATTCTGTAGTAGATTAATGGTAGATCACTTACAATCAAGAGGTTTGAGGTCAGAACCACAATAAACCGGTTTCTTTTTGCAACAGCTTTCTTTAACAAGGTTTGTCTTTCAGAGTTGTGAGTTGCAAAAAAAAAAAAATTTTAATTTTAAAAATCTTACCTACTAGTTTTTTTATATTGCTAATAAAAAGTCTGGTATATGATATAATATCAATAGTTGTTTTTCTTTTAACAAAAAAAATATATTTTTTAGATATTTAAACAACAATATTATAAACTACATTGAGACTGGCTCATTTTTATTTACGCCTGAAGTCATGTTAATGTGAGTAAAAAAAAACTTTTAGTAAAAGTTTCTTTGAAAAAAAAAATTATTTTTAAATATTTGTGTTCATTATAAAATTGATTATTTGATAATAAAAAGTTTAAAATAAATTCTTAATTTAATTTTTTTTATTTTTAATTTGTAGCGATTTATCAGGAAATTCATTAAAGTTTCTTGACTCTGGATTGTTTCAAGAATTACAGAAATTATGTTACCTGTGAGTCTTTTTTTGTTTACTGCAATATTAAATATTGCGTGTAGTAATTGCAGTTTTTTTGTTTACTGGAAAAAATTGTGTGCATGGTAAAATCTTATAAATTTATCGTTAAATTTTATTTGATATTTGTGAAGTTAAATTTGTTAAATAACTAATTTCTCATATTACTTATTTTTGTTATTCATAATAAATTTCTTTCTTCATGCTATTCAACATAAATTTCAAGGGAAATAACCAACAAATGTTTTATCATGAAATGAAATGAGAAATTAAGCATTTTTCTGGTGCATTATGCTAGACTAAAATGCCATTAAGATTAATTATTATATACATTATATAATTAAACTGACTTATATTATAGCATTTAGTTATAATAAAAGTCAGTTAAAAGTCTCAACTCATTTATGTATAGGTTTGTCATTATAATCTATTTTATAAATATTTTATGCTTCATCACTCCCATTATCTTTTTATTTTTAGTTATTTAGATCACAATACTATTAGCTACATATCAGAATTTGCGTTCAGTAGACTTGATCAACTGAAAGTTCTTAACTTAAGCTCTAACTATATTTCTATTGGAGATAAAGAAATGGATACTGTGTTCCTACATCTTAAACATTTAGAGATATTGTAAGTATCAGTTACATTAAAAGTTTTGACTGTTGTAATGTTGTAACACAGTTAAAAATTACTTATACATTTAATTGATCAATTTAAATCATTATACAAATTGATCAATTTAAATCATTATATCGAACCATCAATTAGTACAAGAAGCCCTTTAATGCCCCATGATTGCTGTTACTTTCTTTTTACTTCGGTCATTTTCTGCTCGCTATCATACCACTTAACAAAGTGATGATAACTTTGAATAAAACACTTACAAAATTTACTTAGTAACTGACTTGTGCTGGACTGGGTAATTCCTGGGGTATCACCTACAATTATATGAAATTAAATGTTAGCCAAAAACAAACCTTATTAGTATGTTATCTATATTAAAAAAAAAAAAACATGATTAGTGCCTTTTTGACTCAAACCAAATAAAATACCATAATTGGATAAAATAAATTTCTCTCTGTACATACAATTTTTAATAATAAAAGCCATTAAAAATTTAATTAAAAATTTCAAAACTGTATTATGTTTCAAAACACCTAAAATTAATTTCTTGCCAATTACTGTTGCTAAGAGTCTGAGTGATATCAGCACTTTTGTTTCTAAATATATTGGGTTATTCTTGCTGTCAGTGGTGAAAAATCATCATATATTATTGGAATATTCACTTTAACTAAATAATATTAGAGTATTAAATAAAATGTAAATAGTATTCCATAAATCCTTAATAAACAAATGTTAAGCATACAATCAAAAATGTTTGATTCAGAAAAAGTTAGCAGCACAAAGTTTTTTTATTATCTTTAAATAAAGTTATTATATATTAAAGATTTTTACTATAATACTTGATAACATTACAAAATTTTGATACAACTATAAACTTCTTGACTTATGTTTTTTAAAAATTTCTTCTTAATGGTTTATGCTAAAACTAATAATTGAACATAAAATATAACTGACATTAAATATAAATAGATATATATATAGAAAATAAATATATAGTTTTTGGAACTTAACTCTTTAAGTTAATACATTATAAATATGTTTATAGATAAATAAAACCATAAAACTTTTAAACTTAATATTTTAACGAACATAGATTCATTGAGTTTCATATGAGGAATAATATTAAGAATATAAATCTATTAAATATGCTTGTTCTAGAATAGAAACAAATAACAACAGCAAAAAAGAAACATACACAAAAACAATAAATAGTTTTTATTAGTCAACATTTATAGTATTTTATTCACATATTGTTTTATCACCATTAATACAATTGTTGTTTCTAATTGTCTTGATGCAACAAGTAGTATTTTTATTTTGATTTCAAATCCTGATGCAGAGTTTGCATAGAAATGTTTACAAAATAATATTTTATTTAGATTAGATTTGAACACTCAATCTACCTTTACAATTGTAGATTGTAGATTGACTGTCAAAACAATTACATTAGTTTACCATACCTTTATTTGTAGAAACACAGCAAGACATATTATTATAATAGAATAAAAATTAACATAATTTTTAGAACATGCAAATAAATAATGTCATTTTTTATACTTACTATAAAAAATACTTAAAATGCATAGACAGAGTATGTAGTTACTACTTCAAGAGACAATAAATCAAATGTTTAATTTATAACAATTTCATTTTGCATTATTGTTGTTAATTACAACATTTAAATGTTACAAAAATGTTATTAATTATAACATTTTAACAGATTAAAATGTTGTAATTAACAACATTTAATGTCATAAAAACATGATGGCATAGACCAATGGTCTATGCCATAGATGCTTTAATTAAAAACTGTTTAAACACCTTTTAGTAAAAGTATCTATGTCATCTTTAATGGTTTTTATGACATTAAATGTTATTAGTTACAACATTTTAATCTGTTAAAATGTTTTAAATAGCAACATTTTAACAGATTATGCATAATAAAGTGGTTATAATTAAATTAAACAACTTTGTATTAAATCTTAACATAAACAAATAACAAATAAATCAACATAGGTTTGCTGTGCAAATAATTATGCCAAAGTTAAAGTAGTACCTACCTAACATAACTTTTTTTTGCTTAAATCAAGCTGAGCATTTTTTTTAAATGTTTTGCAAATACTATTAAACTTACAAAAAATTATTCGCAAGTTTTTTTGTAAGCAAGCATAAAAATTTTGTGAATACGGAATTAGGTAGTTTAGAACTTAAGTCAAACTTATGCCAAACTTACGCAAATTTTTGACTTACAAAAGTTTTGTTAATATGCATCCAGTCTCTCAACAAAAAGTCACTTCTTTCAGATTGCTTATAACAGGCAGCTTATCTTGAGTGTGATCTTTCTTCTGTGACAGTCCGGGGCTTACAGTGGCTTGTGAATTTTAACCCAAACAAAACTCAGTTATATACTAACAACAGTTATTCCAATATTATTGGTATTCCTATATTGATGAATGGCAAGACCCTTACTGAATTATCGTTCACAAATGACCTTCCATGGAATAAATGGTATATAATATATGCAATTGATTGCAAAGTTAGAACCTACTAAAGTTGCCTTTTTTTATTGTGTTTGCTATTTCTTTATTCCTGATTCCATTCTATACCTCTATAAATCTTTTATTTATCCCTGCATGGAGTCCTGTTATCTTTTGTCACAATCTTTGGCAGCTTGAGTCTCTTTCCTGTAAGGTTGCATTTCTTTTTCTATTTTAAAAGTAAATCACGATCGCTGTTTAAACAAGCTATTAACTGTTGTTCTAGCTATCAAAATCTCATGTGAAGTCCTTTTACTGTATCTGTCTTTTCTAGCTCTGAAAACCTTTATCTATTTTTCCCTCGTACATCAATGCTTTGAAATTCTTGCATTTTAACAATATTCTTTGTCTTCTGGAAACTCCAAATTTAAATTACGGTTGCTTGCAGCCTTGTTAGAAGTAAATTAGTTAAAAAATGATAACATAATTATATAATATATTGCAGTCCTCAAAATTAGAAAATAACAGACTTTAAACTATTTTTGGTTGGCACAAAATTTTTAACACAAGTATAACAATGATATGAGGTCAGCAAAAAATCGCCAACCTCAGATATTTTAGATTAGATTTTAGTTAGCTTCAGAATATCTTATATTAGTTTAGAATTAGGGTCAGCAATCAGCAACCCTAATTCTAAGGGCTGATACTATAATATAATGTAATAATAATATAAAAGATCAATAATAATAATAAATTTTTAAAATTTTATTTGTACAGTAACAACCAACTCATTTGTTTTGTTTTTTTAGAACTTTTTTAAGTTTTTTAATTCAATTTAGTTGTTCTAATTTTTTTAACTAATTTTAGCAGTAATTGCCAAAGTTTTTTTGCCTTTTTTTTATATGGCTTATATAGACTTTTTTTGTTATCTTATCTATGCTCTATCTATTTGCATCTATTTTTTGTTATCTTATCGATTTTGTTATTTTATCTTATCTAGATTTTGTTATCTTATCTAGATAAGATAGAGCATCTATTTTTTGTTATTTTATCTGTTATTGTTGTTATTGTTAATCTATTTAAATAGAATGTAATAAAATCAGTAGTTTGCACTTTTAAAAGTTTGGATTTTTTTTCTTTTTAAAAAAATGAAAAAAACAAGAATAATAAAAATAATCTTCAGGAAAAAGAATATTTTGAAAACAATTATTGTTAATATAAAAGAGAAGTAAATATAAAATTTATTTATGTTTCTAGGGATTTAATTCCAATTTGTTTCTAGGGATTTAAGCGAAAACAGTGCTTTCTTAATACCAAGTACAGCATTTCAAGGATTAAACAATTTAAAAACACTGTAAGTTTATCAATTTATTATTTTCTTTTATTCATAAGTTTTCATATTTTCATTTATTATCATTTATTATTTTCTTTTATTCATAAGTATTCATAAGTTGCATAAACAGCTCTTTGAAATACCAAATTATTAGTCCTATTGGAGTGTACATATGTCACCTATCCAGGGATAGGCGCTGATTTGGACAGGCAATATATTAATGTAAAGAAAAAGTTTTTTTGTTTTAATTTTTAAAAGATTTCTTATCTTCAAATTATGGTAATAATTGAAGTTTACCAAGAATATATATAAATATATATATATATATATATATATATATATATATATATATATATATATATATATATATATATATATATATATATATATATATATTATATATATATATGTATATGTATATGTATATGTATATGTATATATATGTATAAATATAAATATAAATATATATATATATATATATATATATATATATATATATATACATATATATATATATATATACATATATATATATATATATATATATATATATATATATATATATATATATATATATATATATATATATATATATATATATATATATATATATAGCCCTCGGAATTAGGGTCGGCATTTGGCAATGTCAACCTAACTGCTGACCTGAAAGTGCTTGAGGTCGGCAAAAAATTGCTGACCTCGTTTCTATGTTTTATGGTCAGACCTTTGTATCAAATAATTTTTGCCAACCTGATGCCGACCTCAAAAAGATTTAGGTTGGCAAATTTTTGCCAAATTTTTCCTAATTCCAAGGGTTGTATATATATATATATATATATATATATATATATATATATATATATATATATATATATATATATATATATATATATATATATATATATATATATATATATATATATATATATATATATATATATATATATATATATATATATATATATATATATATATATATATATATATATAGATATATATATATATATATATATATATATATATATATATATATATATATATATATATATATATAGATATATATATATATATATATATAGTATATATATATATATATATATATATATCAATATATATATATATATATATATATATAATATATATATATATATATATATAAATATATATATATGTATATATATATATATATAATATATATATATATATAAATATATATATATATATATATATATATATATATATATATATATATATATATATATATATATATATATATATATACATATATATATATATATATATATATATATATATATACATATATATATATATACATATATATATATATATATATATATATATATATATATATATATATATATATATATATATATATATATATATATATATATATATATATATATATATATATATATATATAATAAAAAATTTAATTTTTCAATTTTTCAAAAAAAATACTCAATAAAAATTTATCAGAAAATATTGAAAAATTGATCTATAATTTTTTAATATTTTCTAATAAATATTTATTGAGTATTTTTTTATCTGATCAATTGTTGTTAAGAATATTTTTTTCTGATTAATTCTCATTGTTTAAGTATATTTTTGAATAAAATAGATATCTGAAGTACAACAACATTATGTTCATAGAAGAAGAAGCTTTTACAAACCTAAAAAGTATTGAACTGCTGTAAGATGTTTTTTTTTTTTTAATCTTTTTTTTATTGTAACATTTAAAATAGAAGACATGGATATTTGACATACATGAACTATTGGTGTGAAATCCAGATCATATTTTAAATCGAAGACATTCATAACTGGTATACATGAATTATTGGTTTAAAGTCCAGATCATTTTCAAAACGCATTGCAAAGATTATTTCTAAACTTGAAAACTTTTTTTTTCTTTTAAAGAAAGTAACATTAAATAATATTTTAGTAAAATCTATTTTTTTTTTAATAACATCTTATGGTATTATCGCAAAGCATGATCATTAGAATAATAGTTATCATTTATATTTTGCAACTAAAGCAATATTTAAACTCTGAACCTTTCTATGTGTAGTTTATGTATTTATGTTAATGTTTGATATTTATTTTAATTTCAATCACTTTAATGCTTTATAGGAGTTAATAAATCACTAACTGCTTTATAGCCATTTAAAACTATTTGCTCAATAATTTACAGACTATCAAATAAAAAAATAAAATTTAATTTTTATTATTTTACTACAAATTTGTATTTTGTATATAATTATATTATTATTATTTGTAATGTGGTATATTTGTATGATTAGTGAACTTTCTACACAATCCTTATCGTGTGGCTGTTCAGTTAAATGGCTACGTGATTGGATACATTTACATCCATTGAACAATAAAATTAATGTTGTATGCTCTTCGCCACTTTGGTTGAAAAATAAGAACATCATAGATGTACTTGATTCTGAAATCAGCTGTGGTAAGATATTTAAATCTATCTATGTGAATAAATATATACTCTTTCAAAGGTTTGTAAATGTATAAGCATATTAAGCTTTCAGTGCTAATATAATAATAACTTGTTCTATAGCTGACACATTTATTTAATTCTTTTCTAATATCAATTTCAAAAGGACATAAACAATTTTTTAGGATAAATCTTTTTTTATAATCTTTTCTTTCACTTAACATGAACTTTTCCTCAACTTTCTTTGTCGTCCAAGGGACACATAAAAAGTAACCTTTTATATAGAAATTTGCTTCTAAACTGCCTGTAGGTTTGTTATATTATTAAAAAATATTCTTTTTTTTTAATGTTTTTTTAATACTTTTTGAAAAAAAAATTTTAAATAAACTTGAAAAATATAACTTACAACATAATTTTGTTTAATTTTAATATAAAAATATATTACATATGTGGGAGGATGAGGGTGGCAATGCAAATGAAATATTTGTACGGTATTTTTATGTTATTTTACTTTTATATAAAAAAATTTTATCCTTTAAAAAATATATTCCGCTCCTTTAATCCAGGAGGCTTAATAAGCGCAAACTGGCATAAGTGCAAACAAGCATAACTGTGAGGCGTTGCAAAAACTGGCACAAGTGCAAAGTATAATAAGTTGCGTTTTTATTCCGTGCACTTATGCAAGTTCGCACTTATAACATTTCGCACTTATGCCAATGTTTCCAAATTCTTTTGGCTCACTTATACCAACTCGCACTTATGCCAGTTTGCTCTTGTGCCAGTTTTTGTAACTGCTTTGGACTTATACCAGTTCGCACTTATGCCAATTTGCATATATGCCAGTTCGTACTTACGCCATTTGCACTTATGCCAGATCGCACTTATGAAATTCACGCTTATTCAGTCATCCCCTTTAATCAGAAAATACTCCGTTTCTTTAATAAGGATAAAAAGCTTGATTTAATTTGACATTGCTAAATATCGTGACTCTCTGTAAAGACTAAAAAAAATAAAATAAAATATAGCAATAACATTTGCTAAAAAATTTAATATTTTATAATATTTTCTTTCACTTATATAATTTTTTTCCTAACTTTTATTGTTGTCCATGACTCTCTAAAAAATAAACATTTTATAGAGAAATTTGCTACTAAATTGCTTGCCAGTTTGTTTTTAATAGCAATAATTATTAAGTAACAAATCTTTTCATTTTTAAAATAGGCTAATATTGCTTGTGGGTTTGTAATTTTTTTTAATTTACTTTTTTCTCTTTTAAAAATGAATTTTTTTATTTTTAAAATCGGCTAAGATTGCTTGTGGGTTTGTATTTCTTTTTAAAAATTTAATTACTTTTTTTTTTTTTTTTTTTAATAATATTGAAAAAGTAACTTACAAAGTTATGTTAACTTTGTTTAATATTAATATAAAAATATACTATGTCTGTGAGAGGATGCGGTTGCAATGCAAATGAAATAATTTTACTTTATGTTATTTTACTTTTATATAAAAAATTTTATCTTTTAAAAGAAAAATATTCTGCTCCTTTAATCAGCAAATACTCTGTTTCATTAGTATAAAATTTTAATTTAAATTTAATAGTTCCGTCAACTAGAGATTTACAGGTATGTTTCTAAATAAACATTGCGCAGACCTGTCAATCTTTAGTTTATGGAACTATTAAATTTAAATTAAAAAGTTTATTTTCTACTTTTTAGTACAAAAAGATTATACTTTTAGCAAATTTTTTTGCTATATTTTTTTGTTTTTTAGGCTTTTAAACTTTTATTCCTTCAAGGGATAACTGAGTGCGGAGACAAGTTGTGTTCATATTAAAGAAAATGTTTTAAAAAAATGTTTATGCTAAATTTTTTTGATTAAAACTAAATAATAAATGCATAATAATAAAACAAAAATTTCTGTTTTAGTTGAAGCTCACCTTCTCCATTTTTTCTTGGTTTTAAGAGTCTTTATAATATACACTGCAATTTGCAGACTTGATAATTTATGTACATACAATTAAATTATTTATACTAAATTAATTATTTATACTAAATTAATTATTTATACTAGATTAATTATTTATACTAAATTAATTATTTATACTAAATTAAAATCTTAACAAAGTATAAACTATTTGTCTGTGTAAGAATATATTATATCAAATTTAATTTATAAAATTAGTATTACTTATTTAATCTACTTGAAGTTGTGAAATTTTATTTTAAAACGTTTTTACAGTAAAAAAATACTGTTTACATAACTAATACTTTTTTTTTTCTTTCAGTAAATGACTTTTTTTGGTTGTTTTATAGCTTTCTACTTGTAGATTTTTTTTTCAATTAACGTTTTCTACTAGTTTTTAAACATTTTAGCTGAACTATTTTACTTACATTAGGTTTGCAGATTAGTCATCTACTTTGCAGACAAGCATATATTTCCATAATTAAAAATGAATTGAACTGTGGTTTAAAGATCATTAGCAGGTATTTCGATTTTAACGATTAGTTTGTAAGTAAACTAATGAACAAATTATTAAAATCAAAATACCTGCTATAAATACCTAATATTAATAAAAAGTTTCAAAACGGAACTCCTTTAAATAGAGACTTTGAACTATGACAACTAGTGACCCTGTCATTAGTTTCACTTTAAATAAAAGTTTTTTAGTTATTTAATTTGTTTTAATCTTGTCTATATACTTTTTAAGTCAATTTTATCATATTCTTTTGATATATTTATTTTTGTTTTATATATTATGTTCAAATTTTTTTTCAAACTTTCTGCTTTTGATTTCTGTGTATTATTTTAGATTCTAATGAGTTATCCAGTATTAGACCTAAACTAACAATTCAGCCAACTTCTACTTATGCAGTTAGGTCTGATAATATTAGTTTAAAGTGTGCTGCTGTGTCTTTAATTGATAACATGAACATAGTTTGGTTAAAAAATAATCAAGTTATTGATAACACAGTAAATTCAAATGCAATACAGATAGTAGATAGAGTTCAGTATGTAACTACTTCTATACTTTTTCTTAAAAACCTTGCTGATACAGATTCGGGTACCTATTCATGTCAGCCAAAAAATATTTATGGAAGTGATATGTCTATCAAATTCAATATTTCTGTTTTTGGTAAATAAGATATTATTATATATTATTTTATTACATATTATTTTTATTTTGTTTTAATATTGACAGGATTATAATTAAATCATTAAATTTTAGAACCTCCTCGTCTATCAAAGGATTTAAAATCTCAAATTACAGCACTTAGTGGTGAAACAGTTTATATTCCATGCATAGCTGAAGGCCAACCAATGCCTGTTGTCTCACTTACTAAATTAAATTATCAAGTTATGCATGCTGTATTAGATAAGCGTGTGTTATATGAAGACCAGAAGTTTGGAATTACAAATTTAAAAATTGAAGATAGCGGCACATATTCATGTTCTGCTAAAAATCTAGTTGGAGTTGCCAATAAAACAATTGAACTTACTGTTTTAGGTAACTATGTTATTTTTATTACATGTTAAATAAAGACCTCTTCATATATAATTTAGTACTTGCACTGAATATTTAGTATAATATATTGTGTAATTTTAAATAATTTTTAATATATTTTACAATAATACAGTGGCGTATCCAGACTGTTTTTGGCAGTGCTATACTGTTTTGGGGGACAAATAATTTTGCCTAAACTCTAATTGAAGTAATTAAAAATAATTAAAATTCTCATATAACAAGCCTTCTCAAGAGATGCGTGCAGTCGCGTGCCTTATATGACCATGTATATAATATTTTGTTTTGGCAACTTGGCCACAGCTCACATCTCGTTTAAAAGATGCATTAAAAAAATCCTGTTTCTTAAAAAAAAAAAAAAAATACATGTAAACTTAAACTAAAATTAAAAATAAACAAACTATAAACTGGAAAGAGAAAATAAAAAAAAATAAAAAAATAAAAATCTTAGCGAATGATAAAATGAATAAAAAATAAACCAGAGAAGCATACAATTGATATAAGTTTTTATTTTAATTTATAATTTTTTTATTGCAAAGAGTTTAGAAATAATTAAAGTTTCAAAGTTATTTAATCCAAACATAATTACTTCGAAACTTAATTATTTAAAACTATGAAACTTTGATATTTTTAAATATCTACAAATAAAACAAATAAAACAAAAAGAAAATGATTATCTGTTAGTTGGATATGCCGATACACAGTCGTGCCTCATAAAGGACACCAATAAGCAAGCTATGCGCTACATCAACATGGTGATATCGATAAAGTTATTAGATTTAAAGTATTTATTGAAATACTTTTAAATTAATTAAATTAGAATCATTTATTGAGATACTTTTAAATTAAAAAAGCTTTATGCTTTTATTTTCTTTGGTTTATCCTTTATTTATTTTATCATTTGTTGAGTTCGTTTCTCTTTTCGGTTTATGTTATGTTTATTTTCTCTTTAAATTAGTTTGGTTTTCTCAGCAGATTTTTTATAACACCTTAATTATCAATATATGCAATAAACAGCAGCCAAGTTAAAAAAAATTGCATGGGTGGTCATATAAGGCGTGCAAATGCATGTCTCCTGAGAAAGGATGTATAAGTTCTTTTACCAATAAAGTATAAAATAAAATATGAATACATTTTTATATTTTATAATCATGAGATAAAAAAATTAAAAAAAGGCTATAGCATAATCTTTTTATCGCTAAGTTACAAAACAAGTTTGTGACAAGATCACAAAAAAAAATCAAATTATTTACTCTTGAAAGAAAATGGCAAGAAAACAGTTGAGTATAATGCTTTAAACTTTTTGATTTTACAAATAAATGTTTTTGCATTTTTTATAAATGATAAAACAATGACTTTTAAATGAACTTTAAAATCATTCTTACATCATTTATAAATTTTATAAAACAGAGAAATTTCAAAGATGAGATAGTGTAAGATGAAAAAGTTCAAAGTTATTTCTTTGAAAGAACTTTTTTTAAATTTTTTTATATTAAACATTAAAATGGCAGCACAAATATAAATAGTATATAATATATAGTATATAAATAGTGTATAATATAAATAGTAATAAAAATAGTAATAAATAGTATATAATATAAATAGTAAATAATAATATTAAATAGTAAAATAGCAGCAAAATATAAATGGTTTTAATGAAATTAATAAAAGTAAGACTTAAAAACTTGAATAATTTGTTTGAAAAACTTTGGAATAATCTGTTAAATTTTGGAAAAAAGAAGTGAAAGAACAGCTGACGTTTTGAAAAGTTTTACTAATTTTTGAATGAGTTAATGAATTAACTTTGTTTGCTATGAATGAATTGTTGACTTTTAAGTTTATTTTTTGTTGTTTTGTTGTTGCTGTCTTTTTTAAGTTGAATCAATTATTTTGACAAAAGATTTTTTTCTATATCATTTATATAGATTTTGAGAAAGCCTTTGATACTGTGAACATACACTCTAAGTTAATATTTGCTGTTATTGTATTATGTATATTAGTTGCGCTGTTATTGTATTATGTATGAATTGCAAACTGAATTACAAACTTCTTAATGAATTGTTCTCAATATTATATTTGGTTTATTTAAATGATGTAATTTCCTGCGTTGAGGGAAATTATGTCATCATGTTGTTTGCAGAGGAAGCAAGTTGTATCAAGTAAGAAAAGACGACATTAGTTTTCAACTTATCAATACTTTAAAAAAATTTTTAGAATAGCCAAATAATTGTCAACTATTATCTACACTATGAAAAGAATTGCTTACCTGTATATTCTTTTTCTTGAATGTTGATACCCCTATTAAATCTGTAAATTCAGTCCATAATATTGGCGTAAGTTAGCTTCAAACTTCTTTTGAATGCTCGTTTGATCTTTTAACTCTTTCGTACCTATATTTAATATTTGTGCAGCTAGTTTTGAAGCTGAGCCTTTAAAGCATAAAATCAAGTAGTTTTGATTAATGGCTTTGCTAAAAAACCTTTAATTATTGATGTATTACTACAGGTGCAAATGAATTAATGACCTTCAAAAAAATACACAGCCTTGACAACTTAATTTTTTTTGAAATTTTTTTACATTTGTTATTACTTGATATTCAACAAGAAGGCATTCCTAAAAATTTATTCTACATAACAAACACAACAGTAATATGTAGGTTTTTCTTCTGCAAAAGAATCGTGCAAATATGAAATCATATGGTTTATTATATATATATATATATATATATATATATATATATATATATATATATATATATATATATATATATATATATATATATATATATATATATATATATATATATATATATATATATATACATACATACATGTATATATATATATATATATATATATATATATATATATATATATATACATATATATATATATATATACATACATATATATATATATATATATATATATATATATATATATATATATATATATATATATATATATATATATATATATATATATATATATATATATATATATATATATATATATATATATATTATAATATATAATATATATATATATATATATATATATATATATATATATATATATATATATATATATATATATTATTCTTTGTTACCTTTGTTTAAATCACACTTAAAAATGTAAAATAGTCTAAACTAATGTATAACTTGTTTCTCTCAACTTGTCTCTCTTGTTATTGTATAAGAGTAATTTCCATATCGCCTGTATGTTGGAAGGTTTTTACAAGTATTTTTTTTTTCCGATAATTTTGCCATTCAAAAAAGCATGTTAATTTTTTTTTTAAACGTTTGTTTGCAAAAAAATTAGCATGGTTTTTTAATAAGCACCATCTGCACAGAAAGACCCAAAGGCTTTTTTTTATATATCTTTTTTTTTATTGGACTTGATGGAAACATTTATAACATTATCATCTGGAAGCAAATGTATAATGTTGTAAGGAATTATTTAAAAAAATTGTAATTGAGTTGTTAAAAAATCCTTGTCAGCAGTTGATTTTATTGTAATTTGCAAACAACTTTACCAATACTGTCAACATTTTTATATTAATGAATGGCAACCCTCTCACTGAGTCCTCTTCTTTATGTCTTCTTGGATTATCATTCACTACTGACCTCTCATAGAAACCATATATACAATTAATCGCAAAATTAGCATTTGCTAAAGTTGCTTCTCTTTATTATGCTCGTCATTATCTTACTCCTGATGATAGCTCCTTCAGCCATCATCACTAGTTCCATCAGCCAAACCTCATTTTTGCTTGTCTTGTCATTCAGCAAAGTTCCATTCTTTTACTGTATCCATCCTTGAATGTTCTACAAAGTTTTATTCCTCTAGTTTTTTTCCTCACATTTCAATCCTTTGAAACTCTCTCCCATCCTCATGTTTTCCTGACTAATACAACCTACAACCTTTTAAAACTTCAGTCAATCGTTTCCTTGCTTTTCAACTCTATTCTTTGTTTTTAGTAACTCCCAACTTTATAGTGATTGCTTGCAGCCTAGTTAGGAGTGAATTAGATTTAAAAATAAAAATTTTTCTGGCACTTTAACTCCAAAAACCTCCAAAAGTTTTCTAAATACAGTTTTTGTATTTTATTCTTAGAAAAAGCTTGTTTCAGTTAAAACATAATAAGTAAAGATATTCTTATTCAATTTTATCTTACCTTAGAATAATACCACAACTTCAGAAGAACAGAACTTTTTTTCCTTATTTTGTCTCTTATTTTAAAACTTTTTTTTAGAAATAATAATATAAAATCCTTATATTTATTGTCAATTTGAATGTCCATTCATCATTCTATATAAAGTCATTTCCGCTTGCTGTTTGATGATACCAGCTCCATCATGATTTATGTTTTCACCATGAATTCCACCCTCTTCATTGTGAAATGAAGTGTGTCCGTGGCAATCTCATCAATAGCTAGGATCATAATGTCAATAATATCCGTCACATTTCACGTGTTTTTTTTTTTTTTTTTTTTTTATCTAATTAACTAATAAAATTAATGTTACTAATTAATAAAACTAAAGCAAAATGGTTTATACATGTCATTCAATTTTTAACATTTCCATATTATGACAAAGTCTTTAAAAAGACTTGAAATGCTTATTTAGTATTATTATTATTTATTGTATTTCAGTATAGTTTGATGTTAGTTCAGCTGTTTTATTTTATTTCTTTAGAGATGCCTAAATTTACACATCCTATGGAGAGCAAAGAAGTGAGGCCAGGTGAAACAGTTGTTCTTGATTGTATTGTTAGTGGCAATCCTCTACCTAGACTTAAGTGGTATAAGAATGAAAGTCTGTTAAGTCAGGGTTTATCATCGAAGATCAAAGTTTCTAATCAATTGCTCATTATTTTCTCTTTTGATTATGAAGATGAAGGGTTTTATGAGTGTAAAGCTTCAAATAAATTAGGAACGGCTAGCAGGACTGCTCGCTTAACAGTTCAAAAAAAAACTTTGCTTGCATCATCTCCTAAAAAATCTTCTTACTTTACGGTCATCATCATTACAGTTGTTTCTGCTGTTGTTTTAGTGATTTTTTTAGTGTTATTATATTTCTTTAAAAAGTTATGTCGCAAAAATAAGGAAGAACTTACGGACAGAAAATTGCTTGATAGTTTACCGAAAACATACACTCTTCGTTACACAAAAAAACTTTCTCCAGTTCCTGTGTCTAATGATTTTTTAAATGAGACCGTGCCTTATCTAAGTGGTTCTAAAGATGATAGCGATGATTGGACCCTAGACAGCGCAACGGACCCAGCAGAAGATGATAGTGGAATATCTTTAGTATATCCGAAAGACAATTATTCAGGTAACGCGATCGTTCCACGAGTTCAGACATTTTCTGTAGAAAAAGTGAATGGAGAGCAGCACGACAAAAACATTTCATTTAATAATACATTAAGAAGTTCTCATAGAAAGCAATCAAATTGTTATCTTTTATTTAATTCGTTAGATTCTTCATATAACGAAAGAACTTCATATAATAACATATTTCAGAAATCTTTGAAAAATAATAACACTTCAGTTGTACATAAAAAAAACGCTACTCATAAAAACTTTTGCAATCTGGATTTGTCCTTGCTGAACTACAATAAAAAAATAAATGATATGGCTCCAAAAGGTCCGAATCCCAAATCAGAGTCTGATTTCTTATCTAATAAAATTGTTTTATAATTCGCGCGTTTTTTAGGTTCAAATTTACAATTCATTAAATTATTTTGTAGAATAGTCTATTGAAGCAAAATTATGAAAGCAAATTATAATAAATAACTGATTCCTAATTGTTTTATAGATAAACCATAAAAATCTAGTTTGCTTGAAAAGTTGACACATTTAAAATTATTAATTTGTATAATTTATTTTGAGCACAAATTTTATTTTATAAGTATTTTTTTTATTTATTTATTTGTATATTTGTTTTGGGCTATTTTTAAGTCTTTGTAAAGGTGTAATGTGAAAGTACGTGGCGTTCGTAATTGTTAGCTTATATGTGCACCTTTGCGGTGTGTTGTGGTGTACTGTTGTTACACGATACTTTTCACTAGTAATGTACCTCCTTGTGGAGGTTGTATATTATACTTTGTTTATATTTCTAATTTATTTTAAATAAAATTTTTATATATCATACATTAAAAAAATATATTTCTAGGCGTCATTTTAAATAAAAAATTACCAGAATATTGTCTTTTTTCTTTCGCTTGCAGTTCCGCAATAGGGGTGGTAGATTAATTGGTTTTTTACATTAATCGATTAACGATTAAATTTCCAAAAATTAATCGATAAATTTTCGATTAATTTTAGGAAAAATGTGTTTATAACTTAACAAAAAGTAATATATATTTTTTATGATTTTATTTCTCTTTTCATCAAATATGATCTTAAAAAACATAAATTATTAATAGTGTCATCATTTAAGCTAGTTCTTAAATTAGTGACAAATAAACCAGCTGCACTAAAACTTCTTTCTGCTTCTATAGAAGACGGGGAAGACTTAGCATGGCATTGTAAATCTTTTCTAAAGAACTTGGCTTGTTTCCAGTGCTTTCGAGTACTGCAATTTCACGTTTAATGCAAGTCAAAACTTCTTGAGGGAAAGACTTACAAGTTAGCCCTTTAGTTTTTCCTGCTGCTGAAGTTGTATTAGATATTATTTCTGCTAATTCTTCAGCTTTAGTTTTTTTTCTTAATGGTTCTGTATTACAAGTAGACTCTAACTCAGACTCATATGCTGCTTCTACTTTCTCGTTTAGAAATAAACTTAGGTATATTTCTCTAGCAGTTTTAGCAATTTTATTTTTATGTGGGTATTTCAAAAGATTATCTGGAAATTCTGAGTCTGATTTATAGTCAGCTGGGTTATGTAAAAAGCACAGTAAACCAGCAATATTACAATTTCTTCTTTCGACAATTCTCTCCGAGACAACAGTAAATAAATTTTGACCGATGTTAGTATTTTGTTCTTTAAGATTGTGTTTTCTAAAAACAAAATAATTTTATTAGATTTTATCAGATCACAGTCTCTTTTCCCTAGTTCCATAACACTTAACTCTACAGCATGTAGAGCCTGAACAATATCAGAAATGTTTTTTATTTCTTCTTCTTTTAAAATTAAATCTGTTCTAGATATATCAACAAGAGCCTTTGCAAAAACATTTTTTAACTTTAAAAATCGTTTTAACATACTTATTAGAGAATTCCATCTTGTCTTAGTATCCAAAATAGGCTTAAGTTCTTTTCCTAAATCTGTTCTACAAATATTTTGAAGGGAATCGTTTTTAAGTGGAGATTTTCTGAAAAGTTTGACTATTTTACGAACCTTCGATATGATGATGCCATAGTCCTCATTAAACTGGATTTTCTGTGAAACAGAGCTAATGCTTTCCTCATTCCAGCATTCTTCAGTGTCTTTTTCATCATCAGGGTCGGACTCAGATGTTTCATTTCCATTCTCATCACAAATTATTTCTTCTTGAGTTGTTTCTATTTCTAAGCATTTTTTCTTATAAAGAATATCACATACAGCAAGATGAATTCCATGGCAGTAGCAAAGTAACTCCCATTTCTCGTCCCATTTTTTTCATTACTGATGCACCGTCAGTCAGAAAATATTTCAGGCTCATCCTCATTCAAAAAGTTATCAAATATAGAAGTTGTACATGATTTTAAAAATATAAATGAAGATTTAAACTTTACTATGAGTATGTCTGTAAAAATTTTAAATTGTTTTAACATTACATTATTATACACCTTAAAAAAATGCATAAACGTAATATTACAAAAGTGAATATTTTATAGAATTAGGATCATTCTACAAATTGTTACCCAGTAAGCAGACACTATTTGGCCCAATAGCTAACCAGGCTCGGTTGCCGAGCTGTACCAGGCCTGGCACCCGAGCGCCGGGTTGCTCATTGGTTTTTCAAAGGGCCAGTATACGCAAGCCAGTACTGGCGCAGCAACGTTTTGCTAGCGGCAAGCCAGCATTGATTCAATTTAGGGCCAACGCTGGCAATCAGCGAAGTTGCACTAAACTATATAAAATTGTCCAATTAAACTACTTTTTTTATCAATTTTTACTAATTTTACTTACTATATATATATATATATATATATATATATATATATATATATATATATATATATATATATATATGTAAACACACACACACACACACATAGAAACACACATATATAAATTTAATAAATGACAATAAAGTGAAGAAAACAATGAAAGACAATTTTAAATATTTATATTTATTTATTATTATATTTATTAACTTACTTTCAATAACTTGACGAAATATAAGAATTCGGAAAGACTTTTTTTGAAGATTACCTTGCCCTGTCCAATTCAACTTTTTTGCTACTTCCCTTTTTGCTGCTACTCCCTTCACCTTATAAAAAATTGTTACCACTAGTAAAACAATTTAGTTCATTTTTTTTATTAACATTAGTTATAATTCATAAAATGTTTTGCAATAGGCTACAAATTAGTAGTCAAAATACCTTAATCACAGAGGTAATTATGATCACTTTTTCCAATCTTGCTTTACTTTTGTTTAATACAGAGACAGGTGTTTGCAGACAAAACTTTTTTCATTTTTGATGTTCTTTAAAATCTTGTGAGTCACTATCATAATTTTCATCAGGTTACTTCTGTACTCTAAACACATAAGTCTAATTTTAAAATATAATTTATTGAAATTTTAATGGTATATTACAAACACCTTAAAGTATACATTAAAAAGTATACATGAAATTCAAAATAATACCTTGAGATATTCAGTAACGATGTTCAGTAAAAATAATTTTAAGGCTAAACATTAACGGAGTTAATAAGTGTATACTTTAGTCAACAAATAATAATTAAAACTTAATAAAGTGCTTGTTTTACTCAACGCCAAATTAAAAATAAAGAAAATTATAAAGAAATATAATTAAGGTTGAATAAATATATAGAATAAAGGAAAATAAGGGTGGGGGATGATGACAATGATGATGAGATCATATGAAATATAGCATAAAAAATACATATATAAAATGAATTTTATTTAAATACATAAAAAACACAAATTTAAATAAAATTTTAGGATGCATTAATATTTAAGCAGCTCTGGTCATAGATCAGCAAATTAAATCAGTGAATTCTTGTGTGATATTATGCTGAGAAGATCAAAATGCTAAATCACCTCTAGTTCATCTATTACAATATTCTTATCACTTTTATCTAAATATTTATCAGATAAAGCTTCAAATTCAATAATTTCATTATCAATTGGATAAGAAATATTGAGGTTATTATCCAGAGCAGTGGTGTTGGAAGGTTCATTATCTGAAGTGTTCAACCCTTGTTTTTTGCAATTGCTTTGAACAACTGTTTTGGGCAAAGCGTCAATAAGCTGAGGAAAATAAAACCCAGTTTTGCCTATGTAATCATAGTTATAGGCTCCATCAATAGCCATTTCCCCTTGATTGATTTCGGACAAATAAATAAATAAAAGTTAAAATAAAATAATTTTAACTTCTCGAATTTTTTTCTTTCAGTCCAATAGCTTATAACTAAAACCAAGATTACTAAATATACAGGATGGGATATAATGAAAATTATATACTTGAATGAAAACATAAATATATTTTTCTCTCCGTAAATATTGCATTTACAGTCATTACGGGTAACTTTGAACGGTTTGCGCTAGGTTTATCTCTACAAAAATTGTTTTACTAACTAGATAACAAATATTTTTACATAAAGGGTGTTCTGATGATCTCTTTTTTCTATTAAACTGAATGTCAATTTTAATCTTTTAAATCTTTAAAAAAAAATTTAAACAACTTTTAAAAAAGTTGTTTAAATTTCTTTGTATTAGTTTACATTAATTTTTTTAAAAAGTTAAACTATTTCGAGAATAAACAAACAAGTTTTTCAATAAAATATTCACAAAATAATTTTTAAGGTTATAAAAGAAAAAATAATTAAGACATTATTTTTATATAGTTCTCCACAAATAAACACCATTGAAATATTACAGTGTTTCATTCTTTTAGTCTTGAGTTACAACTAACTCTTTTACAAAATAATCATGATCAAGGAAAACATGTACATTGTGATTATTTATTTGCTCCAATGAAAAAACTGCATCATTTTGAGATACAGGTAAAACTTGTTCATTGTCTTCAATAACTTGATTAACATTTACGATGCTTGAACTTTGTAAATATTTATATATTAAATTAAGTTTTTTGTTTATTTTCATAACCATATTATTTGATCCAAGTGGTCTTCCTCTTTTCTTTGCTCGAATATTATCTTGACTTTTTTTTTTTATTGTCTCTTTCCTTATAGTATGCTTTACCTCAGTGGCTGATACACTTTTCCCTGCTATTATTGGTAACTTAAATTTTTTGCTTACTTCATAATTAAGATGAATATCATCAACATAATTCCTAAACGATTCTCCAATATTGAGTTGAATATCTATATTTGTAAAACTGGGTAATTTGGTGAGAACATGTTCTGGTACAAATGGATATATGCCAGTAGCCTTAAATCCTGCTTGAAGATTATGTTCTAGATTTTCTTTCCCAACATTAAGAGTAGATTTAATGAGCTGCGTAAACAAATTTTTTGGCAGGTTATTAACCTTTTTTCCTCTGGATGTTTTACGCCATTGATTAAGAACTGACCTCCAATCAGCTTTTAAACTCGAGAAATATCCAACATCTAAAGGTTGTAAAAGGTTTTCACATATATTTAAGGCTTTTAAAGATATATGAGCACTTAAATTATCGCAAATCAGAATTTTTTTACCTTCCTTATTTATAATATTTGGAACAAAGTGATTTAACAGCCACTCTTCAAATATTTGAATTTCCATCCAGCCACTGCAAGAAGTTGCCATTCTTGATCCTTCTGGTGCGTTGAAAAGCCAGTCAGACCAACTGTGTTTTCCTTTAACAATGAAAAATGGTGGAATTAGTTTTCCTGAGGCATTTCCACAAAAAACAACAGTGTAACAAATTTTTGTTGTGTTTCTTATAAGTTCTGGATAGCGAGAGGATCGACGAAAAATAAGTTTTTTTTTTCCAGGGTCATTATGAAACCCTGTTTCATCCATATTGTAAATGTTATCTGGCGTTACTCCATTCAATTCCTTCTCTAGATTTTGAAAAAAAAATTTATTTGACAATAATCTGTGCACGTTTCCTTGAAATACAATGAGATTTTAATTTTTTTAACTTTTTAACTTTTTCTTTTAATGATGGATGCCTGTCAAGATAAAGTTTACACCACTCCCAACCTGGTTGGTTATCTTTAAACTGTTGTATATTTTTTCCACTATCATTCACATAGATTTTGACAATACTTTTAAAATCATTAATTCCAATTGGTATACCTTTGTCACTTGAATAAAGTAAGTGATTTTCAAAACAAAGTTCCTCATCAATGCTAAGGGCAATAGGGAGCCCTACTGATTTACAGTGTTTACTTTTTAGCTTATAAAATAATGTTGCTTTAGGTACTTTATAAATTTTAGAAGCTTCACCAATCGACATTTTTTCTAATTTAATTTTGGCTAAAGCCTCTTGAAGTGTAGAATTGGTGTAATTAGATTTAGTGCCATATTTTCTTGTGCCAGGATGAGTTGTCGAACATTTTCTTGGCATTTTATGAATGCTAAAAATATAAAGATAATTTATGTTATTAATAAAAATTATTTAATAAATTGCATATTTGCTATTAATAAAATATATTATTAAATCTATCAAGATATTATAATTTTTGATATTTATAATATCATATATCATTATATAATAAAAATACTATAATAAAAGGATGCCTATTATTTATTATGTATTATTGCAATGTTACTCAGACAGCAAAAAAAGCATTTTTGGAAAATATTGATTGTCTAAAGTTACCCTGATTTTGGTTATATTTTAGCTAAGTGGAAATAAATATCCTTTTTGTAGCAAAAAACATGTTAAATCCTAATATTTTGAGTTTGTATTAAAGTTCGAAAAATAATTCAATAAAATACTTAAAAATCTATTCAGATAATTACAATATAATACCAAATATTCTAAATTGAAAACACACGATGTTATCACCACATTCGACTGTGAAATGGAGGAAAACATTATTTTTGAGAACTGGAAATGGAGGAAAACATTATTTTTGAGAAATAAAATTTAATTTTCTTTGGTCAAACTTTTGTAAAAAAAGATAATTCATCATATTATTCTTTGTTAAAGCAACAGGCAAAGAAAATACCAAAGAAAAAAAAATTTAAAAACATTTACACGTTTAGTTCAATGTTACCCGCAAATTCAAAGTTACCCAGAATGACTGTACATTAAAAACATTTTGCGCCATGCATTTTTGTACTTTTGGCGAGTCATTAACGATACGTTATGGTCCGGCAATGGCTTGCCAGTTCTGGTTCGCCAGCTAAGGCCCTTAACACGATCACATGTGTTTTGCCGGACCTAGCTCGCCAGCTCTGGCCCATTTTTATACTGCTGATTGGGTGTGCATTTAAGTAACAAAGTTGACAACAAGGAGTCCTTAAGAAAACTGTGAAATATTCTGCTCGGTGAATGTCATTTTGGTAGCGATTGATTGTACTCACTCATAATACCAATGGCGTTTAAAAGTTAGAGACGCGTGACTTAACATTTTAAAATATAATAAAAATAATGGTGCAAATGTATAATTTATTTATAAAAATAATGGTAAAAGCAAATGTATTATATACCAATTTTACGTGGGAAAATGGAATATCTGCGATATGAAATTTTTAAATGAAATTTGGAAGGTATTTAGAAAATACATATAAAAATCGAGAAGAAAAAGTTTAATAATAAAAAAAAATCATATTATTTATATAAAAACAATGTCAGTAAACGAACAAAATTTTCAAATGACACAAACTAAAAAAAACTTAACGCCAAAAAAATATAGAGTAAAACAGGGTAAAATGAATTAGCGGGTAAAATGAAATAGTTATGACTTTTGCTAAAGTTTATTCTTTTGCTTTTAATTAATTATTGGATAATCTTTTTGCAAATATTTTTAAATCGCGTTGTAGAGAATAGTTTTCTAAATAAAACGATATCAATTTTTTTTTTTTTTTTTTGATGAAAAAAAATTTGTCATAAATTTTTAAGTTATCCTATGCGTAATAAGATTTTTTTTATTATTTTGAAAAATGAACTTAAAACTCTCGAAAGTTAAATTAAAAATCATTGAACTGAAGTTTTCTAACATAACTTTTTACACTGATCAAGAATTATTTTTAAAATTAAATTTACTATTTAAGAAAAAAAGTTATGAGTAAAAAACGGAAAAGGAAAATTGTGGAGTTGAATAAAAGTAACCAATAAATCTCCAACTATAAATTTTTTGTATTGAAAAAATTATTTTAATTAAATTTTTCTGAGTTTTAAATGAACGACTTTTTTGAATGCTTTTATTAAATGATTCTAACGAATGAATGAAATACACTAGTTACTTTCTTGTTAAATGCGGTTTTAATTAATTATCAACTCACTCACTTATTATAAAGCCACTGGATGTCGCTGTTTATTTCCATGTCAAAAGAGTTTGGCGCAAATTACTTTAACAGTTTTATGCAGAGACAAAGTTCAGTAACTTTTCAAAAGAATTTTTAGTCACCAGGAAAAAATATTTTTCAGCTCTGGTGAAGTTTTTTCACGTACCCAAATAGTCACTGGGTTTCAGAATACTGGCTTGTTTCCTTTCGACATCATAAAATCGATCATTTAAAGTTGCAATTTGCTAATACATTTGAAACACCGTCATCGGAACGTTTTTTAGTTACATGGTAGGTTGTTACGCTTTGTCAGGTTTGTCACACAACTGTTTGTAACTTTCCTGTATGTGCATTATATTCAATTATTGTTTTAAAATTGATATTTGTTTATTACCATAAAATTTTCTTATTATTCTTATAACTTTTAATTTATCATCTTTATTATTATCATCATTATTTGTATTATCAATCCTAGTTCATGGTATTTACTTAAGATTAGTTTTTAACTTTTTATAAATGACCTCGATTGTAAGATCTTTTATCGAAAATATATATTGATTGATTATATATATATATATATATATATATATATATATATATATATATATATATATATATATATATATATATATATAATAATCAATCTATATATATATATATATATATAAATATATATATATATATATATATATATATATATATATATATATATATATATATATATATATATATATATATATATATGTTTGCATGTGTGTGTATGTATATAAGCGTATGTGTGACATATATGTATGTACGTATGTACGTACGTATGTATGTATGTATGTAGGGGAGAGCGGGGTTGGTTGTCACACTTTTTACATTTTAGGCTGCTCAGCTTTTAATTTTCATCCAATCAATGCCAAACTTTGCACAAAGCTAATTTAACTATTTCCAGTAACTATTATAATATTTTTATGACATTGAGTGAAATATTTATTGCTGTAAAATCATTTTTCAAAGACCACTTCTGTGTGACAACTAGCCCCGCTCACGGGGTAGGTTGTCACATGGTGCGGGGTTGATTGTCACATTTGGATTTTGACAAGTTTAGATAAGAATTTAATGTAAAACGAGTACAAATTAATTTCGTTTATGCTTTACTAAGAAAAACAAAAATAAAATACTATAAACTGAAATATATATATTTTAAATATAACACAATTAACAAATTTAGTTTATCACTATAAATGTTTTTAGGTTTGGTTTTTTAAAAATTATTGGATAAAGAACACAATTCACAAATAAACTGTTGTAAGCCTGGTGTGCATTCTTCATGAGCCCATTTTTGGCAAACTTGGCATTGAATCCACTGTTCTCTTGATCGGCTGTTGGAAAATGATTCAAAACAATAGATGCACAGATACTCTTTATCTTCAGATGAATTTAAGACTATAGAAGGTTTTTTCGTAGCAAGATTTGCTTTTATTAATTCTTTTTTACTTCCATTAGTAAATTTTTTTTTATTAGTTTTCTTCTTTTTATAATTAGCAAGCCATGCTTTGACAGGCGTGTTAGTAAGAATCATAGTTGACCGCTTTTTCCTACCTCTTTTTGATGCTAACCTCGGACCTGCTTTAGGCAGAGGCCTAATACTCTCAGGTGGTATGATTGAATTGTTAAAACCTAATGTTGTGATTGGGTTCTGATTAGGGGTTTTATTTAATACAACTGGATCTTCTATTGTTATGTCTACCTGATTACCTGGTATCTGAATAGATTCTTTAAATCTTTTATTTGATGGTTCTGGTTGCATTGAATAAGATTCACAGTCTTTTTTATTTGAATCAGCCTGTGAACAAGGTGGGTCAGGGCGATCAGTTACATAGTTAGGACAGTAATCAATTTCAGTAAACACATCAGGATTTAACGGGTAAATACCTGTTGCAGAAAAACCACTTAAAATATTGTGGGGAGATACAGCCTTTGGAAATGCAATGTTTACTATTTTTGGAATATCATATATTGTAACAGTTTTTCCAGGATTCATTACTAACCATGATGTCATAGCAGTATTTATGTAGTTTTTGAGAGGACCATAAACTGCCTTATCCAAGGGCTGCAATTTATGTGTGCAATGTGGTGGGAAGGTAAGCATTACTATTCCATTATTTTTTGCCAAATCTAATCCTTCAATACTAAGATGAGTTTCGTGATTGTCAAGCAACAATAAACAAGGCTTTTCTTTAGTACATTTTGTATTGCCTACAAAATGTTTTAGATATTTTACAAAGTTTTCTTCTTTCATCCAACCACTTGGATTTGCATCTCCTGCACTTCCTGTTGGTGCACTGATTAGGAAATGATCTTTAAAGTTTTTACGTGGAAAAATAAAAAAGGGTGGAATACTATTTCCAATAGCATTTATTGTGCATGCTAATGTTACAAGAGTTCCTCTTTCAGCTGACGTGATGGCTCCTACTTGTTTTAATCCTTTTTTTGCAATAACCTTTTTAGGTTGCTGTACAGTAGTTACAGCAGTTTTCGTCCATGTTCCAAATGTCATTTGGTGAGAACGAGTATTTTTGCATACAGTGCTGCAAATTGCTAAAAAATGATGCAACATTCTGCTTATTGAAACTTGTCGCTCGACTTAAACTAGTAGCTTCAGGTTGCCTAATGGAAATATTTGAATGGCGCTTTATAAATCCTGTAAACCAATCCTTACCAGCTTGTTCCTTTACAACCCAAGAATTGGGAACCTTCATATTATTTTTAATTGCTAGCTGGAAAGCAAGCTTTTTTACTTCGGTAGGAGTTAAACCAAAATATATATCTGCTGCTCGCAACAGGTAGGTGACCAGTTCTTTTTCTACTTTTTCTGGCAATATCAATCGACTTTTATATCCTATAACATTCAGGGAGGTGGGGTTTTCAATTTTGTCAATTAGATCTGCTATAGAACCATGTGATGGGTTAGTAATAATAATTTTTTTACAATAACGTGCTAATGTTCTGTAATTAATGCCATGGTTTTTTGCTGCTGATCTAATAGAAATGTTATTAATCTTTACATCTTTAACAGCACACATTATGACATCTCCAGAAGTATAACCTCTATTAGTTTTTCTTTTAAAATTTCGTACCATGTTTATTACTAAGCAAATAAAAATATTTGCAAATAATGTAAACAAAACATTAATATATATATATATATAATATATATATATATATATATATATATATATATATATATATATATATATATATATATATATATACATATATATATATATATATATACATATATATATATATATATATATATATATATATATATATATATATATATATACATATATATATATATATATATATATATATATATATATATATGTATATATATATATATATATATATATATATATATATATATATATATATATATATATATATATATATATATATATATATATATATATATATATATATATATATATATATATATATATATACATAAACCCACTAAATATAAACAATGCACAAACAAAACAACAGACAGTTTTACAAACTAAACAACAGCTAGTTGTTTAGTTTGTAAACAAAACAATAAACAGTTGAACTTCTGCAATCCTTTTTCTATAATTATACTAAACATTGGATCGGAATCTAAAGTTATGCACGTTGAAATAAAAATAATTTAGATTACAGATATTTAGTTAAACAAATATAACACTTTGACTTTAGATTTTTAAAGAATATCTTAAACATTAAAATATTCCTCAATAATGCGGAAAATAAACAAAGCCACTAAATATTCTGCAAGCGGCGTTTAATTTGCAGCGCATGGAGTCGAGGCAAGTGTGACAACCATCCCCATATAATTTGTGACAAGCAACCCCTTCTGAGTAAGTTACTGGACACCTGTACATTTACCTAAAAGCGTGAGAATTTCATGATATTTTTTTACGGATTAAGTTACTCAAATGAATAAAGTACTTTATGAATCTACATTCAAAACACAATAAAATAATTTTCGTTTGGTAAAAGAAAATTTCTGAGTAGGCGAAATTTTACTTTTTCATATCAAAAACCTATAAAAACGAATAACTTTTCTTCTGCACGCTAAGAAAAGATAAAAATTACTGTAAAAATGTTTTTTTTTATATAACATTTCCATTGTATAATTTGAAATTTCTATATCTTATTTACATTTCCTGTAATAAACTTTGTGACAACCAACCCGCGTGACAACCAACCCCGCTCTCCCCTATGTATGTATGTATGTATGTATGTATGTATGTATGTATGTATGTATGTATGTATGTATGTATGTATGTATGTATGTATGTATGTATGTATGTATGTATGTATGTATGTATGTATGTATGTATGTATGCATGTATTTTTTTTTTTTTTTTTTGTTTTTTTTGTTTTTATTACAATTTTATTTGGTATAATATCGTTTTACATAAAATAAAAAGAACACGGAAACTCGAAGAGGATGGCAAGATCCTGTCACCGAGAACCGTTTAACAATGCGATACAAAATAAATAAAAACAAAATACCGATATTTACAATACAAGATTTTTAATAAGCCAAAACCAAACATAAAATACCGTTAAAAAATGTCCAAATATGTAATAAAACTAAGTATTTAAATAAAATATTCAAAAAAACTCGAAGATTTTTTTTGAATATTTTTTAATTGTCAAAAAAACTTTTTTCAGTTTATCTTTGAAAGTAAGAAAACTACAATTTTTACCAAACAGCGTTAAAAATCAAAGTTTTTTAACGCTATTTGGTTCCACAGAAAAGCTCCGCGATATGATATAAGAGATCTTCCAAAATTTGTGTTCGAATAATGTTGATGAATAAGATTGTCATTTCTTAATTCATATTTGTTTCTTGGCTTCATTGCATATAAATTTTGAAAAAATATTGGGGTTAAGTTTATCTTACATTTGTACATAAAGCAAAGAACATTAAAAACATTTAGTTGATATATATTAAGAATATTTATGTCTATTAAAAGAGGTTTTGCATGAGTATAACGATCTTTAAAATTTATTAGACGTGCTAGATGCTTCTATTGCCGATAAAGAGGTTCTAATTGATTATTATTAGCACTACCCCACGCAATGTTAGCATAGTTTACATGACATTGGATTAGCGAGTAATAAAGTTGAATTAATGCATGTCTATTTACAAAATTTCTCGCTTTATACAACACTCCAATATTTTTTGAGACTTTATTGCATAATGTTTCGATATGATTTTTCCACGTTAAGTTTTCATCAATGAAAACACCAAGGAAATTTATAACTTTTGATTGCTTTATTTGAACATTGTCAATATATATTTGAGGCATATCATTTGGTAAAAGTTTTTTTTTGGATTTAGGATGAAATAGAGTCCATTGAGTTTTTTCTAAGTTAATTGATAATTTATTTGTCTTAAACCAATTTGAAATTTTAACTAACTCTATGTTTATGTCATTAAAAAGTGTAACAATATCACTACTGGACAGAAAAAGGTTAGTGTCATCGGCAAACATCACTGTCGTTAAATTTGAAGCATTATGCAGATCATTAACATAGACGAGAAAAAGGAGTGGTCCCAGTATAGACCCCTGTGGAACGCCACATGTTATATATAGCAAATTTGTAGAGGAGTATGTACAGTGGGGTGCAAAAAAAAAGCCACACTCAATTGTTTTATAAAAACAACAACAACAAATGTCTAAAACTCATATAATGTTACTTCTATTACAGCCAATGTTGATAAAAATGTTTATAATATAATTGTATATTACATATAATAAAAAGAAATTAGGATTTGTAAAGTATTTTTTAGATTAAAGCTGTTTTAGTATTTATATGGCCATCCTTTGTTTTTTATGACTTCCGCACATCTAGAAGGCATACTATCTACAAGTCTTTTTAATAAGTCATTTGGCAAAGCATTCCAACCATCAAGAAGAATTTGGAACAGATCATCTTCATTTGTTGCCCTACGATCTTGCAATTTTTTATCCAAAATAGACCAAAGGTTTTCTATTAGATTTAAATCAGGAGACTGTGCTGGCCAAGACATAACTGGAATCAATTTAGATTCTAAGTATCTTTTATTCAACCGTGCTGTATGTTTGGGATCATTATCCTGTTAAAAGATATAGTCACCAATAGAAAAAAGTTCTTTTATACTTTGTCAAAGCTGGTTAACTAAGATTTTGTGATACAAATGCTGGTCCATGATGCCCTTCACCCGGTAAAGTTTTCCAACTTTGTGTGCACTAAAACAACCTGAGACATTAATCTTTTTGTCATGTTTAATAGTTGCCTTGCACGTTTGAGGATTGAATTTTTTCCCAATTAATTTCCAACAGTGAGATCGACCATTATAATACAAAACAAATGGAGACTCATCGCTCCAGATAACGTTAGCCCATTGTTCACATGACCAATCTTTGTGCTCAATGCACCACTTTACACGCTTTTTTTGATTGATTTCACTAACAAAAGGTTTTTAAATTTTCTTTCCAGAAAAAAAATCACTTGATGCTTTAATCCTGCGAGATATTGTCCACTTTGAGATATTAGTAAGGTTCAAATCTAGTTTTATCTCAGAACGAGTGATTTTACGATTTTTTTTGACAGCATTAAGAATGTAGCGATCTTCCTTTTTTAAAGTTTTCGGTTTTCTCCCAGATCCAACAGCCCTTTCAGTTTTACCAGTGTGTTTTTATTTCTTTACCAATCTACTAATAGTTGAGTTTTCTTGTTTAAAACGCCTTCCAACGCTTCTGTGAGACTCTCCTTGGTCAGCAGCTTTAATAATTCGTCCAATTTCTACATCTGTAAGATATTTTCTAAAATATTAAATGTGTCTATAATAATCTATTTTTTAAAGATTTTATTTATATAAATATTAGTTTATATATTAACAAAACAATTTTTTTTGTTTTGCATTATTATACATTTTATGCTTAAAATATAAAATAAAAAATTAGTGCGGCTTTTTTTTTGCACCCCACTGTATGTATGTAAGTATGTATGTGTGTTCGAGCCAAAGGTACTTGTTTGGATTGCTATGTCCGAGGACGGCCTGTCGAAGCACCTGGTGACACCTTCAGGCCAAGCAATCAATCAAGGTGTTTACATCCAAAAGTGCTTAATGAAGCGCTTGATTCCGTTCATCAAAACAGTTCATAAGAACGACGAGATCGTTTTCTGGCCTGACCTCGCTACGTCTCATTACGCAAAGAAGACGCAGGAGTTCCTTCAAGCAAATAACATCGAATTCGTGCTTAAGGAGCGCAACCCTGCCAATGTGCAAGAACTCCGACCAATCGAAAACTTTTGGTCAGAACTCAAACGAAGAGTATATGGTCGTGGCTAAAGAGAGAAAACCGTTATGATTACTATTATTACTTTTATTTTTATTAATATCATTATTTTTTAATAATACTATTATTTTTATTAACAACATTATTTTTATTGTTATTAATTTCATTTTTATTATTGTAGTTATTAATAATGTTATTTTTATTGTTAGCGTTGATAATTTTTAGAGTTGTTCCTATTTATTATTAGCATCATTATTATT
This sequence comes from Hydra vulgaris, assembly GCF_022113875.1. Classification (NCBI taxonomy): domain Eukaryota; kingdom Metazoa; phylum Cnidaria; class Hydrozoa; order Anthoathecata; family Hydridae; genus Hydra; species Hydra vulgaris. The sequence goes on from NC_061168.1 coordinate 23,487,149, forward strand.
AGGTGTTTACGCATCATTAGTAATTATACTATTTGTAAACATCCTTGAATTGTAAAATCATGTAATTCAGAATACATTGATTGATTGAACTTGAGTCTTCATCATCTCAACAACCAGAATCTATGATAGTATCACCACCAATATTAGCGCACTACCCTCAGCCACTGCCCTCTGAATCTACACCAACATCTAGCATCAGTATATGTCACATAACATCAGCTTCAAAGTCACCTCAAAAGTCACCTAGTTTACAAGTTGGAAGGTTGAAAGATGCTGAGAGCAAAAAAGCAGCAAGGCTAGCTAAAAACAACGTAAGCTTAGCTCTAAGCTTACGTTGCTTACGTAAGCTTAGCTCTAAGCTTACGTTGCTTACGTAAGCTTAGCTCTAAGCTCACCAATTTTTATGACTTAACAATTTTCAAACCTTTAAGAAAGTATACATGGAATAATTTCTTTCTAGTGCACTGAATTATTACATTTCTTCCCATAAAAGGAGCCAGGGTAGAAATTAAACTATAGAAACTGAAAAATATCAAAAATATTTTACTGTTTAAGGCTAATAAAGTTTTAATAGGTTAATTTCAGTTTTACAAATTTGAAGACATTTGACATCAAGATTATTCTCTAAAGAAGCTCAGTGTAAAGGGATTAACTTCACAGAGAGTAAAGAAGCTCAGTGTAAAGGGAGTAACTGGAAAGTCACAGAGAGTAAAGAATATCATATCGTTTTCAAAATTGACCGAATTAAAAAAAAAAACTTAGAAAAATTGAATTTCTGGCTTTTGTCCTACTCTGTCCAATTCTGTTAAAAATTTAAAGTATTGATTAAGAATCATTTAATCATTTATGCTTAAAGTCATACCCTCCCTGCGTTCCCCTTTCAAAGTTAATACAATTCTTTGGCAATCTTGAATCGCGCAGCAAAATTTAAAAAAATAATAAAAACTAAGATAAAAATATGCAGAGGCATAACTTTTGATTAGGATATTGCACAAAAACTTTTGATTAGGATATTGCACAAAAACTTTTGATATGGATATTGCACAAAAACTTTTGATTAGGATATTGCACAAAAAGAGTTGGAAAGCTCAAGAAAACATCAAAAACAATTTTTTAATTTGAGGCATCATCTATAGTTATCATTTTTATATAGGCCCGTGAAGTAAAGCAAACCCTCGGGTAGTGAAAAATAAGAGAGGTGACACCAAAAAAGTTTCCCTTACTGGGTGACACCGACCCTAACAACGTCACTGTGTATTGAATACAAGTTTTACAATTTATGCTGTTTTATTAAGTTTAAATAATTAGAATAACTTTTCATTTTTATTAAATTGATCAGAATAACTATAATTAGAGTAACTTTTTATTTCAAAAAGGGTTTTTGATTAGTTACAACGCTGATTAGTTACAAAGAAGAACACCATTAATTTTAAATTTGCTGTCAGTTTAGGATTCCTTTTCTTTTAAACAAATTGTCGACAATATACAAAAAACAAAAAACACTAAAATTTCTGAATAATTATTCAGTCATTTAAACTGTTTTCATCAAAATCAGAGATTTTGTCGAAAAGAGGATTTAAGAAACCGATTTCTAACTTTTATAGGAGAAACGGAATAATTCCTATCTTGGACTGATTCGTCAAAATGGCGTTATAGCTTTTTTAGTGGTTTTTTAATTGTTTCTGAAATTTTTAAAATTCTCTGCTAGTGTGTAATTGTCAAAAGTTTAATGATTACATCATTCAATTTAATGATTACATCATTCAATTTAGTGATTACATCATTCAATTTAATGATTACATCATTCAATTTAATGATTACATCATTCAAATTAATGGTTACATCATTCAACTTAATGATTACATCATTTAATTTAATGATTAAATCATTCAATTTAATGATTACATCATTCAACTTTTGACAATTCAATTAAAGCAGCATCATCACCAACTCGGCTTTAACTCTATTTATTTTTGCTCCTCACCAGGTGTCTCAGAGTTTTTTTTAAATACAAAATTTTAAAGTGAATAATTAAAGTTCTTCATCTTCTGAAGCTGAAATTGAACTCTCTGAAGAATACCAAACCAAATTAAAGATTCTACTGAAGACTATGCAGAGTCTACAATTACATTAGTTAGTCACCAATTAGCAAAATAAAATTGTGACTGTAGCAAGGAACTGATAATACTAATAGATTGACATTTACATTTCTTTTTTTTGTGCACCATTAATTTTTATTTTATTTTGATTTAAAACTTCAGTTTTAACCAGTAGAATGATAAACGCAAGTAGAACGATAAACGCAAGTAGAATGATAAACGCAAGTAGAATGATAAACGCAAGTAGAATGATAAACGCAAGTAGAATGATAAACGCAAGTAGAATGATAAACGCAAGTAGAATGATAAACGTAAGTAGAATGATAAACGCAAGTAGAATGATAAACGCAAGTAGAATGATAAACGCAAGTAGAATGATAAACGCAAGTAGAATGATAAACGCAAGTAGAATGATAAACGCAAGTAGAATGATAAACGCAAGTAGAATGATAAACGCAAGTAGAATGATAAACGCAAGTAGAATGATAAACGCAAGTAGAATGATAAACGCAAGTAGAATGATAAACGCAAGTGAAATGATAAATGCAAAAGAATCCTAAAAGGTATTCTTTAGTTTTTCTTTTATGATCAACAGTTCGAATAGTAAAAAAAAAAGTTGTTCTATTTTATAAATCTGAGGTGTACAATTAGCATTTATGAAACAGCTTTAAAGACTCCGTATATTATTTTATCATTTTCATTTTTAGCCATTAAATCTATAAATTCAGTTTGAATTTTATTTTTCAGCCAGAATGATCTGAAGTATCATTTCATTGTAAACGCTAAATGGTTTCATATCACAGAATCAAACTTTACAAGCAACTGTTTAGTCCTAAGAGTTTGACGTTTTAAAGTGTAAAAAGGTTTACTTTAACTCCCTATAAAAGCCATAAGCAGCCATTATGTCATTATGTCATTATTAGCAGCTTAGTAAAGTGTGATATTCATTAAATATTCGAGAATATTTTGCCATCACAAACTTTATCCATAATTTTAAATTAATCATTATAAAAGCCTTTTCTTATTTTGATTCTTATTTCAGTTTCCAACCACTGTTTATAACGGATAATTTGGGTGACCCTATTTTCATAAGTTCCCGATGTTTTAGTAAAACATCTTTATTTATTGCAAGTATAAGGAACTAATTTCAATTTTGATTTATAATAAAAAAATTAACAGCATGAAAAAAATACGTAATTTTTCGAATCTGAATAAATCAACCATTTACAAGGAAAAGGTTTCTTTGTTTGAAAGTTTTCTATTGTAATAAATGCTAGAAGACTTTCCACCATCACTACTTTCAAAGTATTCGTGCTTTAATTATTTGAACGCGACTAACAGGACCGACGTTAAGACAATGTTAACGACGACGACGACGTTTACAATGTTGTTTGATCAAACAATTGATCAATCCAATATTTTAGGTGTTTCTTGTAACTTATTGTCTGATAAATCTTTAAAATAACTGGTTCATTACCTGCTTCAATTTTCAATAAAAGTTACACAACTATTTTTGAGTATTGTTTGCCAACTTTATTGAACATAGTGGTAGTGATAGTTAAAGGATCGTATATTTTGTCGACATTGCTTTTGTCTGCTATATATAATAGCATAATATTTTTTTAATATTCTTAATTTTTTTTAACTTTTTTTAAACTTGTAATCTTTCCCAATCTTACTTTCTTAATCGTGTTAATTTTTAATTTTTCTTTTTTGTATTTACAACTTGACAACCTTTTTCTCGAATTTGAAGTTTAATTATAATTAAACTTCAAATTTGAGAAAAAGGTTGTCAAGTTCTTATATCTATAGATATTACTTCTTAATCATATAATAAAATAATTTGTTTATTTTAAGCAAAATTAAAAAAATAAAAAAGGTCAAATAAAATTCTCAAAGATCACTGAGAAATTTTTTAAAGAATATAAAATAAAATTTAGTGCAGATTCTTCAAGCTATAATTTAGTAGGTCAACAGTTCTTTTAATTTATTAGGTCAACAGTCTTAACGGATTTAATAAAAACTATAAATACTTTTGTATATAAATAAAAAAACTTTTAAAATTTGAAATGAGTGGGTCAGAAGCCAAGGGGTACAAGTGACATTTTCATAGTTTTGAGAAACAGCTGTTTAAAGTTAAAGTATTTTTGTTAAATATACTCAGCTGTTGTGATGTTTTTCCAGTAGAAAGCAGCACAGGGCAGAGATTCACTTGTATCCCTTGGCCACCAACAATTTTGTTTGCTTCTTCTATCAAATTCTATACTTAACTAAATTTTGGTAAAATTGTCACTTGTACCCCTTGGCTTTTGACCCACTCAAATCACGTTTTTTTGTGATGGTCAAATATTTGCAGTATTTGCAATTACAAAGTAACAACATGTAAAATTACAAAACAAGTTTCCCCCCAAATTTACTTGCCGCCCTAGTGCGATGCACAACCTCACTAAAGCCAATTCTCCTTTTAGACTTTTAACCGCTTAAAGTGTAAAATTCCGTAATTACTTTTCTGCGCAAAAATTTTCAAAAAATTTAAATGAAAATAAGACAAAAGCCGTAATCAAAAAATTATTGCATACAGCAAATACACTAATAATCCGCGTTAATTCATTTTCAGCGAATTTTTTTATAAAAAAATGGAATTCCTCGTTGATTGAATTGTTTATTCATCTTCCTTTTTTTTTAAACCAAATGTAAAACAAAAACTAGCAAGATTTCTGTTTATTTAGTTATGATCATAGTTTATTTGGTTTTTACATTAGAACGTTCTGCAAAAACAAACGTTCGGCTGTTTTGTCGAACGTTCGGTTCGCATATTTTAAAACCCTATACAGGCTCAGAATAGGCAGAAATATGAGCAATCTGATTCGCTGATTTTGAAAGAGAGGCAAGTGCGCTTTATTTAAAAATATATTTAAAATCTTAACAGATCTTGAAATAAATTTCATTGTAATGATAACCTAAGTTTATCAATACAAGTCTTGTGTTACTATCATGTGTTACATAGAAAATTTACTTTATTTTATCATTCTTTAGAATATTTAAAGGGTATCAAAATCTATTTGTAACAGAGAATTTTCACTCCTAAAAATCTCAATAAAAAAAAAAGTTTCAATAAAGTTTATCTTGGTGATAGAGGTTTTATCTGTTGTTAATTTAAAGAAATAGAAAAAAGTGTAATTTGAAAAGATCTTGTGCTGATTCTTATAATTATTATTATCCTTGTTGAGTTTAATTATGTGTACATTAAAACTAACCTGTTTGTATATTTTAGTTTACATATTATTATATGAAGAATAAAGCCTTCTATGACATATAATTAATTTACTACACTACAGATCTATAAATGTATTTCTCGCAAAATTTGTTCTTGGCCTTAAAGCATACTCAAATACAAAGTTTATATACAGTTGTACAAAACTACATGTGAAGTACTTTTGCATATAAAGATTATATGCAGTTTTACCAGACTACTGGTGAAGAACTTTATTTATAAATTGATTTATATGTTAAATATAAATTTTTAAATAAAGAAAATTTGTACTGATTGCAAAACTAGCTTACGTGTTCCATGTCAATATATGAGTTTCGAGGAGATTTTGTTTTCATTTTTTGTTTCAACTATTGTTTGGAGGAGACTGATTTATTTTTTTATTGCATAACTCTAATAAAACATCATGTTAAGCCATTAAACACTTTTTAAAAATTTAAAAAAATTTTGGCAGACTATATTAACTGTATGTATAAAATATTATTTGAATATTTAACAACAGAAGTGAAATTTATATGTTTTTTACTGAACAGTAATTTTTTGTGCAGTTACATTTAAACAATAAAATTAAAAGCAAGAAAAAGTATTGAAGTCAAATATGTTAACCAAATAAAAAAAAGAACAAAATCAGTTGTCATTCTATGATTGTTTTTGTTATAATAAAATATGTTTTGTATGTATAAACTCTTGAAATATTTAATTGAATTTGCATGTGTGCAATTTTGAAAGATTTCTAAGTGTGTTTCTCGTCAAATGTAATGTCTATGTTCTATAAAGCATGGTCAATACAAAGTTTGTATACAGTTGCACCAGACTAATGGTAACGTACTTAAAATATGCAAAGTCTAAATTTATTTTTTAATTATTTTTAAATTACACAAGAGATATTTACAGAAATTCAAAAAAAGTACACTTGATTTTATTGGTTATTCCAAAGATTAGATAATAAAACTATTAATAAAACTTGGAAATATGAAACATAAATATTTCTGCATAGAAAAATGAAAAAAAAATTATTTTTTTAAATTTTTTTATAAATTATATATTAATAGCATAATAAATAAAAAATTTATCAAACTTTGTTGCTTTATTTAATACTATTTACCATCAGTTGCTATTAAAGAGTAAACGTTTTTTATCAATTACAAAATACAATAACCAATATTTTGTTCAGGTTAAAAGCTTTATATCAACAAACATGTGCTTTATATGTATTGTCTTTTGAAATTGAAATAAACAACAAACACAAACTTGTATTTTTGCAATTTTTCTTGTTTCTACCTTTTTACACTTAGCTGTGCATAAAGGTGTTGTAAGTTAAGAGTTGATTTACTATATCAAAACACACTTGTGGACATCAGGTAATAAATTTTTTCTTATAGCTTATTATGCTACAATGCTTTGTAATCTTTTATTACTATATATTACCAAAGCCAATCTAAATCAGCTCTTGTTTACAATTGATTTTAATTTGAGAGTGCTTCAAATTATCTGGGCTAGCTACAACAACTAATAAGCAACATTTTTGTTGTTGTTGTTATTATTTAGGAATTACTCTATTTCACTTTTATTATTCAATACATTTTTTGCCATTTGTTTTGATTTGAACTTACACGCAAAAGCCTCTCTTTCAAAACTTTTTAAATATATAGAATAGGCAGAGATATGCGAATCAAATTGCGCATATCTCTGCCTATTCTGAGCCTGTATAGAGTTTCAAAATATGCGTTCGGTTGGGCCGAATCTTGGCAAATGTTAGGCCTAACATAATGGACAGCCTCTAGGGTTATCAGTAAAACTAGGTTTTTGTTTTATTTTTGGATTAACTATGTCATTTACAAACCGAACTTGTTTTATATTTTATGTTGTCCCAACGGCACTGAATGTCCGCTAGATATCTTAAGACCGTGACGTCCTATGGACCTCACAAGACAATAGGGCATCATAATTCAACTTGTTGTATAGACGTCTCACGGACGTCTGTGCCCATTGGGATTTACTTTAACTTTTTAAAAAGTGTTTGCTGGAATGAATTGATTTCAAGTGCAAACATATGTACGAATTAACTCAAATGCGAAGATATGTGCGAGTTGATTTGAAGTGCAAACATACAAATTGATTTATTTAAAACCTTTATCATGTTATTTATAATGTATAAATTTGCGTGCTTTATATAAATGTACTTTGTTGAAAGACTATATTATAAGTAAATTTAACAAACTATTTTGATTGTGATAGAAAATATATATATATATATATATATATATATATATATATATATATATATATATATATATATATATATATATATATATATATATATATATATATATATATATATATATATATATATATATATATATATTGCATCACAATGTGGTGCAATATACAAGTTTTCAATGTCTAGTTTTTAAGCTTTTTTAAAAATTGAGCAATTTAAATCTCCGAACCATGGAGATTTAAATTGCCCATTTATGTTTTTATCTTGCTATTATACTTCATTTAAATTTAACGTTCTCTAGCGATTCTCGATGACAAGAACTAGTGGTCTTCAACAAGTCTCCGCATTACCATTTATATAATATATGTTTTGTATAATACTTAATAAAGTAATACTTGTATTAACGTTGTTAATTATTCTCACTTTAATAATGATCAGCACCAAATTATATTAATGTGAAATATTATAATAAAATTTTCTCTATATTTACAAACACAAAAATTATTTTGTTTTATCACGATTCTTATTTGTTTAATATATGCTTAATTTTAATGTTTTTTCTTTAACGTATTAACTCATTTATTTTAAAGGAACAGCAACATCTAGTTATTTGATGCACAAGCGTATTGGCTCCGTTATTTCAACGGATTGTTTATTACACAAACGTAATAAAGTCTTTATTTTAACAATAATATTAATGGACTTCAACCCGTTAAATGTGTAGTTTGTATGTATTTATGTATGTATGTATATATATATGTATGTATGTATGTATGTATGTATGTATGTATGTATGTATGTATGTATGTATGTATGTATGTATGTATGTATGTATGTATGTATGTATGTATGTATGTATGTATGTATAATTATGATGTCCTCAAAAAAGTTTACATCTAGATCAATGTCATTATTCAAAAGAAGGTTATTTTTTTCATTAAAAATTTCAAAAAAATTTGTTGCATTTAATTTGTTAGCCATTTTTATTATTAAAATATGCAAAATTAAGACTTTAACTTAAATCTTCCTAATGTTAAAACTGATGACGACGTAAAAGGTTTCTTAAACTTTCTTTTTCAATACAACATTCTTCCCTTAATAAACAAGCCTACTCGTGTAACTCTTCTAACTGAATCTCTCATTGATAATATTTTTAGTAACATTTTCACAACATGCAACATTCAAAGCGGAATCCTAAAAAGCGTTATAAGCGACCACTTTCCAATTTTTTTTATATCTGATTTTTATAAAAAAGAAAAGAAAAGCAAAGTACTAAAAGAAATAAAAAGGCAGATTACTGAATTTAATATTAAGAAATTTAGAGATTATTTACTCAAAGTAAACTGGAAACAACTACATAATTGTAAAGATACAAATAAAGCCTATGAATTTTTTTACAACGAGTTTTTTAATGTGTACGACAAAGCATTTCCTATGAAGGAAATTAAAACCAAGTATATAAAAGTCAAGTATATAAAAAATATAAAAGTCTACAAAGTCCATAGACTACATAAGGACTTATTAAATCTTCTAAGATGAAACAAAAACTATACGAAAAATATTTAAAAAAAAACTTATCAAAACAAAAAAATATATAAAACTTACAAACCTGTTTGAAAACTTGAAAAAAAAACGCTAAAAAAAATTATTTCTCAAATTTATTACAAAATAATATTGGAAATAACAAAAAACTTAGGATATAATAAAGGAAGTAATAGGAAAAGAAAAGAAAACTCGTGGTAATTATTTACGGAAATATTTATATACTGAGGATGAAAGATCAATAAATAATGAGAAAAAAGATATTGCAAACAGTTTCAATAACTTTTTTATAAACGTGGGTAAAAACCTAGCAAACAAAATAACACCAGAAAAAAAATTTTAAAATCATATCTAAAACAAAAGGACTATGTAATGGATAAGCTTGAGGTATCGCCTGATGAACTTCAGTTTGCTTTTAATATGATAAAACCAAACAAAAGCGCAGGCCTTGATGGTATTAGCCCTAAGGCTGTGAAAGAAGTTTTTGATATTATTGAGTACCCCTTACTTATTATTTTTAATCTTTTATTTAAAAATGGAGTTTTTCCTGATCTCTCAAAACTAGCTAGAGTAGTTCAAATTTTTAAAGGTGGTGATATCTCAAAGTTATCTAATTACAGACCTTTAAATTTCAATACTCCCATGTTTTTTTAAAATTCAAAAGCGATTAATGCATAATAGGCTTTACAACTATCTTACAACTCACAAAGTTCTAAATAATAATCTGTACGGATTCAGCAAAGGACACTCAACAGAACATGCAGTAATTAGATTAGTTAATGAAATATTAAATGGGTTTGAAAACCACCAATATACTCTTGAAGTGTTTATTGACCTCTCTAAGGACTTTGATACTGTGGACCATGATATTCTTCCAAACAAACTTAAAATTTATGGAGTCAAAAATAATAATCTTAAATGGTTTTGTTCCTATCTTAAAAATTGAAAACAATGTATATCTTATGACAAAACCTACACTAAATTAGAAAACATAACCTGCGAAGTTCTACAGGGATCTATTCTAGGGTCTTTGTTGTTTATTATTTATATCAACGATATTTACTTTTCATCTAGTATACTATACTTTAATCTTTTTGCTGACGACACTTAAGTTTTTTATACTCACTCTAACATTAAGACAATCTTTACCACTATGAATAGTGAACTTGGTAACCTTAATGAATGGTTTAAAGCCAACAAACTCTCTCTGAACCCTACTAAAAGCAAATATACTCTCTTTTCTAAATCTTCTAAATCTGACACGTTACCTTTAAAACTCCCGGATATTTAAATAGAAAAAACCAAGTTGCAACAGACATACTGTTTTAAATTCTTAGGTATTTTAATCGATGACCAAATAAATTGGAAAGAGCATATTAATCTAATAGAAAATAAAATTTCAAAAAGTATTGGAATCATGTATAAAACTAGATATATATTGGATGAAAACTGTTTAAAATCTATTTACTTCTCATTTATTCAAAGCTATATTAGTTATTGTAACATTGCTTGGGCAAGCACTTATCCGTCAAGACCAACTTGTATCTTAAAAAAACAAAAACAAGCAAGCCGCCTTGTATTAAATGCTAATAAATACACCAGTGCCAATCCACTGCTTCGTAAGCTTAGAGTGCTAAATGTTTACCAATTAAACATTTTTAATATTCTTTTATTCATGTTTAGATTAAAATATCATATGCTGCCTAATATTTTTGAAGACCTTTTCTTTATTATAGATCATAAATATCAAACAAAGCATTCATTTTAAAAACAATCTGAATTCTCAATAACTTACTGAGGGCCACATTTGTGGAACTCATTTCTCCCAAATAATAATAAAACTACAACTTCCATCCAAACTTTTAAAAGTATCTTAAAAAAACAGTTCTTGATTATGACGTATCTCAAATACTATTTTATTTTTAATCTTTATTTTATTCTCTTTTATTTTTTATTTATTTTTTAACTTTTTCTTTTGTTAAAAAGCGACATCACCCTTTACATCATTAGTTATCTTTATATTTGTATTGTATTCGGAAAAAGAAAAAAAAATGTAACATATCTTTAATAAATTAAAAGTATTTAATATTATCTTACTGAAATTGTAATATATATATATATATATATATATATATATATATATATATATATATATATATATATATATATATATATATATATATATATATATATATATATATATATATATATATATATATATATATGTATATATATATATATATATATATATATATATATATATATATATATATATATATATATATATATTTTTTTTTTTTTTTCTTATCTGATGAATTATTTTTATTTTGTATATTATGTAAATGATGCAACGGGGATGATAAGACTTTTGTCTTCTGCCTGTTCCTGTCATATCTTAACTCAAACAGAATATATTGTAAATAATTTATTATTATTATTATGACGAAAATATATATTAAAAACAAAAAAACAAAAAAATATATTATAAGAAATCAGATGACTCAAGCAATAAATGTATGCGAGAAGATGATATTGTATATGATTTAACTTGAAGATGTTAAAATGTATAATCAATGTAAAAAGTTTGAAAAATATGTAATTATGTAAAAAAATTAAAAAAACCATCACATCAAAGTTTGCGAGTAAATTGAAATGCTTAGTAAACACACAAAACGCCTTTAAAACGTTTAAAAAACGTTTTAAAGACGTTTAAAACAAAAAAATCTTTAAAAAATCTTTAAAACATCTTTAAAACGTGTTTTAGACGTCTATAAGACTTTTTATACGTCTTGTGTTTATTCGTAAAGCACGAATAATTAATGGTTTTTTCCAACTGTTGTTACGACTATTAAAGAATTTGACTGTCGACGAAATTGGCTAATGTATTTTCTAAAGTCGACTAAAATCGATTAACACATTTTAGAAATCGACTAATTCAACGAAAAGTCGAAAAGTAAAAATACGGAAATATTTTTTTTTTTAATAAAGTGTAATAAAAATAATAAAGTAATTTATATTATCTTTCTATTTTTAATATCATATCATTTAAATAATAAAGAAGGTGAGAAGGACCAACGAAGAGCAACAGCCAAAGCAGAAAAACGAGACAATCTATTCCAAGACCTAATGATTAAGGGACTTAAATACCTGCTGTATATCAAAAGTCATTTCAATAATATTTATAATGTAATTGTAAAAAAATTTTAGATTGAGTTTTGCCGAGAAATTTAAAAGATTTAAAACGCTTAAAAACGATACTTCACGCTTAAAAACGATACCTCACGGTTTAATAACAAAAAATAACTCAAATAACTCAACTATTAATTTTTTAGTTTTTTTTATAAAACGGAATTACTACTTGGTCTGTTTTAGATTCGGACTCGACGTCAGTTTTATTATTCTTGCATATGATCTTACTTATATCTGCTTACCTTTATTGCATTTAAAGGGCGAAAGATAAAACTTTGACTTTTAACGTATACTTTATTGTGGTTATAATCCTCTCTCAAATCTATTATCCGAAGCTTAAACCTTGACGGAAAAGGTTGCTGCGCGGAGAAACAAGTTGAGCGCGGTACTACCAACGACATTTTATTACCGCGTTGCTTATTAAGCAAGCGTTCTATCACTCTACAACCACATGCACAGGCTGTTTTTAACATAAAAAATTATGCCTACATAAGCTGTAAACAAACCAGCATCTCAAAGGCAAAATAACCTTAACTGTTATTTTTACTTGGTGTATTAATCATAACAAATATAATTTTAATCTTATTATTAGATTTCTACAAATTTTTTATGAAAAAAAGTTGTTTGGTTTGTTCAAAACATAAATATCGAGGATATTGCAATGTTTACATTAAAAAGTAAATGCGCTTTTAGCCTTACATGAAACGTCATTAATGATATCATACTGAAACAACTATCTGCTAGATCTACAGTACATACATCGACTGAAGGTTTAAAATACAAAAATAAAATATTTAGTAAAAGAAAAATCTTAAAAAGTATGCGGGCAAATACGCATTATTCTGAAGCTTTCCTTTTAAACCAGTAGGAGAAAGCAGGGCAACGTGGCGAACGTTTTGAAAGCCCTGAGTTATTGCAAAACTATCAGTCGTGAAGCAACAATACTTTTTCAGTATGTTTATGTTATTAAAATCCTTCATTGCCTGCATGAATTTTCAGTTTGCAAATATAACAATTTGAAATAAATATTAAAATAAAAAGTTCATAAATTTGTCATCTGGTCACGTGACCGGGGCAAGATGGCTTATTATGCAATTTTTACCTCCATATTTATAAAGTTTTAAAAACTACCAATAACTCTAACTAAAGTAACAAAAAAAAAAAGACATATTGCAAAAAACTATTTCTGAAGAAGTTAAACTTAAAGGACACTATCCATTATGAGAAACCGAAAGTGAGGAATTTTTTTTTAAGCGCAAAAAGTAAACTTATGCGTATAAAATTGCGTTAATAAAATTTCAAAAGAGGTGTTTTAAAATACAAGATGCAAATACAATTTCGTTTTCACACAATTTTAAGATTTTTTGTTGAGTTGTTATATGAAAACCCATCTTGCCCCATTCACCATGTTGCCCCGCTTTCCCCTATATACCTTGAATTATTTGAATTACATAGCAGAATTTTGGTAAATTGTAAACTTTTATAAAAAATTATTATTTCTTTTTTTATAAAAAATATTTTTAATTTCTATGTAAAGAAATTTAAAATAACATGATCTTTCTAAAGTTTGCCGAAAAATGACAAATCTTATCAGAAGCAACCCATAAAATATCAAAAAAAAAACTATTGATGACATTCATCAATAGTTTTTATTGAATAATATGTCAAGTACTTTTATATCACTAGTTCATCAATAGTTTTTTCTGATATTTTATGGGTACTTTTGTTCTAATGAAAAACAATTTGCAAAAATTTCAAGTTCGAAAAGTTCGAACTTGATTGCAACCGAACGAAAACAAAATGTTAAAAGAGTGTATATATGAAAACAATCAAATCTCAAAAGAAGAAATACATATTTATAAATATTTAACTAAATAAGTTTTTTTTTTAATTTCGTTGAGTTTACTAAGTAGAATCCCGGCGTTATATGCTTGACTTCGGGATTTTGGGATTGGGACTTAAAAATCGCTGGATTCATAACCCTTACTTCAAACTTATATATAACCATCCAATTTTCTTTTTCAAATTTAGGTTGATTTAATGTTTTTCTTTTTTTTCTTCTGTTATGTCAAATGATGTCAAACAAAGTAATTATTTCTATTAATAAATTTTCTAAAATTTAAAATGCAAACATCTAACAAATTCCGTTACGTCAGGTTTTTCATTCATAAGAAATTTAAAATTGTAGCCGGAGACGAATAAAATCAATTAAAAGGCTGGGCAATAAAATAAATTTTAGTTATCATGTATATTTATAGCTAGCTTAAGATTTAAAACTGCATAATCTGGTGACAGATTCATCAAAACGTCTGAGGAAACAATATTTTAACAAACAGCACAAAAATTATGTTTTTAAAACAAAACATGTAAGTACATCCTAAACGTCCCCTTTTTGTCGTCTGGTTGGATTAAGGACTTAATTTGTCTTCTAACATTTGATAAGTCCTAAATGCCTTGTTTATAAACATTCTTTGCAATACAAAAATTTTATTATTTGATTGCTCAATTTGAAAAACTTACTTTTTGATGTCTTTTTCTGTTTAAAATTAGTTGTTGTTTTGTATATAATCAATGAAAGAAGTAAAAAAAAAATCTAATTTTTTTTATTTATTTTCCCCCGTTTGCTTTTAATTCTATTTGCAATTCATAGAATTTTTTTTTAATGATATAAGTGTATTTGAATTTGTAATTCTTATGAGAATAAAACAAACAAAAAAGAAACTATAATGATTTTTGACGCGGTAATCTCATTACAAAAAAAAAACAACAACAACAAAAAAAATAAAAAAAAATAAAAACGGTTAAACAATAAAATATTGTCGCAGTAACTAAGTTGGTGTTTTTTAATATGAGCTTTATATAGTATTTATGTATACAATAAGACCTTCCCCAAGGAGGAATCTTTTTGAGGTCTCCTGTAGATAATATTATGCAAACCTTTATAAAGAGCCTCAATAAAAAAATATTAACAGAGAATTCAATCAACTATTCTGTAGTGAAACTATATACTTTTTCCGGTCATTGTCTGTAAAAATTATTGAAGTCTGCGCTTATTAAAAACTGAAGTTGAAAAAACCTAAAAAAAAATTTTTTTTTTACTACGCTCAAATTTTTTTTACATTAAAATATAAGTCAATTATACATATATATATATATATATATATATATATATATATATATATATATATATATATATATATATATATATATATATATATATATATATATATATATATATATATATATATATATATATATATATATATATATATATATATATATATATATATATATATATATATATATATATATATATATATATATATATATATATTTAATTATAACTACTTTGACATGAGAATTCGGAAAATTTTTCACTTTATATTTTTATGATTAAACTGTTTTGTTTTGTTTTCACAGTGTATTTTAAAAAGGTTTTTCCAAAAATGTTTTTCTAAAGACTCAAAAAAAATTTTTTACGAAATTTAGAATTAATAAAATGTTAAAAAAACATATAATTTTTATTCAATTTGAGGTAAGGGATAAGTGCGGTTTGTTTTTTGATTTCGCATATCCAACAATCCCACAACTAATTTACAGCTATCCTACAACTCGACAACTCTGTATTTATGAGTTAAAGTGTTTTTCCTTTTTTTTTAAAAAAAGTGTTTTTTCTAAAAGGTGTTTTATTTATATATTAAAGCTCTATTTATCAAAATTTTATTCAGGAAAAAAGTATATAAAGTTGTAAGAAAACAGGTAATGGTAGCTTTGTCTTCATCACAAGGAGTTTTGGGCCATCGTTATACAAAACTTATGGCTAAGGCATTTCAAACAAAAAACAGGTTCAAATATTTCATTAAAAACATTATTATTAAAAGATCACAAAATCATATGAGGATTTATGGGCCTAAAATTAATGGGCCTGCCAATTAATTGCAGTTGGTGTAAATACTTAATTCAAGTTTATGCTGTAACCTTGTAAATGATTGAAAAATGTTTTGCAAATAAGTTATATTTAAATAAAGCCAACCTATAATACAGTTAAATTAATGACTTTTTTTTTCATACTTTGAATAATATGAAATGTTGCAGGTAGTTCTCTCTTACTTGACTTTTAATCACTCAATAATCTTAAGCCAGTGAAAACACACTTACTTACTGCTTTTGTTCACAAGTGTGATTATATAAGTCAAGATAAAAGATTGCAAAAAATTTGAAAGATAGGAAAGCATAGAAAAGAATAGAAAGCTAAAAGCATATAGAACAGAGCAGGGTTAGTTAAGCATAAGGGCAAGCTAACTTTCCGTTGGCTTAACTAACCCTGCTTGTTATTACTGCTTAGATAGGGGCTATATTGGTAATAGAATGCGCAACAAAAGGCGGTTGGGCGGCACTCATATGAGATGTACAGACACCTACGTACGTGCTATTTTTCATGAAGAACATGAAGAATCTTTGTTAAGTAAACATAAATAAATAAATAAATATATATATATATATATATATATATATATATATATATATATATATATATATATATATATATATATATATATATATATATATATATATATACATATATATATATATATATATATATATATATATATATATATATATATATATATATACATATATATACATATATATATATTTATGTATATATTGTTGCGTGTTGTGTTAGCATTATAATCTCCAACTTTTTATCGATTATTATATATAAAACCGTATACTTTTTGCATAGTCTAAATTGCATGTTCACTTCACTTATGATGCTTAAAATGATGATGATTAAATGATGACAATGTTAAAATGATGATGATTAAATGATGACAATGTTATGCTATTTTATTAATAAAACGATCAAAATCTTGCGCATTGTGCAAATCAAAAAATTTTGCATAGCATATTTAATGCCTTTTATGTTACGTCATTCTTTTTTATGTAGATGCCCGATTTCTTGTATTGACAGTTAAGTAATTACTCTTTGATCATGTATTAAAGTAACGCATCTCGGCTTTTCTTTATCTATTTCTTAGACAACTCGGTACAAGTCATTTATAGAATTAAGAATAAAAAGACTTGTGTCATTTATTTCTTATATAGTTGCCCGATTTGTTGTATTAACAATTAAATAATTATGTTACTCTTTGATAGATTTGTTGTATTGACAACTAAATAATTATTTTACTCTTTGGAACAACTTTTAAGTTGGCGCTTTATTTGAAAATTGATTGAACTAGTTATTGAAGAAAAAACCCTGAAGCAAAACATTATTTGAAAATACATTTCTGGCATTCGAGAATTCTTTTTTAACCATTTGTTATTATATAATCATTGTATCGTTAGCAAATAATAGTATTGTTAAACGGTATTAGTCTCTTTAAAAAATCAATACCTTTTTTGCTATGAGAGAAAATACACTTTGTTTTTTCTATATATAAAGCTATAAGGACCCTTGTACTCTTACCATAATACCAAAAATTACTTAAAGAGGAAACATTTTTCAAATATTTTTCTGCCGGTTTAATTAAAGCTTTTTTTTCTCTTGCAAAAACTCGTTGACGGCGACAGTCGGATAATTGGAGTTAATTTTTATAAGTTTTTCAAAAGTAAAATGATCGGCTGTTAAGAACTTTAATTTAGTTTACACAAGTAAACCCAAACACCGCGAGTCTTTGAGTGTCTAGTGGTGCGCTAAATCTTATGTTTACAATGTAACACAACGCTGTCTTTAAAATTCTAGCGCGCACTTTGTGACGGAACAGTAAAAAACGAGAAGACATTCCTGATGCAAAGAAAGTAAACGATTAAAAAAAAAAAAAGTAAAGTTAGCAAATAATCTTCAAATGAGTTTTAAATTTAGAACGAGTGGCACAATTAAAGCTTAAATACTTTTAGTGAAGAGATTACTGAAGAGTAAGACGTAATACGAATAAGACTTAATACAATAATTAAAAAGAACATTACATAAAAGCGATAATTATGATAATGGATGCAAAAAAAATGATGGTGGTCTTTTTTGTATCTTTGCTAGTGTTTTCGGAATTATATACTTTATTAGCAGCAGTTCCATCAAAGTGTAAAGGAGTTCGCTGGCGAAAATGCTATTCTAAAAAGGTAATACATATAATCTTATTGTATATGGAATCACTTTTTTTTTTTCTTTTTTTTTTTTAGATTAAAGTTCTTTTTTGACGCGCGAATTAATTGGCGCAAATAACTTTTTATAACCATTTACGTCCAACTATTATTATTGTGTATATCTTATATACTTATGAATAACTTAAGCATTAGTTTTTTGCTATCCACTTTACCTTTATATAAATTTATTTAATAACTTTAAATTAATTTTAGTTAATTTATGCTTATCTTAATATTTCTTTTTTTCTCGATATTTTTTTTTTAACTAAACATTTTTATTAAAAGCAGTGAAATTTGAAACTAAACACGAGGTTTTTTGACATTTCATCGTTTATTTTATAAATTAACAAATAATCAATAAATAAAATAAAAAATCAAATTAAAAATTAACAAATTTTATAACATTGTTACCCACATCAAATTATTATTTTATATCCTTCTTTTTTATTTTGTTATTACTTTTTTTTTCTGGTATCTAACAGATGCAATTATTTTTCCGTTATCATAGTCGTCAATGACGTATGATTTGACAAAAACTTTATCAACAAATATACATGAAAATTTGTATTTCATTTTACATTTTTCTTTAAAACTAAAAATTTAAATTAAATTAAATTTTTAGATTAAGTTTAAATTTAAATATAAATTTTAAATCTAAATAATTTCTAATTAATATTTTTTTCAATAAATAATTTTTTCAATAAATATTTCCCTTTTTTTTGCTCACAGAATTCTGAAGAAACAAAGGTAGAAATAAAAAACAAAAGGCGCAGTGTTGATACAATTTTATCAGATATCGAGTCAATGAACGAAAATTGGGACGATGAGAGTAACTCAACGAGTTAAAATTTTCTTTAAAAGTAGTTCACAAATATTTTAATTTTTATTGTAAATAAAACTTATTTAAATTATTAACTGAAAGACTTTATAGTATTTTTTTTTAATTTGTTTTTAAATTATACTGGAGGTTAAATATTTACGGTTGTCAGCAACTTTTGTTTTTTCTTTATTGAAAAGATTTATTTTCGAGCGTTTTAAAACGAATAAGGTTTGCCTCATTGCGTTACGCAAATAAATACGATTTAATATACCGGGATTTTTCCATAAAAAACAAAAAGAAAGTTTGTTTCGACATAAAAATTTAAAAAGATTTTTTTTTATAAATATTTCTATAGTTCTATTTTATTAAATGTTATTTTTATTCAAACATCATAGCTATAATATTTCATTCTACGCAATATTTACTTAAATTAAATATATGACATAATATTTACTTAAATTATGCATTTATTATCCCACACTCTTCATCAAATATTAGAGTTAAAAATACATGTCATTTTTTCAAAAATAAAAAAAAACACATACAAATCTGACAAATGTCATAAAAATAATACTTTTAGTCGATTGGTAAACAAACTTGATAAATTTAATGAACAAAGTTTTCTTCATTTCTTAAGCATCCATAAATTATAATACTTAAAAGGGGAACTTGACCCTTTTTTATTTATTTTTAACAGCAATTTTATAAATGGAGTTTTTTGTATATGGATTCATACATAAAAACATACATACATACATACAAACACACATACATACATACATACATACATATATACAAACATACATACATACATACATACATACATACATACATACATACATACATACATACATACATATATACATACATACATACATACATACATACATACATACATACATACATACATACATACATACATACATACATACATACATACATACATACATACATACATACATACATACATACATAATTATTCATAAATATATATGTGTAAATATGTATATGCAGTACATATTACAAAAAATATAAAAGATAATTATTACTTATAATTTAAAAAATATATTAAGTTATCAATGTTATTTTACTTTGTTTATATTTCGTAACTTATTGTTGCGGTTTATTTATATTCCAGCATGACCATTTCCTCTATTGTTTTATGAATTACTTTCCTTATGTAAGTACTAAAAATATTATATAAAGTGCGTACTTACTTAATAAAGTAAATACCAAATATATATTATAAACCTCAAATTTTTTTTTAAACAAACAATAAATGTATAAACTTTAATTTTGTTTTTAAAGAAACAAAGAAAAACAATATGTAAAGCGAAATACATCATTTATACATTTATACACGAACAAGTTTATTAAAACGTTTCTATTGTATTTTTTAAAGTTGAAAATCTCAAAATTCGAATTAAGTTTCTAACTTTAACTAGTAGAAGATATAAAAAATGTCATGGCGATCTTACATTTGACTTTGAATTTCGAGAACAATGTTTTACGATATGTAAATATGTATCTTATTTCATTTGAATTTTTGTTCTACATTATTTACTTGCAAGAAGAAAAACTAAAGTATTGTGTAAAGATGGTAGAAGAAACTGTTGTTAAAGCTTACTTATTGAAAAAATTCGTTCTAGATGAGATTTTTGTAAACTTATTATATTATCGTCGGCAAGCAATAATTTATCTCCTAACGTTAATAATCTTAAAATCTGATTTATTTTTCAAAACTCAATTTATAACAACAATAGTTATAAAATGATATTTAAATTTATAACAATAGAGCAACATTCTGACTGGAAAATGCGTTTGTTTTATATGAAAACTTAGGCCTGTTTGCATTGTATATAGCATTTTAAATAGGTTTATACTGAATTCAAACAATTTTTTTGTAATTTGCAGAATTGTAGTAAGAACTTTTATTCAACGTATGTCAAATTTAAATTTGTGTAAACATGAAACCAAATATTTGGTTACTAATTAACCCATCAGTTAACTAAAATTATTATTTTAGTTAATAATTATTAACTAAAAATTTTATTCTCAGTGTTTCTTTTAACAAATCTTTTATTTTGAATTGAGGCCCCCGAAACGGTGGGGCTCGGGGCAGTTCCATGCCCTTCTTAACACAGCACTCAGAAGCGATTCAAAAAATAGAATGAGGGGAGGGGGTTTAAAACCTTAACAAAAAAAATCCTCAAAGCGAAAATTTAACCGCCAGAATTGCGTGAAATGCCCGACTAGCCGACTAAACTCGTTAAAATAACGACTATAACTTAAAAATCACCTTCTTTGGGGGAGAGAGGGTTGAACACCCCACACAAACCCTTAAAACTGCCTCTGCCAGCACTGGTTTATATACTTTATAATATAGTTAGCACTTCCTTAAATGTTAAAATTTTATTACTTTTTTTTTCTGGAAAATTAATCTTCACAAAAAAAATTGAAACTTAATTAAAATTTAAAATCACGTCTGTGTAAATTTTATATAACATAATTGTTCCAGATCAACTATACAAGCATACCCAATTTTTAAAATCAGTCATTATATATAAAATCATTCTAATTAAATTCTCCTTAAGTAGTAAAATTATTTTTTCTACGAATGTCGAGCGCACACAAAACAGTGTAAAAGCTTGCCAAGATGTTGTGGAAAGGTATGACACACAGAGCCGTAATCACAATTTTGATATTAGGGGGGCTAATGGTTTTTTTAAAGGAGAGAGGAGATAAAATATTTGTTAAAAATATTTTACATATATGTTTTTCCTTAATAATTATATTTTAAAAAATTTTTGAGGAGCTCGGTCCCTGACCACCTGGCTCCCCTCGGTGGTTTCGGCTCTGGACACATGCATCTAAAAGTCTTGTAAAGACTCAAGTTTTCATTAATACAACTTTGAACGTTAATTTTACATGGTTCTAATAAAAAAGCTGCAGAATCAACAAAACATTGCATAGTTTTCTTTAAGAATCTTAATTTTTTTTCTTCTTAAAACTAAATATTTAGAATTAGAGTTGATGATTAACTCAGTCAAAGAAATAAGTATCCGAACAAATAATTTTGTTGTATCCGAACAAATAATTTTGTTGTATCCGAATAAATAATTTTGTTGTGAAAAATAAACTTTGTCTCGCTATTTCAGATTAAAATAAGACTTTGATAAATACTATTATCAGTGATAGATCCACGAGTTTTTTATTTTTTTTTCTGTCTTTATTACAATCTTTATACAAATCTCTTAAGGAGTGTTAAAACCTTAACGAAAAATGTTATCCGAACATTATCCGAACATGTTATTTTGTAAACGAAAATTTAAAAGTAGTTAAAATTAAAATAAAATTTTTAATAATTTTAAATAACGTTGTTTAATAACGAGTAATCGTTCATAGTTAACTGATATTTTTCAAATTTATATAATTTACGGTTGATGTCGTCGTCAATGGGAGTAAAAATTAGGGAATGGTCACGAGCACAGCGCAGTTTGACTGCGCAATTTGGCGCAAGTTAATAAAAAAAAGGCTTCTGGAGTTGCATTTAGAATCGTTAGCGATCTGATTAAAAAGTACAAAACGTTTGATATATAGGGTAGATTAAAGTAATATGAGCACCTTGGTAATATCAGCATACTTAAAGATTTCAAAGATGTAAGTAGTGGAGTTGCTTTGCATTTTTTGAATCAACTTTATGTGGTGACAACAGAAATCAGTATAATTAGCGTAAATATATATGCAGTAATTAGCGGGTATCATTTAATTAAAACACTATTAAATTTTTTGCGCTGATAATATAATATTATCACGCATGAATAAATCTGTGGCGCGAAATTTTAGTGCTAAAATAATGAAATTTGCTTTTTCATAAAGAAAAATATGTTAATAGAAATCCTTTCCTTTTTTTTTTGAAAAACAATGCATAGGAACACTTAGTTTTGACTTTAAAGATGCCATTTTTGTGTAATATAAGCATGCTCAAATTACCTAGTGTTTTTCATTAAAAATACGTAGTTTATAGTCCTAATACTGGAGTGGTTTTAATTGATTTTTGAATAAAAAAAAAGACATTAAAAAATTTTAATATTTCAACAATACTAAATATTTTACTGTATTTTAAATTTAAAAAGTTTGAATTTTTTTTGGAGTTAATAAAATTGATAAAACAACGACCTAATTTTTTTATTTATTGCGGAAAACAAAGTAGTATTGTTTCAATAAAAAGTGGCTTAAAATTTGATCTTTTAATGATAAGTTTTGTTAATAACGATTCATTATATTACAAAAAAAATTTTCATTTAATTAATGCTAATTTTTTGAGCTAATTTAAAGTGCTCATATTACAAAGCGGTCCGGGTAATATGAGCACTTTTGCTACTTTTTTAAAACGTCTGTGTTTTTAAGAAAAAATTTTGGGTGCCGAAATATCTAATTGAATCAGGAGTAGAGATCCCTAAAAATTGTTTGTTTACAAAAATTTTGGATCCAGCATAATTATTTATGAAAATATTCCAATTTTCGCTTAAGGTGCTCATATTACCCTAATCTAACCTATATAAAAATAAAATAAAAATACCTAGATCTGGAGCTAAGCGTAAAACGATCAATTGAAAAATATTTATCGATATTTGACAACTAATTGTCAAAATGGTGAAAGAAAAACCAATTTTTATCGGTACCAAAAGTGTCAAACCTTCTTGAAAAATAATTTGGAATACAATTAAAAAGCAAGCAAGTATAAAATTCCTCGGAATCCTTGTCGATGAAAATTTATCCTGGCTTCCCCATATAAATTATATACATTCAAAAGTTACCAAAACTATTGGCGTAAGGGTTAGACCATACATCAATATGTTAAGTCTCAAATTAATATACTTTTGGACTGATACACTGTTTTATTAATTATGCAAATATATCATGGGCAAGTACGCAAACTTTAAAACTTCAAAAAATTTAAAGGCTCCAAAAACACGCTTGCCGTATTATATACTGTAAACATAAACGTGAACATGCAAAACCTCTTATGAGAGATATGAAAATGATGGATATATTTGAAATAAATATTTATCAGCATCTAATTTTTATGTATAGATACTATAACAACCTCTTGCCAGCAAACTTCAAAGATAAATTTGAAATAAATTCAAATGAAAAGTATGGTCTAAGATCAAATAGAAATAACAACTTTAAATT
Source organism: Hydra vulgaris (assembly GCF_022113875.1). Taxonomy (NCBI): domain Eukaryota; kingdom Metazoa; phylum Cnidaria; class Hydrozoa; order Anthoathecata; family Hydridae; genus Hydra; species Hydra vulgaris. Next base: position 23,511,637 of record NC_061168.1, read on the forward strand.
GCCTCGGAAATATAACAAACTCTCAGAATTTTGTATATCTTATCGAGGACCTAAATTATGGAATGACTGTCAAACTGTCAAAAGGAATTTAAATTTATGGTGAAGTCTTTAAATTCATTTAAGTTTCAATTAAAAAAGAAATTTTTAAAATTTGAACTTAAGATAAAGTTTTTTCTTTTTACTTTTTTGATTAATTTAACCTTGTCTTGACTTTTTAATGATAACATTGTTATTATTATTTTTATACGAGCTATTTATTCTTACGTTGTTTTATTTAAACTTGTACCTAGGAGTTCTATGAAAAGATTGCGATAACGTAATGTTATCCTTATCTTCTTTGAGCCCCTATCTGATTTAACTTAATTTTGTTGTAATGTATACACTTTTATGTTTTATTTTATGAGATTCCATATGTATACGTGTATTGTAATAATATTATACGATGTTAATCAGAAAAAAAAAAAAAAAAAAATTAAATGTACTATTCGAGACTGATTTAAAAATTTAAAGCTAGAGCTCCACGCAAGAAACCATTCATTTCTAAAACCTATCAAGACCGAAGACTTTCATTTGCTAAAAAATACGTAATTATGCCGGTATTATTTTAGAAGAAATTTTGTGGACTGACGAGTCGAGGTTTAATCTCGTGAAGTCAGATGGAGCTCAAAAAGTATTGAGAGAAAAAAAGATTAAGCAATTACTTTCAACATTTCAATAAAAATCTTCTGGCCTCAACTGCAAATTTGCAATAGGGAAAACATTTTATCTTCTTACAATAAAATAAAATCATAAAAAAAAAATCGAATAAAACGACTGGATCAAAAATAAATAAAAAATCTAATGCGATTAATTATCATTAATCGCATTTTTTTAAACTTTCTTTTTTAAACTTTTTAGTTTTTTTTTTATTTTTTATTTTTGTTTATACTTTCTTTATTTTAGTTATTTCTTTCTTTTATTATTATTATTATTTTTTGTTTGTTTGTTTTTTGTTTTATCTAATTTATTTATAGTATTACATTTAATTAAGATGATCTTATTTTAATGTTAATATTTTTCTAAACATCTATCTTATTTCTTAGTTTATACTTTATACTCTTAAAAAAAAAATTTGTAAAAAATGCATGTTGTAACACGGTGCACGGCGATAAGACAAAAATAATGTCTTCTTCTTGCTCCGGGCATTAATCTTATTTGTAAATTTATGTAGGTTGTAACATTTCTTCAACGACAAAATATAATGTTCAAAAAAGAAAAAAAAAAAAAAGAAAAATGCTAAGCATAGGTCAAAGAAGCAAAAGAATTTTTTAACTAGAAGCAGATTGTATTACTCGAATGTTCGGCTTAAATTACAGATCTTAATCCAATTCAACACCTGTAGGTTATCAAAAAAGTGGCACACGATTTTTAAAAAGAAAAAAATGAGTAATAGATCATGCTCCAAGGCTCAAATCAATCCAGATAAAATAAAAAAACTTGTTGAAGTCATAAAAGCTAAAGGTGGTTCAACTCGATATTACTTTTTTTTTAAAAAAAATTTTGTTTGGATAAATTTCTCTCCTACTTAAATAAAACAAAAACAAAAAAATTGAGGATTTAGTAAACACGCGACCACGCATAAGAGAGTCTGTATGAATCTAAATAATATACCTGTTCCCCCCGTTCCGAAATACTGTTCCAATTTGCATTCAACGTAAAAAAATATTGAAAATAAATTTAGAACATATTGAACATTTAATTCAGAACGGATAGAGTATTTTTTTTTAATTAAAATTAATCAATAAATAACTTGTTTTTCTTTTGCAAAACTTATAATATATTGTTATATGTTACAAAACATTAATTATGTTTTAATTTATTTAATTATATTATTTATATTTATAATTTTATAATATTTAAAACAGTGTAGTTATTATTATTAGTCAATATAATTTAATTTATACTAATGTATTAATAACAATATATAAGTTAATATATATTAGTTTATATTATTATTTTAGTTAATATTTATAGTATTAATTAAAAAAATTTAAGTTATAATTAATTTATAATAACTGAAAAAAATTCTAATCAATGACTTGTTTTTCAGAAGCACAGTTGGCAATAGTAAAAAAAGTCTACTTAAGCTCAGGAAATAATTTATTTTAGTGGGAAAAAATTTATTTGTTTACTAAAGCTAATACAAAAAAATGATTGAATCAAGAGTTTTGCAGCCATTCCACGTTGTTTGTTGTTTATTTTACATTAATTAAGCGAAGTTTTATAGCGGAGTTTTAAAGTGAAAATCACTTTACTTAGCACTACACGTGACAATGTCCAATTAATTTTTCACGTTATTGAATTAAAAAAAAAAAGTGTCATATTATAATGTATCAAATCCAATCCTTTATATATATACATGGTTTATTTCTTTTTTTTATTGCCACTAAATATTTAAGTAACATTAATACTGATTTGTTAAGAATTTAAAAATACAAATCGGCATAAAAAAGTAAAATATAAACATGACAATTACACAACGAAATTTGGAGTGGTCACGTCAAGTCTAGGACTAGGGACTTTATCCTCTTCACAATTTTACTATATTTTTTTACAAAGAAACAAATACTATTTATGAAAACGAAGTTAAAAATTTTTGACACAAGAAACTAAATTTTTTTTAAAAGCACTATTAAGCCTTTTATCAAATATTCTGAAGTAACAAACAATTTTATCCCTGTATTCTGAACTACTTTAAAGTTAATTTAAGTCGGTTGTGTCAGTTAAGCCAGTCATACTACAGTGGAATGTTTAAAATTGGTAAAGAAAGTGCGTGGTCAAAAATTATACTAATTTCATCAATAAAAAAAGTTTTTAAATGCTTTCTCCAGATACAATGTTTAATTCATGTAGTCTTTTTTTTAATGTATTGTACTTGTATAACAACTTCTGGTTGAACAGACTTTTAAGCTTATCTCAAAAAACAAATTCTATCATATACTTTTACCAGTTATACCCGTTTTTGAAATTTACATGGATGCAATGATTAATGCATGTAGTCTTTTTTTTAATGTGTTGTACTTGTATAACAACTTCTGGTTAAATAGACTTTTAAGCTTATCTCAAAAAACAAATTCTATCATATACTTTTACCAGTTATACCCATTTTTGAAATTTACATTTGTACAAACATCCAAATTTTCATTCACCTTTCTTTCACTCTTTTACAAGTTACAGCATTTTGTATGACTTCAGTATAGTATAGTGAGAAATATAAACAAGGTTGAATGCTCTTCTTTTCAGAAATAAATACTTCTATGAAACTTAGAATTTCAGGGTAGAAATGGTAGCTTTTTATTTTATTTGACTTTGCGCTGACGAAAAGCGAAAAATACAGTGAAAAATTTATTTCTTTAAAATCACATAAGATGAGGTAACTTTTTGTAATCAGCTTTCTTTGTTTTGAGCCACTATGTGCATTTTAAGCAATATATTTTGAACCACTACCAAATATTAGATCTGCCTGTGAACTTTTTTTTTTTAAACTTTTTACTACAAACTGCAATAAAAAGTTTAAAAAACATTTATTGGCGCAACAGCATTGAAAATGCAGCTGTACCAACCGCGTTTTGAACTGATTTATCTGACTACAATGGATTTAATAAATTAGTTATATCAATAATTATATAAATAAATTGATAATATTGCTGTATAAATACCCTATAGTATAAGCATCAGGTATTTATATTGCTTAAAAACCATGAAAACCAAGATATGCAAATTAATTATCCAAGAAGAAAATAATATTCAAAATCAAAGTAATCTTAAAATAGTTATTATTTAACATATTATTTAACATAACTATTCATAAAAATTTTTTATATTCTTTCATTAAAAGTAGGTGAAAAAACTTCATAAATAAAGATATTTCTTCAGGAACTGGTGAAAATCAGAATTTTTTTTTTAGATGTTTCTAGATATAGAGGACTTTTTTAAAAAATCGACTGTTGTCCTCCTCCATTTCGATATCCGTGTAGTCAGCCAAAATGCTATTACATTTGATACAACCAGTAACAACCCTGAAAAAAAAATAGAAATGTGTATTTACTAGTAAATAAAGTCTTTCAGTGCCAATTTTGATCTATGGCATGTCAACATTATGTCAATAAGCTACACATAACTGTAAAAATTATCTGAGCAGTATTTTTTCTGGACCAGATAGTATGCTGTTTATAATTTTTTTTTTTTTGTGCTCTAAGAAGACCTAATGGTCTTGTCAAAGAGCACCGCGGAAGAGCATTTTAAATAAGTTTACTCCTCCTTCCTTAACCGGGATCTCTTGATTCTAAAGCAAGCGCTCTAACCAACGCGCCACGGCTGCCAAAACTTTAAAATTGGCATGGAACAATAACGATGATAATGATGATGATGACAATGATGATAATGATGATGATGATGAAATGATCTTGATGCAGAGATTTAGATAGGGTTTTATATAATTTGTTAGCATTTTTTGGAAAGCATTATTTTTTATTTTTTTATTTTTACTATTTTTAGCTGAAACCTTTTTTACATTTCCAATAAAAAAAGTATTTTAAGAAGATTTCGTATTCCAGAAGAAACTCTTAATAATTAAAAGCATGAAAGTATTCTGCAAATTATCAGCAGTAGGTCTCTGAAAAGGTTTGCTCGATAATCAGATATCTGGATTTGAAGTTACTTATCAGCCCTTAGGAACAAAATTTATAACGTGGGGAGGGAGGGGAACAGTGCTGGATTAGGGGCCCCCGAAATAATTTTAAAGACTCTTTTTTTTTTTCAGCCATTTTTATTAAAATTATTTATTTCAAAATATATTGGGGGGGGGGGGGCAAATGCCCCTGATGACTTCCCGGTTGCTCCGGGCCTTTTATGTAGTATGTAATATGTAGTAATTCATTCTATTGTGATTTTTCTTGTTTAGTTCTATTATTCTTTATTAGACAAAAAATACACTTATATTTATTTATATATAACCTATGTATATAGGTTTTTGATTTAATTTTCTTTTGAAAATGGGGATACAAGAATTTGAGCTGAAAGAACTCACACTTATGGTGCTTTCTAAAGAAAGGTGCAATTCTTGTATTGAGCGGAGCCACCATTTGTAGGTATCTACTAACTAAATCTTCAGGTTTGATGGATGCAATACTTGGGTATTTCATTACTGGTAATTTTTCAATAATGGTCACGTTCTTTGCATAACAAGGTAAATAATCGGATTTACCCTGTTATGCAAAGATAACCATCTTAAAAAAATGACTTTTTTTTACACTTTTATCAACTTTAACTTTTGATAACTTAAAAATTAATTAGTTTTATGTTATGTTACTTGGTGTATATAATAGAGGTTATCAGATAAGTATTCGGCTAAATTTTCATCAAAAGTTGGTTAACATCTAGAGGTCGCCGTAATATAAAATTTTATTTTATGACATATTTTTTAACAAAAAAATTGTTCCTATTGACTTAATGCCTTAAAAGAAGTTTTTGTATTGCAGTGTGGGCCAAAATTGTTTAAAAATGGCAAAACTATATTAAATATAAACATATTATACATATTTATAGGGGTTTTTAGGACCAAGGAATTCATTTTCGGACTCCTTTTAAAGTTTAGAGTAGGCATGACTACACAAGTGTTCATTTTAGGGGTTTTCAAGGGTGGTCATGGGATGCCTTGATGATTCTTAAATTATATGGGACAGGTTGTATGTCTAAATATAGATAATAGAGATCAAGGAATTCAAATCTGAATATATTTGGTCTCCAGGAGTGGTTGTAGTTGCACAGATTGTCATTTTAGGTGTGTTCATGGGTTGTCAAGATGGTTTTTATTTTTATTTTTATTTGTTTTATGTACTTAATTTCTTTTCTATTGAAAATATAAACATGTAACGTACAATAAAATTGAATTTTATTAACATAAAACTTTTTTTTATAAATAAGAATTAAGGTGATAACATCATACACAATACGTTAGTAGATCAAGAGCTTCTTACCCAGTGGGCATTGGACGTTTAAAACATTTAACAGACGTCCAATATACGTCAGGACGTTCATTCGGTCGTCCGTCGGTCGTCTTAGGACGTACAGTGCCCACTGGGTGGTCTTCTCAGGTTGATTGGAGTTATTGACTATTGACTTAGTTATTGACTTTCCCCTGAATCTTCACATAAATTTAACACAACACTATTATCCACAACAACGTACATTAAAAAACCGCTTAAACATAATAAAAATAATTACAACTAAAAAAACTATTAAACGAAAATTACATAGTCGTAATAGAATATTCCATAACTTTCCACAACAACATTTTAAGTGTAATTTAAAGTAGGTTTCAGGGGCGGATCCAGGATTTTTTTGGTACTTGAGTTAAATACCTTTATGGTAACTTCTAAGCTCTAAATTTTTTTATCCTCATACTTATGTCATTTAGGAATGCTTTGCCAAAAATTGCGTTGATTAAAACCTGGGAACAAAAATACCCTAAATAGTAGGCATCACCCGCCCAAATGAGAGGGAAAATGATTTTTTGAAAAAAAAAAGTTACTTCCTATAATAAAATTCAAATGTGTATCTATATTTAAAGTTTGATTAAAAAATCGTTTAGCGTTCAAAATTTATAGCCATTTAAATTTTAGAGCCCCCTCGAGATTATTATATTGAAAAATAAGAGGAGATCTTATTTTTCAATATAAAATACAAAACGGTTATGAGAAAATAAATTGGATAATCGATTCAACATCTCAAGTTCAATTAAAACCTTACAATTTTCGTAGTCATAACCAAAAGTTAACAGAGGCATATTGTAAGACCAATTATAGATATAATTTCTTTTCCTGTAGAGTCGTAAATGCTTGGAATGGTTTACCACCATATATTATCGAATCAATGACAATTGACCAATTCAAAAATAAACTTGATAAATCAGATTACTGCAAAAATTATTTATTAAATACTAAATAATATTTATATACATTGAAAAGTAAACAATGCTATTATAAAACATTTATAGCTGTTATAACACAACATCTTCTGTTGTTGTGCTCCACAATTGATTTCATCAGTTGTCATAGTGTACATTATTATTATTATTAAAATAGAATTTAAATAGAAAAATTGGATTCCTTGATCCAAAATACCATATAATAGAGTACCACATATTTTTAAATGTAAATTTTTCTTGTGCATAAGGCTCATACTATACATGCATATACGTGTTAGAATCTTTTACGCGCACAAAGACTGACTTAATTTTAAAAAATTTAACACTTCAAACTTTGGTTTTCACTAATTAAAAAGAAAAATTGGATTCAAAAATTATTTTAATATTATGGCAATATTAAAATATATTAAATACAAAATAAATATTTATCTTATCTAATTTTTTTTCAATGAAAACAAAAAAGAAAACAAAATATTGATAAAAAAACATTTCATTATTACAGCATTATCAAAGATAAAACTTCAGGGTTTTTCAATTTTCAACTTACTGGAATTAGTTTTTCAAGATACTGGAATTAGTTTTTCATAATATTCTTTCTAGATTTCTTATGGTTTAATCTAGCTTTCCTTAATTAGAGGTTCTTGTAACTCTTCAGAGTAGTAATCAATAGACAGTTCTAATGTGTCAGATACCTGCGCACCATATTCCAAGAGTTTATGAACAGTTGGGGGAATCACATACCAGCAATAGCTTTTGAGTATAAGAGCTGTAATTTCATAGCAATACTGGCCAAAACCTTTAGAGCTTATCCTAAACGTAAAATATATTCAAAAGAAAAATATACCAAATATCAATAAAAAATCATTTTGGGCTTTTCTACTCTGCATTGCTAAGCCAGCAATGCAGAGTAGAAAGGCCCAAAGATAAAGCTTTTTCATTAGTTGGTTTAGATTTGATCAATGCTGGGTTATTAAGTTCACTGGGCTTAGCTCCGCAAACAAAGCATGATTGGGAGGACAGAGTGTTAGTGAGGGCATAAACCACTTTACCATCAAACATAGTCAAATCTAGTTTGAACTTAAATGTGATAGTCGTATCTGGTTTGCCTTCCTCTACTTCTAACTTTACTTCAAACTTGACTAGTCTATTCATTTCTGCTTTTAAACTCATTTCTTGTCAATTCATCCGTTTCTTTTTAATATTGGAGATGTTAGAGTCTACAGTAATGTGTACTTAAGGGCTTCATAATAACTCATACATTTTTGTTCATGATGGTTAATTTAAGTAAAACAATAGCTGTCTGGAAAAGACTTTGGTCGTTAACTTGGGCCTCACCAATATTTTTATCAGTATATATTTGTTTATAGATACTTTGACTGGAGGCACCATCAAAACCACTTTTAAAGTGAAGTAGACCTTTAAACCTCCCTCAAATTTTAGGAAACAATCTTATAGGGTCTTGGCATTCCGTAAAAGTTGATATATCCTTGTCAGAGTATGATTAAATATACTACATACCCTGTGGAGGAGTTGAAGCAGATGTTTCTTTCACAATTAAACCCTCAGGATAACATTCATGTCTCTCATTCTTAATTTCATGAAATGAAGAATACATACCTGCATTATGTATCATTGATGAATTTCTAATAATTTGATACTGTTTATCAGAAACGTCACACTGAATTTTCAAGCTCAAGGCATCGTCGGTTTTTCTTTTTATCGGAAAACATCTCTCCGTAATTTTATCTTTTTTAGAGTTTGTAGCACTTTTCATGAGAGCAACAAAATCTTTTTTGTTCGGATCTCTAGTGTCTTTTTTTATTGAAGCTAATGCCAATGTTTTAGCACAATGTTTTAGCACAATGTTTTAGCACAATGTTTTAGCACAATTTTTAGCACAATCTTTTAGCACAATCTTTTAGCACAATGTTTTAGCACAATGTTTTAGCACAATATTTTAGCACAATGTTTTAGCACAATGTTTTAGCACAATGTTTTAGCACAATGTTTTAGCACAATGTTTTAGCACAATGTTTTAGCACAATGTTTTAGCACAATATTTTAGCACAATGTTTTAGCACAATATTTTAGCACAATGTTTTAGCACAATGTTTTAGCACAATGTTTTAGCACAATGTTTTAGCACAATGTTTTAGCACAATGTTTTAGCACAATGTTTTAGCACAATGTTTTAGCACAATGCTCAGCTAATTTAGCAACCTATTTATAATAATAAAAGGTAATATTTAATATTTAAGCTTGTAAACTATTTTTTTAAATGAATTGAATTTAATTGATTAATAACTAACTCAGATCTTCTGCTTCGATCACCTAAATCTTCCCAGTTCTTGCATTTTCTAACAAGACCCGCTGCAAAGGTCTAGAAGAAGATTCTTTAATGTTTCCGCAACTTTGATTGGAGTTTATATTTAAATATTATTAAAGTTTTCTTTAGATTTATCATTTCAGGTTTGTCAATACTTTCATAGTATAGATCCTCCAGTCTACAAAACTCACTTAGAAGAGCCTCGAGTAAATTATCATAATTAATTTCTAACTCTTGAATTATAGGAATTAAATATATTCTTTGCATGTCGAATGTAAGCAATGAACTATATTGTTTGATATTTTATACGCAAGTTTTAATTTTAAAACATGCACTATGCCATCAAATGTTGCATATTTTGGTTTTTGAGGTTTGATAATTAGTGAGTTTTTTTACAAACAGGAACTAAATGTATTATTTGTGTGATGAATGTAAGCTATGAACTATTATTCGCTACTTTATACGCAAGTTTTAATTAAAAATAAAAAAAAAAAACAAAAAAAAACGAAATATTTAAAAGGTCTTATTTTAAGTGGGGCAAGTTGAAGCAAATAATTTTTACTTTTTCTGCTTTCATATATACATATTAATGGGAAAATGTTAAAACTAGCATGGAATCTAGTGGAATCTTTTAGTTTTTGAACTAAACTCATAATTAAACTAATTTAAAAAAATCAATTTATGACACATTTTTGAGATCTCAGTAAAGAAAATCTAAAATTAAAATTTATTGTCAAAAATGTTAATTGTTACAGGCATTCTAATTGAATTTTGAATTGTATTTACCATATCAATCTTAAAGGAGTGACACTAAAGCGAGACTTTTTTAAAAGAGTTTTCCAATATATAAAATAAAATAAAATAAATAAGTCTCGGTTAAAGGGGTATAAATTGGTGAAATCTTAAAAATTATTCACAAAAAAATTAACTTTTGTCTTTTAGTGGTTTTTACTTACATTATAATTTAATTATTTATTTTCTAGTTTTTTATGGGGTTTTTTTTGTCGTTTTTTATGGATTTTGACTCACTGTGTGCCCGTAGGTTTTAACAGGACTTAAATGATTAAAAAGCTAAAAACGTTCCTTATGCTTCTTCTTCAGTTTTTTATGGCAAAATGTATGATTGGAAATCATTTATAACAAAAAGTCTAGCCCCTTACTTCGCTCAGCTGAGCTCAGAAAATTTTGTTTTAAATTTTGTATGAGAGGTTTATAACATTTATGGCCTTGTGTTTTTCTGCATGTGTAAAGGTAAGCGTTAAAAAAAAGGTTGCGCATATAAAGAGATTTTATTGAAAATCACTTTAAAAAAATACATGCATAAAAAATAGATCTTCATACTTCTTCTTATATCAATATATAATGTTTATGGACTAATATATACCGTTAAGAAATTAAAATGTTGTAAAACTGTCTTACTAACCTCTTTTGTATATCTTTTTCATTGTGACCAATATTTAAAAGGTAAAATATTGCAGTTTTTGTGGTAAAATTGATCAATTTAGCTCAAAAATTATATTAGGAAAAAAATTATAAATTAATTAACTGAGCTCAAAAATTATAGTAGGAAAGAAATTATATCAGTTTTACGAGTGCTGGGAGTCTCTAGATTGCATTTAGGAAAAGAAATTACTCCAATATAGAAGTAGTGTAGTCAACTTGAGAGTCAACCTAGACAAAATTTGTAAAAAGCAGTGTTTGGTTCCGTTAGAACCGCAATTTTATGTACATTTAACAGGAAAAAGTCCACCAAATAAACTTTTGGGCAAAATTATTTACACTATTTTTTGTCGCAATAACATTTTGTGTAATAACGTCATTTTTTAACACTTTCATTAAAAAAGCACTAAATGTCTAAATGGTTTTTCTATTTATTAATATGTCATCAAAAATGATAAATATATAATATATAATAGGCAATTTTTAAAAAATACAATACATCCAATCGACACCATGGAGGCCAGGGGGTGGCCTCCCCCCACATTTTTTTGTTCTTTTAGAAATTTAGGTTTTTTTTCAATATTTATGCAAATGTAAAAAAAATTAAAAATTTCTCATTTTATTGAGTATATTACACCCAATACAAGTGTAAAATGATTTTATTCAAACAAATTGAACCACTTATCAAATATGTTTCTATCTTCTACTTCATCGACGTTGTCTCCTTGATCGTTGTTATCAAACAAAGACATTAAACTATGACAATCTATTACATGACACTGTATGCAAGCACTCATGCACCTAATACTATGCCATTTACAAGGACAAGCGTTGTTGCAAGATTTCTTTGTTGTAATACTACTGCTACATCGGATAATGCTAAGAATGTGCTCTGATGCTGCAGCCTGAAATGAAATAAAATATTTTTAACTTATTTTACATATCGAATAACATATAACATAACCTAAGTTACTCAATCGAATTTTCTTTTCTTTTCTTTTTCTTTAACTTATCTGTCATTATTGAGACTAAGTTATTGCTTTGATTTCTCGATCCCCACTCAATTGGTTTATGTTCAATATTCAACCATTGCAAAATCTACAAGTCCACTTTTAAAGAATGATATCTTATTGCATCTTCTGTTGGTGGAGGTCTTTCTGGTTGAATATCTTTAAAGGATGATGTTGCCATTTGCATATACTTATATTTTCTCATCAATGCAAGGCTTCCTTTTTCGTTGTTTTCACCTAAAATTTAATTTTCAACAAAATATATAAATTTTTTTATTTTTTAGTGAACTTTTTTTATCATATTTAATCTTTGAAATACTCTACATTACCATAAGCTTTTATAGCAAATTGTATTCCAGCAGATGAAACTTGTTCTTGTGTTGCAAAAAGGTTGTTGAATACAAGACAAACCTTTTTAATTAAAATGCTGTTTTGTTCTACTAGCTTCATGGCAGCAGTTTTTCCTTGCCCAAAACATGAAGATGTAGTATCACATCCGCCCCAAGCATGAATAAATAGTAGATTGCTTCTTACATGAGTTGGCAATAATGAGATGCCTTTACGAGCTTCATGACGTATGAAAATATTACTCATTGATAGCTGCCACATGTTCAAAAGTAAAACAAGTATGTCTGTATCATTAGCAACAACGCTAGTATATTTTCCTTGGCTTGCATTTTCAAGACTTTTCAAAACTATAGTTTTATCAGCGTCATTGTCTAGTGCAATCATGACCATGTAATATCAAAGCACTTGATAAGAAGCTATTTAGTTTTAAATTTTTAAATTAGTTTTGTTGTTTTTGTTTGATAAAAAATCGGCTTGTTTCCAGTTAATTTCCGTTTGAAGATGTAGAGCAAGATCTGGAAATTTTACTTTTACTCGTCTTTGGTGCTCATGGTCTTTCGTCGAAAGTTTGTAGCCATCAAAAACCACGGTTGTATTTTTCCCATACTTTTGGTCAATATAATTGCAATACTATTGAAATATATCACCAAATGTAGAAGGAATTTTCCAAAGAACTTTGTGTAGTAATGCTCCCCCATCTAAAACATAGTTGGTTTTGTTTAGCTTATTTGATTGTTTAGTTGAAGAATTACATATAAGAACTTTACTAAGTAATGCTTTATTGGATGTCCTCATAAGACCATCTTTAAAAAGCGATGTTAGTTCAGGTGTTGGCTCATACTCAAAGCAACTTGTAATGTCTTCTGATTGTTCAGCTAACATGATAAGTCTTTGAAAGAGAATAGTTGGGTTCACATGAACCGTTTCATTATTAACTTTAATTCCAGGGTGTAACGTTATTAGACTTTTAGCTTTTTCAGAACGTTTTGCAACAGCTTTGTTAACAACTATATTGTCAAGATCCATTTGAATCTTTAATCCTATCTTTTCGGCATCATCACAGTTTATACCATCATTTTCAGCGGCAGTTAATCTCGTAAAAATGCATCGCAGTCTTTGGTCTTGGCAATTAAATGGATTATACCGAAGAAGTTGTTCTATTATGACTTTGAGATCTTTTTCATCTCTAATTTGTCGTGCATCATCACATTCTGTGTGTTACAGAAAGATTATACAACTAACACACTCTGTGTGTTGGTTGTATAATCTTGGTTGGTGACCAATGTCATTGCTGCACGAACTGATGCACGTTCATGCATAGTATTGACCCAAAGATCTCTAATACTAGTGGCCATACCACTTCCATGTGTTAGCCCTCCTCTGCTTTTAATCGCTTTCATCATACTTTGTTCTATGACTAAATCAGGCCATAAACCTGCCCAACAACGATTAAACCTGCCCAACAACGATTACTTTTTCTGATACATTGATATCCGATCTTATTATTCGGTATTATTATTATCCGGTGATCAAATTTTAAGGATTGAATTTTATAAAGGTATAAACGTGCGCTCTTAGCATAAATAATGTGTACTGTTGCTTCAAAAATATTAAACATTAGTTTCATAGCTTTTAAATGTTCATCCCAGTTACCAGTTCTTTCTGCTCGTATAAACATTTTGATGATGCTTACATAATAAAGATACTCAATCCAGAGTTTGGCTGTTTTTGACTTACTGCAATAATTGAAGATTTGTTGACATTGTCTAGCTTTATAATTTGGTTAACTAATTTTTGATAGATTTCTTTTAGAGCTGATTGATCATATGTTGCTTCTAAACCTTCTAGAAGAAGTGTAGTCAGGGCCGACTCAACTAAAAAGTGTGCACAAAGTTCTCGTGCTACTGCTTTCCCAGAAATTATATGGCATATTGAATTCTTTGCATATATTGGTTCTAACAGTCTTTCAAATCCTGAACCTTTCATGATTGTCCCAATTGATCCAAGAAAACTTATTAAAGTATGAAAACCCCCTAAACGAACAACTATACCAAGATTTTGGGAATTTGCAATTTCAAATGCCTTTATCCATAAAGGTTGTTCAAATGTTACACTTGGTGGAACACCTAAAGCCTTAGCCTGATTTTTTACCAATATCAAAGCAGAATAAATACAGTTTTTATCTAATGGGTTAATATTGATTATAGGGAGCATAAAAAAGTCACTTTTTGGTGAATGATTTTCACTTTTTTGATGCTTTTGCTTAAAACCATTCCATTGTGGTCTATTTCTAATTGAACAAAATGTATTTAATAAATGCCACAAAAGATCAATTTCAGTAGATAAAAGTATGATTGAAGGTGATTGAAGTTGAAAAATAGGCTTGAAAATGATTTTAGACAAACAAGACATTTCTGGAGTATCGCACAAAAGAATTGGGAACTTATTCTGGGAGTGCATTTCTGTTATTTGAGACAATACTCTTTTAATTCGAATTGGTATATTCAATGGTTGATTTAGATCTTTTGTATCAACTGCAATAATCCCCTTTGCCATGCAATGTATCTTTACCATCAATAGTGCAGATGTCATGGTCAACATAGTCACCTACCCATTGGGTAAAAGATCCTTTAAGTGACGCTACAATAGCTTTTTCTTCATTCCTAACGACTGAATGCTTGTATCGAGTTACCTCGGACGGACTAATAGAAAATCCTAGTTTGAATAGCTGATTTATTAACCATTTGGAGCCAAACATATGATCTGCTTCCACACCTAATCCAAACCGCAATGGTGGTATATATGATCTTGACCTTACAGCTTTTGTAACTGCTTGACCAATTGAGGATTGCTTTAGTTCGTCTTTTATCAAAATTCTCATAAAAAGACGAAGAAAAGGAGATAAGCTATTGTGATAATTTTCAATATCTAAGTTGGAGGGTTACTCTTTGGTGTTGAAGTTTTGAGCATTTATTTCGACTTTTATAAGAATTGCAGCTGTTTTAATAATTCTTTCACATTCACTTATGTTGTTTTGTGCCATTTCTTTTATGGACTTCTGAATTATGAAATTTGCAGTATCTTTAAAACAAATGAGGTTAGTTTTTCCGTCGCTTTTTACGAATACAATATCATTGCCATATCAAAGCTCTAACTTTTTTTTTCATTTGTTTCATCTAATAAACTTTGTCATCCAATTCAGCAAGTTCATTTATTTTTGTATGCATATCACACGTTGTCACAAGGGCCATTGCATCTTCAAAATACATGCAAAGTTAATAAAAGTTTTGTGACATTTTGCTATCCTCACTACGACCAGGTTTTGAAACAGATGAATTTAATCTAATCAAAGAAACAAACAATAAATAAGTTATACTATAATTTATTTAATTAAAACAAGTTCTTAATTAAAATTTTTCATTTTATCAAACTAACATACTGTCTATTCATTGAAAATAGTTGATAGCATTTAGAGTGATACACAGCTTCACTGGCAACAAAATCAATGTATCCATTCAAACGGTGGCAACACTAAATGACCAATCATCATTTCTCTTTTCACAAATTTTAAAAAGCTTTTCTTCTCAACATATTGTTTCTACATGGATTATATTGACACGATCTGGATGTTTAGGAACCACAATAGCTAGTCTTCCACAAATGAAACAGTTTTTTTTTCCAAAAAAAAATATCCTTAAATAATTATTATTTTTATTATTACTACCGAGAATTTATTCAAAAAGTCTTTTTTACTCTTTTAACATCTGCCATGTACATTTATTTTATATAGTTTAGTATATTAACCGAATTGACATTTCATTTACAACATACTTCTGAGCGTAGCTTACGTTTTTTCTTAAAAGAATTTTCTGTAATTGACAACCTTCGCTTATTTGTATAATTTTTTCTGCAAACAGAACGAACCTTGATGCTGTATTAGTTAGTTGGGAATCAGTTCTAAGCTTTGAAAACTCAAATATAGTTTTTGTTCCTTTTTCTCCCACAAGTGAAGCGTTGGTTGTTTCACAGATAATGCAAATACCGTCATCCATTTTTTCGTAATTTTAAATAATCTAAAATGCCTATTTCTAAAGAAATATTTTGCGCATTAATGTGTCAGTAAATGATTAATGCTCAATGTTTTTGTACAAAAAATTTAAAGTTTGACATTTTATTTTTGGCATATTTTTATTTATTTGGCATTAAAAAGATAAAAAAGGTAGCAATATAACAAAAACTTGTTATATTGCGTGTTAAACTTGGTACCAGATCCCCTGTGTTGAATAAATAAAACTCATTTTATAAATTGCTAAGAATTAAAAATAAATTATACAAACTTACATTTTATTGATATAAATAAACAATAATAATCAAACTCAGCATAATTAGGAATTCCATAAGATTATAATATTGTCAAAAATGGAAAATAGTGACCCGAAGTAAAATAGCCATAACTTTTTTTTCCTAAATAGTTATTTAGTGGACTTTTTACTGCTTAAAGTACATAAAATTACCCTTCTAATGATACCAAACACTGCTTTTTACAAATTTTGTCCAGGTTGACCCCATTTTTAGTCTATTTTGACTACACTAAAGTTGGTTTTCTGGTGTTTTACTCACCTCAGGCCTTCTGTGCATCGTATGCAAAATATATTTTTGAGCATGGTTGACCACTAAAAGTTATTGTTTGATTAAATAGTTTGCATTGCGAAATAAACATCTCTATGTACGTATATAAAGTTTCAATCGCCTACCTACAAAAAAACGTGCGTTAGCTAGATGTTCTCATTTACATTTTTTTTTTTAAACCAACACCTTGTTCTTGGTGAGTTAAACGAAGTTTGGGGAAAGGAGTACCAATTCAATCAGATAACTCTTGCCTTTCATTGCTTGCAAAATTATAGGAAAAAAGGTTAAAATAAAGATAATTAAGCTGTCAAGTCGAAATGTTAAAGCTAGAAAAAAAAATTGTCAGATTTCGTAATGAACTTGAACAACATAGCGACGTTTCAGTAGTAAATGCACATTAACAGTTTGTCGCGTTGGTTTGACAAGGTTCTAACTAAAAATTTTATACTAGGAGAATTTAGAAAATAAATTTTTTATGTTTAACTAAAATTATTTATCTTATTTTTATTTATTTATGTATTCTTTTTTTGGTTGGTGTATAAAAATACACAAATAAAAATTAATCATATAAGTATTTTTAGTAACAAAGTAACAACGCGTCAAACCAACGCGACAAGTAGTTGGTATCATAAGACCAAAATGAAAAGAAGAATTTTATGAAGATCAAAAGAGTAAGAGAAAATATTACATGATAGATAGCATCAATCTAGGTGTTTCAAAATGTTTAGAACGTCAAGAAGCTAGACTGAGCATTGATATTTGAAGAAGGTCAACCGATGGTCAACTGAATTAATTGATAGTGCTGATAAGAAGATCAAATAGATACGGAGTTTACTCCTTTACCTCCAAAGAAAATGAAGACGCTTTTAACAAAGCCCCTCAAAATATCAACAAAAGTTTTTTCAAAAGCATACAGCATCTGTGGAAGACATACAGCATCTGTGGAAGACCGATGTAGTTTATCAGTTTGCCAACAGCTTCTATTTCAATCAACTATCATCTGTAAAAGCGGAGAAAAACTTAATATATAAAAAAATAATATATAAAAACTAAATATGTCAATGTCAGTATCAACCGTGCATCGTCAAAAACAATTTGCGTGGCAGAAAAAAGTTCTGTCAATTAAAGCTGACTGGGAGATTTTTTTCGCATATACTAACAATTTTTTGGAAAATTTTTTGGAAAATTAGTATACGCGTCGATACAACAGCCAGATACCCAAGTAATAAAAAAAGAGCAGCAACTTTAATCGAAATTTAGTTAAAAAGTCTTTTTTGCAATGAACTGGTATCAAGAAAAAGATTCAGGTATTGCAACTGATATGATTTTGTTGATTAATCGACGATTTGGTTTTTAACCAAAGAATTTGCTATTTTCCTTTATTTAATGAAAAACGGTCAGACTTTACCAGAACAAATGATAGCAAAGAAAATTTTTTCCACCCCAAGGCCCCAAGTGAATGTGAAATGCTCTTGACTGGTCAATAAAGATCTTCGATGTGATTTTTTTTTTTTTTTGCTAAGTAGTTTGCTGATTCTATCTGTGAAATGATCAATAGGGTTTCCCAAAAAAAAAAAAAAAAAGACTAAATGTTTGGAATTTAGTCCGTAGAAAAAGAAAATACTTGTATGTTATGGTTTATCTAGTCGACAATAGCAAGTTTAAAATTAGTAACCTATAAAACAATGAATATTTTTTTCAGTTCGTATTCGTTTTTTTCAGTTCCTACTTGTTTTTTGTTAATTTAATTGTAATTGTTTGTATTATTTACTTACCCAGCTAGCACACTTACGTTGGGCCAACGAATGTAAATACATGGCAAACGTCGGCTATTTTCTCCGATGCAAATACAACATTGATCTAACGTTAGTTTTATCGTACTTATATTGACTATAATAAACACCTTATTAACGATGTGATTAAAAATAGTTAGGAAAATTACATTGGTCCAACGTATGTAAAACATCGTGAAAGTTGGTTGCTTTTCCAGTCAAAACCCAACGTTGATCCAATGTATAGGGATCAACGTTGATCCAATGTATATGGATCAACGTTGACCAAATGTGTATAACCCCACATTGATCCAAAGTATATGAATTAACGTTGAGCCAATGTTTTTAACCCAACGTTGATCTAATGTGTATGGATTAACGTTGGATTATATACATTGGATCAACGTTGCTTCTTATATATTGGAATAACGTTGGATTATATACAGTGGATCAACGTTGTGTTTGCATTAAGAAAAAGGAGATATACAAATATACTTTGTATAATTTATAAGAATTCTTTTTCATCTAAATATTTCAATTGGTTATGGAAATATATTTTGCTAATATACTTTTCTCTTTCTTATATAAAAAATATTTAGCCACAAGTAAAAAACAAACATGAATAATCCGTACATTAATTAGGTGACCTGATTAACTGTATGTTTTCAACATATTGTACGTTCTAACATCGAGTGCAATCCTGTCCACTTTTCTATGCAATCTTTCTAACACGACTTCTGTCTTTTACTCTAACATATCTTTCTTCTTTTCGTTTTCTATTCGTTCTTCCTAAACTCGCTATTAATTAGCTGAACTTGTCTTTGCGGTCCTTGGTAATGTAGCCTCCGTATGGCAATTAGCCGGAAGAATATAAACCACAAACCCAACAAAATCAAACGTTATTAGCAATGTTGATTCATCAAAATGGATAAAAAATTTATTTATAAGTATACATTTACAATTATATATACGTAGAATCAATTTAAAATACAACGTTGTGCCAACGTAAAGTACAATGTTAAATTAACGTAAAATATTACGCTATGCCAACTTGAAATACAACATTGGGCCAACGTTGTTTTTTGGTTGTTGGCGACGTTGTATTTGTAACCAAAATGATATAAAACAACGTTAGCGGTTGATGTTGGGCCAACGCAGCGTGCAACATTGGTCATACGTTTTATCAACGTACGTGTGCTAGCTAGGCAAGAACAAATTAATAAAAAAAAGAAACGAAAAAAAAAAAAAAGAAATTGTGAACTACTACGTTATTAAAAATAATTTTTATTTATAATCAAGCATTTATTTTATTTCCAGAACAACTCCGAATCTAATATTAATTTTAGAGAGATAAACACCTCTAGATCATCTGCTCACGAAAAACGGTTTTAGGTAATTCAGTCAACAGAGGTCAGAAGAGATTTCGAAGAAGAAATTCTGTAAAGTAGAATTTCTTCTTAGAAAGTTCTTTTTATTTATAAAGCTCTTCTTATTTATTCTTCTAAGAAAGCAAATAATTGATTTACTAAGAGGTAAAAGACGTTCTACATTTTGACACAAAACTAGTTAAAAAAATTTCAGAAGATCTTAAAATATCTATTGTTTATGACAGATTGAATGTGAAAGTTAGTTCTCCAGATACCCTTGATTGAGATATATAGCTTAGGATTGTCCAACTAAAAAATGGTACTGCAGCATGCCATGCAATAGAGCTTATAAAGTTATTAAAATATTACGAGTGCGTTAATTAACTATTTGCTTGTTGCTGCGATACAACCAGTAGTTGATTGAATTTTGCAAAATCTTGCAAAAGGTGCCCTTATTTCCTGTTCTAAAGCTCTACTCAAAAATACTTTTGCAAGAGTTGATTATAGGAACCTTTGCCAGCTTGTTGTTTTTTATCTTGGTGGTAATGTAACTAATTTTGAATTCCAACAACCTGGCACCTTTCACACTGCAAAAAATCGCTTTGTTAATTTAACCAAACATGTTTGGTTAGGTAGTTTTTGTAAAAACTACAAATATGTTTGGTGAAAAAAGCTAAACCTTTTGTGAACTTTACCAAAATGATTTAGTTATTTTAACCAAATTATTTGGTTACTTTCTTTATTTGCTTTTTGTATTCACGCATAAAACAACAAAATAATTTGGTAAAATTTACAAAATATATTTGGTTACTTTCACCAAAAGCGCCGCGGGATTGCAAATCTCGAGTGAAAAAACAAAACTTATGTCGCCATTAATTTTTCATTGTTTGTCAACCGACTGCTTTTAATATCATTTTAACTATGATTAACTGTGCTTATTGTGAATATACTGCAAGATCTAGCAATTTGTATAAGTGCCATTTAAAAGTTTTTCATAATAAACATAGTTATGGTGAGAGATTAGTTTGCAGACAGGAAGGTTGTCCGCTAGAATATAATTCTTTCTAAAGTCTTATAAAACATATTGAAAAATCTCATAAAGAAGTTCTTTTAGAACATATTTTGGAAAGCCAAGATTATAAGCCGTGTGACTCTTCTAGTGACTTCTCTTCAGGTATCCACAGTACAGAATCTGTTAGCATAGTGAATATGAGAAATTTTGGTATTAGGTTTGACAATTGCAATGGTATTTTTGAAGACTCTGCCTATTTTATTTCAAAACTGAGAAGTTATCCTAATCTGCCACTAAGCACTACATTGAAAATTGTTGATGCATGTTCAGACTTAATTACGTCAATTGTAACAGGAATTAGTAATGAGGCCCAAGTAAGTTTTGACAAACATGGTCTCCAAATTGATGAATGTAATAATTTCTGCAACAACATCTCGCGCCTTAAAAAACCTTTTCAAGGTTTAGAAAGTTTACATAAACAGACAAAATACTTTGAAAAGAAAGGATATTATATAAAACCAAAATCATACCCAATAGGTCATTTTATAAGCACTCAAAGAACAGCTAAAGGAATAGTTTGCTCGACTTGTATTGCAACAGGACAATATGTTTCATTAAAGCAGTGTCTTGAAGTTTTCCTTTGTCTTCCTGGTGTACTTAATGAAATTAGAAATCATATGAAACCATCTAATAATGGTTTAGTTTCAGACTTTAAAGACGGAAAAATCATCAATTACGTCTTAAATACGCATTTCAATTACGTCTTACGCATTTCAATTACGCATTTCAATTACGCATTTCAATTACGTCTATACGCATTTCAATTACATCAATTACGTCTTAAATACTACATTGTGGCAAAATCATCAATTACGTCTTAAATACGCTCATTCACAAAATACTCTTTTAATACCAGTCTTTTGTTTTTTTGATGATTTAGAAACCGCTAATCCACTTGGTTCTCGTAGCACTATTCACAAAATTGGAGCATTGTGTACAATTCTAAAATGCATAAAACCACAACATAACTCAAAACTCGATAATATTTTGTTAAGTGCAGTTATAAACTCTTCTGATCGCAATAAATATTCAAATAAAGATGCATTTTCTATATATATACAAGAAATGACAGAATTAGAAACTAAAGGTTTTACTATAAAAATTGACGAAAACAATTTTAAAATATTTGTTGTGCTTGTTCAAATTATTGGTAACAATCTAGGTTTAAATGGAGTGTTGGGTTATGTGGAAAGTTTTACTGCTACATACCCATGCAGAATATGCAAAATAAAGCGCAAAAACTTTGACTGTACGTTTGTTGAATCGGTTGAGTTACTTAGAACTAAAGAATGTTATGATTATGATGTTTCTTTAAATAATTGTTCTCTTAATGGCATAAAGGAAGAATGTTGTTTTAACAAAATTCCATCATTTCATGTCAATGATAACATTTATTGCGATATTATGCATGATTTATTAGAAGGCGTTTGCAAATACTTTTTCCATAAATTGTTAAATTATCTAGTATTTCAACAAAAATTCTTTAATCTTAGTGACATAAGTAGCAGAATAAGAAATTTTTCATATGATCACTCATCAATTCCTTCTTGTCCTACTGAGTTTCAAATAAAAAATGGTTTTATTAATATTGGTGCAATTGAAATGCTTAATTTAGCTCTAAGCTTTCCTTTATTAGTTGGAGATTTAGTCTAGTAGTTTTGATGACAACATTTGGGTTATTTTTTTATTGTTAAGGCAAGTTGTCTTTTACTCATTTGGCTTGCATTTTAGCAAACCTGATTTGATATACTTTGCTTCTATCATTGCTGAGTTTTTACAAGAATACTGTTATGCATTTAAGTGTGGCTTAACTTTAAAGTTTCATAATCTCATTCATTATCCACAAATTATCAAAATGCTTGGTCCACTAAGTCATATGTGGGTGATTCGATGTGAAGATAAACTGAGAGATTTTAAGAAAACTGCATCATCTGTAGGGAATTTTAAAAATATTTGTAAAACAGTAGCTATTAGACACCAAATGGACCAGTCAACAAGGTTCATGGCGAAACATGGTTTGAAAAATAATGAATTTAGTGTTGCTAAAACTGAGCCCATTTTACTTTGTCATGTGATTGATGGACAAACTGTTTCAGAACTGATAGGCAACTATGGATTATACAGAGAAATTTTTCAATCAAAAAGTGTTTCTGTTAACTTTGTTAACTTTAAAGTTGGTGATGTTGTTATTCATGCAGTTGGAGAATTATATCCTGAATTTTGTATAATCAAACAAATTTTTATATCTGATACTGACTGTTTTTTTTTTTATTTGTCAAAAGTTGTTTGTTATATCAGAATGCTATCACTTGCAATCTTTTGAGGTTGACATTGAAACAGAATAAATTGTTTTAAATTGCTCTCACTTTGATAGCATTATCTCACCTTGGCCATTAAAACTGCGAAATTTAAATAAAAGTAACTATGTATCATTAATACACAAAGTATAAAGATTGGACTTGGTTTCTTTTATTTTAAAAAACTATTACTTTTATGTAAATATTTGATGTTCTTTATTTTGTTTCTTGAATTTTTAAATAAGTATCTATTTAATATATATATATATATATATATATATATATATATATATATATATATATATATATATATATATATATATATATATATATATATATATATATATATATATATATATATATACAAAGTCGAAAACAAATTTGTTATTTGCAACTTTAATTTGTTATTTGCAACTTTAACGAAAACAAATTTGTTATTTGCAACTTTAACGTCATCTAAGCTAACACTGTATTGTATTTTTGCATATAATTTTTGTTGTTGTTACGGTTGTTTGTAACGTCTGATGATCGCATAAAGCGTGAAACTCTGACTTATGTTTCAAATCTAATTGTATTTATTTTATTATTAATTTAATACATATTTGCTCTACTTTTGTATTGAGCACTGTCTACCGAGAAATTACTTTTATTATTGATATATATATATATATATATATATATATATATATATATATATATATATATATATATATATATATATATATATATATATATATATATATAATTCCTTTAGTCTTCAGGATTGCTTTTTTTTAACAGTTATATAATTAATCTTATGCAATAAACTAAAAAAATGCATAGAACACTAAAGTAATGAAATATCTTCATATTTTGACTTTTTCTATGTTTATTAAATTTAATAAGTTTTAATTGTTATATATTAAAGTGAATCTAGTTTTATATGTGTTATGTAACATAAAATATAAACATTTATTTGCCTTTTTATAGTGTCATATAAAATGAAGGATAGAAAAGGAAAAAATCGAATGCAATGTCTCAAAGCAAGTTGTGATTGTGATGAGTACACAAAAGAGAAAGATTTTGATTTGTGTGTTTATTGTGATCATGCACCAGTTTTACATAAATGTACAATAATATCATAATTATTTAATCTATATAATTATGCCAATAATATATAAAATACAATTAGTTTGTATCTGTAGAAGCTTGATGCTTAGTATTGTTTTTTTTTAAACAAAAATAACTGACATGTAATTCTTTTTTATGTTTTAGTAGAAGATAGTTTTAATCTTATTGAAGATGTTCATTCAGTTGATTTCACAAAGAGCAATCCAATGCAGAACACTTTATCCAGTACACTTTTTTAATGATTTATTTTGCTTTTCACCTAAATAAAATATGTTAGTGGTAAAACTAAATGATAGTAAATCATTATATAGTTAAAACCAAATTAATGTGTGTTACTAGCTCATAAGTTAAATACAGTTAACATAAAGTTTTTCCCAAAAATATATCTATTATTTATAAATAATTTTTAGCTTCTCCCAGTATGTCTAGCATGTTCTTTGAGCCTCAAAATGATGCAAAAGAAAATGAAGATGTTACACTTGGTATCTATTATAATTTTTTTTTTATTGTACAATTTATCCTATAATAAGGTAACAGTTGTTAGGGACTTAGGGTGAGTGGTTTAAACATTAAAGGTAAAATTTTTGGTTATGGAAGTTGTTTTTTTTTATTAAAAATTTGATTTTTTTTCAATAAAATGTTTAAATATAAGAGTTTACTTGACTATCTAAATTTTTTTAAGTAACTTAACATTTCTCTCACACTTGTTATACTAGTATTACTATTTGCAACTGATCTGAATAATATTGTTTTCTGATTCTAGAACCAGCTTTTTTAAATGAAAGTGAAAAAGGCTTCAATGTGTGCAGTAATGATTTCATGAGCCCTTTGAAAAAGCATTGTATGTTTCCAGATACAGTATTGACTAATAAAGTAATTTCTACATCGAAAACCATTGTTCATAATAAAAGTTGTGCTCTCTTTGAGGTTTTACAATTATTTTTTTTTAATATACTTTTTTTACTATATTCGAAATTTATGAGTAAAGAAATATTTTAACACTTAGTTGGAATAATTTATTAGATTGTATCACAAGTATAATAATTTTGGTTCTAAAAGATATATTGACCTTAGTAAACCTGGGATATGATTTTTGAATTTAACAGAATGGCTTAGCCCCTATCTTAAAATCTTGCACAGATGGTATGATTGTGTTAAGTGCTACTAATCTAACATTTAGTCTACGTAACAAGTTGGCTGGTGTAGTAGTAAACCACGTTATTCAAAAGAGAGGTCTGCAGTAAGTAAACAAATTATTAGATTTATTAATTACTTTCATAATTTTTATATTGTAATTTTATGTTTCAATCTATTATTAATTATATGCCATGGTAGTACAGTTTAGAATTTTCATCAGGTAGAAGAATTATCTACTTGGGGTGGTTCTTTACAAGCATCAGTCCCACATCAACCACTTTTGTTTACACTTTTTTTTGTTCTTTACAAAGCAACTTTTTTTTTGTAAAGCTGCATTTTTTTTTTGCAAGAAGGCTATTATTTTGGGATTGAAAGTTGATATCAAAAAATGAACAGCCCCCTACAGGTTGAGGAGGCGCTACTTTAAAGACCTCTTCAACCTAGGAAAGTGAATACATAAGAAAGTATTGACAAATTACTTTTAAAGTAGAAGTCACTTGAAATTTTTTTAGAAATCGTCCAACTAATGCAGATATATTTGAATCAGCAAATGCCATTGTTGCACATTTTCCTTCAGAAAAGCTTGTAAGTAACTTTTAATTAAACCCCTTTATTTTAAGTGCTTTTTATAATTGTTTTTTTTTATAGGAAACATGGTATACTGCACCTACATTTAAAAAAAGTATAGCTGGTGGAAAGCTGACAGAAAAGCTTCGCAACACTTGGCGAAATATTAAATCGGTTGGGATTTTAAAAAGTTCAAATGATCAACAATTAGTTGAAGAACACGATAGCAGTGATGGTATGCTTTATCTTATATTAAATTATTTTAAATAGTAGTTTAAGTGATTTATGTAAAAGAAAGTTTAGAATATTTAGATATTATAAGATGATGAAATGATAAATATTTTATTTTGTATACATTTTTTATCTATTATATATATTTATAAAATTGTGAAGAAATTTTTGGTTCAATTTTTTTAAACATTATAATTGATATAGAAGAAGCAGTACAAGATGACCTTAATTGGCTAAAGTTTAACAGTCAACCATGGACTGAAGTGTGCCATAAATGGAAATTGACTTCTAAATTTAGGTTGAAAAGTTTTCAATCTGGTAGCAAAGATATTCCAAACTTTAAGCTTCTTTTGGATTTAAAAGCAGATGCATTGGTTAGTATATTAAATATATGTTATATAATGTAAAAATGTTTAACATAGGAAAAAAAATAGAATTAAGAGAAGAGTTTATTATTTTTTATTAGGTAAATATCAATTTTACGCAATTGAGCATACAAAAGAATTATGTAGACTGTAACAACTTTATGTTTCAGAAAATTCCATTACTTGCAAAACAGTTATTAGGCTTAGTTGCCAAAAAACATTTAATAAAAATTGGTTAGATTTTTATTTAAAAATTATAATTATAGTTTGTGATTAACAATATAAGTATGCTTCCATATACCAATGACATAACAGGTTTTTCAGATATTATATTTTATATATATATTATATATATAAATATACATATATATATATATATATATATATATATATATATTATTTATATATATATATATATATTATTTATATATATATATATATATATATTATTTATATATATATATATATATATATATATATATATATATATATATATATATATATATATATATATATATACACACACAATACAGAGGTAGAAGATGAGACAGCTGCTCTTTTGGCTATTGTGCGGTTGACATGCTGTAAACGTTCAATACGTTTATCTAAAGACGCAAAAAGAAAGTCTTGGACTCCAAGTGTTAAAGAATGTGGCGAATCATTTCTTTTTCTAGCCAATGTATTTATAATAAACTATTAAAATTTTATATTTAAAAATATTAAGGGTGTTATAAAAATTACATTACGTAATGAAAATTACATTGCGTAATAAAAACTACATTGCTTAATATTTTTTTTTTTTTCAGTCAGTTGAAGATGCTGAGCATTCAATAGAAAACATAAGAATTCTTTATAATGATCTGAAGCTCACACTTCAACCTTTAGTTTATGCTGTACCTCCAAACATTGCTGTTGCTGTGTACAACAACCATAGATGGTCATTTCAAACGCCTTTGAAAGCCATGGATTTTTCTTTTAAACTGATTCAGGTGAGTCGAATATTGTTATTGATACAATGTTTGTTACATATTGCATGTTTGAATTTATATAAAATACTAGTATATTAGCGAGTATTGCATATAGTTGCACTTTTAAAAAATTGTGCTGATTTTTTGCATTACTTTTTGCGAAGTTATTACAAAATTCATGCAAATAAACGCTCTTGTGCTAAAATAATCTTAAAACAATTGTAAATAAACAAGTATAATTACTCTACGTATGTGATAATTATTTTACAAAGTATAATTTACCATATGAAATTTTTTCGAGATTTGAAAAAGGTGAGGCAAAGTTTTATACCTGCAAACGCACTTTACAATGAGCCCTCATTATCAATTATTTTTCTTTAGGTCTTGAATAAGGAATACAATATTGCGAGTTTTCCAGCTTGGATGTTTTTACAGAAATACATATATTGTTTCAATTGCCCCGATTTTGATGTTTCGTGCCCGAAAGCAAGTGAATTAGCATCTGAGTTAAATCTATAAACTTCTTTCGATACATTTCAATCTTAATTTAGATAAAATAAAGCATTTATTTAAAACTATTTGTGTTTTTTTGTTTCGTTTTTTTTTAAAATTTAAAGTATAGACTGTATAGTTGCATAATGCGTAAAAAAAAAAAATGTTTGTAGATGCGGTAATAATACAAGCTAAAACAAATGTAAATATTATGTTTTTTTTAGAGTTATATTACCTAAACTTTAGTTTTTGAGAGAAAGTTCCATTTTGACTTTGAAATCAAAGAAAAGTTATTGTTTTTTTTACGCGCAAAAAAAAAGGCAATTTTAATGAAATTTACCAAAATATTTGGTTATTTCAACAAAAACATTTGGTGAATATTTATGCACCAAATATTTTTGGTAAATTTCACCAAACGGATTTGGTGAAAAATATTTCACAAAACCATTTTGTGAAATTTACAAAATCATTTTGTGAAATTTACAAAATCATTTTGTGAAATTTACAAAATCATTTTGTAAAATTTACAAAATCATTTTGTGAAATTTACAAAATACATTTTACCAAATTATTTGGTTATTTTAACAAAAACATTTGGTGCATAAATATTCACCAAATGTTTTTGTTAAAGTAACCAAATTTTTTGTGAATTTCACAAAACGCTTTTTGCAGTGCATGAGGCACGTTTTATGGCAGATGGACTTTACCTCCTTACATTGGAAATAAAATATTTTGCTTAAATAATGACAGAAAAGGAAGAAAATGAGGTACAGAAAGGAAGTTTTTGTATATATATATATATATATATATATATATATATATATATATATATATATATATACATATGCAATATGAGCGTAAAACTGTAAAAAAAAAATTTTTTCTGAATTTCTAATTACACATCTAGCAAAGTTATTAACTTTGGGGTAAAATTTTGTATATATTATATCATTATAGACCAAATCACATAGTTTGGAGGGAATAGTTTCTTGATTTTGGAGGGTATAATCTCATTTTTCGGGACACTCTAATGATCAAGGCTTGCAAACTTTGTTAGTGTCGCTTCAGGAATCCATATTGGATTTTATTCATAATTTTGTTAATACTTAAATATTTACATTCCAACAAGAAAACTTAATGCCCGCTACATGTGATAACCACACCCAAATAATGGGATGAGCGTGTATGGTTGTTGTATTTATAATACTCAAGTGGCGTAGTTATTATTGCCTCATATTGCAGATCAAATATGTATACTGACCAGAAAATGGTGGAATTGAACATAAAAGAAAGGAGGTTAGCCTGTTTTCAATTTTTTACACCATTTGATGTAATAACTACACAGTCTTACTTGTCGTGCTTTGCAGGTGTGGTATACGTAACTTATGTATAGTTTTTATAGTGTTAGTCCATTCATCCTTCTATATATATATATAACCCTCGGAATTAGGAAAAATGGGCAATAATTTGCCAACCTCAATCTTTTAGAGGTCGGCATTAGGTCGACAAAAAAAAAATGGTATAATGGTTTTACCATTAAACATAGAAACGAGGTCGGCATTTTTTTGTTGGCCTCAAACACTTTTAGGTTGGTAGTTAGGTCGGTATTGCCAAACGCCGACCCTAATTCCGAGGGTTGTTTATATACATATATATTCAACCCTCTAGACAATGCTCTAGACATTAAAAATATTATCATCATATATCATATTTATTTCCTCTAAAGATGCGAGTCGTATTATATTACAAATATACAAAGATTAATTTTTTGTACAATATTATTTAAAACAATATTATTTAAAAAAATATTACATCACATATAAAAAAACATTTACTTCAATGTACGCAATCAATTACTTCAATGCATCGAAAGCTTCTTTAGGTGCAACGGGTTCAAGTTTAGAATAGTCACTGGAGCTAAACAGCTAAACGAATAATGGAAAATGATTAATTAAAAAAAAAAAGAAAAAAAGCCAGAATATTGGCGTCACTACTTCACTTGTAATAAATGGGGTGTTTTGAAAAAACAAACTATAGATAACTATACTTTCTTACTCAAAATTAATCAACATATTTGTAATTCCATTAAAAATTAAAAAATGTCAATTGTCAAAATTATAAAAAGTTTGAATAAAAATATTTCTCACTTTTACTTGCTGCGTTGGAGATATCTCATTCCAAGGTGTTGGATTTTTTGCATGAGATAATCTAAAACATTATGTTTTGCAAGATACACTGTTACATAGTATATAGTCGAAACTAAATATTTTCTATATTTTATGTGTATAATACATAAAAGAAACAATTAAATTTAAAAAATGTAACCAACAATTAAAATGTTTTAAAAAAGTTAAAAAAAACAAACAAAAACAACAACAAACAAAAAACAAAGCAGGTATCTATTACAAAATTAAAGATTTTCAGGTAATTTTTTTATGATGTATTTTACTGGGTATACATTTACCATAAAATCCGCAACACGTTACATAGAGTCGATTGGTACAAAATGGTTCACACAACAATAAACACAACATTCGATTTCAACGGTAAGCTTTAAAAAAAAATTTTATTGCTATTTAGAAATGATTTATTTTAAGAATAAGACTTACACAACATCAGGGGCTCTAAAGGCTCGAATTGATGATGCAACAGCTAAAGTCATTGCTGTGCCAATACACGCAAGGAGTGGAGCAACCTAAAAAAAAATGTAAGGTTCATATCAAAAGATTCAGTTTGCACCAAATGAAAATAAAAGTAAATTAAAATAAAAGATGATTTAATACAAATATTATCAAACCAGTTGAACAAGGCTCTTATTTCCCATTTTTTGGGCAGTTAGGGTCTGGTTTGATGATTTGTATATTTAAATATTTTAATTTTTAAATATTCATTTATTATTTAGAATTATTAACTGAATTTAGCAAAAAACAAGCACCAACTTTTTTTGCTAAAATTACATCGTCCTAGTTTTACGTAGGAAAGCGCAGTGCGAAACTAATAAAATCAAGGTTTTTTACTGTGCTCTTCTGCGTAAAATTTATAGATCTACCAGGTATAATATCCGTCCAAAAATCCGATTGAGTTTACTCAGGGTCGGACTGGGATTTAGGGGTCCGGAGGGAGACATAGATGCCATACACATAAGGGCCAGCTTTTATATAAAAATTTCCCTATATTACATATCGAGGACCTTTTCTTTTTTTAGGTATCTTTTTTGGGGCCCATGAGACAAGCGAGAGGACCAAACATAGCAGGGGCCCGGGGGGGAGGTTAACTTCTAACCCCCTCCCCCCTCACCAGTCCAACCCTGAGTTTACTAGATATTTTACTATCTAGTATCCAGCCCGATATGACAGATATTTTTTTATATTTCATGAATATAAAAACAAGCATTTTCAAATCATCAATTTAAAACGATGTTCAGAACTTGTTCTAAATAATCAGAGAAAAACTTTTATATGTACTGATACTTTATTAAAGTTAAACCAAATTAACAAAAATTGAGCTAACTTCTAAACATAGAGTTTGCTTCATGTCTGGAAGTTATAGGTGGGGGGTGGGGGATTGACTAATCTAGTTTTTGCCTACTAACGCCTAAAAACAAAATAACGACCTCGTTGGTTGACACTTGCCGACTGCCATCTTAAAAAACCAAGAGGATTGTGGTTAGACGCCGGCTCTAGCCCAATATGCAACATGGGAAGGAAGAAAGCATCAACGCTCATCCACGGTGCTCTCTGATCTTGTTGGAGCACCTTAATAACAAAAAAAAGTCCAGACTTGCCAACTACAGGGTCTAAATTTCCTGACTAATTAAGAACAAGATTTTCGTAGGGAGGGGGGGGGGGTTATACACCCCCTACTTTTTATCTGACATGTGTCTTTATATCAATCTATTTAAGTAGGCTTAAATAATTGCCGTTTTAACTTAAATAATTTCATGAGTGCGCGTAACTGCCGTTACATCCAGTATCACATGCAGCCCAATAAACAATATTGCCCAATAAACAATATTGGTAAGACAGGAGGCGAGAACTTCTGTGGTGCCTTATGATAAGATAAGGACTTCTGAAGCACCTTAATAAACACACACAAAAATAATTGAATGTATTTAAACAGAGAGAAACTTTAAACATAAATTAAAAGAGCTCGTTGTTTTTTTTAATTTGCATTAAGTTCTTTTTTATATATTCATAAACATATTTTCCGAGTTAATACGTTGTGGCTTTTTAGAGAAGTATTGAGTTACAAGCAAAAAGTTTGTAAATATGACAGATTAATTTTAGTGAAAGCAGCCAGAAATTACTTTAAAATAGTGTTGTGCAAATGCAAAGAATTCACTAAACCACGCCTAATATTGTGTTATGCAAACAAATTTCTCACGCTTGAATAATTTGACTGAAAGATTCTTTCGCTTTCACTATATATATATATATATATATATATATATATATATATATATATATATATATATATATATATATATATATATATATATATATATATATATATATATATATATATATATATATATATATATATATATATATATATATATATATATATATATATATATATATATATATATTTCAATTTTCAATAAATGTTATGCGTAAAAAGTAACTCGTTTTTACAGACTTCTATAGGGGGATGCCTGAAACTACTCGTCCTACTCGTATGCCTGAAAGGCGAAACGAGTAGTTTCAGGATGCCTGAAACTACTCGTTTCGCCTGAAACCTACTTGTCCGCCTTTATATATATATATATATATATATATATATATATATATATATATATATATATATATATATATATATATATATGTATATATATATATATATATATATATATATATATAAATGTATATATATATATATATATATAATATATAAATTTATATTGATTAATATTACTAATATATTAATGAAAAAAACGATTTATTTCTGTATTCAGGGCCGTCACGAAGAGATCTTAAAGGAGGGGTAGGGGATGCAGGTAACATATCTGTTATTTGCCGACTAAGGTCTAGAAATTTATTTTTGCCGACTAAGATCTAAAAAATAAAAGATCATCGTTCGCCGACTGCCAACTATAGATCCAGTTTTGCCGACTCCAGTGTCCGAAATTCCGACTAAAAAATTTTGTAGGGGGCTAGGGAAATCCCCTCCCCCCTATCCCTCGGGACGCCTCTGTCTGTAATACGCAGAGTTAATTACGGAGGTATATAAAATAGATAAAAATATTCACCGATTTTTTTGGAAAAAATTTTCTTTTTCTCTAGGTAACGTACCAATATTATCAACATTAATTTATATTGAAAAAAATATTGAAAATTATAAAAAATGTTATATAATTGATAAAAAGTTAGTAACAATAAAAATTCCGGATTTCCGGAATTTTTATTTTTTCTAATTTTTTACGGTACTTTTTGGTTTAATTCATTTTTTTTTGCTTCTGTTTTTTTGCTGCATATTAATCAGAATAAAATTTTGTGCAAGTGGTTTTTATAGTTTTTTAATTTGAATATTGGAAATCCAAGTACATTTAGTATACCTTTTACTAGTTTATTCCAAAAATAGTTACAAATTTATTTTAAAATTTCCGTAATCGATGAGGCCTAAATCTATTTTCAAAATGTCGATTTTTCAAAATAGATTTAGCGCCTTTTAGAAAAACGCTAAATCTATTTTGAAAAATGGACATTTTAAAAATAGATATAGGTCTAGAAACTCTAGAAAAATTGCAATTTTGAATTAAAAAACTATAAATCTTTAAAAACTTTTCCAAAATTTAGTTTTTCAACAATAAGTTTTTTTATTATTGAAAAATGAATTACAAAATTTTTGAGATTCAAAAAAAATTCACCTGATAAATAGTTTTTTTAATTTTTCTTAAAGCATCTAAAATGTAAATCATCTATAAGACAAAAATGTAAAACATGACCTTGTTCCGGTTAGAAAAACGCTTTTCAATTAGGATTTGTCCGTAACTAGCCTTTTCTACGGTATTATTTGTTTACACAAAAAAAAAAAAGTTTAAAAAACAATTTTGTTCTTAATAACAATAATTACTAAACAAAACAGTTTCCTGGAACTCATAAATCCGTTAACAAAGCTAGACACATAACAATACAACATAAGTACTTCGTACAAACATTTATTATAGCATACTTAAAAAGAAACTTTTTTTCTTCCGCGAAAACAGGTGGTGTGGGGTTAAATCCTATTTTTAAATTGTTTTTGTACAGATTTTAATCGAAAAGGAGTCAAAGATTTTGTCTCTAATTCACGCAAGTACTAGTAATAATAAATATATATTAACAAAAATAAAAAAATTTGACTAAAAAATATCAGTCAATATGGAGTTTTCAAACGTACTAAGCTTGAATAAATTGATTTGGAGAAATCGAAAAAAAAATGGAAGCCTATATACAATATATATACTTATCCATACTTATAGGCGCACAACAACAGAAAATAATATTTACGGAGGTATATAAAATAGATAAAAATATTCACCGATTTTTTTGGAAAAAATTTTCCTTTTCTCTAGGTAACGTACCAATATTATCAACATTAATTTATATTGAAAAAAATATTGAAAATTATAAAAAATGTTATATAATTGATAAAAAGTTAGTAACAATAAAAATTCCGGATTTCCGGAATTTTTATTTTTTCTAATTTTTTACGGTACTTTTTGGTTTAATTCATTTTTTTTTTGCTTCTGTTTTTTTGCTGCATATTAATCAGAATAAAATTTTGTGCAAGTGGTTTTTATAGTTTTTTAATTTGAATATTGGAAATCCAAGTACATTTAGTATACCTTTTACTAGTTTATTCCAAAAATAGTTACAAATTTATTTTAAAATTTCCGTAATCGATGAGGCCTAAATCTATTTTTAAAATGTCGATTTTTCAAAATAGATTTAGCGCCTTTTAGAAAAACGCTAAATCTATTTTGAAAAATGGACATTTTAAAAATAGATATAGGTCTAGAAACTCTAGAAAAATTGCAATTTTGAATTAAAAAACTATAAATCTTTAAAAACTTTTCCAAAATTTAGTTTTTCAACAATAAGTTTTTTTATTATTGAAAAATGAATTACAAAATTTTTGAGATTCAAAAAAAATTCACCTGATAAATAGTTTTTTTAATTTTTCTTAAAGCATCTAAAATGTAAATCATCTATAAGACAAAAATGTAAAACATGACCTTGTTCCGGTTAGAAAAACGCTTTTCAATTAGGATTTGTCCGTAACTAGCCTTTTCTACGGTATTATTTGTTTACACAAAAAAAAAAAGTTTAAAAAACAATTTTGTTCTTAATAACAATAATTACTAAACAAAACAGTTTCCTGGAACTCATAAATCCGTTAACAAAGCTAGACACATAACAATACAACATAAGTACTTCGTACAAACATTTATTATAGCATACTTAAAAAGAAACTTTTTTTCTTCCGCGAAAACAGGTGGTGTGGGGTTAAATCCTATTTTTAAATTGTTTTTGTACAGATTTTAATCGAAAAGGAGTCAAAGATTTTGTCTCTAATTCACGCAAGTACTAGTAATAATAAATATATATTAACAAAAATAAAAAAATTTGACTAAAAAATATCAGTCAATATGGAGTTTTCAAACGTACTAAGCTTGAATAAATTGATTTGGAGAAATCGAAAAAAAAATGGAAGCCTATATACAATATATATACTTATCCATACTTATAGGCGCACAACAACAGAAAATAATATTTTTTCTATCTATTATTAGGACCAAGAATCTATTATTAAATCAAATATTCAAATAGATAGCAGATTTTAGTATCTAAAATTTGGAAACGAAATAAACTCAAGATTTTTATTTTCGCGCACTTTTTGAAAATTCACTCCTCATATAATCAACGAAAGTTTTTTTTGTGAAACTACATTTTATTTTTTTGTAAAATTTTTATTTTCAAAATGGCTCCAAATTTTAAGCAATTCGAATTTCATTTACTGAAATTTTTTATTAAAATGATTCTTTTCTCCCTCAATTTTGTACAAATTACACACCCTGTCCAATTCACAATCATACTTATTTTATGGAAGCATTATATAGAATTTATTAGCATATTTAGAAGTATTTATAATTGAGTTTTAAAATTTATTTTTGCCTAAACCAATTTTTGCAATTTGAACTCAATTTTAAAAAACCAATATTTCTTAAAACGTCAGTTTTACAGAATGTGTCTATTGAATGTATTTTATTTAAAAACTTGCTTGCATGCTTTCCTCATACTTTATCAAACCGTTTGCAACCCTCTGATCCTAATGTATTTTAAATCACGGGAACAAATAACCACCTTATGCAAGTACTCGAAGCACTCAAAGTATGGTGTTTTTTTTCCAACTCGAGCAATCATTATGGTATGACATTAACTTATTACCTACCAATCTTTTCTTTTAAATATAAAAAGATTAAAACAAATTTGCAGTAAAAAACCCCACTTTTTTTAGCACCCATGGCGCAGTGGTTAGATGCCGGCTTTGAAATCAGAACGTTTGTGATTCAGCAGCCTCCCTGGTTGTAAATGTGATACGGCTGAATAAAGCAAGATAAAAACGAAACATTATTAAAAACGAATTAAAAAAATTAAAACTAATTTAAAAAATTTTTTTCTCGCAACTTAGATCTATTTTATATTCGCAATTTGATTCTAGTTTTATTTTAAAGGCTTGAAAATTTTTAATGCAGTTCTGTATTTTAATATCGTGCAAAAAAATGTTTTTTTTTTTTTTTTTATACATTTAATAAAAATTATTTTAAAAAATCAAATGATCTTTGCTGAATTTAAATAACGGCGTTGAACTTTTTTTCTTAATCATTAAAAAAACCTTTAAAATCTAAGAAGGGATTATTTGAAATTCACGATTGTTCTAACGGCAAAAAAAGAACAGATTTATTTATTCAATACAATCAATATTAGTAACTGTACCTATAATACTGAAAGTATTAAATAAAATACGATGGTAGCCAGGCTCTAATAATAAAAAACACGAATAAATACTCAACGTTGCTAATGCAAGTTCTGGAAAATATACGAATTTCCCTAGTTAATAAAAAGCTTACGTTTTTATTCAAAGGTCCGTTACCCACTGGGACGGACCATGTTTTTTTTTTCTTTTTTAAAGAAAATTCTAGTTATAGAGGTTTTTATAAAAAATTGATGATTATGCCTCTCTGATTTGAAACCCGTGTCGTCGGCCCTGATAGTTAATTTAAAAAACCAATTCACAGCAAAATTGCATTTCTTATTAGGAAATATTTTTCTTAAAACAAGAAGTATATTTCTTGTTTTAAGAAATAAATTTTTTAAACTATGGACAATGGATTTAGGAATTTGCTGTGTATCGCTTAATGTATATTATTCATTAAATAATAGTAACAAAAAGCAAAGGTAGTTTAAATAAACAGTTAAGGAAATAAACGGATTCTGCGAACCAGAAAGTTTGCTGTTTGTGAAACAAGACAAAGAACTTTTATTAACTACATTAAAAACAACGTTCATAGAAAACAAACAATTTTTTGTTATGGTAGTAAAAAATATTTGTTACTGTATTTTTAAAAAAGTATGCACGCAACTTGTGTCAAAACGGTTTCTAACGCATGAAACGTATTGTTAATGTTGCTTGTAACTTCCGTAAAAATTGTAGTTGCAGTCATGTCAGTTAAGTAAATTCCAACCTAATAGTTTTTCGAGTGTTATTAGTATTTGTTTGTTATGTTGGTTAGCAACTACTACCGAAACTATTTTCTATTTACTTATTACTGTTTTTAACTTCGAAACTAGAGGGTTATAGTTTTTTAAACTGATGTTTTGACAATCTGTTTCGATAGTACTACTTATCAATATTTATCAACCCGGTAATTAGTCTCGAAACTGGTACTTTATGGTTGCAAATGAAATCCGCAAAAGAACTGTTTGCGTTTTATTTATTTATCAGATTTATTAGATTCAGTTTATAAACATTACATAAACAATATGTTACGTTGCATGAAACAAAGTCACTTCTAACAATCTAAATGACTAAAATTAAAAAAACACTTTAGAAGTAAGTTTCAATGCTTGGTGCTAACTAATATAGGGTGTCACAATTTTTTGTTCTTCTCAAAAATTACTGACCTGCTGTAATAATAAAAGATAATTTGTAAAAAAAAAAAATGTTTTAAAATTAGTTAAAACATTTGAAAATAAAAATTGCTCAAAGACTAAATGCAGAAATCCTGCTAAGAATTCAAATGTAAAAATGGCGAAAGAGTATTTAAGTTTAACAAAAAAAAGGTTTAGATTATAGCTTCGTAATTTTTTGCTAAGTACTACTTCAAATAAATGCGTTGAAGTCGTAGTGAAATGAAACAACATTGAGGAGGTTTATATAAGATATATACACGAGGTGTATATAGCACATACGAGGTATATATAGCATGTGGTTAGAAGGTGGTTTCTAAGAGACATTTATTTAGATTATAAAAAATTACATTATTAGAGATTAATACTTTTCGCAATCAAAAAAAAAACATTTAACATTATGTTTCTTGTGAACCTCTTTTACTTGGTGCCTTAAATATTCTTAAACTTAACATCTACCTAGTTTTACAGTTCATGTTTAAAATAAAATGTCTCCAAAATGTTTTAAAACTTATTTTGAAGAAATACACCATAAGTATTCTGTGTGATTTTTCATAAACAACTTTGTTGAGCAAAATCTTATTCAAAACAGAGTTTTCATTCAATTCAGAATTTTTGTGGAAAAGTTTTCCAAACATTGTTGCCGAGAAGAATATTTCACTTAATCTTAAATCAAAGCGGTGTTTATTACACAGAAATTTTGATTCATCTTGTCATTCTTTTGATTCATCTTATTTTCATCTTATATTAAACTAGAATCAAACAATTAAAAAAGTAACAAGCGAAAACAAAATATAAATATAAATATCAATAACGATTAATTGTTTCCTTTTATGTTTTTAAAATAAAATCGTTGCCTTTGATTTAAATAGGTGATAATTGTTTTCAATTTTGAACGGCTTTACTATTATTATTTCTTTTTTAAAAAATAGATTTATCACCAGCACTAATAGCTATATTAAAATATCATAAAAGCGTAAATTACACTGGTAAAAATAAATTTTGATAAAATGTTTGAAAAAACTTTGAATAAATAAGAAAACAACAAAAGTTTTACTATATTCAGAAAATGTCAGCTCTTTAAAAGAGAAACTAAACCAAAAAACAATTTTTTTATAATATATGATTAAAAGACAACATACACATATGACACATTTTATTAATTGCAATAAGATAACATACACAGATAACGCATTTTCTTCATTGCAATAAGATAACATACGCATATGTGTATGTTATCTTATTGCAATGAATAAAATGTGTCATATATATGACACATTTTATTCATTGCAATAAGATAACATATACATATGACACATTTTATTCATTGCAATAAGATAAAGCATATAAAGCAATGTACTTTGTGTCACAACGTGGTTTTTAGTGTATTGTTTTTATATTAAAATATCATTTTAATATAAAAAGTAGATCGCTTTATATGCTTTATCTTATTGCAATGAATAAAAGTGTATTTGAATAAATAATCTGAATATAGTTCCGATTATTTCTTATGATATGTTTTTGTTTGCGTTTTAAATGGTAACCAGATTAATATTTTGCGTAACAAACTATTTTAAACGTGCAGTTATGTATTTATTATCTTGGTATAATCTAAATGTTGACTTTATGTTTTATACGTGTTGAAGTACACGTTAAATTACAATATTTTTTACTGAAGGGTCGTTGAAGGAAAAGCCATGAAATAAGGGAAAACATTTTGGTGAAACTATCTAGATGATTTTCCTTTGAGGTCGCGCAAAGCCGTAAAATACCACGGAATCTCATTTGCTGCGGAGACCCCTGTTTTTTTTTTTTTTTTTAATTTGGAGCTCAAATGCTCAAATGCCGTGATACCATCTACACTTTTTTACTCTTATTTTTGTAAGTTTTTAATTTGAACGAGTTCTAAATCTCAAAATAAATTAATTTTCTAGAAATTTCTTCTCATTAATTTCATTCTCTCAGTTTATTCCATATTCTCAATTTATTCCTTTTTTTATTTATTTCTGTGGTTCACAACAACTTTCCAGATAAGTCGTAAAAATACCAGACGTATGGCATAAAAAGTCTAACAATTTCATTTAATAAACGTCTAAATAATTTATTTTTTATTTAAAAAAATAATTTTTACATTCTCTTTTTGCTTTCTTTGATGGTATTTCTTTTTCCTTCCTTTTGTATCTGTTCAAAAACAACATTTAGTCATATCTTTTCTTAACGGCAGTATAAAAGTCAGAAGTGAAATTTTCCAATGATACCAGAAAGTTTTCTGTGATTAGTAAAAATAATCATTGAAGTGAAGTTTCTAAGTATAGAGAGATCATGCTATAAGGATTGGTAATTGGGTTCAT
Source organism: Hydra vulgaris (assembly GCF_022113875.1). Lineage (NCBI taxonomy): Eukaryota > Metazoa > Cnidaria > Hydrozoa > Anthoathecata > Hydridae > Hydra > Hydra vulgaris. The sequence continues at coordinate 23,552,258 of NC_061168.1, forward strand.
TTTATTTGTAATATTCATTAAAAGCTTAACAGAAAACTTTAAATGTAACTCGAAACTTTATGCTGGTGGTACAAAAGTTAATTTCTCATCATTAACACGGTTAATGATGAGATGATGCTAACTTATTAAATCTAATTTCCATAAAGCCATTGAATGGTCAATAGTGTGACTTGTTAAGTTTGATGCTGACAAGTGTGTAGTTATGCACTTGGGTAATAAAAATGTTAACTATGAATAATCTTTGGGTAGTAAGTCAATCAAAAAAGCAAACTTAGAAAGAGGTCTTGGAGTTTTATTCTTTTCTAACTTGAATGAAAAACTCAGATAGTATATATATATATATATATATATATATATATATATATATATATATATATATATATATATATATATATATATATATATATATATATATATATATATATATATATATATATATATATATATATATATATATTTATATTTTTAGCCTTATTTTTCATGTAGATATATTATTAAAAAATTGCACAAAAATTTGAATAAAAAAAGTTTGAAATAATCTGAGCATGCTTAAACTTTATTTTCAATTAATACCATTTTAGTATAAATCATAGATATGTTAATTATTTCAGATCAATTTTCTAAAAATCTTACTAAAGGATTTCAATAGTTTTTTTTTAACCTTCAGATAAATATGTTTTATTTCCATGATTTTTTTCTGCTTCTGCTTCAACTTTTTTTTCGTTTAAAAAATTTGTTTCTACTGTTCTTGTTTTTACTATTTCATAATATATTATAGTACTTTTTTTTATTTTGTTATTTTATATATATATATATATATATATATATATATATATATATATATATATATATATATATATATATATATATATATATAATACATTTTATTTTGCTATATATATATATATATATATATATATATATATATATATATATATATATATATATATATATATATATATATATATATATATATTATATATATTATATACATATATACATATATAATATATATATATATATATATATATATATATATATATATATATATATATATATATATATATATATATATATATATATATATATATATATATATATATATATATATATATATTATATACAAAATAGATAATGTATTATCATGGTATAATAATAATACAAATACTCTGGTGCGTTGAAGGTGGTAGATCCCCTTTTTTTGACATTATCTCAAAATATATTTTTTTATTGGTTCTTATAAAAAATTTATCAAGGAACTTGAATTTTACTTCTAAAATAATTATTTTTTATTGTAAAACACTCAATTTAGCCATTTTCGTGTTAATATTTTAAAAAAATCAAACTTTTTCGTAAAATTTTTTTTTATAAAAAAAAAGTTTTGCTATTCAAGCTTCTCTTATTTTCCTTAGATATCTTAATGTGTCTTCTTAACGTTCTAACTGCTTGTTTACATTACGTAACGCACGTTGAGCTTATTGTTTTGTTTTACGCAAAGTTACTTTTATTTTTATACAAAATTTTAAACGATCGTTTTCTCTGAATCTACATTTTCATACGTGGTACAAAGATATCTCAAGTTTTACTAGCCCAATTGACTTGAATTTTTCACAAAATGTTTAATACACTAGTGTCAACAAAATGTACCAAAATCAGCATTAATCTGCAAAGGAAGAGACAGTTATTGATCGTTAGGTCTATCTTTTATCATAAAAATGATACAATTTAAGAAAAATACCATAAAATTTTAAATAAAGTTTTTCTTTTCACCATTTTGGTACATTTTGTTTACACCCATACAAATGCTACCTGCAAAATTTAATACCAATCGGACATCGTAGGTTCCTTTTTTGCCTTTTTACCCCAATTATTAATGTCATATACTTATTTTTTATTTTAGATTTTTCAATACAAAAAATTATTTAAATAGTAAAAAACTTTATACAGTACATTTAAAAAATAATAATTTAAATGAGGATCTACCACCTTAAGAGTGCTCAATACTATTAAATAATAGTGCAATATTTATTTATTTATATTAAATGAATAAAAACAACTTTTGATGGAACTCTAAGTTTCATGCCTTTGGGCAATCATCAGCCATTGTGTATTTCGCAGGGTTGGCAAAAACCCGGGTTTTTGACCAAAAACCCAACCCAGCTGGGTTTTTGGGTGGGTTTTTGATGGGTTTTTGCTAAAGTTTGGTATAAATCTTTAGTAATCAAAGTTTGATTAATTTATAGTTTATAATATAATAAAGCTATTTTTCATTTTTTACAGGTATATTTTCTTATACAAAAGCTTTATTAATAATCAGATTGCATTTTTTTATAATATAAATCTATTTTTAAATAGAGTTATCTTTTTAGTTAAATTTAAAATATAAGTAGATTATACGTCTTCAACATGCCAAAGTATCATTCAGGGGGAAGAAATAAGGCTAGTGAGTGGAATGAAGTGACCATATTAAGTGATCAACCAAATAGAGTAATATGTAATTATTGCAAAGTGAGCATAATTAAAAAAATAGAAAGAGTTAAGATCCATTTGGATAAATGCAGAAGAAAGAATAAACGAAGCAATAATAATTCCGCTGAAGTGTTAAGTGATATATCAGTTTTAGAGTCAAGGCCATCTACATCTGCAGCATCAAATAAGTCTAGCCTGTCTGATGATAATGAGCAAGATGGTTTAAGCTGGTTTGGTATGGTTTTATGAACAAAAAAATTAAAAATTAAAAATTTAAGACCAAAAACCCATAAAGTTGGGTTTTTGGTGGGTTTTTGGGTGGGTTTTTGTGTTTGGGTTTTTGGGTACCAACCCTGGTATTTCGTCACTTAAAAACCGTTTAAAAATTACAAATTAAAATTACGGTGGAACGAGTTCTGACGTTACAAAAACAAAACAAAACAAAACAAAAAGACGTCAAAGATTTTAGTCCCCGCTATCGAATAAGGATAGTAAAAACCTTTTTGAATGCCGGCACTTTGATATTATTTCATATCTTTTATTAAGTAAATTTTCTCCTTTATATAATAATATTTGAAATTTCTCGCGGTGACAAAAATTACAAACTTTTGATGCTTGATTGTAGGGCTTACATTGTGCTATTATCTTCCATGTAATCACAGGATTTATTATCTTCGATTTTAGCTCGCATATTTCTTTGGAAAGTTCAGTGTCATTTTTATATTTGAGTGCATTGAAAGACTTAAGATGGTTGGCATATCTTAATTTTAATGTGGTTTTACTTATACCGAAATAAACTTTATCTTTGAATTGAGGATCTCCAGAACTTACAGTGGCTTGGTATACGATATTGCTAAAAAGGCATTGTTTATTTAACGAAAAAATTTTTTGGTCTATGCAGCTACATTTTTTTGATGTTTTATTTTTATCGCTTTGTAAAATTTTGTTATTACGGGGGGTTGTACCATATAATTTTACTTTTGCGATGTCTTTTTTGATTTTTGTTTATTTGCTGTTGGTAGGTGAGTTTTGATTTGTATCCTGATTTACGTAAAGCCTCTTCATACGGAAGAATTGAATTATTGAACACAGTTTCATTTACTGCCATAGTCGATACTCTCAACTCAGTAGTGCGAGGGATTTCTTTTATTATATTAGGTGGATGGTTTGAATCAGAATAAAGATACATAAGTTGGTTATTAGGTTTACAATACGGTTGATAAGAACTGTCAATCAGGTTCAATGTTACATCAAGATAATTGACAATTTTAATATTACATTGGATGGAGATAAGTAGGTTGGATGGAGATAAGTAGGTAAAGATCTAAAAAAAAGTAACAACCTACTTATCTCCATCATTTAAAAGTAACATTATGTTGCCCCGCTTTCCCCTATATATATATATATATATATATATATATATATATATATATATATATATATATATATATATATATATATATATATATATATATATATTATATATACACACACGCATATATTGTATATATATATATGCATATATACATATATATATATCCGCTTTCCCCTATATATATATATATATATATATATATATATATATATATATATATATATATATATATATATATATATATATATATATATATATATATATATATATATATAATGCATATATTTGCATATTTGTATAGGAAAAATCTTAGCATAGAAAAGTATTTTTATGGCATTTTTTACTTTTTTTTTTTGTAATATTCAACAAATTTGATAAATAGTTTAAATGATAAATTATTTTTATTCAATAACAATTTCTAAGCAATTTAATTTTTAAGATTATAATAATTTCAGTTTTTAGTTATATGTTAATATAGATTAGGTTCATCTGACTTGATTAGAAAGATTCAATTTTTTTAAAAAAAAAAGAAGATTTTTTTTACAAATTATTAAATGTTACACAGAAAATAATTAGTTAAACAATACCTACTAAGTGCAAAATATAAATAGCTTTTTGCGATAAGTCTGCAACATCATATATGGTGCAGCAGAAATAAATAGCAAAATAATGTCTCAAAACAAAAAGCAAACTAAAGACACTTTGCTTTGTATTTCTGCTACGCTATATATGGTAAAATCAGCTTTAGGTTTAAAAAAATAATTAAAAAACATATTTTATTACATTACATTTACTTTTTATTATAAAACTGCTTTCTAGTAAAATATAATAATGCAAATGTTATTCATAATTCAAGCGCCTAATTTTGCCTATTTTTTTTGCTACTGCCTGATAATTGTGATAGTATTAAAGCAGTTTAGATAATTCCCGTGCATGGGTAACAAGTAACACAAGAAGAGTTTTTTATCACAACACAATATAAGCAATTTTGATTTTATGTGCCATTTTAAATGTTATTTAATTGAAAATATGATTAGAACTGCATTATTTTTTAGTTTATTATTACTATTACCTTTTTTCAAAAAGTTTTGATTAATTTAGCTATATGTTATTATTTGTTTTATTAAAGTTACTTAATAATTTTTACTTCAATTTGAACATAAAAATAAAATTGCTCACGCTGCGTTTTGATGATACTTTTATTTTAGATAAAAAAATACTTTGTATTATAGGGTAAAAAATACTTTGTATTTTTTATGCAATATATATATATATATATATATATATATATATATATATATATATATATATATATATATATATATATATATATATATATATATATGCAATATATATATATATATATATATATATATATATATATATATATATATATATATATATTTGCAAAAATAATAACAAAATCATCAGAGAAAAATAACTTAAATTATCGTAACAGTAAAAACAAATTTTTATATCGAAAAAAAGTTGAAGAAATGACCAGAAAAAAATCATAAAAATATATCATAATTATCTGAAGTTTAAAAAAAAAATTATTGAAATTCTAGTCAGATTTTTAAGCAAATTGATTTTAAATAAACCAACAAATCTATGATTTACACTAAAATGGTATTAATTGAAGATAAAGTTTAAACACGCTAAGAATCTTTTAACCCTTTATTATTCATATTTTTGTATTAATGTAAAAAGCGCTGTGTTTAGGTACGCATGTATAAGAAAATTCGTAACGTGTGGAGATGGGAAAAACGGTAACGAAGTGGCAATAAATTAGATTTTTTGTTTAGACAAATCAATTATTTCACAAGCAACAGCGTTAATGCTACCTAACAGGAATCAACCAGGAACTGTAGATTCCTTTTATTAATAAAATTTATTTATAAATAAAAATACTTAACTAAAGAAAAAACCTTGATAAAAAAGATACATTCATACAATAAACCACAAAAGAAGTTTATCATCGAATTCTAATATAATATACACTCAATATTTGATGAAATATAATTTATTTATATATACATATTAATTTAAATTTCAACATAAATAACCATATTGTTTTAAAATGAAACAAATCTATTTTCGAATATATCTTGAACCAGTTTTATGTAAATTTAGAAGTTTACCGAGACGTTGTTTTGCTGTCGCAAAGCCTTTTTTAGGTTTTTCTGGAGCAGGTTTTGTAAATTCTAAAAATGAAAGCAAAAACTTACATAAACATCTTTACATAGTGACTGAAGTGTAAAAATGAAAACTGTTCATATTAAAAATGTTCATAATTAAACTGCATTTAATTACGAACATTTTATGTACTTGTTGCAACACATGGGATAATTGACAAATAAAACCAAAGAAATTATTCAACTCTGTTAAAAAAAAAGAAAATTAGCACCAAGTTGGATACCCAACGAGTTAATTGATAAAAATCAAAATAATAGACTTAAGTCATGTAAGAAAAAATTTTGCCCTATTCAGAAACGGTCCTGGAAACTACACTTTTTTTATATAAGAAACCAAGCAATATGTTTATTTTTTTATATAACTAATGCTAGAAAATTTCTTATTTTCTATTTTTCCAATTTTCTGTTTTCTTGATCAAAAAGTTTCAGATAACCAAAAGAGAGAAAAGTAAAAGAAATACAATTTGAAAACATGTAGATAAGATAAAATCATTAAAGTTAGTCATTTAAAATTATTTGAATTCCACCAACATCATTTAATGCAATATAATCCGCATATTTGTTCTTAAACAAAACACGATATTCTCCTAGTTTTGTGTCATACCATGAAATTCTACCACCGTTCGTAATGTTCACAAATCTCCCGACTAACTATACAATTGTCAAATACCCTATCTTACCCATGATTGACCCCCATCTGTATTCATGAATGAACCCATGACTGAATGATGTTGCAACTTAAAATACTTAAATTTGTAAATATCTATTTTTGAAAACTATTTATACGTACTTCATTTGAAATCAAATGAAATTCCATTTAATTGTGCGTGCAAATTAAGTTCCTTATTGAAAAGTAACTTTGCACTAAAAATTTCTTAAGATTTTAGAGCTTCTAGCGCCGGGCTGGCCATTCAAATTTGAAAATGAAATTCCATGACATTTCTATGACTCTTCATGAATATTCCTAATAAATTACTAGAGCAAAATATTCAGTGCCATGTGCCTAACCGTTGCCACTTGATCACTAAAAACATATAGACCAAAAAATAATTGCTAGAAAGTTCCGAAAATATGCTTGAAAAAATACCTTTGTGTCTTTTTCAAAAAGGTCTTAGATAAGACATCTCGTAATTTTGTTTGCAAATATCTTAAAAATAAAAATCATTAAAAAAGTTTCATAAATTTTCCATGAATTTCAATGAAAATGTAGAAATTCCATGACTTTTTCAATGACAAAATGAAATTCTATGACTTTCTATAATTTTCATGACCAGTGGCCACCCTGAAAATTTTTTAATACTAGTACTGTATAAGTTTCTTATAAAATAAAAAAAATACGTCTATGCAATGTTATAAATAGAAGATGGGTCTTGGTTTTATTTAATATTAGTCGGCTAACGCTAGTTGGGTCGGTAAAGGTGAAAGCCCAAGAATTTAAGTAAGATACGTCACAAAACACGTTCTACATCTTCAAAACAACAGGTATTTTTCATTTGGGTTATGTTGAAAAAGGGACACCATTACAAGTCAATATCTAAAAAACTTTTTCTAACGGCCTAAGTAAAGTATAATTTCTTATCAAAAATTTAAAATGATGCAGAAACGACATACAAGATATCAATAAGGAATTAGTAAAAAAGTGAATATATAGCGGAGATAATCTTTTTTCTACACCTTTTCAAGATGTAAATGAGAACATGAAAGTTGTAATTAAGAAGTCGTAATATGTAATTAAGAAACACAACATGTAATTGAGAAAACGTTATATGTAATTGAGAAACACAACATGTAAATAAGAAGTCGTAACATGTAATTAAGAAACACAACATGTAATTGAGAAAACGTAAGATATAATTGAGAAATCATAATATGTAATTGAGAAATCGTAACTTGTAATTGAGAACACATAAATTAAAATAGCAAATTCACAGTCTAAGTTTGTAGGTTGTTACAAAAGGTCTTTTTGGACATGAATTTAAGTTATAATCTTAAATTTTGCTTTTGTATGCACAAGTAATAATAATGGAATTGAAAGATCGTTGTGTTATATGCCAATACACTATGACCCGAAAGTCTGTGATTAAGCTAAATCCGTGTCAACATTTATGTCACCAAATTTGTTTACGTCCAGTTCTGGAACAACCAGATTCAAGTTGTCCGATTTGTCGGCATGAAATACACACAACTGAACAAGTTGAAAGGAAACGTTACGTTTTATCTTCTCCAAATGACAGGAGAAGAGTTGTTGAATGTGCGGAGCGATTTGAAGATTGGGTGAATCTCGCGCAAACGCTAGGTATCAAATATAAGACAGCATACAATTGGGTTCGCAGCGGAAATTCAAATTTTATCGGAAAAGGAGGTTTTAAACCGAAAAAGTCGACCGAAGATCAAATCGAAGAAACATTAACATGGATTGAAAATGATTGTCAATTAACATTGGTGGCCATCAAAACAAAAACATTAAGACAATTTAACATAAACGTTAGCACAACAACAATAGCAATTTACCTCGAAGGCAGATTGTTCTCATTAAAAAAAGTGCACAAGGAGCCTTTTACAATGAACAGTTATGAAAACAAACAAAAAAGAGCTGAATATGTTAGAAACATCAACGAACATATCACAAATGGTCGTCAGATAGTTTGGTTGGATGAAACAAATTTTAACCTTTTTTGTAGAAAAACGCGCGAGACAAGGAAAAAGAGCAATTATGAAAGTACCTGCTTCAAAAGGTTTAAACATACACTTGATCGCAGCTATTTCAACTACAAATGTCGTCATGATAGAAACTCGCAGGGGATCATTTAAAGCAGATTCCTGTAACGAGTGGATGTTGGCTATGTTTCACCAGTGGGTTACATCCGGGAATCGTTTGGAGGATTTGGTCGTCGTAACAGATAATGCTCCTTGTCACGCTCGTTTGCAAAGGGTGTTTGATAATTCACCAGCTCAGTTGTTACGTTTGGGACCTTACAGTCCAATGTTGAACCCGGTGGAAACGATCTGGTCCAAAATTAAAAGTAACGTTAAAAATGCAATTCGCATTCCACCTGTATAAGGTGACGGGATTGCGGAACAGCGCATGCAGTACTTAGAACGAATTGTAATTGAGGCGAAAAATACTATAATGGGAGGAGATTGTGCACGTGCGGTACAACACACAACTACGCACTATGCAACTATTTTAAATATGGAAGACGTACAAGTTGGTGCTTAAATGATCAATGAAGTGATTTTTAATTATAATTTTTAATTGAATTATAAATTTTTCCCTAAAATGTTTTTATTGTTTATTATGTTAAATTCATTTGCCCAAAAATTATAAATTTTTCCCTAAGTTTTTCCCAAAACAATTAAATTTACGCTACAAGTCTTGCGTCATTTTTAAGTGCGTCATTTTATACGCTTCATTTTTTTATGCGCCATTTTTTTTTAACGCCATTTTACACTTACTCCTTTAAAGCGATATCTAAATTAAGATTTTCGTGTTCTCAATTACATCTTTCTATTTCTTAATTACAACTTACATTTTCTCAATTACATGTTACGATTCTTAATTACAATTTTCGTTTTCTAAATTACATCTTACGTTTCTTAATTACAACTTACGTTTTCTCAATTACATCTTACGTTTCTTAATTACAACTTTTGTTTTCTCAATTACATCTTACGATTCTCAATTACAATTTTTGTTTTCTCAATTACATCTTGAAAAGGTGTAGAAACTGTTCCATGTTTTAACTTCTTTCACCTTATGAAAAAAATATATTTTTATATTGATAATTTGCCTAAATTATCAATAATTATTAATTATATAATAAAACAGTTATTTAATATAAAGGTAAACTATTTTTAAGCCAGCAGACTTTTTGTCTACCTTTTGATCATTAATTTAATTAGTTTAATGAACTACAACTAAGGAAAAAAAGAAAAAAAGAAATTATTACCTAGATTAAGAACAATTGTTTCATAAAAACCTCAAAATATGACAAAGCCTTTGTTTACGCAGACGTATATTTTAAAAGGATGACGCATCACGATTGTTAAACCAAAGATACGAAAAAAAAGTGTTTTATTTATGCTTTTACTATTGGTATAATAATAGAACATTCTAAATTTTAAAAATGTAAAAAATTCTTTGAACCGCAAATACCATTGGCCGATCATCAACAGTCACCGTCAAAATAGATAATAACAATTAGTTAAAAAAGGCTTCAGATATCTGAGCGCCAACTAGCAAATATAATTTACAAGCCGATTTGAGTAGAAAATGAAGGTCATGTAAAAAAACTACACACACATAAATATAATTAGGCAATGAAAAATAAAATATTACCCTGTTTTGATTTCTTCAAGTCATCAACGTGATTCTAAAAATAAACAAAAGGTTTTTTAAATATACTTTGATATATATGTAGCAAAAATATATAAAAGGTGATCTTTAGATACAACTTTACAAATCTTCTTTTATTATGGTTTCCAAATAAATTTTTTTTCTTTCTTTTATTAATAAAAAAAGTAATTTTTTATTCTTTTTATTTTTTCTTTCTTTTATTAATAGGAAAAAATTTCAAAAAAATTATAAAAATATTTTTATAGGCCGGCGACTGTGGCTTCCAACATTTTTCGTTAGACACATTGAGTAATTACCTAAGAAACTAAAACAAAAAAATTTCATCTTTAAAGTGTGATAGACGATCAGTATTAAAAATAGCAAAACAACAATTGAGCCATAACAACTAAAAGCTATATTAAAAAAAAAACAAAAAAAAAAAAACAAACTAACAGTGACTACCATGAACATTTGGAAACAAACATTTTAATACTTAAATTAGTTGCAATTATACAACTAATTTAAATTATAGTTAAAAATTGGATAAAAAAAAAAAATATAAAAAAAAAAAAAATTGAAAAAAAAATTTCCACATGTATTCCCAGAGGCGATTCTGCAAATAAAATAAGGAGGGGGGGGGGGGGGGAGGGGGTGAATCCTTAAAAAGTGCCGTCTGGCTTAGTAAAAAAAAAAACCTCAAAAATTAATTTTTGCCGACTGAATTGTGTCAAATACCCGACTAGCCGAGTAAATTAGTAAAAAAACCAACTATAACTTGAAAACAACCTTTTTTGGGGGGTGTAACACCTCCCCGTAAAATCGCCTCTATGTATTCCCTGAATAGTCAAAAAAAAAAAAAAAAAATCCATTCCACGTTTTCTACGGGGATTCATATTCTTTCCAGGTTTTCCAGGGTAAACGGCAACTCTGATATATTGTATACAATACAAATACAATAAATATACATGTATAATTATATACAGAACATAACACACACAATTATTTAAATTAACTTTAAGATACTATTTTAATACTCAAGTTAATTTAATTACCACAAATATATTTATCTCTTTTTTCAATTGTTACTGATTACTATATACCAAGTAAAAAAAGTTATATTAGATAAAATATTAAATAATAAAGGTATATATAATATTAAAAAAGAAATCAAAAAAATTTATGGTACAGTAGTAGAAAAATTATTTAATGTTAAAAATTTGAGTGAATCTAATCAGAGTTACTTTGTAATTCAAACATAACAAATAAATATAGAAATTATAAGCTTACAGACAAATCAATATAGAAATTATAAGCTTACAGACAAATCAATATAGAAATTATAAGCTTACAGACTAATAAATATAGAAATTATAAGCTTACAGACAAATAAATATAGAAATTAAAAGCTTACAGACAAATCTTCATCCGATGGAAAAAAGTTTTCAGAACAAGGTTTTGAATGATCAGCTGGAATATTGTTCTCTTGGTGAAGTGAAAAAAAAAATGTTTACATCGAAAGTATATAAGAATTTAAAATAATATAAAGAAACATAAAAGAAAAAAGTAAAACAATACTTTTTTTTTTGTGAACTACTTTTGATGGTTTTCTCTGCCCAGGCCTCCATGAAAAATCATCACTATTTAACTCACTCGTTACATCAATGCGTGGGTATACTGGACAAAATAAAAGAAAATACATCATCATCACCATTGCCATCATCATCTGCATAATCATGATTATTATTATTATCATCAAAACTTACCGTAATCTTCATCCTGATAATAATTATCATCAAAACTTACCGTAATCTTCATCCTGATAATAATTATCATCAAAACTTACCGTAATCTTCATCCTGGTAATAATTATCAACACTTGGATCATAATCGGAACCTGATTCTGAATTAGATCGTTTTTTAGTTTTTTTTATTTCTTTTTTTTGTACAGTGTTTTTGACATTATTTTCACAGTGTATATTTGTTGATGAGCTTTTTTTCTGTGATGGTTTAGAAAGAGCAAATGTGACAGGTTTAACAGTAGGATCATCAACATTTGGCTTTGTAGAAAAAAATAACTTTGTTTTTTGCTGGATCTAATTCCATAAAAGTATCTCTTTTAGCAGCTTCAATTTCTTCCCTGTAAAGAAAATAAAGTCATTGAAATAAAGATACATTGAAATAAAAAAAAAATACAAATGAGAATATAAAAAAATTGCCTCTTGATTTTTACTTAACTAACTTTATATCTGTTTTAGAGCGATCAGTCCTTGAAGATGCATTTTCAACTGTTGAATATAAATCATTTCCAGTTTTTATTGAAGGCACTACATTAAAAAAGTTGTCATTAGTTAAAAAATGTTTGATGTCTATTTGAAAATTAAGTTATTTTAAATTCCTTACAAGATAACCTCAACTTAATAGCTCCAACTTTTGTATCTTCATCGTTTAACACACTATAGAGAACAAACATGTAGTAACAAAAAATTATCTTATTCTGAAGTAAAAAAAAAAAAATTGAAACCAAATTTTAGTAAATTTTATTTTAGTTTCAGTGTGGGTGTGTGGGTGCCAACAAAGTCAAACAAAACATTTTAAATTGCTACTCATTCCGAAATTGCATTTATTATTATGAAATTCAACTTGCATTTTGCAAGTTGAATTTCATAATAAAGCTTTTGCTACATACAAAATTAGCACGTTCGGATGTGGTTTGCGAAATGAGTGCTTTTTTTAAACAATGTTTTAAAATCTATTATGAAAATTTGTTTGCTAAATGGATAGAACTGTAAAAATTACACATTTTTATGTACCAAAATGTTTGTAATTAAATGTTATTTTCAGAATCACTAACTATTAACAATATAAAAGATTACATTTTGAAACAATGACAGAAAATAAAAATTTATCTCAAAATAAATTTTACAACGTTAACTTGCTACTCTTTAATATTTAATTATTGATTTTTTAAATTATTATCTTTTTCTTATTTAATTTTTTTTAATATTTCATTTGTTTTACTACTTACAATACAATACTTTGTATTTAAACCGAAACTTCTAGGTTTATTTCTTTTCTACATTAGTTAAGTGTACATAGATATATAGATATGTTTAGATAGATAGCTTAGATAGATTAGTATATGTGTGCTTTATGTTTTTATATTTCAGATTAGTATAGCGAAAAATTAAACAAATTAAGTTTTATAAAACTTAACATAGTTGCTTGTCAAATAACTTAACAGCTGAAAAACAGCTTAACAGCTATGCAAGAAGAAATTAATTGTTGCCAAAATCAAAGAAATAAGGTTAGGCAAGAAGAAATTAATTGTTCCCTAAATCAAAGAAATGAGGCTAGGCAAGAATAAATTAATTGTTGCTAAAATCAAAGAAATAAGGTTAGGCGAGAAGAAATTAATTGTTACCAAAATCAAAGAAATAAAGCTAGGTGAGAAGAAATTAATTGTTGCTAAAATCAAAGAAATAAGGCTAGGCGAGAAGAAATTAATTGTCACCAAAATCAAAGAAATAAGGCTAGGAGAGAAGAAATTAATTGTCACCAAAATCAAAGAAATAAGGCAGGCAAGAAGAAATTAATTGTCACCAAAATCAAAGAAATAAGGTTAGGCGAGAAGAAATAAATTGTCACCAAAATCAAAGAAATAAGGCTAATATTACTTAAACATAAAATACATTGCATAGCAAAAAATGAACCATATTTTTCAATATTGTGGTGCCTCACATTTTTGTGGGGCACACATTTTTTGTGCTGCCATTCAGCCAAAGTTGTGTTAACTCCGCTTATCATCTATCGCTAATGATTGATTTAATGACAGGCAACCATGTTGATTGTGCTTTAAATCAAAATTTCTTCAATCATACTCGAAATTATAATGCCTGTCTATCTTTTGCTTCATTCGCAGCCAGAATAGCTCCTCCCTCAAATCATGGCCCACCCTTGTGCACCATGTTGATAATCTGAGACTTGATCAAAATATTTTACCTGCATATTGTCAATTATATCTTTTATTTAAATTTTCAAATGGAGCAAAATGATTGTTGCATACGTGAGTTGATGAAACTTTTACAGACTATAATTATTCAAGAGAAGATATGGGTTATCTTGCATTTAAAAACATGGCAGAAGTTGTAGTTGAAGAAATACATCAAGCAGTTTTAGAAGGTTGACCAACTTCAGTTGTCAAAATGTCATTGCTTGAAGGTCAAAATAGAAGTCGATACAATCTACCTTCACATAAGGAAGTTGCCATTGTGTTTGTAGGAGATGATGGTGCTCTACCTCTATCTAGGAAAGTTGTTATATACCCTCGAGGTCAGACTTTAAAAACCATTTCAAGTATGTCTGCCAATCTAGATCAAACAATATATCCAATATTTTTTCCAAAAGGTGATGCAGGATGGCATGATCAACTAGAGCACAATCCTGACCGAGCAACACCTGTTAGAAATCGTGTTACTTTGTCTCAGTACTACAATTATAGGCTTTCTGTTAGAAAAACGTTCAGTCCTATACTTTATGGTAAAAAGCTTTTTTAACAATATGCTGTTGATGCATATGTCAAGATTGATGGACAGCGCCTTGCTTTTATCAGAAATAATCAAACCAAACTTAGAAAGGAACAATATGATACATAACATGAACATGTAAATAACTTTGCAAATAATCTTAATGCAAGACAAGATCATGTTGTTATACTGCCATCTTCATATGTTGGAAGTCCAAGAGCTTTAAAAATCTTTTTTGAAGATGGTGTGTCACATACCATTATTCACCTTCAAGTCCACCTTCCTGATAATCAGATAGTATATTTTAATGGAGGAGAAGAACAAGTAGCTATAGATTGTGCAGCACAGCGTAACACCTTACCGCTTGGTTTAAATTAAATGGTGAATATAATAAACCATGTCGCTATTCTTATGTTAAAGTTCCGTATCACTTTTGATGGTAAAAATTGCAAGTGGAAAGTAAGGCAAAGAGGTAGCGAAAAGGTGATTGTGCAAATGTATAAAGTCAATCTAACCAGCAAAGCATTTTTTCTAAGATTGTTGCTTTTGCATGTAAAAGGTGCAATATCTTTTGAAGATTTGTGTACTGTACATGGTACTGTTTTTAATACATTTCATGAAACATTTTATAAGTTAAGTCTGTTGCAAAATGATATTGATTGGAGAAATACATTAACAAAAGCTGTTGCAACTGGAGTGCCAAAATAGGTAAAATTAGGCAACTGTTCTCCATCATATTAACTTCATGTCAAAATGATGATTTTTTACACCTTTGAAATACCTTTAAAGATTATATGGTGGAGGATTACATACACCGTTCTATGCCAGTCCTACTTGCTGAACAGGTAGCTCTTCGTTAAATTGAATTTATAATTAATCAGACAGATAAAACCTTAGCTTATTATAATTTGCCTACTTCAAGATTGTTTTTTATGGATAGACCTGCTGGTTATGATAAAACATTTACTTAAAATTACTGAATTAATGAAACATGCAGCAGACATTAAAACTGCAACAATTGCATGAACAGGAATAGCTGCAACTTTTCATAAAAATGGATACACATTGCATGGTTTCCTTGATTAAATTATTTACTTGATCTCTAAACATGCTTTGAGTGCCATTAATAAGTTATTACAAGATATTTGTAATAATAAGATTACTTTAAGTGGGGTAAAGTTATTCTTATGGGTGGAGACTTTAGACAAATACTTCCAGTTGTGAAAAAAGGTCGACTAGTAGAAGTTGTAGAACCTTGTATAAAATGTTCGAACAGTGGCAATATGTGCAAAGCTTTTCATTAACTGAAAATATGAGGGTTCAGATAGGAAAAGAGGAATTTTCTCAATGGCTTCTAAAGCTTGGAAGTGGAACATTACTTGTCAAGACTGAAGATCCTTTGCAAGGGTGTATTGAAATACCTGAGCGGTGCTTTCTCATTGATAATGAATCTATTGTGGAAAAATTTTTTGATGACGCAGAGGAAGCTGATAATGCTAAACGTGCTATTTTAACACCAACAAATGTTGATTGATTGGCAATAAATGAAGAAGTCCATGATCATTTACTTAGTGATGCTAAAATTTAGTTCAGATGCCATTGAAATTGATGATCATAATGAAATTTATAATTTTCCAGTTGAGTTTTTGAATAGTTTGACTCCACCAGGTATGCCTGTTCTTACCTTTAGATCTTAAAGGCGGACTTTGAAATAGAATCTGTTTGATGGTGCCTGCACTAGACAACAGTTACAATGATAGTGAGCTTCTAACAGGTGTATCAGCTGGTAACAGATTATTTGTTCCTTGAGTAGCTCCACCAGATTCAAATTTACCTTAAACGTCGTCAGTTTCCAGTTAGGTTAGCATACTCAATGACCATAAATAAAAGTCAAGGTCAAACATTTGAAAAAGTTGGTGTTTATCTCAAAA
>NC_061168.1:23574086-23581586 GCF_022113875.1 Hydra vulgaris
ATCGACTGAGGGTTTGGTTAGGGCAGGCAGTTTTTCAAATAATTAAGAAAAATGTTTTTCTAGTCTTTAAAATTAAGAAAAACCTAAAACAGACATTTTATTTTCCTATAATGAAGATCTTAAACATACTGTTTGTTGTGAAAAATAGCATTTAACTACTCTATGACATCAGCAAAAATATAATACAGATTATGTTAAGACTCGTTAATTAAATTGAGGAAACTAATTAAATTTATTGATTTTTAAAAAACCACAAAAACGCAATTTAAAAGACTAGAATGTTTTTAAAAACATACTGAATGTTTTTTTTTAAATAAAAACATACTGAATGTTTTTATTTTTATTTTTTTACTGTAAAACTTGCACAGTGTGTTGTTACATCCACTATCTTATAGCCTGCTCCTACAAGGAAGTGCCATTACATCAACTGAGGGTTTGTTTGGGGCAGACAGTCTATCAAATAATAACAATTAAAAAAAATTAAAAAAAAAAATGTTTTCAAACTTTTTCAGGTCTTTAAAACAATTTTTTTTTAAAAAAACCATAAACTTTACACTTTATGAGAAAAAATAATAATGATAAAATAAAAAAACAAGAATATAAATATGTATATATATATATATATATATACATATTATATTATACTTTGAATCAAATTTTTTTTGCCGACCTAATTTTTCCTAATTCCGAGGGTTGTATATATATATATATATATATATATATATATATATATATATATATATATATATATATATATATATATATATGTATATATATATATATAAAATATGTAAAATTCAATAAAAACGGCTGCGTATAAACTTTTTAAAAATATATATTTGTTTTTATTTTAATTTTTTTTTTTTCGATATTTCGCTGATCTATTGTGATCAGCGTCATCAGGTGTAATTTTATTAATATTTTATTATTATCATATAACAAGAAAATGACTTTTAAAGATTATATATATATATATATATATATATATATATATATATATATATATATATATATATATATATATATATGTATATATAACAATCTATTAATAACAATAAAGTAAATCATACTTGATTGTTATTAATAGAATTACAATATAAAGTAAAATTGTATTGACATGTCTAACTAATTACAGACCATTAAATCTAATTGAATTAAATATAAAAATGAAAAAAAAAAATGTATTTTATCGAAAAAAAAAAAAAGAAAAAAAAGAAAAAAATATTTTATATATATAGCTAAACCATTATATACACATTTGATATTCTTATTTAAATATATAAATTGCTTTAAATTAAATTTTTTTTTCTTAACAATAATATTGACTTCTTTTTTTCCTTAAACTCCAACTCTACTAGATATTCTTTAAGACATTGCCTACAAAAGATCACTACTTCGTCATAATTCTAAAAAGTCAGCTATTTTTTCACGCCCTCCAAACAAGATTCAGGGTTATAAAAATATGTGAAGTAGATAATTGTGAATGCATTTTAGGCTTGATTTAAAGGGATCCCAAACTCCCAACACATGTTGTCTTCATATTAAAGATAATGTTAAAAAAAAAGGTTTGAACCAATTTTTTTTTGATTAAAAATAAATAATGAATGCATACCGAGAAAAACAAATGTTGTTGTTTTTGCCGAAGCTCGTCCTCCATTTTTTTCAACTAATCGGAGTCTTCAAATTATGCGTCGCAATCTACAGACTTTGGCAATTCCTTTGAAGCGCGTTTAATTCATAAAAGTTTTAGTATTTGACGTCACGGTAGACTTTTAACAAAAGAAACTCTGGAAATATTTTTATTTACTTTTAGTCAAAGTTTTTTTGATTATTTGTTTAGTTTTTTTTTTTTTTCTACTATTAATATTTAAAAAGATATTAAAAACCTTAAATATTTTATGCTGGTTCGTTGCTATAAATTGTTATTGCGCCATATATTTAATGTTTATAAATTATGAATATTTATTATCTTAAAAATTGTTTTACATTAATTACCCGTATAAAATTAGTAACAGCTTTATTATTTGATTAGACGATATTTCGTTTCAATTTGCTTTGCATGAAGTTCGGAAAGCCAAACGAAAAAAATTAGTTTGAATAATCACGTCAAAATATATTTAAAACAAATTATTTTAATGACGGGGGTACTAAAGTTTTTTATAACAAATGTAGGTAAAAAAATAAATAACTAAATAAAAAGTTCAGTATTAAACACCATTTCTTTATTATATTGCAACTGTAAATATTGAATTATTAACTTGAACTAAATTTACTTACTATTTAGAACGACTAAGCAATAAAAATAAAACGCCTCTAAAATTATGCGAGATGGTGTTGTTTATTTGATAACTGTTGTTGGTAATGTTGTTTATGTTGATTATTTTCATAAATATCAAAATAGTTCCAGATTAATCTGTTCGTTGCTTTGCTCATTGTTAATTTATTTCTAAATTAATTTTATCTCAAACTATAATTATATATTAAAAAAGAAAAGTTTTTATTTCATCGGGCGCTCTTTTTATAAAAGAGTAGAACAAAAGAGAAAGAAAAGTTTCGCGCAATTAAACTTTGAATGAATAAGAGTTGTAAAGAATATATATATTTTTTGCGTCTCTCGTTCTTTTTTTAGATGGGAGAAATAAAAGTTTAATAGCTTAACTTTCTTTGAATAAATGAGAATTGGAAGAGAAAATTGCTTGAAAATTTGTATTTGTTAATTGTGTTTTTAAAAATTTTTAATTTTTCATGTTAAGAGACAAATACCAATTACAACACAAATTTGGAAATAACTACAAAATTTACAAAATTGTACAAAATGTACAAAATTTGGAAATAAATACCAAATATAATAAGTTTTTTAATGCGCGTTATGACATCTATCTTGAATTATTGCCTTTAATTAATGTGTTAATTATTGCGTTATTTAATAATAATTTGTCCGTATTTTGGTTAAATATTAGTTGAATAAAACGGGCAAAAATATACAAACTTCATGTTTTTTATTTGATGGTTATAAAATATTGAACAGTAAACTTATAATCAAGATTTATAATGCCGACTTGTGTTGCAATTAATTGTACTTTTAATGCAAAATCAGGATCTCACATATCCTTTCACGAATTTTCATATCTGATACTACTGTCAAGTGTTAAAAAAAAAGTACAAAAATACACTAAACTATTGTTTAGTGTATTCTTGTATTTTTTTTCATAATCTTAACAGGTTCTAATTGGTATGGAGTTGCTGACATTTTAAAAATTTCATTATCAAAAATCAAATGTAAAATAAAATGGTATTTCCTTTTTATCTGTATCCAATTCAGCAAATTTAGCAATTTAAATTAAATCAGCGTGATCAAAAAAATTTTATAATAAAAAAAGTTAACAATTCATTAATCTCTAACTAATACTGTTAGTTTATGAAAGTAATTGTTAATAAATACTTTTTTTCAACGGGAAAACAAAAAATTGTCATAGCGTAAAAATAACCAGAGAAGTTAGAAAATAGTTCCCATTGTTTAAATAAAAATAATTAAGAATCAGAATATATAATACTGCGCTCTCTTGCACTAAAACAAAAGACCGTATATAAAACGTTCTATATAATGTAAAATACTCGTATGAAAATCATGAGATTGGTAAGTAAAGCTTTAATATTTGTTTTAATTTAAATAATTAAGGAAATATAAGTAAGATATATAAATCTAAAAATTATTAAAATATCTGTAAAAAACAAGTTGCTCCTATAAAATAAAAATAATTTATCATTTTTTCTTATGTTTAGAAAAATAATACAAATAAATTTGTTTTGCTGTATGTTAAAAAAATACTACAGTAGAAAAACGCAGCTTAGTTTAATTACACTTTTCTTTTGTTAAAAGTCTACCTTGACGTCAAATACTAAAACTTTTATGAATTAAACGCGCTTCAAAGGAATTGCCAAAGTCTGTAGATTGCGACGCATAATTTAAAGACTCCGATTAGTTGAAAAAAATGGAGAAGACAAGTTTCGACAAAAACAACAACATTTGTTTTTCTCGGTATGCATTCATTATTTATTTTTAATCAAAAAAATTTGGTTCAAACCTTTTTTTTTAACATTATCTTTAATATGAACACAACATGTGTTGGGAGTTTGGGATCCCTTTAAGGACCATGGGTTAAAGCAGGATTTTAAATAATGTTAGATAGATATATTATCAAGAACCTATTAAAGATGGACAAGTAGTATTCAAATAAAAGTAGAAATAAATACAGAGGAACAGCTAGTGGCAAGGCTAATCAATGGGAGTTTATTTCGATTTTTGAAAAGTTATTTTGGATTAGTTCTATAGATTTGAAGAGTCAAATTAAGAAGAACAAAAAGTTCTCAGATAAAGATAAGCATAAAAGATAAGATAAAAAGCATAAAAGATAAGATAAAAAGCATAAAAGATAAGATAAAAAGCATAAAAGATAAGATAAAAAGCATAAAAGATAAGATAAAAAGCATAAAAGATAAGATAAAATTTCAGTTTTTCAGAAGACCAAGAAGAAACATTTCACTTTGGGATCAGAAGATAGAAAATTCAGTAAAAAGGTTTTATGCTGTTTTGACCTTTTTTATTAAAATTTATTAATTTAATATACATCATTTGTATAAAATAAATATACACTATGTTAAAACAAATTTAAGGTTTCTAAAGGTATAAGGTAGACAAAACTACAAGATGAATCTTTTAAGATTGACGCTACCTGTGACTTTAACTTCACTGACTACCAAGACTATAGTTCTACTAGATACCTAGACTTTAGAATAACTGACACTAGTGCTGATTCTGATTCATAATTTGAATCCAAAGTTTGGCATCATAGAAGAGCAGATGATTGCAACATTACTGCTAAAGTCCCTAAGAATATTTTTGATGGAAATGTATCAATCATAGTTACAGTAAATGATATCTCCTTCAATATCTTACAAAAAGTAACTGGCACAATTCTTCAAGATTGTGGAGTTAATATTGTAAAATGCAAAGCCACTGCTTCAACAGCATTAAGGAAGATGAAAAAAAAATGCAGAGGATACCGCAGAAATTGCTAAACTAGATATAAAGAAGGTTTTGGAAAAATCTGTTGTTCCTGTATAATTCATTTTGAATGTAAGACTTTGTATGAAATGAATCTAAAGAATTAAAGATTAGCTGTGCATGTTAACATGGAGGGGGTGTCACATCTTCTTGGAGTACCTGCCTTGAAGTCTTCTTCAGGTAAAGATATGTATATAGTAATCATGAAAATGCTAGAAGAATATGACCTCATTTCAAAAGTATGTGGAGTATGCTTAGATACTACTCATTCTAAGAAAGGATCACAGGATTGCAAGAGTGGTAGACAAATACCTTCTTTAACTAGTATGTAGGCATCATATCACTGATCTTAGAATGGTTCATTTGTGCAAGCAGTATTAAAAGAGAACAGCATAGGACCTGAAAATCCCTTATTTGTAAAGTTCTAACACTTGTTTGAGGACCTTTGAGAGGACAACTTGAATATGAAAAAATAACCTGAACCCTTTTAACTGGAATACTGTGGAAGAAAAAGTTTTGAAGGAAGCTGCAAGATAAACTTTGGATTATTGTGAGATCTATATTACTAAAAAATGCAATATGAGGAATAAATGAAGAGAGTTGGCTAAACTAACCATACTGTATTTATCCCCTTCTGCACATTTTAAACTAAAGAAAATTGGAGCTGTTCATCATGCTGGGTTTTTAGAAAAGAGTTTATACTACCTTAAAGGGATCCCTAACTGCCTAGACAAGTTGTGTTCATATTAAAGAAAATGTTTAAAAAAAAACATTTGGGCTAGATTTTTTTGATTAAAACTTTATGATGAATGCACACCATTAAATTTAAAATTCACGTTTTAGTCGAAGCTTGCCATTCCAATTTTTTTTTTGGTCTGTATAATGTTAGCCGCAATCTGCAGACTTGATAATTTATTCCATGCGTGTTAATTCATAACAGTTTCGGTATATGACATCATCGTATAAATTTTTTCTTTCAAAATGTCTTATTATTTTTTTGCCAAAATAACCAAATCATGTTAATTGTATAACTTTTTACTAAATCCGAAAAAAAGTTTATGATACAATTAAAAATTAAATTTATAAAAATAAAAATTTAATATATAACAAATAATTATAGTAAAACATACTGGTTTAAACTAAATATAAACTAGATACTAAAAGAATAAATTTATTAAAGCGTAAAAATTAATTTAAAGTGTAAATTGAAAAAAAAAATTGAGTGACTTGAATAAAACATATAAACTTAACTAAGTAGAAAATAAATATTAAATGACTTATTTTACTAATAACCGTTCAAATCATACTAAATTAAAGTTAAAACAAATATTTGTACTAAAATATACAAGAAATAGTTATAATATAAATATAAAAACAAAGAATTGCATTAAATAGTTCGCTACCAGCCGAACAAAAATCTTTTTGTAGCAACCGCACATTATTTTTGAATAACGTTTAAATAAAATTGACAATTAATCAAAATTCGATAATAATAAAGTTTTTAACACACTTCATTAAACAATAAGATACGATTTAAGAAAATGCTTAAAACTATTGTTTTTGTCAGTAATAACTAAAACATTAAGTCCGATAATTTAATAAATAAAAATATTTTTTCTTCAAAATAAAAATAATATTTTTTCTTTAAAATAGTTTGGTAAATACTTAACTAAATTCTACAATGCTTTTTTTACAGCGTTATTGCTGTTTTATTTTATAACTTAATTTAAAGTTTTTTTTATGAAGGATTATTCAAGAATTTTTAACTTTGTGATATTTTTTTTATTATTACACATTATAATTTTATAAATATTTTTTCTTGATTATGTAGAGAATTAATTAAACCTTCAGAACAAACAAATTCTATGTGTCTAGAATAGAAATTTATGTACTAAACAGGATAAATTGTAAAGCATACTCGAAAGCCGCTACCAGTGGCTTGCCGTAGTGAAAGAGTTAAACTAAACTAAATGTAAATTAAACATAAAACAAACAACTCTATTGAACCATATAAACTAAATATAAAACGAAAAACCGAAAAATCTCTGTCTGCGAACTCTAATAATGACAAAATATGTATAATTGTGTCATGATTTTGGCTGGCTTCTACAACATAAATAAATAATAATCATAAAACAATAATAAAACAAGTAAAAAAAAATTATAAATATAAAATATATATATATATATATTTGTATAATTTTTTACTAAATCAAAATATTTTTTGTGATTTAGTAAAAAATTATACAAATATTTGATTTTCTGATTGTAGTAGAAAAAATACTTATATCTTTAAAAAAACAACAACAAAAAAATGCTATCTTAAAAGATATTGTGATGACGTCATATACCAAAACTGTTATGAATAAGTCTGCAGATTGCGGCTAACATTATACAGACCCTGAGAACCAAAAAAAATGGTGAAGGCGACCTGC
>NC_061168.1:23591586-23609086 GCF_022113875.1 Hydra vulgaris
TATATATATATACTTATAAAAATATATATTAGTGTAAGTATATATATATACTTATAAAAATATATATTAGCATAATATTAGTGTAAGTATATATATATCGGGTGATTCATAAATAATGATACCATTTATTTTTCAGTTTTTTTTTTACTAAGATATTAATTTACTAACATTCAAAATAGATTCAAAAGATAGAGAAAATTTTTTTCTATAAGATAATGTCTTTTTATTTTGAATAATAGTTTCCACCATTCTCACAAAAAATTGAATTGAAAAAGAATTACAACTTTCTAAGACAATTTTAAATCTAATTCTCTTTACTGCACGTTTTAACTCACCGATTAATGTTTTTTTGAGCTTACTCGACTCCAATCAATAGCATGATTAAATTCCTCCCAGATAGAAAAGTCTAATGGGTTCAAATCTGGGCTATTTGGAGGCCAACATTCTTTAGGAATAAAATCAGGACAATTGTCCTGACACCATTGTTGTGTCAATCGGTGTGTATGTGCTCGTGCACCATCCTGCTAAAATATGCAGTTTTCACCAAATACGTTATTGCCATATTTTTTGGCAACTGATGAAACTTCTTCAATATACCTTTCATGGTTAACGGTACCCTTTTCAAAAATAACTAAAGGTGATACACCTTTTGAACAAACTCCTAACCAAACCATAACACATTCAAAAAATTTTCTTTGCTGCTTGATTCCTCCGATGCTATCAGCTTCAACACGAGTTGAAGCCCATATTCTGTCATTTTGAGAGTTATAAATACCATCAATATCAAAAAATTTTGTGTCAGAAAAAAGGATTCGCATCGTATCAGCTTTTCGATAATTGTTACAAATCCAATTTGCAAATTTAACTCTCTTTTCTTGGTGGTCATCGGATAATAGTGGTTGGAAAACTTTTTTGTAGGATCGAAGCTGAAGATCATATTTAAGAACACAATAAACACTTGGTTGAGAAATATCGAGTTCGTTTGCCAATTTTTGTGTAGAAATTGGCTTTTTCTTCCGTTTCAGCCGGTTTTTTATTTTTTGGATAGTTGCTTTTGTTCGAGCTGTGTGAGGACGACCAGGAGGTTTTGAAAGTTTGATTGTACCATCTTTGGCAATCATTTTGCACCATCTTTTGATTGTTGGTAAGCTAAGAGTGCCACTCAAATCACGAAAAATGGTGATGGTCCAACACCATCACCATTTTTATACTTAGAAATTACAACATTTTGCCAGTCTTAACTTTTCATTGTTACTGATTCACTTGCGTGCGCGCAGAAAAAAAATGAGAATGGTACGTTATTCAGCACAAAATTCTCTATCTTTTAATACCATGTGCGGTTCATACTTTGTACTACAGAGGCTAAAATTAATCAATACAAAAAGGTATCATTTATGAATCACCCGATATATATAGTAATAGTATAATAAATAATAGTATAATAAGTAACTAATATAGTATAATAAATAATTTTTATACTTACATATATTTTGAGAAATGCATTCGTGAAACTAGTTACGTTACATTTTTTTCTTTTGTTTTTTGTGAGCATGCTTCTAAAAGTTTCAATAAACAAAATGTACAACAAATATATTTGTTATACATTTTGTTAAATACGTATTGTTTATTGAAACTTTTTTTTTTCTTTTTTGTTTTGTTTAGCTTCAACTTTTTTAATAAATAGACTTTAATATAGGCTTAACCAATTTGAAGATATCAGTGAAAATATTTAGTTTATTAAATTATATTTGACAAAAAATATTTGATGTTACAACATTTTGAATTTTATTTGATGTTTTTGAAGTTTAAATATAATAGTCATTAATCAATAGAATTAATGATCGAACCTGTACAAGATTAAAGCTCTAAGTTAAGTTTTAGATATTTTAGATATTTTGATAAATTATTTTTAAGTTTTAGTTTAAATTATTACACTAGATATTTGATTTTTTAACATTTAAATTTAAAATTTTTATTGAAATGTTACAAGTTGTTACATGGACTTTTATGCAATCCAAAGTAAAAGTTCTAGCTAAGCAGAGTTTTTTGTCAAATGGACCCTAAAAAACCTTAGTTAGCAAATGGTTCACCTGAAACCAGTGCTATTTATCGTGCCCAGAAGGTCATTTATGGGCATGTTTCATGTGCACGGAGCGATCGCTCCCGCTTCATTGCAAGGCCTGATATATGTATGCATGTATGTATGTATGTATGTATGTATGTATGTATGTATGTATGTTTGTATATATATATATATATGTATATATATATATATATATATATATATATATAATATATATATATATATATATATATATATATATATATATATATATATATATATATATATATATATATATATACATATATATATTGGGATATTTCTCAAAAGACAAAGTGAAAAGTATTGAACAAATTTATTTTAGATATGTTGATGATGGTTTTAACATATAACCAAAAATTTAGATATAAACAACCTTTTTCATTGTATTTTGAGACATTTTAAGTTTATAAACAAATAGAAATGATATAAATAAATAAAAAAACACCTTAACTGCTGTGAAATACTGAACGTCTGAAGAAAATTACCACCAAACACAAGGGAGTCCTTTGGAGTGAGTACAGCATGAATCCATCCTAAAAAAATTTAATTATTTATGATTTTATAATTAAAACTTTTAACTATGTATAAGTATTTCTCTAAAAAAGAAAATTACCTGAAGGAATGAATATTGTATTTCCTTCTTGCAAAGAAATTTTATAACATTTGTCAACTTTATCACCAAAAAATACTTGGTTTTGGTCAGAGGATGATGCCCATTGTTCAAACTTTTTTAAATTTACTTTTGTTGGCTCAATAAAATAAAACACCTTTTCACCCTTAGAAGTCATAAAAATAAATAATAAAAATTGGTTGGGTAGTTTACACACTAGATTGCAAAAATATGTCAAGTGTAGATGCAAGAGTTATTAACATTTTTTATACAAAAACCTTTATAACTATTGGATCTATTTTATTAAAAATGTATTTAAAAAAACATTTTATGTCTCTAATTTATGCATTTTATTATTAATATTTATTATATAAGCCACTGTTTTTAGAATACTGTTTTTTATACCAGACAATAAAAAAATTAACTCGATATACATGTAGTAAATGATACCACACTGATGTACCACCAAAATCCACATGAAAGTCTGTATAACAATCTTTTACCCCCATTAGACAGTACTTCATCACAGCAGGGGGTGTGTGAGAACTTTAAAAGAAAAAAAAAAAAAAAGTTAGAGTATGCTTTCTTATACGTTTACTTATATGCCGAGTATGCTAAAAATACTCACACATGTTGTGGGTAGTATTTGGTAATTTTTAACAAATGATATACCAAATAATTTGCTTATAAAATTTAAATATATCATATTTATATATTTATTTAATTCTCTCTCTTTCAATTCTGCTACTCAGAATAATTATGTTCAGAAATTAATTATATACACACACAGAAATTATTGTAATTTACTGGTAAATCAAGCTTTTTGGTATGTTTTAATCCTAATTGCTGAATATTTTTATCTAATAAAGAACTATAAATACTAAATATATTATTTATTTTCTTGTCAATAGATTAAAAATTAAAAATATAAAAGTGTAAAGCAGAGTTGTTAACAAGGCCAAAAGTTGCAAGGCCAAGGACACACATATCAAGGTCAAGGCCAAAAGTTACAAGGCAAAGAGTTTTAAGGTCAAGGCCACGATTAAGAGTTTCAAAGCCAAGGCCTACGCAAACATTTAAAGACCTAAGAATTCAATTTTTACCTTACGTTAAGGCCAGTTATTAACAAAACTGTTAAGTAGCAAGTGCTGTGACAATACAAACATATTTTGTAAAAAAAGGCCAAGGTTATGCACAGAATTCAATCAAGTCAAAAAAAAAAAATGTATCTTTTTGAAGGCCAAGACCAAAACAATCAAGGCCAAGGCCAAAATTTTCAAGGCCAAGACCAAGGCCAAGACCAAGGCCAAGGCCTCAACTTTTGGCCTTAAGGCAAGGCCAAGACCGAGGTCAAGGCCAAGGACTAACAACTCTGGTTTAAAGCATTATTTTGCTTGACAACTCTTGAGTAAACTTAACAAATCTAATTATAAAATGTTTGAAATAGATGTTGGCTTGTTTTGCAAACTTTTCATCATTAAAGAAAATTATTTTTTTTAATTTCGTTTTAAAAATTGTTTTTAAGACCTTTTAATGGATAAAAGTTCAATTTGGAATTACTATAGGAATAATGAGAGATATAGCCATATGTAAACAATGCGCAAAATGAATCAAAACAGCAGGTGGAAGTACTAGTGGTTTACATGCCCATCAAAATAGTCATAAAATTAATGCATTAAAAAGAAATATAGAAGAACGCACGAAAGAACCGGCAGTTGCAATAGCATCGAAAATTACTTTTATTATTAAAAAAAGAGACGAATCTCTTGAAGCTGCACTTTCAAGAATGATTACACAGGATGGAATTCCTTTCAATAAATTTTGCACCTGAAGATTTAAAGATGTAACTAAAAACAAAAGGGTACATAGAGCTATGGATCCATGGATCCGCACCTGCTGAGGTATGCGCACAAATAATTGAAAAGAAGCTTAAAGAGTTTAATATAGCTTTGCAAATATTGTGTGCATAACATCAGATGGAGCTGCTGTTAACAAGAGAACGGTAAAGTTACTTAATAAAAATCATCAGTTATGTATCATACATGGCAATCATAAAAGTACTTTATAATATTAGTTCAACAGATGTACAAGATGTTAATGAACATCTTGTACATCTGTTATGGTAAATGATAATGTATTACTTAATGTTGATTCTGATTCTGATTACTTTGAAAATGAACTTGAAAATTTTGAAGTAAACCACAAAGATATCAACACTACCCAACTTGTTCTACAAAACGCAGAGCTAAATTCTATTATTACAAAAATTGGAAAGTTGTAAAACTTTTCAGAAAATCACCAACCAAAAATGACAAATTACTGCAAAAATACATCAAACAAACTGTTGTAAAAAAACTTTCTTAAATGTTAGACTGTAAAACTAGATGGAGTAGTTTATTAAGCATGCTAGAAAAATTAATGTTTACATTGTAGAAAATATTTTGTACAATAATGCAGAATCAATAAAAATTAAGTAAAAGTGTAAATACATTTATATGTAGAAGCAATAAAAAATGGTATAAATCTCTTGATAAATTTAAATTTTTCATATGAAACAATTTTTCATGAGAAATTTTTAAACAAAAAAATTATTAAATTTATTTGTCTTCCCTTAGAGTATATACCTAAAGACAAATAAATTTTAAGATAAAACTTTTTGTTAATGAAAGTTAAAAAGTTTGGTATGCCCTTTTGTACATACCATCAGTCTACACACAGCGAAAAAAAAATGTTTTTATTATAAATTGACCTTTTTAACAAACTTACAAACCAAAAATTAAACATTAAAGTCAAATTTATAGTGAAATATTAAACCTAAGTCTATAACTTTAAATAGCAACTTTATTAGCTTTTATAAGTGAACTCAAAATTAAAAAAAAAAAAAAACTTATTCTGACCTCATATAAGTCAAATAATTTTGGAGTAAATTTTTGGTTTTATAACATTGTAATGAAAATAAAAACACTTTTATATGAAATGTGATGATGGAGCAAGGATATGAAAAACAAATCATTTTTAATAAAAATTGAAACTGGGCATAATTATTTTTGCAACACAGGACAGAATCAAAGTTAGAAAATTCTGGTAGACTCTATAAAAATTTAAAAGAGTTGGAATAGAGGCATAATCAACACATAGTAAAATTTGAAAAATGAAAAATGAATTAAAACAAGCTAAAAATATTACTTTTCTTCAGTTATAACTTTTGGCCATGTGTTTTCTACCCAAGACATATTACGAACAATCTCTGGTGCTGTTACTAATTCATCAAGGCTAAAATTCCATAATTATTTAAAATTATATAATCATAAACAAATAAATGCATACTTACAACAATATATACAACATATATATATATATATATAATATATATATATATATATATATACAATAAATATATATATATATGTAAGTGTATATATATAATATATATATATAATATATATATATAATATATATATATATATATATATATATATATAACACTTATCAGTCTTATATATCTGCTTCTGAGTAATTTAATGGTAAATTAAAGCAACTACTGTTAAATAATGTCTACTACTAAAGCAATTACGTATTAAAAAATGTGTCAAAATTCAAATTATAAAGTCAAAATGTGTCAAATTATAAGGTATGTGTCAAAATAAGGTCAAATTATGAGGTATGTGTCAAAATTATAAGGTCAGTTAATTTAAAAGCAATAATTCTTAAATAAGTTATACAAGAACCCTGAAAATGTGTACCTGTTTTGACCAATATAAATACCAAATAAATTCGAAAAAAAAAAAAAAAAATCAATTTCTAACCTACATTTCTAGAGATATTTAAATTCATAAATTTATGGAACACCTGAAGCAGAATGATGGGCAGAAAATCAGTATCAGAAGAAGTCTAATGGAAAATAGTCTATCCAAAGATAACACAAAAAGTCAATAAGAAAAAGCAAGATTATGTGGTATTTGACTATACTGTGTCCAAACAACACTGAAATCAATAAGAAATAACAAGATTATCAGTTTATGCAAAGATAACACAAAAAGTTATGAAGAAATAGCAAGATTTTGTTGTTTCATCATGCTGTGTTCAAACAAGGCTGAAAAACTACAAACTTTTAAACCTTGTAATAGATTCACCATAAGTTGGCAACCTGTCAAAACCTAATTCTAGGGATGAAAGCTTAATGTATTGAAGGGAAAAGGAAGATTCTAAAACTACCTACTAAGAACTGTCAGCTAAGTTTAGTAAAAAAGCTGGTTTTGCTAGTGTTAGTTATAACACAGTTAGGTGTCTTAATAAAAAAAGTATTGATTGTTATTGATGCAAGAAAACCCCATTTAAGAATGACATATAGGACTAAAGACTTAAGACAGATAGGATTAAAGACTTTAATGATCAGTAGAAGATTGGTCTAAGGTCATTTTTATTGATGAATCAAATTTTGAGGTGATTATAAAATGTATTCATATATATATATATATATATATATATATATATATATATATATATATATATATATATATATATATATATATATATATATATATATATATATATATATATATATATATATATGAATGAGCAGTCATAAAAGTCTGCATCAAATCTTAGTAATAAAATAGTAAATAATATATAAATAAAAGTTATAATTCGTAGTAATAAAGCATGGTGAATATGAATTTTCTGAACAGCTTGATGAGCAGAAATAAAGCAATACCAGCACACTGTCTTCATTTACCAAAATTTTCTCTAAAGGACCAATTAAAAAATCACCGAGCATAATGAATTGATGATCTTGACTAATTTCAAGTAAAAAGCTAGTTAAGTCTATTAAACCACTTAATGTGTGAGATAATGCATCTGTTGTTATGTGTGAGATATTGCATCTGCTGTTGTCAAAGTTTAAGTTTTTAATCTATTTTTATCATTTTATGCAACAATATTTTTGCACATTTCTGCTATTTTTGATAAATATTGTGGGCGGTTATCTTAGTACTTCGGATGACAGCTTGCAAAGGATCTTGCAATCTTACATCATCAGAAATTTTTTGTACATTTATAACTTTCATGCATCAATAAAAATTTGCATAAAAGAAACAATATCTTTAACTTGATCCTGATTTATAATTGGGTTTGTTTTCAAAGCTGTCAGGGTTTCTTCACAAAAAACATGTATTAGTAGTTTCACATTTTGCCTTTCTACAGGCTTTGGAGATATGGCTCACTCATTTAGATGAGATAATTTAATAAGTGAGTTTAATTCTAAACATCTTAGTTTCTCAAGATCTTTTCAATCAGCAACAAACTTCTTCACCAAATTGAAATTCAATCTCTTTAATTTTTCAGACAATTGTTTTGTATATTCTTCCATAAATGGACATAATCATATAACAAAAATATATTTGTTTTAGTTCTTCAAGATAAATTTGTCTTTAGTTAAAAGATAAACAGATACATATTTTTTATTCTTTTTGTCATAGTTAGACAAGCATAAAGTAACACAACACTTACAAGTCATAGTGCATTTATATTTTCTAACATCTCAGGCAACTTGCTTTTAAAATTTCCACAAAAAAATCAGCCTCCAGTATTTCCACTTAATTGCCCAATTGCAAGGCCTGTTATAAAAATAACCTTGTGTATGACTGTATATAAAAAATAATTGTTTACAAAAGCACAAAGCAAACACCATCAACAATAAACAAACTGTTGTTTGATGGGTAATCAAATAAAGCAGTTAAAGCGAATTTTTTTTGGGTGACCTACAGTATAAAATTAATACTAAAAAGTTTAAAAAGAAGATTTGAAAAAAATTCAAAACTTAAAAAATTTAACGTAACACTCAGTCAACTTAATTTATGAAGCTTTAAAAGTGCCATTTTTTACATTATATATATGTATATATAATGTAAAAAATGTATAATATTTATAACATGATTTGAAAAATTATTAAATTTTCAAAACAAAGTTGAGAAAGAAAAAAATTATTGCCTTGTTTTAGAAAATTCTAAACTTATAACATTCAATACTCTTCCACGAATAGGGCTATTAAAGTATTCAGTCCACTCACGCATCTTCATTCTTAAATCTTCCTAAAAAATGAAGAAAAAATAGCAACCAATTAAGATTGACAACTACAACTAATTAACCAATTATAAACTAATTATAAAGAGCTAAAATAATATTTTTACAAAAAAGAAAAAAAAAAGAAGAAACTGCAGTTCCTCAAAATTTAATCTATTATATTTGTTAACAGTTTGAGCAAGAAAGGCCCCAAAACCAGGGGCCTTTCTTGCTTTCTTAACTAAGGATAAAAAAATTCTTAAAATATCACAATAAACAGCAGCATTGTAAAACACTGCAGTTTATTGCATTTCAGAAGAAACAAAAATGAGAAAAAACTAAAACAAGTATAAAAAAATGTCATAGTATAACACAAAATAGTATTTAAAAAAAGTAAACAAAAAATACCTGCTTGGCTACATCTATCACATGAAGGTCAAATAAAGGTCCTGATAAAAAAATTTGTTTTTAAATAAAATTTGGAATTTGATTTTAAATAAAAAGTTGCAATACTGTTATTTCATCTTTTCTTGAATTTTTTACAAAATATTTTACATTTATAATAGTTTAAAGATATTTTTTTAAATGTTTTTTTCTTTAGCATTTTCTACACCCCTGTTTTACCCTGACAAAAACTGTTTTCTTTAGCATTTTCTACACCCCCGTTTTACCCTGAGAAAAATCGTTTTGAAAGATTTAATATGTATTTTTTTACAAATCTTGTAAAACTTATTCTATTAAGTTAATGCTTTTGATAAAATATGAACTCCTAAAACACTTTAAAAGTATATTCTTCACACAATAAAATATATAAATACAAAATATAAACTTGTTAAACAAATATATATTTGATCAGCCATTTTTAAAGTAAATAATAAAAGTAAATAAAATTTAGATTTACTATATGTAAAGGAATCAAAGTTTTATTACTCATTATTTACCACTTGACTATTATTAACATATATTTATTATTTAATATATATTTATTATTTAACATAAAATATATATTAAACCCAGAGATGAGGAGTCTGGGAGTCTAAAAGGACTCTGGATTTAAATCTGTATTTTGTCTTGGTCTCTAATGTCCAGGAGCTCTAAAATTATTGACTGACTTATGATTTGCAATTAGAAAAAAATTTAATGAGTTTTTATGACTTGGAACATATTACTTTTTATCTCAGAGTTCTGGAGTTTATACATAAATTATACATAACTATACATATTTATACTATACATAACTATACATAATTATACATAACATAAATTATACATAAATTATACATACTATTATACATAATTATACATAACATAAATTATACATAAATTATACATGCTATTATACATAATTATACATAACATAAATTATACATAAATTATACATGCTATTATACATAATTATACATAACATAAATTATACATAAATTATACATGCTATTATACATAATTATACATAACATAAATTATACATAAATTATACATGCTATTATACATAAGGTCTCCAGATCCAAAATTTGATTCTCTAACATAAAGGTCGAATTTTCTGCCTAAAAGTAGCCCATAACCTTTTTTACATTTTTGGAACTCTTGGATACCAAAACCCAGAAAGAAAGAATTATTTTGATTTATTTGACTTTCAAATCTAGAGTTCATTTTGGCAATTTGCAACCCTGATATAACCATTTCGCATAGAATTAGTACTTAAAATTAAGCAGAAAATTAAAACAGACTTTAAAGCTATTGTTTTTTAAAGATAACCCCATTTTACTTCATGTCTATCAAAGCTAAAGATTGCAAAAAATACACAATTTCTTTAAGGTTTATGATGGTTTATAAACCCTTTTCTAACATCAACAAATAATTAACTAAAAAATAAGATTTAAGTTAATTTTTGCCAAACCTATTAATTGGTTTGTTTCCAATCAAAATCAAAGGTTACAAACAATTTTTTTTAATAATGACACCGAATTCTCTTGAAAATAAAAAAAATGTTGCAGTTGATTGCCTAAATTTCAGCAAACTTTTAACTGTTCTGCATAAATAATTATTTAACTCAAATAGTTATAGTTCTGCAAAAAAATAAGTCTGGAAGATTTATGAATCAGAAGGTCATTTTTTTTATCAAGTTTAACAATTTTACTTCAGTAATAAACTGTTGAAACTATATGAATTTGAACTTACATGGTTTTAATGGCATTCACTTGAAATAATTTATGGAAGCATCAAAAATAAAAGATCACATTGCACTTTTTAGGAAAAAAAGAAAAAAAAAGCAATAATTAGTGACAGTGTTAGTAACATTAAAAAAATCAAATTCAAAGAGAGCCTTGTGCTTGTCATATGAAATTACATAAAATACATAAGAAGCTCATGTTTGTGATATGAAATTAAATAAGATGAATAACGATGTTATTGATTGACTTATAGGGTATATAGAGAGTTGTAACAAGAAATACATATAATAATAATCATAACAAAAGAAAAAAAAAAACTCTTTTGGCTGAGTGATTTCTCTGGTTTAGGAAAGAAAAATAAAGAAAAAATTTAATTAATTCAAACTTTTGATTTTGTATTGTCTATTAAATCGAAATACCATCTATTAGGCATTGCCAGACATATATATTTTATAAAGGCACTAACTTACTTAACAAACAGGGAATAATGGTCTTTATGGGCAGACACAAAAACAAATTTCTGATATTACTCTACGACACTGGTGATTAGACAACCATTATTATATCATGTTTTTTCTTTTGTTAGATCTAACATTGCTATAGAGATGTAAGAACTCATTCAATTTGTTATTTTTTTTAAATAATTTTTTTTTTTAATTTTTGAATTTGTATTTTATGGCTGATGTTTGCCAACAAAGCATTGAGCTTCAAGTCCCATAAATTGTTGTTTTTCTTTATTTTAATTATATAATTATATAAATCTAAATTAAATTTATAAATTATTGAGCACTTTTCTATGAATAAGAAGTTTATTTTTAAATACAATATTAAACCTATCAACAATATATATATATATACATATATATATATATATATATATATATATATATATATATATATATATATATATATATATATATATATATATACATTTACACATATATATGTATATACATATATATATATACATATATATATACATATATATATATATATATATATATATATATATATATATATATATATATATATATATATATATATATATATATATATATATATATATATATATATATATATATATATATATATATATAACCCTCGGAATAAGGAAAAATGAGGTCGGCAATAATATGCCGACCTCAATCTTTTAGAGGTCGGCATCAGGTCAGCAAAAATAGTTTGATACAAAGGTCTTACCATAAAACATAGAGATAAGATTGGCAATATTTTGCTAACCTTAAACACATTCACGTCGGCAGTTAGGTCAGCATTGCCGAAAGCCCACCCTAATTTTGAGGGTTGTATATATATATATATATATATAAACAGCTTTAAAACAGCAATAAATTTTCTTACCTACCCTCTTTTCAACATCATAAACAGTAAAGTTTGAAGGAGGGACAACAAGACCAAGTCCAGTTTTTTCTTTTACAAGAATAGGAACATCAAAGCCATGCTGCTGCAAATAGTTGACATCAAAGGAATTACCATTGTTTAAAAATCGAATGACATTTTTGCAACTTAAATCAAACAAAAAATTTGTTTGAAATATAAACTGTTTACTTGATTTTTATGTTAAATCATAATAGAATGATGATTTAATATATAAAACTAGTTGGTAAATAAACTATTAACTAATTAGTAACTAAACTCATTTAATGTTATTATTTTCAACTTGGATTTCTTCATAAACACATAACTATAGACATATAAAAATCATATTAAACATGCTGAAAATTAAAAAAAAAATTCTAATAAAAAAATACTTTGATTCATTTCAAAAACTTAAAAAAAAATATTGAAAATATAGAAAAAATGTTTGAAAAAATAATTTTTTTTTCTTATTCTTTTCCATTTTTTTATTTATTTTTTATTTACAACAACCTCAATATGCTAGCTTCACTAACAAGAGTTACAAAAAAACTTGTAAATTTTTGATAAAATGAGAAAAAATTAATTAAAAAAAACTGAGTATTTAGGTCTGCATGGTACTAATATATTCCATCCATTTGAATTTTTGTTTAAATGTTTATACTTTATCCATTCATGATAAAAATAATAAAAATTAATATTTTTTTGTTCGATATTTTGTCTTTTCAACAAATTAGGGATAACACTGAACCACAGCAACAAAATCTAATTACTAAATGTGGAATTTTTAGTTGTTTGTAATCACCCTGAAAAAAACCTAGTTACCCTATTTCACCAACTTAAGTGATTAAATACTCTAAAGTATGGCATTTAGCCAGCACACTATTATTTAAAGAGTTGGTCCATTATAAAATCAGCATATTTCAAGTATATCCTACGCAACTAACCATATGTCCCTATATTTTATACTGAATTTTATAAATCTTATAGCAAAAAGAAAAACTGATTGTTAATTTCAGCCATTCTGTAAAACCACTTATCATTAACCATGATGCATTGTAACATGACATTTATTATTTAATTTTAGTAACATAACATTAATTCGTAAAACTTTATTAAAACTTTATACATGAACTAATGTTATGTAAATATAAAGTTTTGTAAGATAATGTCATGTTAACAACAAAGTTTAACTAATTAATACCATGTTAGCTAACAGTTGTTTATTAATTAATTTATAAAATACTTACTCAATAAATTTTTTTGTTTTCAGCTGGCGTATAAACATGACTGACCCTGCAGAGATTTGCTAAAACATAAAAATTATTGATAAAAAATCTAGCTTTGTATCTTAATTTACTTTTTAAAGTTGTTTATAATATATATATATATATATATATATATATATATATATATATATATATATATATATATATATATATATATATATATATATATATATATATATATATATATATATACATATATATATATATATATATATATATATATATATATATATATATATATATATATATATATATATATATATATATATATAAAAAACTAAATATTTATTATAACTTTATTGCATTAAATATTTATTATAATTATATTGTGTGAAACATTTAATATAATTATATTGTGTTAAATACTTATTATAACTATATTGTGCTAAGTATTTATTATGATTTTTTATGTTAAATATTTATTATAATTATATTGTGTTAAGTATTTATCTTAATTATTTTGTGCTAAATATTTGTTGTAACTATATTATAATGTTTATATATATATATATATATATATATATATATATATATATATATATATATAATATATATATATATATATATATATATATATATATATATATATATATATATATACTATTTTCATCATAATTATATATATATATTTTTTTTAATTTTATTTTTATTTATACATATTTAAATTTATTATTTTATTATAAAAATATATTTTATAAAAATCACACACAAATTTATTTAAACTAAATTTATAAGTTTTCATATTGATTATTACTATATTTAGTAAAAAATAAATTACCTTTGTTCCTTCATGTATTTCTTTGTAATTATGTTGACTAACATTTCGTCGTTTTTTCACTGTAATCAAAAATGACAGTTAGTGTCTAACGTTATTTCAAATATATTTTTAACTTGAGAATATTGATTGGGTTGTGGAAAGTATTATAAAATTTAATATATAAACTACATATATATGAAAATGAAAAAATAATAAGTAAATAATTTATCTGTTATAAAACAAATACTAACAGGGTATGTATTACACTAAAATATTTTTAAAAAGGTGGTAGCAGAGGAGGTAAAAAAAAAATTCTGTTATATATACTTTTTAAATAATAGGACATTAATATTGCAACTCACCCTTCGCGTCAATTACAACACCATTTTCATATGTAGCATCGACAAACGAGTCTACGTTATGAAAAATATTTAATGCCATTTTAAATAATAAATACTATTAAAATTTTGATTTTTTTGTATGAATTACTTAATTTTCTGTAAATTGAACAAATATACAAATAAATGCTTTAATATTGAGAAAACTATAGCAATGAATGAATGATTGATTGAATAAATGAAGATGCTGTGTCAACAGTGTTATTGTCAGACGTCAACAAAAATTATAAAAATACTTATTACAAAATACTTTAAATTGCATTTGTATGTTGTGATTTGTTTATTATATTTGTTTATGCAAGCACTTTTACTTTTGATAAATACTTTTTGGTATTATATATTTATTAACTTGCTTATTAACTTAAAAAAAACCTTTTTAATTTTAAATATACTTTGAAAATAACTAAAAGAAAAAAACTCAAACTAAAACAAACACCAAATTATAATTCTCATAAACTAAAAGTTTTAAAAGGTGACTATTGATAGAGGCATCTAGATAAACCAAACTTTGGTGATGCTTGTAATAAAGTAGATCAGGTAATATATTTGATGACAATAATATTCTACAAAATATTGATCTATCTTTGAATGATGAATGATGATGATTATGTAATTAATTATGGTAGTAATGTAGATCATAAAAGCAATTTAAGTAATACAGATGTTGATGGCAATGCAACTGATGATGACGATAACGTATGTGATGCAGATAATTATGACAATGTTATTAATATTGGTGAAAATATCAAGAATATAGTCATCAAACCCTAGTATTTCTATTTGTTTCAAAAAACTAGAAGAATAAAACATTTAATTTATGTAATAAAAAAAAAGAATTATATTATAATATATTATAACTATATTATAATATATGCTACTTTTATACCAATTTATTATTTTTTATACTTTTAAATGTTGAATTTCACAATTTCACAATTGTGATTCGAATGCTTATAGCCTAACTAATCCCCATCAAAAAAGCAGAAAGAAAAGGAAATTTTTATTTGTGTTAATACCAGCTATATAATAATCAACAGTTATAATTACATTTTTTATGAAAGGGTGAGTTGCAAAAAAAAACTATATTAACTATTCATGACAATTTATTCGTCATACAATCATATGTCAAACAGATTTTAATAATAGTCTTTGATACCTTTAACCTAATTTCTACAGTAACAACTACTGAACTTTATATATATATATATATATATATATATATATATATATATATATATATATATATATATATATATATATATATATATATATATATATATATATATATATATATATATATATACACACATATGTGTATTATTGTGTTTTATATGATAAAAAAAACACTGGTTTTAAAAATTTTTTGAGATAAAAATATTTTTAGGGGTCCCTCAAGACCTTTGAATATATAACAAGTTCCTAAAATTATCAAAAAAAAATGATTACTATATTCTATAAAAACAAATATGTTAGACTTGACATTAACTAAAAGTTACTAGTAAGTTTATTAACTAAAAAAGAAAAAAATTTTTTTTTTACAATATTTTTTTCAATGGAGTATTTTATAATTTAATTATCATTTTTGAAATTTTCATATGATTATGCTTCATTTGAGACCCAATATTATACATATTTGAAGAATTTTTTTTTGATAATTTTAGGAACTTATTATATGTTCAATGGTCTTAGGGAACCCCTAAAAATATTCAAAAAAATTTTTAAAACCAGTTTTTTTAAACATATAGAACATATAAATGGGTGGCAGCATATATTTTTCAAAAATGTTGTTTTTTGGGACACCCTAATATATATAAATTGTGGCAATTACACTTGTAACAAGTTTCCTACTTATTATACAGCATTTTTTTGTTGATAAATGTAGTATGTAGCTGTGCAATGCTAGACAGTTCCTCTCCCAGTTGGATGTTTGATGAAAAGGCTACTTTGACTTTTTAACTTTTGTTTGATCTCTTTTAGCACTAATTCTTATAGATCTTGTTTCAAAGAATAAATTTTTTATTGAATTATTTTCTTTTATTATTGTTTTGAATAAGTAATAATTACACTGTTAACGTAATTAAATAATGGTTAACAGTTCTAGTATTTCTTGACTAAATTTTTTTGTTTGTTGTTATCAAGTCAAATTTTGAAATTTTTTAAAGTTCTAAATGAATTTATATTTTATGCCAAATTTCATCAATAAAAAATCAACAAAACTATTATATTATTAGTAAAACCTTGACATTTAAAACTAAATTTGAAATTCTGATTTGTTTCAATTTCCAATTCACCTTCCGCTGTAAAATATTATTATAAGATAAAAAAGCAAATGCTTTTTTAAATAAGTAAACATTCTATTCTATTAATTAGAAATAACAACTTCAAAACTTTCCATTCATTGTTTGTACAAAACCAAAAATGGTGTTCTATTAATTTCAACTGCGACATTATTACTACGAATGATTCTGTTTCACTTCGATTAAAAAAATCCAGGTTTAAAATAGATATTTAAAAAACATGATTATAACTTTACTGTTGAGTAAACAAATACACACACACATACATTCATATTAGGCTTTCTCATTTCCTGTAAATTTTGCAACTCAGGATTCCCAGTATGTAACTTTCTTATACCAGAATTTCCTGGCATAATTGCTAATTTATCTGAAATCATAATAACAAATTTATATTACCATACTAAATTATCTAAATTATTTTATAAGTTATTTATATTAAT
>NC_061168.1:23614086-23616586 GCF_022113875.1 Hydra vulgaris
TAGCTGTACTGGTAAAGCGGTTGAAATAGTTGTACTGATATAGTGGTTGAAATAGTTGTAATGGTAGGGGTCATAAAAAAAACAAATACTTTCTAAATAAATTATAAATGTAAATAAGATATTAATTATAAAAATAATAAATTTTAATGCTTTTTGTTTTATTTGATATTTCTACTAAATATCTAATTATATAAATATTTATAATGTCTAATGTCCAACTCAGATTTCAGCATTAAAAGTGACTAACAATTACTGCTTCAAACTTTACAAATCTTATTTATAACTACATATATTTCTTGAGTATAACAAAAGTTCATTCTTCTACATTTATTTTTTTGAATAAGAATGTAACATTTTTAATGACAAGTAATTTTTATAAACTTAAACACTTAAATTTTAAAGTGGCTCATACGTTAAAAATACATAAAATCAATAAAAAAACTTGCCTTTTATGTTATCTTATTTGAAATTTTTTCTAAAATTTAAAAAAATATTTTTATATACATTTAAACTAATAAGTTTATAATTAGTTAAATTATAAGTAAAAATTAGTTTTTTGAGGTACAGTTTTTTGAGCTTTACAGCAATGCCTAAGCAGCAATGATTTCCTGTCTATTCAGTACCCTATTAAACGCAACTAATTTGTATTTAAGTTTTTAGGTTGCAAAAGCAATAGGGTACTGAATAAATTTTTTTGTGGCATTTTTTTTTTTAAACTTATATTTCAGTTTTGAGGTAACATTGAC
The DNA here is from genome assembly GCF_022113875.1 of Hydra vulgaris. Classification (NCBI taxonomy): domain Eukaryota; kingdom Metazoa; phylum Cnidaria; class Hydrozoa; order Anthoathecata; family Hydridae; genus Hydra; species Hydra vulgaris. The sequence continues at coordinate 23,614,833 of NC_061168.1, forward strand.
AGGAATACATAAGTCAGAATGCTTAAGAGTTTGACAGAATGTCTTACATCTGAAGAATCGAAGAAAGCTAATTGATAGCTTTCAAAATTTAATATAAAATTACATTTTTTATTGCAATTTTAAAACTTTTTAATGCTGCCTAATTTTTAACGAAATTGTAGGTTAGTGCTAATATATATTAATAATGTTTTGTTTGTCAATATTCCAATGATAACATTACCCCTCATGATGTAACTTTAATATTTACAGCATAAAACATCCTACTGTCAATGTTACCCCATACAGTTGACAGTTAAACCCCTCCCAAAAAAAACTAACATCTATCAATAGTATTAGATAACTGCTTAAATTCTTCATCAGTTTATGGCAGCATTATATTAATAAATATAGCATACCAAAAAGACACTTTTTTTTTAAATGTGTTTCTTTAGCATTACACAAAACTTGAAACAGATTTTCTTAAAAATTATAAAAGTAATTACCCTTAAACTTTTTATGTATGCTCATCAAAAATAAATTGAAGGACTTTAGTAGAATTACATAAAATCATGACTATATATCAAATAATTATTAAATCTTTTAAATAATGTATCAAATGTTCTAAAGTTTTTAAAAAAAAAAAAGTTTCTTTAAAAAAAAACAAAGTAAAATAAAAAATATTTTTATTTTAATCACTTTTATCTGCCATTTATGAAAATTTTCACTAAAAAATTCTGCTACAGTATCTTTGTTTGGCAACAAGTTTCAAGTCAAAACTGATTTTTTCAAAGTTTATTAAGCGTACTTGCAGGTAAAAAAGAATATACTTTTTATTCAAAACTTATTTAATAAATCCATCGTTAAAATGTAGAAGTTATTTTTTTTAACCTATGAGCCACCTTATATACACACATTTTTTTATATATAAATCAAGTTCAAAGGAAATGTTTTTTTTTTTAAATTTAAAACTTACACACTAATGGTCCATGAACCAATTCACACTTAGTGCAGTGATACTCTTCAATATCTTGTGCTTGGTACTCTTCAATTCCAACACAACTTTATTTAAAATTATATTAAATATCAATATGATGTTTATCAATTATTAAGTTAAAAATATACATAAATAAACTTACGACCCATGAAACCATTCACCACATTTTCCACATTCAATCATAAATTGCCCTTCCTCATATTCTTTATTGCACACACAATACAACATTGATGTCATAACAAATATTTTCTTTCCAACCAAGTGTGTATATAGATTAAATAAAAAGTATAATACTTTTCTTTGTTTTAATTGTTTGCAAAATAAAAATGAGAATAAAACTATATTAAAGATAACTATTAAAAAAAAACACCTTCAAAAGTCTAAGCAGGATAAGCACATCATTACAAGTAATGATTTGAATAAAGATTCAAGAGCTACTTTGCTTACATACTTTTACATACTTATTTCAAACTTTTGATTCAGACTATGTATATATCTGATATATACATAGTTTGATATGTTCAAATTGCTACTCCATGTGATATCCTTGTTCAGTAAAAGTGACTGCTATTACTGCACATTTTAATGTATATATCATATAGCTGTAATATAAAAACTTTAAGACTATATCATGAAACTGGTGATTTTAAAAGCAAAACCCTGAACTAAAATACTAAAGGTGACTACTTAACGTGTAGAAAATTGCATTCATTTCAATTTTATGCAATTCGTTATGCAAAAATGCATCTTTTCACCAGTGTTTTGAAAATTTCTCACTGGT
>NC_061168.1:23621586-23671586 GCF_022113875.1 Hydra vulgaris
TATATATATATATATATATAATATATATATATATATATATATATATATATATACATATGTATCTTTCTCTCTCTCTCTCTCTCTCTCTCTCTCTCTCTCTCTCTCTCTATATATATATATATATATATATATATATATATATATATATATATATATATATATATATATATATATATATATATATATATATATATATATCGTCAGGGGTAGTGCAAAATCGCGTAACTAGCATTGGATAATAGCGCCTACCTACAGTACATTTTTTTTACTGGAGAAGTTTAAAACTTTATATATATTTTATTTTAACTGATTTTGTGTTCATTTTAGTATAAAGAGTATTATTCGTGTTTTTTCTAATGTCAACATTAAATATTTGGTGTTAAAATTAATAATATCCAAATATAGTAGCCAATGCTAGTTACGCGGATTTGCACTATTTTCGACGATATATATATATATATATATATATATATATATATATATATATATATATATATATATATATATATATATATATATATATATATATATATATATATATATTATATAAAAATAATAATTGTATATAATAAGATAATAATTTTTAAATAATCAGTTTTGATACTCACATTTTTTTACATGATTTAACTGAAATTGAATTATTCAAGTAATAGACTATGAAATTATTCAAGTAACTCTATAAAATCATTCAAGTAACGGAAAAAAACACATACTGAAACTTTTTAGTCCCTGTGTAATAAGGTGTTAAAAGTTCAAAAAGTTCAGAGATCAGGAGGTAATCCACTGGTATTTAGGGTGGTAGCCCTCCTATCAAAGACCAACTCATCATTGTTAGAGATATAAATACAAAGAAAAACTAACATGGAAATGGATTTTTTAAAGCAGGAAAATTGGCCAAGTTTAGAACCAGAAAATCATACGGGCTCTAAAGTCTTACATGATTGGTGTGGTAAAATTTCGAAAAATTTGTTATTTCTTAATACCAAAATACAGACAAATGAATTAGAGTATTTGAGACATCTTGAGATAGAGCTAGAAAAAAATAAAGCACTTGAGAAAAAAATATTAAAAATGGAAAATGACTGTCTGCAGAAAGGGTTAGAAACACGTATTGTGGTACTAGAGGATGAAAAAGACTCTCGAGAATCATTGCCAAAACAATCGTACTCAGATGCTTTAACAAGTAAAAATTGGTCTACCTCTTCTTCTAAAACGAAATCCCCAGTTGAACAATTAATTGCTGTAAATGCAGCTATTAAGGAGCAAAAAAATAGAGAAAAAAGAAGAACAAATATTTTTGTCTATGGCCTTCCTGCATCTAAAAAAGCTATATTGCAAGAACAACATGAGGAGGATAAAGAACAAATTAATAAATTATCTCATGAAATAAATGTAGAAATTGTCCCAACATTCCAAAAAAGGCTAAATATGAAACAAACTGGAAAACCGGGACCAGTATTAGTGATTTTAAATGAAGATTCTGAGAGAAATCCAATTTTATCAAAATCTAAATTATTAAGAAAAAAGCAAGATTATAAGGAGGTTTTTATTTCGCCTGATTTAACTGAAGCAGAGAGAATGGAAAACTATGAGCTTAGAAAGAAACGTGACAAAATGTATGGTGAAAGAATAGAAAACTCGCCCTTTAGACATGCGATCCGTGGAAATGGAATTGTCAAATTTAAAATACAACTTAACACAACAACATAAAAAATTAGTAAGTTTGTTATCATTTAATGTTTTATATACGAATGCAACATCTTTAGTAAACAAAGTTGAAGAATTTAAAATCTTATGCAGTTTTAAAAATCCTCAAATAATTGCTATTACAAAAACCTGGTTTAATGAGACATCGGAAATTTATTTGGAAGGATATTCTTTGTATAAACAAAATAGGGGGGATGGGCGTAGAGGAGGAGGGGTTGCGCTATATATAGATAGCAACCTAATATCTTATGAGGTAAACAAAGGTATATTAAATAGAAGTAAAATTGAACAAATATGGATCATTATAGTTGCAAATGATAAAAAATATTTAATTGGTTGCGTGTACAGACCAAGCAAACAAGTAGATATGCTTGAAATGAGTCAAATATTCACAGAAGCTTGTAAATTAGTAGAAAAAAATAGTTTTGCAGATTTGTTAATTATTGGTGATTTTAATTTTCCAAATGTAAAATGGTCGAATGGATACGTTAGTGATATTTTAGTAGGTGAAGATTCTGTTGAAAATGAATTTATTAATATTATACATGAATGTTTTTTGTACCAACACGTATCAATCCCAACCTTTCAAAATGCACAATATGTTACAAAAAATACCTTGGATCTTATTTTTACAAAAAACAATGAACGAGTCTATCAACTTGAGTCTAACCCAGTTCTAGGAAATATAAATCATGGACATTTGGTTTTAACTTGTAAATTTAACCTTGATGCTATTGCAATGGAAAATTATCCAAAGTATAAATTTGATTACAGTAGATGTGACTATCCACAAATAAGCCTAAGTATTGATAAAATTGACTGGAATTATTTATTTGATGGGTTATCAGTTCAATTTATGTATGATATGTTTATTGAAAAAGTTAGTCAATCATGTAATGCTTTTATTCCAATAATTGACGTAAATTCAAGAAAGAAAAGAAAAAATAATCCATGGTTTACTGATGAAGTAAGTCTTCTAGTACGTTCAAAACAAAATTTGCGTTATCAAAATTTATCATCGAACTGGAAAGATTTGAATAAAGTAATGAAATATAAAAATATTTGCAAAACTGTGAAAATAGAATCGCGTAAAGCAAGATGTTACTATGAAAATGATCTTGTTGAAAAATCAAAGGTAAATCCGAAACTGCTATATAAATATGTGAATAGTCAAAAAACGAATAAACAAGTAATTAAAGCATTGAGAGATCAAACTGGTTGCGTAACAAATGATCAAAATGAAATTGTTGAAATTTTAAATAAACAATTTCAAGATGTGTTTACTATCGAAAATTCTACAGAAGAGCTTCCACAAATTGAGAATTTAGGGGATATTATTATTGATGCAGCTAATATAGATTATTTTGATGTTTTAATTAGATTGAAAAATGTCGATATCAATAAAACATATGGAGTTGATTCTATACATCCGTTGATTTTGAAAAATTGTGCGGATTCTGTAGCATTGCCATTAACTTTAATTTTTATAGAATCTTTTGTTAAAAGTGAACTACCATCTTAATGAAGAGCAGCAAATATTACACCACTATTCAAAAAGGGAGATAAATTAGAAGCTGCAAATTATAGACCAGTGTCATTGACGTCAATTACTTGTAAAATTATGGAAGGTAAAGTCAGAGACTGCATACAATCATATCTAATGAAATATAAATTAATATCGAAGTCACAACATGGTTTTGTTAAAGGAAAGTCTTGTACAACAAACTTCATTTAATTTATCGATTGGTATTTAGGTAATTTATTCATTTAATTTATCGATTGGTATTTCAGTAGATGAAGCACTTTTAGATTTTGTTAAAGCTTTTGATTCTGTCGCTCACAAAAGACTATTGATTAAACTATCTTCATATGGAATTAGTGGTTTATTATTAAAATGGATTGAAGCTTTTTTAAAAAACAGAATCCAAAGAGTTATCCAAGGTGATGTTGTTTCTTGATGGCGCAAAGTCTTCAGTGGTGTTCCGCAAGGATCCGTAATAGGGCCCTTATTATTTGTTATTTTTATTAATGATATATCATATATATTTAAAAATAAGTCAGTATTGTATGCAGATGATACAAAAATTCTTTCAAAAGTGAATGAAATAAATGTGGAAAATAGCTTGCAAAAAGATCTGGATAGTGCAGAGGAATGGTCTAAAAAGTGGCTCTTGGGTTTTAATTCTAGTAAATGTATTATAATGCATTATGGTACAAATAATTCGCGATTGAAATATACTTTAAATGGTGTTGAACTGAAAGATTCTGAATGCGAGAGAGATTTAGGTGTATATTTTTCAACAAACTTGAAATGGAAAAAACAAATTATATCAAGTACTTCTAAAGCAAATTCAATGATGGGTATGTTAAAAATGACATTTTCACGAATTGATGCAAAATTGGTTAAAACATTGTATAAGGTATTTATTAGACCTCGTATTGAGTTTGCAGTACCTGTTTGGTGACCTTATTTTAAAGGAGACATATCACTTTTGGAAAAAGTTCAACACAGGATGACTAGATTAGTTCCATCATTAAGGAAAATTAATTATGAAAAGAGATTGGAAATATTAGATATATCTACATTGAAAACAAGGAGGGAACGTGGGGATTTAATACAAGTGTTTAAATTACTTAACAGATTTGAGGAAATTGATTTAATTAATGAACCCAAGCTTAAAATTGATTTAATTACTTGAGGTCACAACCTTAAATGTGAAAGAGAAATTGTGAACTATTTACCTCGGCATCATTTTTTATTAAATCGTGCGGCCAATTTATGGAACGCTTTACCGGAAACTGTTGTTACTTCAAAAACTGTCAAACAATTTAAGAATAGATTAGATGAGTATAACGCCAAATCAAAGAAGTTTTAACTAAACATTTTTAATATATATTTGGATTAATGCTGTCAAAGTGTGATAAACCACACTCGCTGGATTCGCCCAGTTACAGTTTAACTACTAACTAACTAATTAACTCATCACAAAACTAAACTATAAAATAGCTTTATTCAGTTTGAGATTTGACCCAGAACACTGGCTGATTAGAATGCTAATTTTTCAGTTATCTACAGCACGATTACCTGCTATATACCTTAATATACTTAAACTGCACCAGTTTTATTATTTAACTGAAAGACAAACCCTTCTGGAAGGATATAAAAAGTTTTGCGATGCAGTTATTTATAGTTGGACACAAGTTAGGATCAACACAGCAGGTTGAATCAGAACTATCTGACAAAACATAGCCACATCTTACTTATGTAGCTGTAGAACCAAATTTAAAATTCGTCAATTAATATAAATTGTTTAGAAATAAAAAAAAGTTACAAATATGCCTAACTACCCTCCTGTTTGGGGCTGGGGGGGAAGGCTAACGTTTTGGGGTTTTTGTTGTTCCCAGTCTACAATCACCGCAATTTTTTGCATAGCATCCTCATTCCTTATATTTATGAACATACTTAAATATATAGTTCTCTTTATGTTTCAAAGTTGCTTATCTCAAACATCAAAAAAAGTTGTCTACGGCCTTGTATATATATATATATATATATATATATATATATATATATATATATATATATATATACATATATATATATATATATATACATATATATATATATATATATATATATATATATATATATATATATATATATATATATATATATATATATATATATATATATATATATATATATATATATATATATATATATATATATATATAGTCCATGCGGGTCCGCCCAGAGCTTTTGTGATGCCTGGGTCCAAAAGTTTAATGGATACCCTATCATACTTCAAATCTTGACTAATGACAAATACTAAATAAATTAGTATAGTTATTTTTTGTTTACTTTCATAGAAAATCAAAAATCACATTTAATAAATTTTGGTTTTTTAAAACAAATATAATAAAATCAAGTGTGTATAGAAATATAGAACGCATCTTTCTGGCCTTCTTAGCGGCAAAAATAACTACTTGATAAGAAACGTTTTTGGCTAAATCTGATTCAATTAAAAGGATCATCAAGTAGCACAATCGCTCCTGGTACATTGTGGAATGAAGATAATCTTTAATGATAGCTAACTTGCTGAAAGATCTTTCACCTTCAGATGTTGAAACGGGCAATATTCGGAAGGTTCTAAGTGAAACACATGCTTGTGGAAATATTGAATGCAACTCCTTTGCATAAACTTCATTTAGATGTTCGACTAGCTTTTTACTGCCTAAAATATTTCTTCTTACTGAAAAAAAAATGCAACACTTCATTAGAAAATTTATTTTTAAAGTCTTCTGGGTAACGTTTTGCCAAGTTCTCAGCTTTTAAACCTGGTTATTTGTCTGTTTAAGATTTCTGTGAATGCAAAAGGAAGGAAAACTTGTTACCATTCCTCTTATATTACTTTAAATCTTAATCTCATTTGAATAGTCAGATTGTCGAGTGCAATATTGAAGACATTAACCTTGACCATGACAATTTTTTGTGTCGAACTCATTCTCTTCCAACTCATTTTATATCAACTTTATTGTATCAGATCCTTTCTTCTTTTCAATTTTTTCTAGCTTAAGGAACCTTTCTTTGACCTCTCACAAATGATTATCACTGAAATGTAAAAAAAAAAAAAATTTTTTTTTTACATTTCAGCCGGAAAAAGGTAGCCTAGGGTAGCAACTGGTACTCAAGACCTTTTGACTTGAGTAGCAAGGGTAACATGAATGTGTCTTTTCTAGGAAATAGGTATGGTATAATTTTGTGCTTTTAAAACATTTCATTATCCAACATTTCATTATCCAACATTTCATTATCGATATTTTATTATCACCCAGCGGGCATTTGTTTTTAAAAGTTACGTTCTAAATGTATTTTGAATGTCTTTTAAACGTCTTTTAAACATTCTTATATAAAGAACGTTTAGAAGACATTTAGAACGTAACTTTTAAAAACAAATGCCCGTGGGGCAATATCTACCAACTGGAACTGATATTAGGTGGGATAGGTGTTAATAGATTAACTTTTTCTCAAAGAGAAAACAGTTTTAAATTGATTTAAACGAAACTTTAAAAAATATTTTTTTAAAGAGAAAAAAATGGCTCAGAAAAAAAACAAATATAGCAATAGTTTTTAAGTTAGTATTTTTATTTTCGATGATCATTTTCGAATGGTGATTATTTTCGACGATTATTTGCGTACAAATTTCTCTCAGAACTTTATTTCTTAATCGTAATCTTAACTTATATGTAACGGTTTTAACCACTGAACATTCATGCCGAAGGTCGAAAGACTTCAAAAAGAAAAAAACTAAGGAACTATCAAGCATGGAGTTGGGAAAGGATTTAGAACATGGAACAAATCTGCAGCAGCACTAAAAGATCACGAGAATCTCAGTATTTATAAGGCTGCAAGTGCTCTAAAGATTGAGAAAGAAAATATAAAGTTTACAAAAATTAAATGCTCAAATTAATCAAATGTACACGGAACAGCAAGCAGTTTAAAGAAAAGGCTTGCTAGCTCATTTCAGAACATTGAAAATAATGCTTCGACAGGGTGCAGCTATAAAAGGTAATAATGATGAAAAATCCAATACTTACAAGATTAATTTGGATAAGAGTAGAAGTGACAAGGCATTTGAAATGTTGATGAATGACAACTATTATGTTTTATCTCATGATATCTTGCAAGAGCAAGAATAACTTCTCATCTTAGAAGCACGAAGGCATATTGTTGAACTGATCAAAGATAAACATTTCTATTTGGCACTTGCAGATGTATCCTCAGATATTACTAAGAAGGAACAAATGTCGTTTAATATAAGAACTTGCATTGACAACCATGAAGTAAATGAAGACTTTATCGGAGTATATAAATGTGCCAATGGTCTTTCTTCAGATGCTTTGGTGACATAAATTGAAGATATCCTTTTGAGGTGCAACTTGGAATATGAAAAAGTTGCCAGAATCGGCTTTAATGAAGCATCACTTATGAAATGCTTGGCATCAAAGCTGAAAAACATTTTTGGACAGCAAGCACAATATTTTCATTGCATGGCACATTGCAGCATTGTCCCGTCAATTTATGCAATTGTTAGGGCATATACAAAGCGTGTTGTCTTTTTTGAACAAATCCAAAAGGATATATTGCACGAGTCTGAATCAGATGAATACAGAACATTGCGACTGAAGTCTATGTCATTGACTTGATGGAGAACACAAACAAAAGCAGTGCAAGTGGTGTTGGAGGAGATTGCAGAGCTCCATACAATATTAAACAGTCTTCAGAGTGAAAAGATTGTTGCTCCAGAAACAAGAGCACAAATTAAAGATTTATTATCTCAGCTTTCTTTAGTAAAAACATTTTTTGAACTGCAAAGCACTTTTGAATTTTTTGCTATTCTAGAGAATCTATCTAAGAAATTAATCTGACAGGTGGTGTTGCAGTATTCTGCATTCAAAATGCGTCTTAGAGATTTGCAGAACTTAGATAAGGAATTTAATAGAATTTTAAAGGCGACAAAAAAAAATACCTTGAATTAAGCAAGATATTGAGTCTGAAACCGAAGTTACGCAGAGACAAAAAGTAATACCTGAAAAATTACGTGATTCAGTAATTACTGAGAAGCTTACATTGGGCAGTGCAATGATTGGTCCTGTAAAATTAGAGCAAAACAAAGGAAATCGTATTTTGAAGCAATTGATGAATTAACAGTTGTAAAAAATAAAGAAGAAGTTTTGATTTCATTGGTGAATAAACAAGATTCCCCACCATTTTTATTTGAAATGCCATTTTTTAATGATGTTGACATCTTGGAACTAAAAGTTGAGATGAAGGGGCTACCAACAATTAATAACCTGTACAATGCTATTGCATCAATCAAAATACAGAGTGTTTCTAGATTGGCAACAATTGTAGATATTTTCAATCCCATGCCAGCTGCAAAAGTTGTGAATAAACAAACACACAAATTAATGAAACTTAACTACACCATGCCTCTATCGACATCATCATGTGAAAGAAGCTTTAGTGTAATGAGGAGAGAAAAAAACACGGGTTAGGTCACAAACTCGAAGCAATCACTTGAACAACATCATGTTTGTTTAGATACACAAAATAACAAATAGAAAAAAATTAACATTAACAAAATTACTAAACAGTTAGTTGAAATGAATGGCAGAATGAACGAATTATTTCGGCAAATACACTTGAAATCGTTTTAGCACCTTGTAAAGCTAAGAATGGTATAGGATGAAATCTAATACTGAAATCTACAAAGTAGGTAGGAAACAGTTGATTTATTTAGTATTTAGTAGGCTGTTTAACTTTAATTAACACTAATTAACCTTTAGTGTTAGTTGCACTGTACACGCGGTTCGTAATAGTAAAAGTAGTAGACAAAGTGACATTTTTAATGTATTTTTTGGAGAACGGTAGGGTTAACTAAAAGGTTTATTTATATTAGATATTGTATATAATAAAATATTGTGTTAATATTTTGGCAAGTGCCCTTGTGTTTTGGTTTGCCCTTAGGCTCTTCCGGCGTGCCTGCCGCTGAGTGACGAATCAGCAGTGTTGTCCGTCATGATGGTGAAATGTATTGAATTTTTGATTTCTCAAATAACTTCTAAAACCACTATACTCGAAAAATTCATTCTGTAAATTTCAGGATAAGTAATAAGTTTTCTACGCTTTTCTTTTTCTTGGTGCTTAGCAATAACCTCCAAAAAGTTTCATTCCCATTTTTGAACACTTTTTGATTGGATTCTAATTTAAGCAAAAAAAATATCAAAATAGTAATCCATATTTATATCCAATTATAACTTATAACTTTGATTTTTAAATTATAAATTAAATAATGCAAAATATAATTTAAAACCTAAAAACAATATTTTCACTCCTAAACGCTAAATTTCTTGAAGTTACAAAAATTGTGACATCAAGAATGCATCATAAAATTACTTTCCACCGCTTTGTTTCATATCCAAAAGAACTTTTACCAAAAAAACCATGTAAAGTAATAATTATCCTATTTTAAATATAAAAAAAGGAGAACAAAAGGAGAACAAAAGTATTACGCAAAGTTTGCTTAGGCTTTAAATATGTTATCAGCTAAATTTTTTTTCATTACAATAATTTTTTAAGGCATATGTGATGCCCCATTGGCTGTGATGCTCGGGGCAAACTAATACAATTGAACCTCCATTTTGGCGGCCCTGAGTCCATTGTTTTTCTCGACAGACAATCTCGCACCCAAATGAAACAGCCCGACGTTTCTTCAAAAAAGGGACCTAGTTCTTATAAACGTCTTTTCACTAGTTTTTAGGCTTTGACTTTCTTAATTTTTAAGATGATTTGGTTGAAAACGGCAAAAAATAAATTAAAAATTAAGGAGAAACTTGTTACTATACTTATGAGATAATAGGCCGGGTGAATAAAAATAAGCATTTGCTTTTACTTAGTAATTGGTCAGCTTTACTGGATAAAAACTTAGACAATTTTGCTTAAGTTTTTCTCACGAAAAGCTAAGCATTCATTGAGTAAATTGCTTAACTTTACGCGAATAAAAATTTGACAAAACTGCTGGAGTTTTTATTCGCGTACAGCTAACCAATTACTGAATTAAAGCAATTGCTCATTTTTATTCACCCGGCCTAATCATTTGGGGTCGTCCATAAATTACGTCACACAGTTTTTGACAACTTTTTCAACCTCCCCCCCCCCCTCTCGTAACGCGTCCGTAACACTTTATTGACCTCCCCCCCCCCCCCCTTCATATTACGCAGCAATTTGTACCCCTCCCCCCAAAAAAATATTTTTTTAGAGAGAATTGGAGGAGGTGCAAAATTTTACAAAATACAAAACAATTTTAAACATAATAATGTCTATAATTCTCTGAGCTTCTTTGAGTTAATTATCTAGTACCTTTCAGCCTGTTTAATGTTTTTTTTTCTCCCCAATAGTTCCGTGTAAAATTGTATAAATTAACATCGCTCTCCTAAACATGATACCAATTTTAAAAAACTATTATTCCGATATATAATACAAGCAATAGCTCTGGCTAGCAAACCGAGTTTTCCAGGTTCGTTACTCGGTATTGAAAAGTTTTTTTTTTTAAAGTTCTGCACTTGAACCATATAAATTCAAAGCGCAAAACGTGCACTGCACAAACAGCCGTAACAGTCCATTAACAGGCTGAAACCGTTAACAGGCTGTAACGGAGTGTACGCATCGACTAAGTAAGATTTAGGCGTAGTTAATTTTACAATCAACATGTAGATACATCAACTGAGGGTTTTCGTTTGGTCAGATACTCTTTTAATTAAAAGAACGTCTTCTCTAAAAAAAAAAAATGTTGCGTCACAAAATCGAGACCCCCCTCCCCCTCGTAACAAATCGTCACAAAATCACCTACCCCTTCCCCTTCCCCTCCCTAAGCGTGACGTAATTTATGGACGACCCCTTTGCAATCTTTTTGACGTTATTTAATAAGTTTAAAGGAGGTTTTAACTATTTAAGGTTTTCAATGAAGAGCGGGAACCCAGTAACACATCAATAATTTTGTCGTGTGTTAATTCATCTAAAATGTCTTTATTTAAATTCATTAAAATCCAAGCATTCTAATTCTCAAGTGATAAACGATTCGTAGATAATTCTTTATATAATCTAAGGTAGAAAAGCTTCATTAATCAATGTTATTTTGTTACGCTCTTTTTGTTTTTCTGCACCTCCACGAAATTTTCTTTCATTATAGTGCTCGATTTATTATGAGTTTGTTAAACTTATATAAGAATATATAAGTTAAAAGTTGTAACTAAATGTATGCCTTAATGAACTAAAATGTATGTAGTAATAATTATAGTAACATATTAGATAACACCGAACCGGATAACGATATGCTTAAATTTAAAAATACAAAAATAAGATCGTGAGAGCCGAGAACATATCCGCAAAAAAATATAATTTTGATAACAAGACGTGTTTTCAGAAATAGACTTTGTTGAAGCTTTAGTGGTTTCTTCTTTTAACATCTTTATCTACCAGCTTATGGTTCTCGTGCACGTCATAAAATTATACTGTTATAATGTCTTATGTTTATTATTAATAAGATATGATAGAACTCCAAGTAGAAAAAATACTTTTTTTTACTAAGTATAGTAACAGGCGGAAGCCGACGGTCACAGCCATAAAAGTTGCCGTAGACAACTTTTTTAATGCTTGAGCTAAGCAACTTTGAAACATGAAGAAAACTGCATATTTATGTATTTTCCTATATTCGACGAATGAGGATGCTATGCAAAAAATTGAGCTGATTGGAGACTGGAAACAGCAAAAACCCTAATACTTTAGCCAAAATTTACAAAAATAAATAAATTTAAAGATAGTTAAACAGACGAGTATACTCGAAAAACTGACTTTATTGTATGTGATAACAATAACATGATAATGTGATAACAATATCTGATAACTGATTTTATTATATTGAGACAAACTGACTTTATTATATTGTCAGTAATTGAAAGCTTAAAGTGTAATAACGTTTCTATGGTCTCCATCATTAGAAACTGACTATCCAAACCTTATTCATAACAAAATTTGCAATAACTTCGTTGTGGCATAGAGATTTTGTGAGATTGTACTCACAAGCAGATTGGTAAACCGGTCTTGAGTAATTATAAATCTTAGTGCTGTTTTGACTAGAAAAAGGTAACTAAATGACTGCTTTTTTTCAGTAATGGAACCGAATCATGTTAAAAATGCGTAGCAATTAGTATATTGATTCGAATAAAGAATGTAGATCTTTCTACTAGATCTTATTGAATAGCTTGATTGAACTGAGAAACTTTTTTTAGCCTAAAAAAATGGCGCGCTTTAGAGTATTTAGATGATGAACTTCTCTATTAAATATCCTTTGATTCACATCGTTCATATAGAACGCCAAAGTTTTAAATTTCTCCTACAGTCTATGTAATTTTACTTCTTCACTTAACCTGCCAGATTCTAAGAGCCATATAAACAAAAACCTGTTCGTTGACTTTTCTGCAGCTTAAAACCTTATTTGTTGAATTAGAGTATCGAGAGCGGTATTGAGTACGTTTACCTCAAACTGTTTCTCTTCATTTTTATAGAATCTCTTTTTTGTCCTCTTTTGAACCAAATAAGATCTCTTTTTTGTCCTCTTTTGAACCAAAGTCTGATTGAAAACCATAACCTAGTTGACAGGAGGCAATCAAGTGTGCTTCATTAATGAATTTGGACATATAAGACCAAGATCCTTGATGAAAGTCTTCATAAGTTTCATCTCATCATCAAAGGAAATATATTTTTATTGAAGACACTGACATGTTTATTGCCTAAAGAAATTTGAAACAAAAAGTCGTCATAATGATAAACACAAATGACTGAATTTTCTAGAGACTTTACTTCATTCAATAGTTTATCAGCTAGATCAAGGTCACAAAGTTTCTGAAAAGATATAAGGACATCCATAAGTTGTTTAACCAACGGTTTCACAACCTCAATATGTACACTCCATTAGATTTGCGAGCTTTGATGAAAAGACATAATAGTTTTCTCGGTAAAAACTTTTCATTGAATAGGGCTTCCACTAGAAAGATTGTAAGAAAAATGAAACAAACCAAAATAATTCTTCACTTCGACGGTAGATTCAGTGGAATGAACACTAAGTTTTTGAATGAAAATTAAGGTTATGAGCGCTGCATGACATATATAGAGTTTGAGGATTCTTCTGAAGTATAATTGTTTCTACTCTTTTGTACACATCAAACATCCCAGTTAACACAAAACGTTCGAGAGCGTTCAATGAACGTTGTGAATGTTCGAGAACATTCTATGAACGTTCATAGAAGGCTCTTGAACATTCGCCAAAGTAGACAAAGGTGAATTGCTCAGTTAACAAGAATGTAATAATAAATGGCCGTATGAGCCTCTTTAATAATGTTACCGTGGACGATTCCTCTGCACTCTGATAAATTCATTTTGAGACCTCCAACCTAAATAAAGGGCATTACTTTTCTTAACGTTCTGCTGGCAGCGGAAAAACTTCTTCAAAGTGTAAATAAAAGTTTTTGTTATTTATTTCTGCCTTTAAAGCCAGAATATTTTTACCTTGAAACTCAACATTTATTGCTTTGTACATAGTCAAGAAACTACGACTAATCAATTTTTTTGATAATCTATTAAAATAAAAATATAAATCCGAAATCATCAATGCCTTATCAATCTATTAATATAGTAAAAAAACATTTCGGCTATTGGCTCTTCTAATCATGCGCCCCCTCCCCATCATGGCGGCTATGTATATGTAGATACATATATACATACATACATACATACATACATATATGTATATATATATATATATATATATATATATATATATATATATATATATATTTATATATATAAATATATATATATATACATATATACATATATATATATATAAATATGATTTGTATATATATATATATATATATATATATATATATATATATATATATATATATATATATATATATATATATATATAAATATATATATATATGTATATATATATATATATATATATATATATATATATATATATTTATATATATATATATATATATATACATATATACATATATATATATAAATATATATATATACATATATATGTATATACATGACATATATATCATATATATATCTATATATGATATATATATATGATATATATCTATATATGATATATATATATATATATATATATATATATATATATATATATATATATATATATATATATATATATATATATATATATATATATATATATATATATATATATATATATATATATATATATATATATATATATATATATATGATCTTTTGTTCAAAATCATAATTATCATCAAAGTTGAAAAAGTCATAAATGTACACAAAATTCATGATTGGAAGAAAACCGAATCAGCTTAAAAGAAAAACAACATTCCGATGCTGCGATAGCTATAACCAATTTGTCTATAACGAACTAAATAACAATTATATGCCGACTATTTGAACAAGAGTGTTTCCTAAATCTTTTTTGTTATTGAACGAAATTTTTGTTTAAATAGAGTTTTGTTGTTGCTTTTTTTGAGATACAAAAATATAGAAAATATATTTGATATAGTTAATGTAAAAACGGTTAGGTTCTTAAAAATAAAAGTTATATAACATATTCGGTATTATTTGTGATCGCCATCGGATCATTATTCGGTATTATTTGTGATCGCCATCGGATCATTATTGGTCGCAGAAGGTAGTTTCTTCAACACGGAAGAATGGTAAAAAGAAAAAATCAAAAATCAAATAACCAAATGGAAGATCAGTTAACCATTCAAAACGAAGTATCTGCGTTGAACATGAAGAAAATATTTCTAAAGTCTTCGTTTACTCGAACTAAACATCAAATTATTCTGCAACTTGGAGACAATGTTACGCGAATTGAGTAATCAATTAACAAAGCCTTAAAACGAAGTTCTCGAGATAATGGTTGAGTTATCAAAGAAATACGAACTTCTAGAATCAAAAAAAAGCGTAGGAAAACTCAATAAAGAAATTGAAAAACTAAATGAAGAATTTGCGGAAATTATGGAACATGTAAATGAATAGGTATTGCGCAATGGAAGTTAAAAACCAAGTTTAAAACAACAAAAGATGGAAAAAACTTAAAGAGGAAGCAAAAAAGCAGTGTTACTATTGGTTAGTACTCAAAAGAGTAATGTTCAGTATGAAAATAATAAAGAAGAAAATGGCAGTAGCAAAATTGAATTAATCAAATCAACACATAGCATGCGTAAAATGGAAATATAAATAACTGATTTAAATCAAAAGACTGCAAAAATTGGACATGATTTATGGAAAAAAATAAAACGCGTCTTTATACCAATGTTTAATGGCGATAAAAAGAACTATGAAAATTGGAAAGCTTCATTCTACGCATGTATTGATCAAGCCCCAGCGACAGCTGAGTATAAATTACTTTAGCCACATCAATATTTATGTGGAGACGCATTAAAAGCAATTGAAGGATTAAGACATTTGTAATTCGCTTATGAAGCTGCGAAAGAAAGACTTAAGAGAAAACACGGTGGTACAAGGAGAAAAGCACTTACGTATTTGGATGAATTGTACAACTTTAACCTATGAAGGAATATAATCCAAGAGACGTAGAAAAGTTTGCGGATTTGTTAGATGTGGCAGTAACAAACTTAAAAGTAGCAAATAAAACAGAAGAGCTTGGCAATCGGACATTGTACCATCAACTGCAAAAAAAAGTTCCAGAGATAATGTTAGTTAGATACAAACAATGGGTGTATGAAAACGGATTAACCGAATATGTTGAATCTCTAAAAAAATTTATTGTTCAAGAAGATTTTTAAATTGTAGCGACGGAAACTATACATGGTTTAAAAAAAACTATTGCAGCAAAACACACAAAGGAAATTCTTACTTTGGTAAAAGTGATCAAAAAAAGAAAATAAATTGTATACAGAAATGTTCTGTTTGCAAAAACGATCATAAAATATGGGAGTGTCCAACGTTTCGAAATCAAAGTATTAAAGAAAGATGAGAGACAGCTAAGAAAAATAAACTCTGCTTCAGATGTTTGAATTCTAACTATTCGTCAAAAGAATGCAGGAACATACGAATTTGTTGGATTTGCGGCTGTGCTGATGCTCATAATTGTTTGCTTTAAAAGAAAAGACATTTAAATGAATTTCTGAAGACTTCAAGGAAAAAGACACGATAATAGAAAATTCTGACACGTCGAACATTTTCTATTATCGTGTCTTTTTTTTTTCCAATTTCTTTCAAAACATGTCATAAACTGCATATCTCTTAGAACGATGTCAGTTATTTTTTTAATGAAAATAAAAAAGTTGTGGTAAACGCAGTGCTTGACGATGGAAGTAACGAAACGTATTTGAGTTCTAATGCAGCGGCTGAGTTGTCACTGCAAGGTAAAACCGAAAAGGTAACTGTAAATATGATAAATGGAAAAATTGATTCTTTTGAAACAATGCCGGTGAGATTCTAGTTGGAATTGTTAAATAGAAAAACAAAAATCACAATGGAAGCTTTTACAGTTAATAATGTAACTTTTTTTTTTTTTAGTATATATATATATATTTGCTGTTTATATAATAAGAAAATATAATTACAAAGAAACATTTACATACAAAAAAAGTTGATTTATAAAAACAGGCAGGGGCTCAAAGAAGACATGGATGACAAAGAAGATACAGATGGCTCAAAGAAGATACGGATGACTGGAAACTTAAAAGCAGTTAATTGGGCAAATTTGTCAAAAAGTTGGAAACATCTACGAAAAATCAAATTTCCAAATATTGGACCAAAATCAAAAATTGACATTTTAATTGGTATAGATTATGCCAAACTCCATTGTGCATTTAAGGAATTAAAAGGAGGATTTAATGAACCAGTGGCTTATAGGAGATGCAAACAACACCATTAAAAAGTTATGAGAATTTAAAGGCGACGAAGAGATTTAGAAAAACAATAACGAAGCAATTTAGAAAAACAATATCAAGCCCAGAAGACTCTACCATCCTTAATATAGTAACTAGTTCGCAAAAAACTGAAAACGGAAGATATGAGCTAAAACTACCATGGAAAGATAATAGACAGCTAGACAATAATTATACAATGGCGTTAAACAGACTACAAAACACGGAAAAACGGCTAATAAAAAACAAAAGTCTTTGAGAAGAATACACTTATATTATTAAGCATTATCAAGAAAAGGGATACTATATATTCTTCAATACTCTATAATATTTATTTACTATATATAATACTTACTTTAATATAATACTTATTATAATATTGTTGCAATAATATTTTTTAATATTTTAAATCTAATTATTATAATATTACTTAGACTCCAATAAAAGGAATCTTGGAGATGGTTGGTACTTACAACATTTTTCAATTCTTCGTCCTGAAGGTACCAACTAATTTTATGAAGAAACCTGGATCCAACTGCGAGCCTGAGGTTTAATCGACTTGTATTTGGAATCAAATCAGCGTCTTTCATGGCTCAATTTGTAACGCAAGAACACGTAAGAAAGTATGCACGAAAATTTCCTTTGGTTTCTGAAGCTGTTCTTGAAGCAACTAACATGGACGATACAACAAATTCTGTAGTTTATGAAAAAGTAAAAGTTCAGTTATACAAAAAACACGCGCTTTTATGGGATTCAGCAGGAGATCTCACAAAAATAAATATTCCCTGATGTTTACAAACAACTTCAACATTTACAAATAGGTCAATCCACGTTTTTACGGATGCTTCTTGTAAAGCTTATAGTGCTATTGTTTATCAACAATGTTTACATGACACAGGGAAGTGACCTGTGTGATCATAAAATCAAAAGCCTCGAAAGTTGAAATTATTTGTTGTCAACCATGTTGGATTCAGACTGAACTAAAACAATTGAGATACATACCAACAAAAAATTATGAAGCCGATATTACTGATGAAGAACTCTATACGGGATTAACAGGTGCTAGGAGTTTAGTAAACTCTCGCCTATTAACGTATCAAGGTGCTGATATAAACGGTGATATTCCATTGACTCCGAATCATTTTTTGAGTGGACAAGTTGGAGGGCAACTCACATCTGATTCAGTTCGATCTAAAGGCTATCATCCTAAAAAACGTTGACGTCGAGTGTAAGAACTACTAAGTCATTGTTTGAAACGGTGAATGCGAGAATGGCTTCCATCTTAATCTAAGAGATATAAATGGAATCAATAATTATATCGCATTGGGTACATAAACTTTTGGGTTAAATGCTCTTCCGTGGTGCTGTGACAAAACCGTAAGGACTTTTTGAAGCACCTTAATTTCTTCAAAAATAAGCAAATGTGTGTGTGTTTACACACAATTAATATATAAAGACAAAACAATTTGATGTGTTTCCTTTCATATTTTGTATATTTTCTTTTTTATCATTATATTTTTATTTGAACTTTCATAATGGTAGCTAACCTACATTTTTTTATTCAAAAACTTTAATATTGTTAAATCTTTTCCTTTTGTTAAACTTAAATTTAATGATTTAATTTATAATTCTCCTGAGAACTTGGCAATAATTGGGCTCAATAAATACTTTTTTTCTTTTTATTAAAAAATTTTTTTTTCAAGTATTTGTTCAGATGATTTCTTTCTTTTCAAGAAAAATTTCAATACAAGTCTTGACGTCAATTTGAGTCAAATACGACGCCAATTTGACATCAATTTAAAAATACTGCCTTTTAGAGCAAGTTATTATTATTTAATTATTTTAAAGCTAGTTGTAGTATCTCAATGAAACAATGCTTTTTTCCAATAATAAGATAGTTAAACGAGTATTTGTAATAAAAAAATAAAAAATACAGCAGCATAAAACCACGACCACTTATCAAGCATTAGTTTTTTCATTTTGAAAAAAAAGATGAATGCTTACTTATAAAGAATTAATGACAATTAAGTAGGCATACCTTACTTTAGAGCTTTGGAAGACATATGTTGACGTACTATAAACACATGCTTTATTATTATTTTTTTTAATTTGTTATTTAGGTGCCCCAAGAAGTCCTAATGGTCTTGTCACAGAGCACCGCGAAAGTGCTTTTAACCAGGAAGTTCACGCCTCCTTCCTTACCGTGACGCGAAATATGTCCTAAGCTCGTTTCGAACCTGGGTCTCCTGCTTATAAAGCAAGCGCTCTAACCACTTTGTCACGGCAACACAATATGTTGACGTACTAGAGACGGGTCTAGAGAAGGGTGTTTTGTCTATTGAAAAAAGAAAAAAAATAAAACTATCTTGAACAAAAAGCTTTTGGTTTTGATTGTTCAAAACCAAGATTTGTCTGTATTTTTGAAAGCACATAACTAGCTGAACTTGTTAATGAAATTAATTATTTGATTTTAAAAGATTTTTGTGTTTTTAAAACAAAATGTCTACAAACAATAATTTCCTAAATTTCATCAAAATATCCAAAAAGGATACTAAGGTATTTAAAATTAATGTTACGGAATAAAATTAAATATTATTTTATAAAAATTGTGCAGTTTACATTACAATGCAGTTTATGTACGACTAAGTGCAATTAAAAATCAATAAAAAGACAATAAAAAATTAAAAAACTAAAAATCTTAAAAAAAACTAGATGCAATATTTCTTGATGCAACATTTCTAGATGCAACATTTCTTGATGCAACATTTCTGTAAAACTAAATGCTACAGGCTCGTAAAACTAAATGGAAATAACCAGATAAACCCAGTTAGCATAGTACATTTTTAAGACTTTTAAAAAACTTATTAAAACGGATTTTAACGCTTTTTAAACTTTATAAAAACGATCTGTGCTTACTGGGAACTAGATGTTAATCTATTTAGTTACGGTTCAGTTACATCAAGTAACTGCAAGTAGCAGCCGTGGCGCAGTGGTAGTGCACTTGCCTCAGAAACGTTAGATCCGTGGTTCAAACCCCACCTCTGGACAAGTTTTGCGACATCGGTTGGGAAGGAGGCGTGAACTTCCCATTAAATGCTCTTCAGTGGTGCTCTGTGATAAGACCGTAAGGACTTCTTGGGGCACCTTAATCAACTTAAAAAAAAAAAAAAAAAGTTACAAAAAGACCTTATACTTACTCGGATTCTTTTTAGCGTAATTTAGAGTTGATCTTGCGTAACAAGAAGCATCAAATTGGCTCAACCATCTGAATAATTAGAAAAAGCAGAATTTTTTGGTGTTTCTGGTATGACATTTTTTGTTGTTATTTCAGGTATGACATTTTTTTTTTGTTATTTCAGGTATAACATTTTTTTATTGTTTCAGGTATGACATTTTTTATATTTTGGTGTTTCAGGTATGACATTTTTTATTTTGATGTTAGAGGTATGACATTTTTTCTTTTTGGTGTTTCAGGTATGACATTTTTTTAGGCATTGCGCACCTTCAACGTAGATAAAGCGAATTAGTAAAACTCAAAATTTAAAAAAAAAATGAAATAAATTTAAATTTTTTTTTTAAATTAATACAACTTGTTCTGCTTGTATTTTCAAAAAATTTTTATGTTTATGCAATATTTAGGTCTTTTATAAAGTCTCTTTTCTTTAGGGTTTTGCTCAGTCGGTTTGCTTCAATTTTATTTAAATAAAATTTAAAAGTATCCATAATATGGACATGATTATAGACCATAAGAGCTAGAACCTTTACAAAGTGTTTAAGCCAATAATTTCCTAAAAACCTTTTCACTCAAATTTATAAGATTTTCCAATTAATAAGTAAAATTAAACAAAAAATTATATGCTGGCAGTAAAAGCTCTTTTTCTTCTATTTCCTTGAGGAATATTTTATTGTTTAAATGTCGTTGAAATAAATAAAGCACCAAGCAAAGACTACATTTTAAACATACCGTTAAAGAACTTGAGATTTCAACGGTCTGGAAATTAAAGCTGTAGTCAGGATTCCTTATTACACCACAATCATATCATATTAAATAAAATATAACATTAAATCTTAATAGGCATATTACATTTTAAATAAATTTTAAAAGTATGTCTGCAATCCATAGTAAGATTTTTGGTGATTTTCTTTAAACAATCTAACCGTTTATCTTCCAAACCAGATTTTTAACAGAAATATCTTGATTGTTTAAGCTAATAACCTACTACGGCAGTTTCTTGAAAAGCACCTTAATGAGCAACTATGAACTCTCCAAATTTAAGTTTTTATATGCTTATGTCAAATAAGAATGTTATGTAAAAATTTGCGGTGATTCGAGCCTGGGAGCGTAAGAAAAAAGCCAAAATGTTTACCACAACTACCCCAAATTTGAGGGCATTCATACAATAAAATATAAAATTTACTTACACTAAATTTAAACTCATTGAAAAGTTTTAATTTTCATTTAATAATATTTTAGTCTTTGAAAGTAATGACAGTGTAAAGTTTCTACCCTCCCCAAAATGAGGTGATTGTAAATTTTGCATCGTCATAACATTCATACAATAAAGGTTTATCAGATGAAATTAAAAGTCTGTCAACAAATTTAAATTTAGTTTATGTTAGTAATAAAAATTATTTATTAACTCGATGCCCTCAAATTTTGAGTATTTTTTTTTTTTTTTTATTTACTTGAGTTTTTATGCTATATTTTTCTATACAATGTTCTTATATCCGAAGATATTGTTGGCTTGGCATAGGAACAGCCACAAATAGTCATTAAGACTAATCCAAAGTAGCGTCCGTTATTGACCAACATTTTTGCGTACCGAAGTACTACACAATTCTACTGAATTTTTACGTAACACTGGCTTTTGACATAAGCATATTCAAATTTACGTTTGGGGAGTGCACAACCTTTAAAAACGTCATATCTGAAACATCAAAAAATCTTTCCGCTGGGCCTGACAAATGTTGCAAAGCTCTCATTTATAAAGAATAAATGATAGGATAATAAATAACATAATACTCAATAAAAATAATATAATATTAGAAAAGAACAAGTTAAACGATAAAGTTAAACGATAAAGTTAAACGATAAAGTTAAACAATAAAGACTTATTAAAAACGTAATCTGGAGACGTTTAAATTTTAACGAAGTGTTATTGTCAAAATAAAATTTGTAGTTGTTAAAGATTTTTATTCACAAAAATACATTAAAAATTTATATAACTTCTTAGTTTTTCTTTTATTATATTGGAATAATATCTTAAGAAACTAAACATATAAAATAAACAAGTTGAAAGAAAAAACACTGACTTCGTTTACACTGTAAAATTCGCAGCCATTAAGAAAAATATGTTCTCGTATCTGTTAATTTTTATTATTTTTAGCACAAATACGACTTTTTTTAAAAATATTTATTTACGTGCAGAGAAGAAGTGTAATTCTTTATTCTATTTTATTAAAAAAATTTGTATCAATAATTTAGGAATAGCATACCAAAAAACAAGTTCAGTTAGTTATATCTGCAGGCATTATTTATAACATTTGGCTACTTTACACCACAGTTTTGTTTTGGACAAACACTTGCAAAATGCAAATCCGTTACGTGTACGTAAACACGATTTTTTTTTAACGTAAAGCACGTTTATCATTAACAATTTATATCTGCATAATTAATCATAGTTTTTTAAAACCTTCTTTAGATAAATGAATCTCATTTGGGGTTTTCAGTTGTAAACCGTAAACAATTAATTTGGAAAAAAAAAATGTTTTTTGCGTCTATGAAATTAGGAGACAAATTAGCTGTACGAATAAAATCTTTATGTATGCTTCAAAACATTTGTCTATAAATTTTATACTTTTTTTTCATTTATTATTAGGTTGCACCACTTATCGGGTGCATTAGCGTTGCTGCTACCTTAGCTGTTGGATCTTGTATACGCGGATTAAGAGCTCCTGATGTGATGTAAGTAATGCTTTATGACTGCAGTTTAAAACTTTTTAAACGAACATTATTTGCTCAGTCTCAGAGTACACTAAATTTAATATGTATAAGAAAGGATTATAATAATTAAATCAACATTCAAAATATTGAAAAAGAACAAATAAGAAAAGTAGCCGAGACAAGTTTTTTTAATATTCATTAATCGTAATACAATATGACAATATAAACTTTGAATTTGAAAAAAGATCTTCAGATTTTTTTTTGTTAAAACCATATAAATATATATAAAAACATAAAAGGTCTAAATAAGAAATATAAGAATTAAAATATAAGAATTAAAATTGATCCAACTCTTTAATAATATAAAATTAAAATGAAAATAAAAAATTTACACGATTTTAATATTTCACAAAAATTTTAACATGGGTAACATATTAAAAGAAAAAGGTTTTTTTTTTTTTTTTACTTGGTTTTAAAAATGAAAAACAAAGAAAATTGAAAATAGATATTGAAAAATCAAAATCAGGTAAGACAATTCCATCCTATAGATAAGGTGTTTAATAATTTATACAGAACTAATTAACTATGTTTAATCAAAAGAATTTTAACAAGTTACTTTCTTAAAGTGTTCAAGTATTTATAAAAACACTTTTTTTCAATGTCTTGAATTTCATCCATATCCAATAAAACAATTTTTTTTTTGTTTTTTCATTATTGAATATATTTTTTTCAAATTTACGAACTAAAAAAAAAAAAAAGTATTAAAAAAAAAAAAAGTATTAAAAAAATGTAAGTATATTTTTAAATATTTAAAAAAGAGTCAGTATAATTAGGTAGTTAGATAAAACAGACTAATAAACTAGATAGAAAAAAACTATCCAGCTAGCACACTTACATTGGGCCAACATATGTAAAACCATCGCGAACGTCGGCTCTTTTTTCCAATGCAAAACCAACATTGATCCAATGTCATTTGGTTAATGATAAAATTATTACCGACGGAACTAAAAACATCTGGCAAATTTACATTGGTCCAATGTATGTTAAAACATCGAAAAAGTTTGATTGTTTTTACGATCTAAACCCAACGTTGGTCCAATGTATATATCTCGACATTGATTCAATGTATATAAATCAACGTTTTTCCAATGTATGTAAATACATCGCAAAAAGTTGATTGTTTTTACGAACTAAACCCAACGTTGATCCAATGTATGCGACCAAGCATTGCTATTGCGAAATTATATAACTTAAATAAATCTATCGTGATTATTAAAATATCAAGCCACAATCAACGCAAACATGATTTTTGTTTGGATGATCAAGCGTTGTCAACGTTACTTATTATATAATATTAATTATCAATATTATTTAACATTGTTGGATTCAAATTTATAAATAAATTTTTGGAAAGAACCTATTTCAACCTATTGCACCTCCTAACATCGAGTGCAATCCTGTCCACTTTCTTTATGCTATCTTTCTAACACGACTACTTCTGTCTTTCACTCTAACATATCTTCGTTCTTCCTAAACTCACTTAACTCTTGGTCCGTAGAGCGAGTTATGACGCTCCTTGGGGAGCCGAACCTGTCTTTGCGGGCCTTGGTAATGTGGCCTCTATATGGCAATTAGCTGGAGGAGGATAAACCACAATACCAATATTATTTAATATTAAGTAAAGAAAATGGAATTAAATGAAAATGTAAATTCCAAATAGTATTGAATACAACGTTTTGCCAATTAAAGTTCAACGTAGAAAATATAACCATTTTCCGACTTAAATAAACGTTTTATCAGCATTGGTTTTTAATTCTTGGCGACGGCGCATTTGTAACTATAATGATATAAAAACAATGTTGGCAGACGATGTTGGGCCAACGAAACGCGCGACATTGTTCTAATGTTTTAACAACGTATGTGTGCTAGCTGGGTACTTCTTTGTTTTTTATATTGAAAAATTTTAACGTGTGCCATCCATCCAGAAAGTATGTATTGTTGATATTTGCATTTTTAACTAACAATATTAAAGGATTTTAACAAACAGCATAGAAGCCATTTAATGTTTATAACCCCTCATTTTAGTGATTTAATAGCTCTCACATTTTGGCAAGACTCAAGTTTTAGATTTTGTATAACTTTTGTTTCCAGTCTTCAATCACTGTAATCTTTATGAGTTTATTATTAGGAATTTAAATTTATTTAGACAAAAAATTAAACAAAATTAAAAATTTATTTTAGAAAAACTTTAAAACTATATTTTAAAACTTTAAATAAAAATTAAAAAAAATTTATTAAATTTTAATACTTTAAGTAAAATTTAAAATAGATTAAATTTTAAAAACTTTAATTAAAATTTGAAATATATTAAATTTTAAAAATATAAGTAGATAAAGATTTATATATGTTAAACATGAAAACTCTAAATAAATAAAATTTGAAATACAATTAATTTTAACACTTTAAATAAATAAAAGCTAAAATATATTATTTTTTAAGTATTAATGAGTGAGTTTTTTGTAAAAATCGCAAAGAAATTATATATACATATATATTATAATAATTCAATGCATGTTAAAAAATAGTATTTAGAAACTTTTTTTTTCTAGAAAGCAGTGCGCATTTTTTAAGAATTCTTCTCCCTCCCCTATACTCCCTCATTTTATTTCTAGAATCGCCTCTGATAAATAGTTATTATATTTTACAACGTAACACTAATTTGGGAATTCATTTTAACAAATTTTCAGGTCAAATTCAAAATAGAATTTATTCAATTGTTTTTACCAGATTGTCACGTTCGCGAAACCCAACTCCATGGAACCAAATCTCTCCAACTCAACAAGTTAAGGTAAGTAAAAAATTCTTTTTCTAATTTCTAAATTTTCTAAATTTTAAAAAAAAAGATTATTTTTTTCAATTTGGAGAAAAAATTCAATAAATCAATATATAAATTAAATACTTGTATTGTCAGTATATTTATATATTTTCCTTATAACTTTATTTTAATTTTAAGATGTTTAGTCCTTACGATTACTCGAAACTTGAATCTGCAGTACCACCCGAGTCGCTTGAATCGTTGAAGTAAGTGTATCTAATTGAAGATAATATTCTATGATTTTGAAAAAGTATTCAAAAAATACATATTAAAATAAATATGATAAGTTTGTAAATACTATTTGTATTATAATATATATTATGAAATAATTATGTTGATTATTGTATTATAAGATTGATTTATTAAATGCAGAAACAATATGAATTATGAATATTTTAATAATTTAAATTATATAAATATATTATAATAATATAAACTATATAAATATATTATTATAGCATAAAAGGTTATTACAAGTATTTTAACAAAAAACTTTATTAATTTAAATTTTGTTTTTATTTTCTGTTTTCAATTCTGTAAACTTTATTATTCAACTTTTCTGTACTTCTTTAAGATAATCTTCCCACTCTAAGGTATGATTACTTATTAAGATTACTCCATTAATATAATCTGTCGACTCTAAGGTATGCAAACAATTAATTGCGACAACTAAGAATTTATACTCTGTATCTTTATTAATTAAATTTGAAATATAATTAAATTTTTACATTGCATAAAATATGTAATATCAATTAATTCAAAGTTTTAGTTTTGCACGAGCCATTAGTTCCCAACCACAATTTTAAGCTACTAAAATAGTGACTTAAACATGATATCTTTGAATTACTGAGTAGACATTTTCTTTTTCTATGGTGATGTTATATATATATATATATATATATATATATATATATATATATATATATATATATATATATATATATATATATATATATATATATATATATATATATATATATATATATATATATATATATATATATATATATATATATATATATATATATATATATATATATATATATATATATATATATAAAACTGTATGAGTACAATAATCTTTTTTTTAATTTCATAAACTCACCTCCCTATTGCTCCAATGACCACTTCAGCCAAGGGAACAACTCTTTTTTTAAAAATATTTTGTCTCAATCCTTAACATTACCATTTTTACTAACAAGTAACATTAACAACTAAAATTTTTACACAAATGCACTGTTTAAAGAAATAGATTAAGCGCAGTAATTTCAGCAGAGATAATTTGAACCCCAACCTTCTGGTTGAGAGCCAAATGTTTTACTACTATTCTACTAGCACATTTTAACTATAGTGCAAAAAGGGCCTCCATCAACTATAAATGATGTTAATTAATTGCACTAAATTAAAAACATGTTCAGAATATTTTTGACTAAAAAAAAATTACTGTAAAAATTATGACAACTGAGTTATTCAAAGTTGGTAAGACAATATAAATGCTGGAAACTAGTTATATAGTTAAACCTTCTAAGTTATTGTCAATTAGAATGACTATGAACACTTTTTAAATATTTTTGCATCATTGAAGAAAACTTTTAGCCTAATCACTACATTTTTTTTTATCAGAACATTATACTGTCCAGCTTCCTGGAAAAGTTATCGGCCTGATCAACTGGATTTAAGCAAAAAATGGATTTTTGCCTAAGCTTCGGTTGTTATTAAAATGTCTAAAATGAATTTGTTAAGAACCATTACAGTGTCTTCACCACCAGATTTTTTTTTTTTTTCTTGAAGATGTTTTACTGGCTCAGTTTTGCAATTGAATAATAAGTAATACATTATATAGCTCTATTGTGTGTGTTTCTTCCCCTTTGTGCAACTTGATACTGATGCTCATTTTCAACCTGCTGTTCATAGTCACCCCTGTTGGTGGTACATGTTGTAAACTTGTAGCTGATGCAAAATATTTGAAACCTGTCAAAAGACAGATGAGCACGAGTACCAATTTTACCAAGGAATCTTTGTCCTTGTGAAATGCTAACAAGTTTTCAACATGTTCTCTCATTGAATGAGCAAATATGTTGCAAACTTGCACATAACTTATTTTTTTTTTATGTTTTAAAGTTGTATGTACTTAATATAGATAAGTCTAGTAACCTGTAGGATTTTTTTTTGCCTGACAACTTTCCATTTCTAAACTGTAAATAAAGTTTAATAATTTTTATTTATAGCATTATGCTTGTGGCTTTGTACTGAAATTTGCAGTTAGTAACGTAAGCTTTAAAAAATAAAAGATCAAATACCAATATAAAATGACATATATAAAATGGTTGTTTGGAAATATAGACATTCGAGAGGAGAATAAAGAAACTAAATAACTAGTAATGCCTTGAAATTTAGTTAATAGAATGATTTTTATTTCCTTTATACGTATTTAACTAATTTAATATTTTAATACATATTTGAATAACATTTATAACAACTTGCTATATGTTTTAAAAAAATAATAGATATTCAACTTGCTACAAAAACAGATTGATCGGTTTTGGATATATTCTAAATTTCCATTATGTATATAAATACAGTGTTTACAAAAGTAGTTACAGCATAAAAGTTGCATTTGCTGATAATAAAGCATTTATAAGTGTTAAAATCAGAGTTATTAGTTGTAAAATAGGACATTTTAAAAAAAACCCAAATATATTTTGGGTTTTTTTGGATTTTATTGGGTTTTTTTAAAGTGGGTTTTTTTGGGTTGGGTTTTTTTGCCAACCCTGATATATATATATATATATATATATATATATATATATATATATATATATATATATATATATATATATATATATATATATATATATATATATACATATATATATACATATATATATATATATATATATATATATATATATATATATATATATATATATATATATATATATATATATATATATATATATATATATATATATATATATATATATATATATATATATATATATATGACCGTCGAGAGGGGTGTGTGCATGGGGAAAATTAACAGGGCCCCAAGTGTATACACTTTTTTTTTCACAAGGTCTTATTTATTCATCATTTATTAATCTTATTTATCACTTGCAAAAAATCTTAAAGATAAAAATTATGTGATTTTTCAGCATAATATGCTTCTTTCGTAAAATTAAAATTCGAATTTTTACTATCGACGTTGCACAGTGGAGTATTTGATCAATTTTTAGAAATATTTTTAATCTATTATTGAAAAAATTTGATTTTTTGGGAGAGGCAAGTAGAAATTGAAATAAAAAGATAAAAAAAAAATTTTTTTTATAATATATGGACGATATAACCTTTTTTTTAACATTTTGCTATAATGCATAAAATAAGAATAAACCTATTTTACCTGGTGGAAAATTGAATTATTTTTATCCTAACTTTCAATTTGCATTGAAATTGAAACCTTAGTTTAGTGTTGTTTTAAAGAATCGGGAAGCACTTCTAATTGCTATATAACTTTTATTTGGGAATGGCAAAAGCTATGGAAAATATTAAAAAGAATAAGCAAAATGTTTATTTGGAGTATTTTATATTTGAACCCAAAATAACTACCATTAAAAAAGACACTATTTAAGTAGCCGGATGATGTCAAAAGCTAAAGTTCTTCATCTGAAGATATCTCTGTTTGCTTTGAAGATTTGTCATCTGAGTCAGCAATATCAGTAAGGTTTGAAGGTTTAGCTGGAAGTAGCATCTCCAAAGTTTCCTTTAAAAATGGTTTAGTGTTTTTTTTGGTACTTTCTCATGCAAGTTAAAACAGGATCTGAGCTAAGTAATAATTTATTAAGCACTTTAAAGTTACAAGATTCTCTGAAAAACTTTCTTGCACTGTTTTGACTTCTTCGGATAGTTGACCAATCAGGTCCGACGACACGGGTTTCAAAGTGGAGGGGCACAATCATCAATTTTTTCAAAAAAGTACTCTACTCCTAGAATTTTCTTTGAAAAAAAAAAGGTCCTTCAGTGGGAGGGGCACGTGTTCCCCACCACCTACCGGGGTCGTTGGCTGTACCAATAAGAAGCAAAGCATGCTATATTACAATAAAACCATGAATAAGAATTTTATGCATTGTAGAGGTCATCGGATAGAATGAATATATATCGACATATAATTCCGCAGTTTTTACGATACATTTCCTAAATTTTTCAACATCAATTTTATGTTTGCTTGATATTGTTTCCAATATTACTTTAAGACGATATATTAGGTTATAACCAATACATAGTAGTTCAGGTGCCAACTTTGGGTCGGCAAAAAATCGTCGGCTAGTGTTGCCACCATTTGAGTTACCAAAACAAGGCTTAGGCCTACAATTAAACAAATTTTTTTTCTAAAATTTGATTTTATGGTTATGATTTTAGGTCTACAATTAAATAAATTTTTTTTCTAAAATTTGATTTTATGGTTATGATTTTAGGTCTACAATTAAATAAATTTTTTTTCTAAAATTTGATTTTATGGTTGGTCTACAATTAAATAAATTTTTTTTAGGCTTAGGCCTACAATTAAACAAATTTTTTTT
This sequence comes from Hydra vulgaris, assembly GCF_022113875.1. Lineage (NCBI taxonomy): Eukaryota > Metazoa > Cnidaria > Hydrozoa > Anthoathecata > Hydridae > Hydra > Hydra vulgaris. The sequence goes on from NC_061168.1 coordinate 23,652,209, forward strand.
CTAAAATTTGATTTTATGGTTATGATTTTAGGTCTACAATTAAATAAATTTTTTTTCTAAAATTTGATTTTATGGTTATGATTTTAGGTCTACAATTAAACAATTTTTTTTTTCTAAAATTTGATTTTATTCTAGTTTACTTTGCTTGACAAAGCCTTTTTCGTTTTCTGATTTCACTTGCCATTTTCAAATAGGCAATTTACAGGATAGCTGCAATAAATTTTCAAATATTCGGATCCTGGCATGCACAATTAATAACCCAAACTTTAATGTATCTGGTTTGACTTTTTATTTTATTGTCTACTTATTAAAATCTTTTTCTGTTGCACCACAAATGTATCATCTCATAGTTTAAGTTGTTTGAGTGGCTGCATTACACACCTTAGCATCAACTATACTAATAAGATAATTCATTTTTTAATAAAGTTTATCTCTTAATTTGTTATATCATTAGATTCTTTTACAAATCTAGTTCTTATAAGGGCGAAAATAACGTGGTGATTTTTGCCAGATCAATTTTTTGTCTTCCGTATAAGTAAATTGAAGCGGTACAAAAGAATTCTGAAATATACTTGCATCAGAATCAGCATCAATCAGAAGTTTCTGTTTATATTGATTTTACTGTGATCCGACACAACCCCATTTACAACTTAATACTAATTTTGTACCACTTCTTCTAAATACCTTAACAATTGTGTAACTGGATTGTCCTAGAAATCTTGTAAATTAACTGCAATACAAGTTTCAGTGCCATTATAAGATTCTTTATTCGAATAACAATCCATTTTTGCCTTTTGAAGGCAACTTTAGCAAGGATATTGTATTTTACAAGAATTTCTAACAATTTCATATTGCCTTCTGGAAAGACCAGCTTCAACGAACACGGCCAGTGCACTTAATACCGATAGCTGCACTTTGTTTTCCTGTAAAACGTCAGAATATGCTATCTTATACATATTTGCCCGCTTTTAGAGTCAATAACTTCCTTTAGAATTTCTGAAGCACTTCTTTTTCCTTTAATACCAAATTCCACCTGAGCAGCACAAAGTAATGTTTTTGGATCTGTGATATTGCGAATGTCTTCTGTTTTGCTTTTTTTGCTTCTCTCGCTAAATTCTTTAAAGCTCTTCATTCGCCTATCCCCTCAATGCAGTACTGCAGGTATCGAATCAATTCTTTAAAGCCAATTACTGTTTTTTATTACAATTTTTTTTTATTCCTGTTTGTTATTGCCCATCGTTGTTTCAATTTGGAATTAAATTGTGATAAACTATGTTTTAACTTCTTTTATTTGTTCGTCTGAATAATTATTTTTTGCTAATATGTAATGTTCTAAAAATTTTAATTTTTTTTTAATGTTTGATGTTATTTGGCTCTGAATTAGATCAAAAAACATTCTTTGGGTCATTTTTTCTGAAATCTGACGAATCTAGGATAATTAAATAACTAAAAAAATATTTCATAGTTTATTGATAATGGTAAGTTTTTATCAAAACAGTAAAAAGCAAAACAGTAAGAAGCAAAAAAGTAATAATCACGCAGAGACAATAACCAACGCTTGAAAATACGAAAAATAAATAAACAACTACTTGGCAAAAACGAGCAAAAAGTGGCAAGTGATTTTTACACATGATTAAAGTCAAAATCTTAGTCTATCTGTTACTTTTAAAAAAAAAAGTATTAATAACTAATAAGTTAGTTATTAGTTATTAGTAATACTTCCAAGCATTTGACCATATAAAGTTTAAACCCCCCTCAATTTGAGGGGGTCGCAAATTTATATTGTTATAATTTTTGAACGCTGAAATATTTTACTATGAAATTTAAAATTTTTCGATGAATATAAGTCTTGTTAAAAAAAGTACAAAAAATATTTCATCAACTTGTTGCTCTCACGTTTGGGGCAGGGGAGCACAAATTTTGGGGCTTTTTTGTTCTTAAGCTCCAATCATCGCAAGTTTTTGCAAAGCATCCTTATTTGACATAAACATAAACATATAAATGTTTGGAGTTTGCTCCATGTCTGGAAGTTAGATATCTCGAAGACCAAAAAATGCTGGATACGGACCTGAACTAATTATACTAATAACTAAAGTTTGTCGTGAAAATTGCAAAAAACAAGAGAAAGGAAAGAGTTTTTACAAATCCAACAGTCTTAATATATAATCACAAATAAACTAATTAAAACTTTTTTAATGAAGTTGGTAAAGGTAAAAATGTATTTACCTTTACCAAATTCATTAGAATTCATCACAAAACACTTTGAAATATATTTTGATAAAGGTGGCAAATGGGTAAAGGTGGTAAAAGGCTAAAGGTGGTAGCAGGGTAAAAACACTTTTTTTTCAAAAAGTTAAAATAATTAAAAATATTTTATTTTAACGGTATATACTATCAATTAACACTGATTGCATAAAAATTTAATGATGACGTCATTAATTTTACACGTCATAAACACCTATTTTGATATGTTTTTTCCAACAAGGATAACTAGGTAAAAAATGATCAGAATCTCTTGAAATTTGAAAATTGCAATTTTAATTAGTAATACTATGTTCTGAGCGAGCTTGAAAAAAAAAAAATTTTTAAACGCGCCAGGTTCACTGTCAAACTTTAAATTTCATAAAAAAGAAAAACATTTTTCTGTAAAAGTCATATTGCTAGCCTTGTTTTTATAAAATTTAAAAAGTGCTTCGTTCAGAACACTATAAATAGAACTATGTAACACCATAAAAAATTTCAGCTCATTAGGTTTATCCAATTAAAGGTTATCCTTGTTGAGAGACCACAAACATTGTAAAAAATTAAAGTCAAGAAAAACCTAATCAAAAAATCAAATAAATGAAAATAAAATATTAAAACTCAAAAAAACAAACTAAAATGCTCCACTTGCATATGTGTCTCCTTCCTCAAGTTCATTTTTATCATAAAAACTTTTTCTGGTTACAAGAAGTTTTTTTTCTTTGTTTTACTGAGCTGGTTGACTTTTTTTCAGATTGCTTAACACGCTGAATATCAGATTTTGTTGAACCTTTTATAGTAAAATACCGATTTTCTATACCTAGTTTTTAAAATACTGCAAGCGATTTTTGGGCACATCATTAAATTAACAGCAGATGGAACTGCAGTTTTAAAAACATCATTCCCAATGTATACTCATTTTGGACACCGTGTCCATAACAAGAGTAATAGAAAATAAGAATCAATAACACAACCTTTATTTAGAAGCTCTGAGTTAAAAAGAGTTTTAGAGGCTTTAGTGTATAGCTTATAGACTGAATAAAAAAAAATGTTTAAGAAATGCTCCCAAATAGAAACATTGCATAAAGTGCAATGTAAATGCACTTTAAGCAATTCTCCTGTTTGGGAGCATTGCTTAAAGTGCTAATATAATATTATACACTATTATAATAAATTAGAAGCATAATAATAAATATAATAATGCCTCAAAGTAGAACAATTTCAAACCATGTGTAGGCTATAATAAAATTCAACATTAACATTATAAAAAGTAATTTTATGTAAAAAATAACCTGAAACCGAATATCCGAACCAAATATATCTGGATCTGGATCTCAAAAAAATGGTACGGGTACCCGGGTATTTGGTTCCGGATCTTGGATCCGGCTATGCTCTAACTAGATGTTCTTTGCACACTAGGTCAAATACACGAAATTGAAAAGTGTTAAACTATTTGCTGAAAAAATTAAGGAAACTAAAAATGCAATAGATTCTGTTTTGGAATTGAACTTAACGTCAGAAACTCAATCAAAACTTAACGAAAAACAAGTTATTTGGAATCTTTTGATTGCCCAGTATTGGAAAAAGTATGACACAAAGTTCTCCTAGCTATAAATGTCAGAAGTACTGTTTTACAAGCTTGCAATGCATCAATTTATGTAGAAATATCCAATTTATCAAGTCTTCTTGTTGAATTAAATCCAGTTAAAGTTTGTTGGAACACTATTTTAAATGATTGTAGATTGTAGGACATATCTTTAAAGATAAACACAGATTTTTCAGGAAAAATATACTAAAAGGAAAAAAACAGCACACGAGTTAAAAAGGACGCCGACAGAAGATTTTAGAATTAAAATTTTTGTTTTTATGGATAGCATCATTGGAAATATGATTGGAAGCTTTAATACAGAAAAAGAAGTAGATTCTTTATTCAATGTATTATGTATATATACGGACTTTTTTTAACGAATTTTAAGCCAATATACTGTATATTAGATATTTTATTTAACATTTGATTTAAACATGGGCGTATAAGAATATAGGTTTTTTACTATTTAACAATCCGAAAAAAACGAGGAACAACATAAACAAACACGAGGAACAACACGAGGAACAACATAAACAAACACAAGGAAAAACAACAATAAGACATTTGGATATTTTTTCAAGTGGAAACCTTATGCACCATATGCGTCTAGTAAAGAAACAATTAGTGAATAAATTTTGCTTGGAAACATTAAAGAGAACACCGTGGTAGAACAAGATTCTGAACCATTCAAAAAGCCGAAGAAACTTTAAACAAAAAGATGGACCGTTCGGGTCCATCTTTTTGTGCGGAATGTATTAAGAGAGTTATCAATAATCATGATTCAATCTAGCAACTTTGAAATGAATGTAGAAAAGAAAAACTTGACCAAGAAACAAAAGCAAGAACCGTTGCACAATGCACACTTCCCACCTATTTCAATAATAGGTGGCCAAAAATATAATCGTTGTATTTATGTGGGTATTAAGTCTTAATTGAGTAAAATAAAGATTTAAGACAATATTTTGTATTTTTGTGTTTAACGAGCTCATAGGCGCTGCAAGGAAAGAGGGGGAGGAATCCGCATAAGCTCTGGAAGCACCAGTTGGATTTTTTTATTTGTGATACTTTCGGGCATTATTTAAATAATTAACAATTTTCAAATGCTTTAAACTTGTTATGTTCAAGTCAAAATATAATGTTTTGAAAAAAATTGCGGTGATTAAAGCCCGGGATAAAGCATAACCCAAAGAATTAGCCCTCCTCCCCCCAAATATGAGGGCAACGAGTCCAAAAAAAGATTTTATATATTCAATAAATTTATATAGTAAACTAAGAAATATAAAGTTATGTTATACAGATTATATTGTTTAAAACTTTATTCTTCTACATTTACATCTAATTGTAGATTTTCGTTAACGTTGTCAACATTTAAATATAATTCTTCTAAGTCATTAATTTCATCTAATTCTATTTCATATTAATTTTCTCTATCGCCACCATAAAATGCAAACAAACTTTTAACTTTTTTCGGTATGCACAATATTTTCTTACTTTTCAATCTTTTAGTTAATGAGATTGAAGTAATTAGGGATTATGTGTACCTTGAATGAAAATGTCAAATAAGTTTGTTTCTCTACTATTTTTCCATGCAAGATGTTCACGATCAAATTTTTAAATTCAGTGTTGAGATTCAGCTGTTTCCTCTCCAATTAAACTGGAAAATGGAACTGGTGAATTAATAATAACTTTCCCAGCATGTGCTAATATTTTGTGAATGGAAGCTGGGACCTTGAACCAATCATATATCTCTAACAACTTCTTATATGCATCATTGTAGTATTTATCAATTTTTTCCGAATCAATTGGGTCTTTGCAATTGATTTCAATTAGAATGTTTTTTAATCTGATATAAATTTCTTCATCAATATCTAAAATTTTGTTAAGTAATTGAGGTCGAGAACTCGATTCAACAAACTCTTTTGTTGGTCGACCTCTTTTTGCTGATTCATTTATTTAACCCTCTTGATTACCTGGTGATTCAATTAAATCAGTTGTTTTAAAAACTGAATTAAGCCAAACCTGATTTTAACTATCAAATATATTTTTTTTCGATATGCCATAGCGCAACAACATCAATTTTTCAAAATTATTTAGCGCTCAAGATCGCGAATGGTCGCAGCCACACTTCTCAGAATATTTAGTAAACACTATAGACTAAAAAATATCAAAATGTGGAAAAGTTACAAATTGGAACAATTTTTAATTCTTCATCAAAGTTAAAATTTAGTACTTTTGTGATGAATTTTTTACATTCGATGCTTAAAATTGTTGTGCCATCTTTTTCAGAAAATTATTTAATTTTTATTTTAACAGTCTATATTATAACCTTTTCAAAGATCTATATATTTTCATTTTTTCAATGATCTATATACTAAAAAGATCTTTTACAGACAAAACAAGAAAGTAAAAATATTCTCGATTAAGTCTCGTTTAGCTTTAAATAAGATTTTTAACTTCTACTGCTTCAATTGGTATAAAATAACCAATATTTGGATTAAATTGGCTTCAATTGGTCCAGTTTGTTCCAGAATTTGTAAAAAAGCCCTTACGATTTTGATTTAAATAAAGATATCGAGGAGAAATTTTCTAAGTTATTTTCTCTATATCATAATACCATTTGTACATTTATATGAGATCTCCTCATACTCTTCGTTGTATTACAGATGTCAACTTCATTTTTTTAGTCTTTCATGTATGATAGATGACATTACTCAGGTACAGATTTCGTTACTCGTTTTTGAATTTTTTCTATTGTGTTTATATCTTTTTTAAAATAAGGACTCATACCTGTATTGCAAATTCTAAATGCGGCCGTGTATAACTGCAATACATCAATTTTATTAGTATCTATTTTTCTTTACTATCTTTATATTTAAATGATTTGCATGTTATACCAAATTTAAAGTTTGATAATGCAATTTTGATTTGTGGTTCTCGTTTTAAGTCATTTGAAATCATTTGAAGTCAATTTCATTTTAAGTCATTTGAAACTAATACGCCTAGATCCTTTTCTAATTTTGTTTAATTAATTCTTGCGCAACTTTTATCTTTTGTAAAACCATGCTGATTAGAAAATAATAAGCTTTTAGTCTTTAAATAATTTAAGAGTTGGTTAGATATTAAGATATTAAACGTTTTACAAAGAATCGCAGTTAAGGAAATTTCCTTCCATAAAATAGATATACACCTTCGTAAATTGATTTGTTAAATTTAATTAATTTAATTAAAATTAATGGATTAGAAAAAGCATTTACACATTCTTTTAATAGAAAGGATGAATTTCATCTGGTCCAACCGAATTTCTTGTGTTTATAGCATTTATCACGTTAATAACTTCAGTTGAGGTAATACTAATAAACTGTAATGAATTTAAACACTTTTTTTCAAAGTTTGGTAAAGTATCGTCGTTATCTCCTATAAATACTGGTTGAAAATATTCATTCAAAGTATCAGCAATCTGCTTTTGGTCCGTAATGATGCACGCATTAGAATCTTCAATCGAAGTCAATTAGTTTTTAATTTTTCGTTTTTTGTTGATATAATTATGCTGCAGTTTTGGGTCTGATTTTGCTTTTTTAGCTATATATTTTTCGTACTCCATTGCATCTGCTCTCGCAGCCAATCTCCAACCATTATCACATCACCATAATGTTGCTTTTCTTTCTTTTTTCTACAAATATTATAACGAGCACTGCTTTAAAGAGCTAGTGCCTCCTGTGCAATCTACTAAAATTCATTCTCGTGTTACTCGTCTTTCAGTTAAGCCTCATCCTTTTTTGCGACTGTTTCCTAAGTGCTAAGTTCCTTGTATCCTAAGTGCTCCAAAAACTCTTATTCATCTATCTTTTTTCCTTGAACATCAGTTCTTTGGAATTCTCTTCCTTCGTTTTGCTTTCCTGATTCATATAGTTTACAATCTTTTAAGTCATCTGTCAGTCGTTATGTTGAACTTCAAACTTCATTTTTTCTCTTCCAGTAACTTCCAACTCAATGTTGTTGCTTGTGGTTGCTTGCAGCTTTGTTGGAAGCGAAGACGTTGAAAAAAAAGTAATACTAATAAAAATAATAAATGATACAGATATAACCATGTAATTTTTAGGATATGTATATAATGTAGTTTAGTTTAATACTGCTTAATAATTTCATAATAACTGGTGCGTCTTTGCTGCAGTGTTTTGTTTTTTATGATGAGCAACTTTAGCCGCGTTTTTCCTAGAACCACCATTGTGAAATGTAACATATATTTTTGCTCAATACTTTGGATAGAATCGAAATTCTATCCAAATTTACACTCATTTTGATGTCATTATGGAGTCTGAAATACCCTTAAAATGATGCTTAAAACTTTTATGTCATATTCGGCATGATGATGCTATTGGTTAGGTAGGTCACAAACGGACAACATACGCATACGTATACGTATATTAATACACATAACAAGCTCTTTATAATTACCAAATAGATACAAATATATATTTGTTAACTACTTATTTGCATTATTGTTATTCAATAACATTTATTAGTCAAAATAATAAAATTCATTTAAGCTTAATAAGTTATGTTAACATATAAAAATTAACATTTTTTTCAGAATCGTCTGGTCATTTCATCAAATGTTTAAAAAAAAACATGATACTACTAATAATAACAAATTTTCATTTAAAAACAGTATCCCATGGCACTACTAATTAAAAAAAAAAAATGTTCTCTCCAAAAAAACTAAGTTTGTCGACAAGTACCCGGGTATCGAGAACCTGCCCGTTGTTTACTAGATAGCATTATCAAATGACGGTGAACTGTTGTTTGATTTTTTACTACGTATAAAATTCTTTCCGTTCGTTTTTAAGTTTAAAATCATCTATCATAATAATTTAATTAATTTAACTTTGTATGCAAAAGAAGATCTGTTTGTTAAAAAACCTAATAGTTACAGAAACCCAATTTGCTATTTCTCATGTTATTTACTTCGTTTTTCTTTAAACTAGAACTTTTCCAACTCATTTATTAGTTTGTTCCTTAGAAAAAACTTACTTTTAAAACTTGAAGCAAAACCGACGAAAGGTTTGGATTTATGGATGAATTTACTTCTTACTTTTTGAAATTGCCATTGGCTGTCAACAATAACAACTACCAAAAACTTTTAGCGCGCAAGTATATGTCTGTACATGCAATCTTGACTGCTTTCCATGTGGCCAATCGACAACGTGCATCTTTGGCACCCAATTCATTCATTGAATTTGTGTAACCTGTACACTTAAAGTACAAAAAAAAATTAGTATAAGTGAAAAAGAATAACTCTAAGTAAATGACATAATTGAATGAAATGTTTTTATTGACTGTTTATAAGTACAACTTTTATAAAAAAAAGCATTGTTTTTGTAACAGATAATCATTTTACCCAGCCATCTGTTTGGTTGGTAGCCGGGAAACACTACTGGCATTTGTTTTTCAAAGATACATTCTAAATGTCTTTAAAACGTTTTTTAAACGTCTTTTTAACGTTCTTTACGAAAGAATGTTTAGAAGACATTTAAAAGACATTTAGAACGTAACTTTTAAAAACAAATGCCAGCTGGGAAGATTTTCATAATTTTTTGACAGTCCTAAATGATAAAAACTCAAGTGCGTTTTTAACGCATGTGCATTAGAATGTAAACAAAGAGACCTATATTCACGCGAAGTGCCGTTTTATGTGAGTTTAATTTCTATTTTAATGGAAAAAGTACTCTAATTTTCTCCCAATTTTTTAAAAAAGTAAATTTGGTTTGGGTTTTGCTCAAAGTTTGCTTAATAAAGATAATTTTTAAGCGAATTGAAATTTCGTTCATGCAACTGCATCCTTAAAATACGTTGAAGTGAAAATAAAAACATGAGACTGTCACAACCGATTAGAAATAAACTGTGTTTTTGTAAACTGTGACTAATGCCTAAAAATAACCAGATTTTTGTTTGGTACGTGGCCTCGCTTGGATGCACAATTTCTCCTAGTTTTTAATGTGCTTTATAAGGAGTAAACTTTAATCCTTATGTGATTGTAATTTTCAAGACCTGAATAATTTGTTTTGTTTTCAAACAAAAAGCAATTAAATAATTTAAAAATATTTCACGACATAAAATATTTTTAAATTGACTAACTAATTTAAAAATATTTCATATCATGAAAATTAATACTCATGTATATGAATATTTCATAAACATGATATGATAAAATTTATTTTTAGTCTTATGAGATAAAGTGTATAACTTTAAAGGATTAAATATTAAAATAAAAGTTAAAAAAAAAACTAAGATTAAACAAAGTGTATTATGGTTTAAATAAAATTAAGGGTTTAATTTAAATTAAACACTTAATTTTATTAAAAAAGGTCCATAATATTTTTGACTTTCTTTTCACCCTTATTAGATAGAAGTCGTTAAACAGATATTAAAAAACTTAGAAGGACTTAAAAAAACAAAAAAATTACACAGAAAATAACTACGGCACAAAAAAGCTTAGAATGGCAAAACAAAGCAAAAAAAAAACAAAAAATCAGTTCTAATTTTGAAATTCACAATCAAGGCCTAATTCAATTTCAAAATCTTTGCCTAATAAATTCAGTTATAATTACATATAAATATTTATAATTTATGTATGTTAATTTGATATTTTTATAATGTTTATGGTTTCTATTTTTTGTAATTAAAAGCTTACAAATGTATTGATAAGGTAGGGGTTACAAAAATAGATTTTCTTTTTGAAACCGTTCAGATTAGGAGTTTTAAGTCGTATATAAATTTCAACAAAATAAACTATTCTACTGCGTATTAGTATCATGGGTATTTATATTAATATTTATTTGACAAGGGAATGAGAAAAATTCTATAAATTTGATTAAAAAGTATTTAAACTTGGTAAAAAAAAAATATTCAAAGAAAAAACAGGGAAAAGGTAGAGATCTTCGCCTTAATAAGTATAATCAAAACCTTTTAAAAACACTCAAAAATGTTGCTAAAAATATTAATGTTAGTACTATGCAACTTGGTAAAATCAGATGTTTATTTACACAATCCGAGGTAAAGTCATAATAACTTTATGTAGTAGTTTATATTGTCTTTATGTTATTTATTTTGCAGTTTATAGTGTTTCAACTCTTTATTTGTTATTTAAATCTGCAAAACGTTACGGACCATCGGGGAATAGTTAGTTAAAAAAGTTAGAAAAGTTAGAAAAGTTAGAAAAGTTAAAGTCCCACTCAAGTTTTTTTGACATTTTAGAAAAAAATTTTTGTGCATCCGCGCATTCTGCTCAACGATTGCATCTGCACATTATATATTTTGATTTGCAAAATATTGCAACAATTGCTAATTTACTTATTTCGTTTTTAAATTATACCTACTTCAGTATTATTCATATATTACCTATATATATATTATATTATATTATAATATTACATTGCCTATATGTTACATATGTTTATATATTATATTATAAATTTTATATTATCTATATTATATTCCCAAATTATACCTAATTCATAAATTATACCTTATTCAAACAAAATTAAAAATGCATTTTATTAGAGACTTTTAAGTTTCTAATAAAGTCAATTTTCAATTTTGTTATGAACTAGGTATAATTTTTTTTTAAGGCAAAATCTGTATTTAAAGAAAAATATTTCAGATAAAAATAAAAATATTTAATATAATTAGAAATAAATAAAAAATAACACAAATCGTTTAGTGTGAAGAGCTATTCAAATATTTAATGGGTGGGACAAATTTAAAAAATTTATTTAAATTCTAAAGTTTTTGTATTGTTTTAAAAATAATTTAAACACAGCGAAAGCAATGAAAGCACAGCGGAAAGATATTTGTACTATGTGCTATAAAAGAGCATTTTAATGGATTTCTTTTTTTTTTCCGGGTATGTTTAAAAGCTACGATTAGCATTTTGAATTCAAAATTTAGATGCAAATGATTTATACAACAACTTTGTCAATATTTTTAATAGAGGTCAAAAGTTTATAAAGATATTTACAAAGGCAAATGTTAGGACTAAAATAAGTTCTAGCTATTTAGTTAATTATTAAAAATGTTAACTAAATAAAAACTACATTTTATTTTGCATGTTTGTTTCTTAATTTTTCGAAAAAAAATCAATTAAAAATATTGAAAAAAATAAAAAAATAAAAATAAAAAACCAAGTTATCCTTTACGAAACATCTATCGTTTTAAATGTCTAAAGAAACTCAAAGGTAATGCAGGTTTTGCAGGGCCGAAAGGGACAGTTTATCCGGGCGGCAGGTATCGAAGGGGCGCCAAATGAAAAGAAAGTACCTAAAAGAAAAAAAAATGAACTTATGTATATACAGACAAAAAATAAATAGTTGAATAACTCATTAAATTATCTGACTATCTATTTTTTATTATCTATTTTTTGCAATTTTTATTATTTTATTTTATTATTTTTTGCAGTTTTCACGGGCTATTTTTATTTTTGGTTTAATTAAAGACTACGCGAGGGGAAACTTTTGATCTTTTTTGTTTTATCTATTAGTGAAATTTAGCTTTGCGTAATTTACGGATGATCCTTTATCATAAATAAACTATTTAATGCGTAATTCCTATAAAAGCGAATAAAACTTCCTATTAATTGATTAAGTAAAGAATTTTACAACAAATATAAAAGCTAAGAGTTGAAATGATTAAGTTGCAATATATATATATATATATATATATATATATATATATATATATATATATATATATATATATATATATATATATATATATATATATATATATATATATATATATACATATATATATATATATATATATATATATATATATATATATATATATATATATATATATATATATATATATATATATATATATATATATATATATATATATATATATATATATATACATATATATATAAGTAATAAATTCAATAATAAGATACATTTATATGAATAAAGAATAAATATATGTATTTGTTATTAAAAGAGTTGTTCTTTCGAAAAAGAAAAATGATTACGATTAGATATAGCAGCTGCACAAGAAGGTAAAAACCATGGAGTAGAATGAGGCTTGATTTTGAACCAACAAGAAGGATTCATTCCCGCCTTAATCAAGGAGGTTACGTAGGAGGTTTATTTACCAGCTGAGAGAAAAAAGACATCAACCCAAGGACCGTCACAAAGAAAATCACAAAAAGAATCACAGTCAGCTTTAGGGTAGTAGTAATTAGTACAATGATAGGATGAGTCTGAAAAAAAAGGTATGAGATTAAAGGTTTATAGAGAAAATTGTATGGTCAGAACCACCTGAGGGAGAAAATCAGGATATTAACGAGGAATAAATTTGATACGTTTTGACGAAATTGGGAAATTGTCAATTTAATTCCGGTACACATTTTTATCGGAGATAAAAATGTGTGGGGTCCTTTTCTTATATTATTTTTCTTCTACTACACTTTAGCGCTGCATACGTTGATTGGACAGCGCCAAAAATAAAATAAAATACCGTCAGTAACATTTGTTGAAGATGAATATGAAATCAACACAAGATTAAACGTGGTTGCACAACGGCAAGGCAAATTAGGCTCTGATTTCCAAAGATATATTTAGAATTATATATTTTTATATTATAAAATAATCAGTGTGTATTAATTAATTATTATTAAGAATAATATATTTGATTTACTTTTAATCTTAATATATCGTTGCCGCTTTCATGTTTAGCGTATTCTTTTGAATATATATAATTTTTTCACTGGTGGGCATTAAATGGCGATTTTTAAAGTAATATAGCAATTTATGTTCAATGAAAAACGGAAGAGAGATAATGATCTTCTACTTCTAATTATTATTTAATTTATGTTTGACGACCTTTCGGACGAACCTTTGCAACATCATGTAATAAATTGTGTCATCAAAAGAAATGTTTTAAAAATAGAAAAATACAAAAGGTTTTAAAAATAGTAAACACAAGCATGTAAATTTCATATTTCACATTTATTGCGAGTTCAATTTTACAATTAATATTAACTTTATTTATACATAAACCGCATAGCGAAATAAAGTTATAATTACAAAGTCTCAGCAAAAACAACCACAAATGTCGTTTAATTACAAAAGAATTACAAAAGATTCGCTAGCGATTGCACGTTATCGTGGCAGCGAATAACAATAATAATAATTTTTTTAAAAGCGTGCACTTTTAGAGGCACTTTTCCACTATATCGATAGAAAAATTTGCTGGGTCGACAACACAAATTGCTTTAGTACGACTTTCAAAAGCTGGCAATGGACCTTCGAGCTTCAAAACAAAACCGAATGAAAATAGTTATTCAATAATTAACATATATTGCCGGTATCGGTAATGATGTTGCTATTAGTTGTTTCTTGCAATGTAATAGTGTTTCTAATGCTCTTTTTGCTTTGTACATGTGCATGTAAGCGTTTAGGGTTGTTTTTGTACTCACTGGAGAGGTTTTCTTTGTAATTAAGCCTGGCAGATTTTACCATTTTAGTAATATTTTTGCATGCGGTGCGATGTGATTCTTTGAGTAATTGATGCGCATCGCGACCTGCATTAATGTATTTGGCCCTAGAGGCGCGTTTAGCTTTGACCGCCTTAATAAGTTCTGGTGTTACCGATTGCTCCTGTTTTTCAATAAAGGGAGTAGTTGTTGATGGGATGTATAGGTTGATAGCTTCATTATATACGTTTACTAGGAGTTGATAGCTATCGTTTGCATTTAGACCAGTGAGTTCTAATTCCCAATCAACAGCTGTAACGTGCGAGGATGTTGCTGCGTAGTTTGCTCGGCTCCAAATAAGTCGAGGTCGTAATGGCAAAGTAGGCAAGTTGTCAGCGCCTACAACAGCGAGTTGACCTTCAATGAAGCAGTATGCCTGGCCCATTGTAGTATTACAGAGAGAACCACCTTGTTCGATGAAGATGGCACGGTCTGGCTTGTTTGTTATGATCAGATCAAGTGTGCTAATGGGCTCGACGTGTCGACTCCTACGGTACGTTGGGAATGTGACAAGCTGAGTTAGGTGACATTTATCAAGGCACTTTTGAAACCTGATATCGCCTTGACGCTCATCTCTCACGTGGACAACTGTTGCAATGCCACCGTTAACTTTGACAGACTCATAAGATGTATGGCTAAAATTGAAATCTCCATATAGAAGGATTGTCGAGCAGTTTATATAGGCAGTATCTGCCGAGCGGCCGTGATCGATGTGATACACTAAGTAAGAACCTGATCATTAAGGTCGTGAGAAATTTATAAGCAGCCGAGGAGAAACGATTCTTCGCTCATTTTTATTTTTTGCCAAATTTTCTCAATTGATGTTGAGTTGAGCTAAGTAGAATTAACTTCATTGACTATAATATTGTCTTTTGTATAAATAGCAACTCCGCCGCCTCTTTTTTCTCTGCCTTTGCGATAAGGTTGGTAGACGGGTATGGTAACGTCTTTTTTTAATTTTTTTAAACTTATTTATAGCAAATATAAATTTGCTTTTATGTTTTAAGTTCAAGCAGGCAGTGAATCTAATTTTCTTGTTTTTTTAAATTTCTAGTACCAGTTTGTTGTAATAAAGAACATTCTTGTTATTGAAGGAATTCGATTTACATTTTAATATACGTATTTAATTTACGTTTAAAATATAAAAAACCAGTAAAGTAAAGAAATCTATTTTTCTCATTAAATAAATTTCTAGAACGAGGTTGTTATAATCAAAAAACATTTATTTAACTTAATTAACTTTTCAGCCAAAAAGGGCGAAACTTTTAAAGAAATAGCATTTGTGGGTGTTAAACCAAACAATTTTGTAATTTTTTAAATTTTACTTTATTTCTTGCTAACTTCTATTTTATAATATTTGCTGTTGTTGGAACGCATTTTAAAAAATTATTTGCTTATTTTGAGTGTAAATGAATTTTTTTCCTGGCGATTTTAGGGATTTTCTGAAAATTCCAATCCGGCAATAACGGCAATTTTATTTCAATAAATTATAATTTTTTATGTTGTTTTTCTATTAGTTTTTAATAGTAGTTAATTTTCAATAATTTTTAGAATTATAATTAAACTTTAAATACACAAACTTCATTTGGAGAATGGGATTTTTTCACTTATAAATTAGGAATTTTAATTTTATGAGCATTTGAGAATAGCGCGTTTGACTATTTTACACCCTGGAAAAAGGAGAAACTAAACACAAGGTAGGGTCACAAGCTAAGCAAAACATAAAACCAGAAGTGAAGTGAAGGTAAATGATTAGGGTTGTCAGGACAATAAGTCACCAAGTTAACTATCTAAGTAAGAGATTAAGAAATGTAGAAGTTATAGGCCTCAGTGCCAGCAGGGTCAGTGGCATTAGAGCCTAGCCACTGACCCTGCTGGCACTGACTTTAATGCTCATCACACTAGTGTGATGAGCATTAAAGTCACCAATAACAACATTATTGGCACAAGGGTAAAGAGAGAGGGTATGGTTAATTTGATCAGAAATTACATATATAAAAGAGTGCCATCTTGGGAAAGAGAAAAATAAAGAACAAAGAAATAGGTGGTAGAGTGAAGAGGAGCTTAGTAAAAGCACATAAAAGAATAGTCAAAAGATTTGAATCTGATTTCATGATAAATAGGTGAATTAATGAATTGCATGCATGTATGCAATTAATTCACCCCAAGGCAAGCATGCGACTATTGGAGTCTTTGCGAATCAAAAGATAGTACCTATCAACACTGAGATCTGAAGAAGGAATAACGGAATTTGAAATAATCTCATTAAAAGCAAGCAAGTCTGGTAAATTTTGCAAGAGGTAAGATTCAACTGAAAATTGCTTCACAGGTTACAAATATTTGTCAAAGATACAGTAAAACAGTTAAGTGGTGGGGAAGGTTTTTTATGGTTTAAATTTTGGGTTACTTTTGGTATGATTTGAGTTTTATGAGAATTTGACTCATTTTTAGAGTACAGCCTCCTAAGGATTGAGCTACGCAGTTTACTTTGTCCTGTTAATTAATTCGAAGATGTAACAAGGCTCTTTATGTGGCCTCGACAATGTGCACCAAAAGCATGAACAGGGACACCATCCATGCACAACATGGCACTGTTAATGCTCTGATATTTTGCAGCTGTTGATAAAATCATCTTCTCTGAAAACTACCACAGAGTTCAGAAAACCTTTTTACCAGCCAGCCTCAACTATTAAACTGAGTTTTAGTGCTATTCCTTCATTAGGAGATAACAGGAAGAGTTGCTTAGCCACTATCAAGGAGGCAGATTCAAAAACTTATGAGTAGAGTTATGAAGATCCAGCATTCATCATCCTAGTCAGTAAACAGTGTAACTCAGGTTTACATCTATGCCAGCCTAATAGATGAAGAAGGGGGGTTGAGGCTGGGTAGCAGAATTGTTCTGCTTACCCCTTTTATAAGACAATAGCTGGATGCAGTTAACATCTGCCTATATGAGTATTATATCGAAACACTATCTTTAGCTTTCAATCAACCAAGCACCCGAAGGCAGGGAATTTTCAAATCAGAGTTTGTTTCTCCCAGCCTTTGCCTAAAAAAGCATACCAGACAAGGCAGCAAGGCACGGGGCAGGTAGTACTGGGTTACATGATACCAATAGGTTTTATAGTTGGTGTAAATAGTTAGTTACTGAGCTCACACTTCATCAAAGATTTAAACATAATGCAATCATACATAAAGTAGTTTACAATTGAGTTCACACCACGCCTGATGTTCAGGCAAAATACAAACATAAATAAAATAACTTGTGGGTGAATAACACAGCGCCAGTGGTTCAGGCAAAACACAAACACATAAAGTAACTTATGCCAAAGTCTTTATCATTATCTTTATTATATATATAAACATGGAAGTGTTTGAGTTCAGAAATAAAATAAAACTAACAAAAAATTTTTAAAATGGTTGCTTTGGATGTATTCATATAAAAACTGACAAAATACTCTCTCTTTAAATCTTTGAAAAACTGACATTGAAAATACACAAACACTAAAACTCAAATTTATGACATGATCTAAATGTTAATAAACAATAAAATTAATGGTTTAAAGCCCTTTTAAAAGACACTTGTTCTTATTTGACAGATTCAAAAAGATGGGTCTTCAAAGATTGAGATCTTCAATTATTTTATTTTTTAGAATTTTTTTAATTTTTAATTTAGGTGCCCCAAGAAGTCCTTACGGTCTTATCACAGCTCAGCGGATGAGCATTTAATAGGAAGTTCATGCCTCCTTGCTAACCAATGTCGTAAAACTTGCCTAGAAGTAGAGTTTAAACCACCGATCCTTTGTTTCTGAGGCAAGTGCCATGACTGCTCGGTTTATTTAACTAACTATAGATTATTTTAGACAATAAAATGTAATCTTTGTTTTTATTTTTAACGCTTTCCAGAGTTCCAGAGATATAACACTTTCCAGAGTTTTCCAGAGTTCTTGAAAAATTTTCTAAGTTTATTTATGGAGTATTTTTATTTAATTTGACTTCTTGTTTAGTGCAATGTGATGGCTAATTTAAATTTTTTATTTGACTTATAAATTTTGGTTCTATCCTCTTATCATTTCACTTAAGTATGATTGATATTTTAGTTAAAGATTTTCACAATTTTTCAGTTAAATATGATTTTCATTTAAATTTTAACTTGTGTGTATGTGCATATTTATTTTATATAATCATTACTTTTTTTAGTTATTATTATTCTATACTGCATTGCTTTTTATATTAAGAGGAAGCAATAATCGGCTTGATGAATCAGATAGAGAACGAGACAATAATGATAGGTAAGAGTTATTGAGAAAAAAAAGAGAGTTATTGACAAAAAAATAAGATACAATATATTTCCAGCACAAATTTGATTTTAGAAATTACATTCTGAATGTCTTTTAAATATTTTTAAATAAATTTGACAGATAAGTTAAACTCAAGCATTAACTTTAATTTTGATAAACTTAAATATATTTTTTAAATCAAAATTAAGTTAAGTATTTTTAAAATCTATATTTATTGTATATTTTTTTTATCAGAGTAAAATTATATACTTTTATTAAATGAAATCATATATTTTTTATCAGAATTAAATTGTTTTTTATATTTGCTTCAAGCTTAAAAAATCAATCATTACAATAAAATAGAAACAAAGTAAAGATAAACTTTTAATTTTATTTCAATTTTTTTCATTATTAAATAGCGCTTATGTCAAACATAATTGTCATTTAAGCTTTTGTAGCAAATATTTTTACATAAACGTCATTCAAAAGTTGATGTGACATTTAAATTAATTACTTTTTTTATGTTATTGCTTATAGAATAATTTAAAAATTAAAAAATGATAAAAAGTCGCTTCAACAAAATCGTTTTCTGAAATCTATAAATATATATATCTTTCAGAAATCTATATATATATATATATATATATATATATATATATATATATATATATATATATATATATATATATATATATATATATATATATATATATATATATATATATATATATATATATA